>OX940980.1:23831213-24431213 GCA_954871275.1 Leptopterna dolabrata
AAAGGCAGTTAGGGTTGGCATTGGGGAAGGTTTCTGATCAGTTGAGGAGGGGGGGATACAGGGGGTGTCTGTTCTACCGTTGCGAAGCGCGGGTACACAGCTAGTATTGAAAATAAAATTAAGCTGGAGGAAATGTTGTATTATTGTAAGAGAAAGAAATCGCTAACCTAATTATCATGTGCACATTTTGCACACATTTTTCATCAGATTCTGTTTAATCCGGACTCACGGTGATCATAAGGGGTCCGGTCCCATCTAGTCCGGATTAGCGAGATGTACCTACCTACTCGCTTGAAATTATATTCATAACTAGCTGTGTACCCGCGCTTCGCAACGGTAGAACAGACACCCCCTTTAGGACAGGCCCCACTCATAACAGATACCACCTCAGGATTGACATACCACCTCTCTATTAGGACTAACTGCCTTTAACCCCCCCCCCCCCCCCCGTATCCTATGAACCCTCCCTACCTGGTTAGAAACATTCCTCAATGTTCACACAACAAATTCCCAAAGTTGCAATCCAATTGGTCAAGTAGTTTTGAAATTTCTGTAGACCCCCCCCCCCCCCTCTCATAACCTGTACCCCCCTCCCACTGACATCCTGATTGAAGTACCACTTGAATGTACTCGTCGAGCTGAATCCAGAATCTAATTACAATCGGATTTACGTCCAACCGTTCAAAGTTATTATAAGCATAAACGTCCTCATAGAAGTGATTATAACACGTTTTTTAGTAGTATATCATTCATAGCGTTTCAACGGATGGACAGATTCAAATGCGGATTTTTCATAAACCTTCCCAGATAAATTCTGCGTCAAATGGTACCAGCCGCAACTTTCTACGTTCAGCCGTTCTCAATTGATGCCGAGACAAACAAACAAACAAACAGACACTGTTTTATTATATGTATAGATTTACTGTTGGATACCCGCGTCTCTGAGTAGATCCAGAAATGAACGGTGTCCTACAGCTCATAGGATTCATGGGTTGAATGAGCGTTGAACATTGGAAGGTGATGGAATTGGCTGGTGGATGAATTAGAATTGAATGTGAAGCCGGCAAGAGTCAAAAAGGGAATCCAGGTCAAGCCTGACATCAGCAGTTTCTCGAGTGATGATTCTTCCCCGATTTAGGCATTGCAACACCTCTTTCGGTGTTTCTGTCTTCAATTTAATTTTCAGCAGCATAATATCGGAAATTTTTCGAGAGTGATTTTAAGTTTATAGTTAAACTTAATTAATTTTCGTGTGCCTAAAGATAGAAAGGGTTGTACGGCCCTATTTATGTACTCGTTTTTTAATAAATAATTTCAACTGTTCTGTCTGTATAAAATAGAGGGCACGAATATTATCCGGGTTACTGGTCAGAATCAAGTTATTAACATTAGGAAAAAAGTCTCAAGCGGGACTTGGTTACTCCTGGCCTTCATCAATTTATTTTGAACTGTGGAAGTGGTCATTCAAAATATAAACGTTCCGTATGCGTTGGTTCCACCTGCTGTACACTGGTCCAAAGACGTTTGAAAACCGTATCCCCTCTGTGGGAAGGGACTTGAATAATAATTCAAGTGCACCATGCTTGTTCGGGATGCCATTGCTGGGTAAACTTGTGCAACCGGGGCAATAACTCTGTAGATTTCAGTGGCCGTTACACGATTCGTGATAGGGTGGGGTATAGCGATCTTCTGCTCTATCATGTGTCAGTCTCCTGCATGAAGATGGGATTGTGAACCCCTGAGCCCGAATCTGATTAGGAAGGCCTGCACTTGAGTGGGAGATGGTGTGAAATGTCGGTAACTGATATAATCGTTGATACCAAACATCTACCTCTCGAGAATGGTGCTTATTGAGCTGCAGAAACTATTATTGAAAATTTAAATTCATACATTGAAAATTTAAATGTAAATATTGAAAATCGAGAATAGCTATTTGGCTTCTTCAGGGGAAATGCATTATTTTCAGGGTTACCATCTCATTTTTCTGAAGGTAGGACAGACCACATGAAAATATAGGACATTCACCACCTAATTTAGGTCAGTCCCCATAAGATGTAGGACCTAATGTAGGCCGTGTACCTAGGACCTATGTTCATAATTTAAAAAAAAAAATGTTAAGTTTTTCTCTTCAACGGTTACCGATACTTAGAAAACAGAGATTTGAAAATGTATACATCACACAGTACGAATTGACCAAATTTCAAAAAGGAGAAGGATGGGAGGGCAAGGCGTAAAAAGTTGAACTTGTCATCCAAGAGTCGGCCAGATGGTAACCCTGATTATTACAACCTACGTATACTCTCATTTCTTAGTAGGTACAGCTACCTATTATGCAGTTTGAAATTCAGAGGTTAGAACTTCACACTAAGAATGTATTCCATTCCACTCCCTAGCTGGTATACCTTGAAACCATGATTATCACTCATTAGACTCACAAATCCAGGGATTATGGATGAAGAATGCTATAACGTTGAAGGAAAATCAGCTGAAGTCGACCTACTTCTTCACTCTCTCTAAGGAACACTTTTCCAGTTGCTCCTCTTCAATATCACTAAAAGCCCAACTTAGCCTTCTACCTGCCAACGCGTTTGATTCGGCGATCATCTCCCGTCACTCGAGGATTCCGAAATTCAGATTTGATTACCGCGTGGGACAACCTGTTTATAGAGGGGCCGGTCACCCTCTCATTCTCCAGTGAATGATAATAATTATTTCTGACCGCTGCTGGATGATATCATGTTCTGCTTGGAGCGTTGCTTCCTGTCTCGAGATTCACTACGAGGCATTCTCATCTTCTGTCCAAAGTTGATGTATTTCTCTGTTATTGTACTTACTAGATGTTACGTCTCCAGAAAGTTGCATTCCTACGATTGGATAAATAGGCGAAACCGTCTTCACAGGTCATTGGGATTCCGTGACGTCCACCATTTTCGTGGCCAAAATTTATGAGATTTTTTATTTAGATTGAATTCAGTAAAACTTTTCATGTTCAGACCACCGCCGATAACCCCGGTTATGAGAACTCGAAAGCTTGATCCATTTCATGTCCCGGTGTCCAAAATATGTTATCTGCAAATAGCTGCCAACTCGTTGTGAAAGATTCATCTTCACAGCGAATGAAGTTGTTGAGTTGGATGTTAAATATCAACTACATCAAGTGAAACTGGCCCGTGGCCAAGTTGCATTAATAAAAAAAGCAGTAAACATTAACCATTATTGTTTGTTATAGACGAGTTTGATCACCGAAAGATTTTCGGGAAAAATTCAGAGGAGTGAAAGTCATAGGGAAAAAGAAAGTTGGAATTTAGGTAGGTATCTAAGTATATCAACAACGTTGGCCGTCTGCGTACGAGGTAAACGAACACAAATAAGAGGAAATAGGAGAATTACTCCACTGCTTTGACTCAAACTAAGTAAGCGGGGCATATAAAGCAATATCTCGCGATGGCACTTCCGTTAGCTTAAGACGAACTCTTCCTCTTTTGTTTTCCCCCAAATATGTGGAACGTTCATGAAGTGACTATTAAAAACTGTGCGCGGACGAACGAGAGGGATGGAACAACAAGGTTTCCCGCCTGGTAGGGTACAACAACACCCATCAGTCTGGCGCATCATCCACGCATTTCAGTAAGAAGAGGCCTGAGTCTAACCATTACCAGGCAGCAGGCAGTTGTCGTCCAGCTGAAAATTCGTACGAATAAGGAATGCGTCCAGAACCGCCTCAGAAACTTGTGCGAAACTCATGGCAGTGGACATGTAACCCTACCACAGTTTCTCCGAAGAGTAGAGTGGAACATAATGTATGTTTTCGATGTAAATTATACATCGAACAACAGATTGAGGCTTATGGGACAGCTTTTTTCCTACGCACCTCTGACTTTTTTTCCCAACTCCAAATTTGTCGATTCTGACTTTTTTCCGCTTACCCACCAAAACCGGTATAACAGTAAATTTTTTTTGTTGGTATTAGTGGAAATAGGCAACCTTTTAATAACCCCATTTTGGTTTATTATTCTGTGAATAATACGCCTATGTAATCGCTCAGCAAAAAATTTTTATAACACCCCCTCAAAATTTTTTCTTTTCCGTTTCAAGGTACGTAGATTCCAAAAATGCAATGTCCGTCCGCCGTACGCCGTCCGCCGTATCACGTGTACAGGCTTCATTTTCGGTCTAAAAAAATCGTTCTTTCGCACACATGCTCCATTTGGGCCCTAGTTGTGTCCCGAAACTTTTCAGCCCGATCGGAATATACCCAGGGGTGTTATGAGTGAAAATGTGTATAAAAATAGGTACTTTTGGTTTTTTATTCTGTGAATAATACACCTATGTAATCGCTCAGCAAAAAATTTTTATAACACCCCCTCAAACTTTTTAGCGAATTTTCAAAGAAAATGAAGCTATTGCAATGGCTTCGAAATTTAAATAATATAAATTTTTGGAAATTTTCTTCATAGAAATCCGTTTCAGACCATTCTAAAACGATTCCTGAAATTTAACACTTTTTTTATATGTATAGATATATATATGTGTCACTCCAGACGATAACTCTCGATAGAATTGAGATAAACAGCTCAAATTTGCACAAAAAATCTATCTTGGCAATCGAAAGGCTAAGTTCGAAGATGGGCGAAATTGGCCTACTCTAAGGAGGGTTTTGGCGCATTTAAAGTGCGCAAAAATTACCCAAAAATCCCCAAAATGTTATTTTCCAACAAGTGACCCCTCATTTTAAAGGTTTTTGCACGCTGAACACGATGGTGGAATCGGATTTTAGATATCTTGATCCGTTCTCAAATTAGAGCATTTAAAGTGCGCAAAAATTACCCAAAAATCCCCAAAATGTTATTTTCTAACAAGTGACCCCTCATTTTAAAGGTTTTTGCACGCTGAACACGATGGTGAAATCGGATTTTAGATATCTAAATCCGTTCTTAAATTAGAGCATTTAAAGTGCGCAAAAATTACCCAAAACTAGGATAATCTTTAAACTCTTACCCCCCCCCCCCCCACCCCCTTAGAGTGGTCAGATTGAAAAATGTGAGAAGTATTAATTGAAGACGAGAGTTCGAAGCAAAAAAGGGGGAGGCAAACGATTAGTACAACTCCTTGAATTTCCCATTTGACATATAATTGTTATGATACCTTCATAGATAGACAAGTACCGGCCCACGTATTACTAGAAGGAAGACGAAAGAAAAAATCTATTTCAAATTATTCAATTTAGGTACTAACAGTAGGAGGAAGAAGGTTAGGTAGGTATCTTATCAATTTATTATCAGTATCATACGAATATTTGATATTCAAAGGTAGGTAGGTACTTAACATGATAAAAATAATATCAATGAAGAAGGAAGGATCTACCTACCTAGTAGAGCAAATCTTGAACTGGTTTTAGATACCAGGCCTGAAATCGTAGTCAAGAGGAAAGGCCATTCAGAAGGAACAAGGAATCTACTCATAACAAACGGTAGAATCAGGATGGACAAAACGTACAAATTAAAATAAATACGAAGAGAATATACATAGAAAACCAAATTTTAGACCGAAGTTTTCCTTTATTCAAAACCATAGCCATTAATTCGAATATTTCTTTGAAAATTCGCTCATTAAGTCATGCTGCATGTTTCTTTTCCGTTTCAAGGTGTGTAGATTCAAAAAATGCAATGTCCGTCCGCCGTACGCCGTCCGCCGTATCACGTGTACAGGCTTCATTTTCGATCTAAAAAAGTCGTTCTTTCGCACACATGCTCCATTTGGGCCCTAGTTGTGTCCCGAAACTTTTCAGCCCGATCGGAATATACCCAGGGGTGTTATGAGTGAAAATGTGTGTGAAAATAGGTACTTTTTGCGTTTTAGCAACATGTTGGTAACATGAGCTTTTGAGGTATCGTTTTCCATGTTTTTGGGGACGAGAAGATCGTATATGAAGTCGATTTTGGCCAAGGAGTGGAAAATTGAGGTTGTACCAGATGTTCAGCTCCCAAAATTGATTTTTTATGAGTCAAATACCTGCGAAATCACCATCAATTTGTAGAATAACACTAGAAAAAGTGTCAACACGTGGATCAAGACGATTAAATGGCACTACCAATGATCAAAGATAATTTGAAAAAAAAAAAAAAAAAAAAGATCGTACCTACCTAATTTGTGTTTTGGGGGCCAAAATTGGTGGAAACCACCAGAGATAGCTATTTTAATTATTTCACATGATACAAACAATAAATGTACAGCCAACATTTCTGTAGAATAATAAACCCCATGTGACAAGGACTTTGCAGCGTTTTTGCGTTTTAGCAACATGTTGGTAACATGAGCTTTTAAGGTATCGTTTTTCATGTTTTTGGGGACGAGAAGACCGAATATGAAGTCGATTTTGACCAAAGAATAGAAAATTGAGGTTCTACCAGATGTTCAGCTCCCGAAATTGATTTTTTATGAGTCAAAAACCTGGGAAATCGTTTGAAATCACCATCAATTTGTATAATAACAGTGGAAAAAGTGTCAACAGGTGGATCAAGACGATTAAATGGTACTATCAATGATCAGAGATAATTTATTTAAAAAAAAAGGAGCGTACTTTATTCGAGTTTTGGGGGCCAAAATTGGTGGAAACCACCAGAGATAGCTATTTCAATTATTTTATATGAAAGAAACAATAAATAAACAGCCAACATCTCTGTAGGTAGGTATGTCCAATGGAATAATAAACCCATGTGACAAGGACTTTGCAGCGTTTTTTATCTTGGAATGGGTTTCCACGATTTCATCGCGAGGATTTAGTTCGTTGAATCAGTACATAATTGTATCTTTGTGGTGACCCATGAAATTGAGAACAGCTGTTGTAATTGTTATCTGGTTTATGATTTTCGAGCAAATGCCAACCAGTGAATTTCGTGTTGTTTATCACCGACTTTGGTCCTCGCTGCGACGGGACCAGAGCTCCGCAAGTCTCATAGTGGGCGTTCTGCCGCATGCTGCCATTTTATCAGAGGTCCCTAAGCGGAATAAGTAGGCGTCGAGCTGTTCATAAATAACATTCAAATCTTAAATGATTCTCAAAAATTCAGGCAAATTCATAAAATACCTATTTTAGTAGGGGCGATAAATCACTCGCGATGAAATCGTGGAAGTCCATTTCAAAGAAAAACGGAGTTACCGAAAGGTTGTCTATTTCAGTAACTCCGTTTGTTGGTTTATTATTATGTCAGTAATACACGTCTATGTAATCGCTCAGCAAAAAATTTTTATAGCACCCCCTCAAAATTTTGTCTTACGTTTCAAGGTGCGTAGATTCCAAAAATGCAATGTCCGTACGCCGTATCGTGCATATCTTTCAATTTCGGTCTAAACAATTCATTCTTTCACACACAGGCTCCATTTGGGCCCCAGTTGTGTCTCGAAACTTTGCAGCCCGATCGGAATATACGCAGGGGTGTTATGGGTGAAAAATGGGTGTAAAAATAGGGTTTTTTCGTGTTTCAGTAAAATGAGTTTTTGGGGTATCTTTTTACATGTTTTTTAGGGCGAAAAGACCAAATATGAAGTCGATTTTGACCAAAGAGTGAAGAATTGTGGTTGTAACGAAGTTTCAGCTCCCAAAATTAATTTTTTATGAGTCAAAAACCTATGAAATTGTCTGAGATCGCCGTAAATTTGTATAGTAGGTAACACTAGAAAAAGTGTCAACAGGTGAATCAAGACAATTAAGTGGCACTATCAATGATCAAAGATAATTTTTAAAAAAGAAGCGTAATTCGTGTTTTTGGGGGGCAAAAATTTATGGAAACCATCAGAAATTTCATTTCACATGAAACAAACAATAAATGAACAGCCAACATTCCTTTATCATGTTCAGTAGAATAATAAGCCCATGTGACAAGGACAATTGCGGTGTTTCTTTCTTAGGAGCAGGGGGTGTAGGTATGTCGAGATGTAGTACAAACACAATACCATAGCCAGACTTTCTCTCTTATATAAGTTTTGTGGAAGATAGTAAGAGTAATTCTGAGATTATAAAGACGAATAAAGTTTAAAAAATATAGCGATCACCTGATTCCAGCTGTCGGTACAAAAAGAGACGAGGGAGAAACAGACAAAGGAAACAAAGTGCCCCTACTTATAAGAACCACGAATATAAATTAATTATGTGGTTATATGGTAATAATAATAGTAGTAATGGTGATAATAATTAATGGTAATTATAGTCCAGGTGTCTTTTCATGTTATTTGTTATGGGCACTGCAGAAACACCCAACCCACAGTCCAGACCCACCCGACCCAGAAGTACCCTCAATTCCACCTACAGTCTTGTCTAATCTTGGCAGGTGAGAATTGTTTCCCGCCACTGAGGTGCACTAGTACATTATAAGGAAAACCCATGCTTTAATGTATACTTCGTTGAGGCTTCGCATTTTATTGCCAAAATCTTCCGATGTCATGTTGAGCAAGTTGATTGTTTGAGGGGAGTTCAACTTGCCTTGAAAATACTTCACAAGTCATTGTAACAATTCAACTCATAACGTATAACTCGTTGAAGCACTTTTTGAATTTTGTTGACAGTTCACCCGGTGTCGTCGAGCCCTCTCAAATGCCCTTCAGCTTCCAGCTCGAGGTCTACGAGCCCCAGTCACTCATTCATCCCCACGCCCAGATCTCAAGGGAGGTCTGTTGCTCCGGAGAAGCAAAGGTAATGACAGTATAGAATCATCAGATCTAACTGATGCAAAACGAATGCGTATATAATTCGTTCGACTCATTGAGCTCCTCACACTAATCTTCATTGATTCCTCTAATAGTATCCCCATGTTCTGTGATCTTCCATGTTAGTTTTATGAAGACTTTATGGCTATTGATAGCCGTTTAACCTTTACCTTCGCATAGCCCTAGCCCTGAATGGCAGTTACATAACTACAAAACGTAGTCACGCCTTCGTTAACACATCATTTTCGATGAGCGAATTTGTTTAGATTTATTAACACATCTGTTTATGGAACCAAACGAAATTTCTACCTGTTGTGCTTGAGGGACCCGGAAATATTCACTGAAAGAAAAAATTAAAATATTCTAATGAACTTGATCAAGAAAAGTTTAGGTACCACTTTCGTCTATGGTCATAAGGGTAATTAGGCACCGTCTCTATCAAAACACCATTCTATGTTTCTTCAATATTTGGGGTTTCATTCAAAATGGTTCAAAATGGTGGTGGCATTCATATTTATAGCATTTTTAGCGCATTCAAGTATTTATAGGGTCATAGGTAAGGATGTGTCAGTGAGCCTTCTTTTTTGCTTCGAAGAGGTTGTTTTCGTTGCAAACATTAGAGGGAAATAAGGAATTGCGGTTGCTCCAAAATATCCATTAGTATAGTTTCAAGAAAAAATTCACAGTTTGTCAAGAAGTCAATAATATTTTTATCTCAAAACATGGATGTTTTCGATAACTAGCAATTTTATTGGAGCAGAAACCGATTAGAGGAAGGTCAAGTTTGGCATTATTTGTGTAAGAAATAGCTGAGAATCTTTAAAAACGAAAAGAAGTATATGTTTATCACCAAAAATAGTTCAAGCCCCATTCAAATATTATCTTAATAATATTTCCACCCATCCCAATTATGTTGGTCAGTGGAGTTATGTTGGCCTTGATTCATTTAGGCCACCTCATTGTGCACCAGTTCTACCTGGTAGGTACTTGAAACTGACTAAATGGACTTCGTTTGACTTGTATTGATTACCTTCATCGATGATGACTGAATTATTGAGTTTGTACCAACTTTCTCGTGCTCCTTATTAATCATCGAGGGGTTTCAGTGTTCAACGCATATCTGCTGTGCGGACCCCGCAAACTCCGGCGAGCAGCCCATACAGCACACCCGTGAAGAATAATTCTATGCTCGACAAGCTCAAACTCTTCAATCAGAAAGACAAACAAAAACAAGGTTGGTACACCGAAAACACAGAATTAAAGCAAGAAAAATGCAAAACCAGAAGCAGTTCGACTTGAACAGGAATTGGGTCTTGCATGAGGGTGGACCATTAGTAACTTGTTCATTAGTCGTATGTACGTTTTGTTTGATGTGTACCTACGTAATTACTTTCGCTGATGAAAGGATGGCGTGGTCCAGGGTACAATTTGTTTTCAATTTCAACTTGAGATAGAGAATATTAGATAGTCTCGGTTGAATTTTCCCGAGTTCCTCCTGTTGAGAACTTGACGTACCTACCTATAATTGAAGGACGTCTATATTGAAATTTGTTGATTAAAAAAAAATAATTGGTGGCAAAAATTCAACTTTTTCAACATTTTTGTAAAATCTTGATTTTGGTATTGAGATCTTCGTAAAAAAAGAACCTTGAGGAGTTACTTTTTGAATTTTTTCAACTCGCTTCTTAAGTAAAATTGTGGGGGGGGGGGGGGGGGGTTGTGAGACGCCCTGTATACATAAACTTAATTAAATATGCTTGAATTATTAGACCGTGGATTGTGATTAATTTATCACGTCGTAAAATAATAAAACAAACTTTTTACCACAAATTCATATTTAAGCACGAAGCTTTTTATTCAGGTTCTGAGCAGCATGTGAGTTATGTACCTGAGGATGCTCCGAACTTCAGTGAAAAGCTTCGTGCTTAAATTATATAAATTTGTGGTAAACAAAAGGTTCGTGTTTTATTATTTTACGTCGTATGATGGCTTACCACAGAAGGTCTGCTGTTTAAATTCGATGAATTGATGAATATATCACTTCATCTTTCCAGGTCACTCGCTTCCTTTATTTCCTTCGTGAACAGATATTGAACGTCAGCCGTGTGGTATAGTTTCTGCTATCCACTTGACATTTCAAGTTGTCGATTTCAACATGAATCCAAACAAGCAATTCATTGAGTTCCAATTGGAATTTAATTGAGTTCCATTGGAATTCATTGAGTTCCAGTCGTTGCCTTATGATGAATGTTTACAATTAAGTAGTGTTTTCACTAGGTCAAGTCCATCTTGAACTAATATTGAGATCGGCAGTTTCAGGTAGTGCCAAACGAACGTCCAGCTCTAGTGGTTTCAGTTCTGCAAGGTCCGAGAGGAGCGATTCGTCGACGAGCTTACACAGTGATGCCAAATCTAGGTGATTATTTCCATCCTATATGTATTACTTCTGGACTATGGGACTTAGCATTTTAACTACTGGCTACGTTTTTTTGAAGATGGCGCTGCGAGTGCCAACTCCATTGTGCGCTCTTTGATTCTCACCCTACTAATTTTTAACGATGTATTCCTGAGTAAATGATTATATCTACGTCACCCGTTTTGAGCAGAGCCCCTTTGTCACCTCTACAATAATATCGTAACTTCTAGCTGCGGTTCAACTCTACGTCCAGTTGGTGGAGCTAGTAGGCGACCGCCTAGAGGAGTAGGGTACGATGATTTCATTCAATCTCGTCGCTGTTAACCACCAGATGCTTATTAGATACAAATTGCAACTCATTCGTTCACGATACGCCCTACGTAATCGCACCTCTTTGTCGTTGCTTATTGAGTTACGCACCCTTTGTTTCTAGGCTACGGTAGGGATATACTTTTGGTCAGGCGACCTGCACTTACCCCTCCTTACTCATGTTATGTGTATCAAATCCAAGTAGTTAACGATATTTGTCCCTCTTCCATCCTGCACACTCCAGGCTTTATCCACGTATTGGTCTTTATTATGAAGTTCCCGTATGTAGTTAGTGATTTAATCCATCCAGCCACAGATATGTCCCATGCTTGCTGGTATTGAAAATAAACTTAGCCTGAGAATGCTAAGTCTGCAGCATCCATTTTGCATGGATACTCATGCAAGTCTGTTTGCCTTTTTACCTCCATTTATCACTACACTGTTTCATGGAACGAGACCAAGCCCTTACTACAGTCACAGTTTGTTACTGGTGTGCCCTGAGGAAGGCCAATGTATTTTGATCAATAAGTATCACTGATGCATGAGGAAAACTGTACTTACCTTAGAATTCCGGACACACTGAACACCTTTGGGCTCACCGAAATCTCCCTGCAAACCAGAATATGAGCTCAACTTGCAGAGAGTAAACATGTGTGTGATGAATTTAAAATTGGTTCATCACGGTGGCGTGAGGAAGTGCGCAGGCGGTTATGAGCGGATCACCACCGACATCTACGATCTTTTGGGAGAGTGAAAAGGTGGAGGTGAGTGATAGAATTTGCCCAGGCGGCGGATCTCCACCGACATCTGGGATCTTTTGAGAGAGAGAGAGATGAGAGGTGAGTGGTAGAATTTGCCTAGGCGGTTATGAGCGAATCACCACCGACATCTAGGATCTTTTGAAGGAGAGGTGTCCAGGCGGTTATGAGCGAATCACCACCGACATCTGGAATCTTTTGGAGGAGGAGGTTTTGCCTAGGCGGCGGATATCCACCGACATCTAGGATCTTTTAAGAGAGGACGAGAGAGAGCAAGGTAGAGGAGAGAAGAGAGAGCTGGTTAGAGGAAGTGTCGAATGAAGTTAAAGTCGCAGGATCCAGGGTTTTATAGGAAAAGGAGGCCTCTCCCTCCAACCCCCTGTTAGGGGTTGGTGGTGGGGCCCCAGGTTGTGCACCCTGGGTTCTGTGGCTTGTCTCCCCACTCATTCGTTTATTGACGGAAACTAATTTCAGCGTTTGGATATTGGTGAGAACTTAAGTTAGAGGAGTGTTCCCGGGAGGGACTCACGACAATGTGCATTCATGTTACTACCAATGCGTTTATAAACACAATGAAACTCACTTGTTATATGTACTTGTTAAGATCCCTTTGTTGCCTAATTACTCTATCACATAGCTCATACAGAGCTGTTGTGTGTAGCTGCAGCAATGAGTTTCCGGTCGAAATCCTTTACCTACCATCTGTTCTAAAGAGTTACGGCAACTTAAAAAATATATGGTATATGTTTATGTAGGTAGAATGTACGGTCTTTATTAAGAAAGGTTATTCACGAATCATATTAAAATTTATAGTTTGTAAATTATATATATCTTTTTTTTAATTTTCAGTACAACTGAAAAGAAGGAAAGCAGCCAGAACGATTTGAACAAATCGCATCTTCGTAAAAAAATCGTCAAAGCTGACTCGAAAATCGTACGTCCGGGAAGGTCTACCGGCAGCAATGGTCGGCTACCGCAGCAGTCGAGCCTATCAGCGCCTGTAGCGTCGTCGCAACCAGGGCCCTTCCAAGTGAGTTAGCCTTGTGATGAATTTTGAACAACTTTATTCTATTTGGCATTTAATTTATTGTCATAATATACAATTATATTATGTAGGTAAGTTATAAAACACATCAGGTATACAACATTATATAATAATATAATGCTAATAATAAATATTTATTTGGCTTGTGGTGTTGGAGAGGGCCTAAATAATGAAGCATGGAGCTGGGGGCTGTCTAGCTATCCAAGTGATGTTGTCGATATAAATGAAGTGCCTCATAAAGGTGGAGCATTGTTTACATGCAAGTACTTCCTAGATCATCACAAAATTCATCTCTAATTTTTCTATATTTTCTGTAATCTAGCTGTTATACTTAGCTCAAGTTGGTAGGAGACTTCAAGGTACAGTGAATGCTGAAAAATAAAATGGACCTGTTAGCTACATTATGGAAACTTTTTTAAATGCTGCCACTTTTTTATTTGTTTATTGATTTATTTGGTAAATTACCTACTGACAGGTAGGTAAGTACCTACCAATTACAATTTTTAATTATAATTTTTTTAAATTGATCCCTCGAGTTCCTATCACACATTCTCAATGTACAGTACCTACTTTATTCCATGTACTGGTTAGAATGGGAATCTGTAACCAAGTACAGAAACTGCTGGTCCCTTGGCGTACATTATGAACTATTTTAGTGTACATTCCTATATTATGTATATTACTGTATGCAGCCGGTGTGATATCATTGGCTGGTGCGTTGGTTCATGTAAAACAGTGGCAGATCCAGAAATGAGGTCAGATATTAATTTTTCCTGTGGCTCCGAGCCCCTTCCCACTGGATTCGCCACTGATGTGGAGGATGGTGGAGGAGATGTACATTCTGCTTGTTCATGACAAACACCTAATTATTCATGTTGTTTCGAACAGGCAACTGGGGAGACTCTGACCTATCCTGGTAGTATCAACAGGGGCACACTTCGTCATTTGGAACCTGCCAGCACCGGCCAAGGGCAAGGTCAAAGACGTGAACACAAGGTTGAGGAAGGTAGTAGATCTTCCCCGGCATCCAGACGGAGGGACTCGCCACAGCAAGAGCTCGCTCAGCCTGCCAACCCGCCACCTCCACCTGCTCCCTCCAGCAATACTGTGAGTGCTTGTGTTTTGCGGCAAATCCGTGCTTTTCTCTTGCATCCTATTAACATTTTGTGACTTCTAACTTGTGGATTTAGAGATCACATTTCTAAAAGCATCCTTCTGGATTGAATATGCAAGGAGGGGAACGGTTTTATGTTCGCTATTCACTTACTTACACACACTGTTTGGGTTTTCAGAGATTTTAATTTATATACACGAGCTTTGTCACCTGGTTTTCAGGCTGATCTATGGTCAAGATAGCCTGAGTTACATCAGCTTAACGTTGGCAGTACTTGAAAAGGCCACTACTGATAATAGTAGTGTGGAGTAACGGCTGCCACTTTCCTGTGAAAAGCTGTGCTAGGTCATTGGAGACTTGAAAGTCATGTTCTTATTGGGATCTATACATACCGTCTCACTAGTTATAAAGGCTACTATTTTGATTCCTTGGTCTTAGTTGCAAAAACGTCGTTCTACTCATAAAAAAGACTCATGAATGGAAGGGGACATTTTATTGAGATATTGTCATTTCAAGTTGATGTAAGGGTGCATAGAGAACCCCACACGATTTTATTACCATCATGTATCGCAGTTCATTAATTTTGAGACAATTCTTCTCTGAAGCTTCAGGAATTAGGTTTTTTTTACTCCGGGGGAGGGCCATCATTAGATTCTGTGGGTACCTCTTCCACTTCTAGTGATTCGGTTGGTTTCTTAACTGGATCATTTGGTACATCTATTGACACCATCGCTCCTTCCTGTTCAGCCGTTGGTTCATCCTGTGTTGCTGCACCGTCCTGTGTTTCTGCCCCATCCTGTGTTGCTGCACCATCTTGTGTTTTTGCAGATCCTGAGACCTCTGCGTCATTGATGGTTTGGCTCCCAGATTTCCTAGGACCCACTGATTGGATGGATCCCTGTTTAGATCCCTGTTTGGATATTTTCATAGATGACTTGGATGGGTTTTCGCTTTTTTGCCTACCACCAGCAGTCTCTGCTGTTGATCCGTCATTCCCTGCAGGGGATCTCTCATCCTTTTCCTCTCTTTCACCTCCAGTCTCTTCTTCTACATTTGGTGCATCCAAGTCTCCTGGGACATTCTTCTTGCTTCCACCAGATTTCACTGATATTTTGGACAATCGCTTAGCTTCTGATTGTTCTTGACCAATGCCACCTGCTGGATTTGCTTCTTCATCCGTTATAACTTCTTCTTCCGTTTTTACATCATCATCTGTTGACTCGGCTGCAGCCTCGGGTGTATCAACTTTTGTCTTACTGCCTTGCTTACTTTGTTTGCTCACCACTGATTTAGACGAAGCCTGTTTTGGTTTGATAGCCTTCATGCTACCCTCCTTCTCTATCTTTCCTGACTCTACTCCTGCCACTTTCTGAGAAGATCCTCCACGTTTGGTCCCTGACTTGGTCTTTATTCCCTTTCCGTCATTAATTGAAACTCCTGATTTACTTTTAGATGCAACCACATTAATTTTTGGTGGCTCGTCAACGTCGACATCATCTTTGTAAGTGCTGTGATCAACCCTAGGCATAAACTCACATACGTTTACAACAAACAAAATAAATATGCACAAGAAATAGATCGACACAGTTAGTTCGACCAAGTAATTCAAAGTCTCAAACATTGTCCGAGTTCTCTTCTTACCATCTTGATTCTGAAATTCAGACCATCCTGGTCCCCTTAGGATGGAATGGGACTGTCTTGAGCAATTGGTTCATGCACTTGAAATCCTACATTACTTTCAACCGAAATTTCAACTCTCCTATTTCCACTTGTGATCACTAGGTGAAACAACTACAATCCTGAACCAATAATAACTATCTAGTTCAATCGAATCAGTAAACTGATACTTTCTTACCCACTCTACAAATGAAGTTGTTCCTTGAGTAAAATTGATGTAACCACCTTATATGTTTCCGTCAGTTTCGTTTCGATTGTTCATCAATATTAAGTACAATGTAGAATATAAATAGGAGGTGAAATGATTCTTTGATATATTGGTAGTATTGTTTACACTGAATCATCTGCTGAGATACTTCAGAAGGTTTGAGCTTGTTCTGTTCTTGGTTCGCAGAGGCTCACACATTCGTGATTCCTATTGGACTGCCTATTCTTATTTCCTAGCAATAGTTAATTCTAAAAATATTTATTAAATGTTTAGTTATATTCGTATGCTCGTTGGGCTGTGGGCTTTTATTCTTGTGATTGCTCCTATGCTGTAGTTATTACTGTAGGTAGTCTGTTATCAAAAAAGAGAGGCTTTGGCTTTGCTGCTTGTTGGCCTTCTCCTACACTGCTTCAGATATGCCAATCATCTCAATAGCTATTTCGTGTGGTATGTGCAATACCACTTCAGGAAGATACAGTGGGATTGATCTCTTTAGTGATGGCGCTATTGAACGAAAATAATAGGTGAAATAGGTAATTTGTTATTAAGTGATTGTAAATGGTAAGAAAATCTTTTTCAACGGGTTGAAAAGATTAAAAATATGGTAGAGGGAGTATTGACGGTCAAAATGGTAAGAACTTACTGTCTTGTCTGTACTTATCTTGGAAAATAAATTGTAATCGGCTGTTCATGTTAAAAGGGACGAAAAATATCACTTAATGAAGGAATTTCTGCCGTCCACTAATCGTTTTGAAACTTGCTGTGTTTATTGTAGTATAGCCTTTTGGATAGTTACTAAGTGTGCAGTAGTTGGCATTCGTGCAGCCTTGTGGGGAGAGCGGTTAATGGTTGCGATGTCGGAATCATCCTGTAGCCTCAGTGGTTTGAAACAAAACTCTTCTCTATGGAGAAAACAAACCAGCTGCCTATTTCTAATTCTATACTAAGGCTATGGTGTGGATTCGTATGTCTATGTTGTGTGTGTGATCTATTGAAATACCTACAATGTTCTTTGACAGCCGATGGATGGGGTTGAGTATGCCAGTGAGCCACTGCGCGTAGCCGGAGGTGCCGGTGGAATCCCGAAACCGTCTTCGACGGCCTGCGTCGGTATCCCCAAACCGACGGCTGTCGTCAAGGGATATATCAAACCGACGCACCCAGTTGCTCCCCTCCCGCCGGCTCCCCATCCTCCTGAACCTCTGTATGCTGCACTAGAGAAGGAAAAATCCGCTCTCGACCCCCGTCACCCTTTGGACCAACGTAATCACAACCAACTTTTCAAACCCGAGAAGGTGAACCTTTTGACAATCCTTATGTTTTGAAATGAACTATTATTTCACAGCAAACAGGCTGTGGATTGTTGAGTTGCAGTTTCTACAATTCTTCCAAAGTTCTTACCATAAAGTCTGATGATAATCTGCAATCTGAGAAGGTAGTAGACACATGATGTGCATCTATAAAGATTGAGAGAATACCAAAAAACTCAGTTTCCTACTGTATTATCATTTTTTGACTTTAAAATGTATTTGATTCACAATACTGTTGATTCATTCTGTTCATTTTTTTTTCACTCTCCCATAGCCATTTAATGTTAACCTTCAGTTATAAGTCGGACGTCGATTTAGCGAACTCCAGGGGACTCAGCGAAATGTTTGTTAACGCTATAAATTCGTTAATCGCTAATTCGTTATATCAAGGTCTGTGACCTTGAAATTCGTTGAATCGAGGTTTGAATAGGATGTTGGGGAAAAAACCGAATGGGCAATAATTATGATCGGTCATAGAAAGTTGCGCAAACAAAATAATTGTAGATATTTGTTTACATTGAGTTTTACAAATCCTGAACTATCCTGCCCAGGTGGTAACTATCCTTTTTCAGATTTTGTTATAGCGATACTTCGTCCTATAATTCGGCAAAACCCTTAACTCGCAAAATTCGTTAAATCGAGGTCCAACTGTAATATTTAATACACATTATTCTTCTGTTCTTGTGTGTTTTTGTTGTTGTAGTATGCGTGTTGTTAGTTGTTGGTGTCATATAACATACCTATAGATTATATTTTCCCAATTGTCGAATGGGATTAGTGCTGAGTTTGGCTAGCGTTGCTTGTGGCCAGAGCATGAAAACGTTCTTTGGTGAAGGTACACTTTATCTATTGATGTTTTAGAAATTCTTGTCTGAGTTGTTGATAAAGCGTCCGGATAATCGACATGTAATCCGAGACACCGTAAGTTTCGAAATTCTAGAATCCTGATAGCTTTCTGCTTGCTTGCTATCAGTGGCTGAAATTGTCTGTGGCTTCCACGATTTCAGCCTTTTGCAATGGCCAATGATTATCGTCTATAAAAAAGAAGCCCTTTTAGCGTAGAATTTCTATTAACTTACCTGCACACATAGGGGGAAAAAACGTGTTGTGAAAGTATACATAGTTTTAGAAGATGCGGGTAACATGACGTTGACTTGGTAAACAATAATCCATTGCCACTAGACTAGCGCAAATGGCTGTGCCCAGCTAGCTACAGACGTCACAAAATCAACATGGCCAACATGACCTCACCCCGCTTCTTTATGAATATTCAGCAGCCTCACAGTAATAGAGTGTCTCCCTAATTTAACCCTACTTTCGATTTGCACATCTTCGAGAAAAAATATAACCCCAAACAATCGGCAATTGTTGCAAGCTCTGTTATTTAAGGATCTTTTGGATAAATTATGAGTTTGTCTCTCACAAATCATTAGTAAACATAGGTGTTTGTGATTTATAAGGAGGGACCTATCAACATTTACATCTACAACTTCCTTGTCTGGAATGTATGTTGTTTACTCCATTTATAACAGTGTAACTAATAATAATAAATGGCCAATTACTTTTCAGCTGGAAGTAGTTTTGGAGAAGAGTCATGAGCGGCAAACTTCTCTTGAGGAGTCTGAAGATGGCGCCAATGTTAAACCAATGCAGCCATTGTTGCCAGGGTACAACAATCGTGGCATTGCCATCCACCCACGGACGATCCCTCTCAATCGAAGTCGAGGTTGGTTCTTTGGGTATATCTCGTAATGGATAACATGGTAATTCAGAGGAATGCCATACGATTTTTCTATGTTGAGGATGGTTTTTTGCTGTAGGTGGTACCTACCACTGCCTGGGGTGACAGAGACCTT
The DNA here is from genome assembly GCA_954871275.1 of Leptopterna dolabrata. Taxonomy (NCBI): domain Eukaryota; kingdom Metazoa; phylum Arthropoda; class Insecta; order Hemiptera; family Miridae; genus Leptopterna; species Leptopterna dolabrata. The sequence goes on from OX940980.1 coordinate 23,850,610, forward strand.
GGCAGCTAAACAGAAAATTCATGAGGAGGCTAGCAACAGGTTATGCTTTTGGTTAAGGAGCCAGTTTCAGACATCATATGATTCTGATTATTCCAGCTTTAATAGCACCCGATAATGACTGATACGTAGCTGAAGCCTGCCTCCAGCTTTGCCTGCTTCTAGCTTCCTCACAATTGTTTCTTGGTTGCTGGAAGATATCGCGTGCCTAAGCTGATTAGTCATAGTAGCCCTATTTATCCAACCAAAGGTTTTGTTATTCAGGGTGTATACAGACCTGAAAGTCAAGGATTCTTGAAAATCCGGAAAAGTCGGAGTATTTCATTGGAAAATACGAAAATCAGGTTTTTTTTGTCAAACAGACGTCAGTGCACCTACATTGGTCGTCGTGGGGGAATAATTATGTTGGTATCCACGGCCTAGATGGTAATAGGCAAAATAATACCAATGTTAGATTGCTCATTTTTGCAACACAAGATTGTGCCTTCATGAATTGCCATAGGATTTAGCATTCTTTTCTGATGGATCACAAGCAACATAGAGCTAGGTCCCTAATCATCCCATCTACTTTCATGGCTCGTAAGATGGATAAATATTGCTAGTGAACATGGAGCTCCATGCTAGCATGTTTAATTCAAGATCTCCCGACTCAAGTATTAAATAGAATAAAGAAGAAGTTGGTTTATTTCATGTTTCTCGAGTTCGTACTGAGTTTATGTATTTTTTATTTATAGTTTTTTTTCTTCCGCCTTGGAATGTCTACCAAGTTTCAACTGGGATGGTTATTCAACCATTTTTTAGAAAAATGGTTGGAAAAAGTTCCAAGAGACAGATCAGGTCTCGGGGGATCTTTCAGGTGTTGCACGCTCCAAGACCGGGATTTTACTTTAAATTATTGGCCGTCGAACCCATTATTTATGCCTCTCAAATATGAAAAATAATCCTCATTCTGAACTTGAAAGAAGAACAAAATTTTGCTGAAGGCGTTTTAGCAATTTAGTCTTGTTCAGAAAAACTATTTTTTTATAATAAGGGACTTTAAAAAAATTAGATTCATTCTCACTTTTCTCTCTCCTCCTCATGCCAACTCAGTTTCTTCCATAATCACAACTTTTTATAAATGTTTGAATCCAGTACATTAGTGTGAAGGTACTTGATTTATTTCTTAAACTCCTAAAGAAAATCTGGAGTCTAGGAAAATCTGGGAATTTTATTTGGATTTCCCTGTAGACACCCTGTTAACTGCATCATGTCTGTGAATGTTAGTGATGGTCGTACATACGGATCTCACCAATGGCACCTGTATTCTGTGACAAATGAGTTGTTTTTCCTAGGAAGTCTGAACATCAGACAGTATAAAAGGGTCCAAGGGTTGAGGGTCCAATTTCTCCAAACATTATAATATACATACTTCAGTTTCATTTACTGCTTTAGGTACCATTCTAATTGCTATCGATTTTCTTGCAGGAGGGGCCTACAAACCTCTGGATACCTATCCGAGAAGCAATACAGAGAGGAATTTTGCAGAGTGTGACTACGGGAGCCCCAACGTTACTTCAGGTCCGTATGATAAACTTTTCTGTTGGAAATGGTATGGTATGCTGTCCTACTTGCTGTTCTGCTTGTATATCTATGCGTTATGTGCCCATGTATAAAGTATAAAACAGGTTCGATGCTTAGGCATTTGTTATAGTCGGATTCTGTCTTAGTACTTACCTACCTAACCAGAACATTCTGTTCACTAATTTTTTTGAAATGTCATAAATGCAGGTTACATGTCAGATGGTGAGGTACTGCACTCAAAGGCGTGTGACATCCAAGATGGCTATCTGTCAGAAGGTGGAACTACTTTGTACCGACGAGCTGATGCAAGGTAATGGACTAAGATTTTATTATTGTTCATTATCTTTGTGATGATGTGAAATCTATTACACATAACGTAGTTGTTGCAATCAATCCTAAACGTGGTGTTCGAGGATTGCGACGATTAGAACGACCCTCGTCTCTGATTTTAGCGTATTGAATTGAAGTTTGCAGGATAAACATTGCGTTATGATTTACAGCGGAATGATTGGAATTTTGGACTTTACTATTACGACTTTACGATTTTGGACTTTACGATTTTGATGAAATTTTGTGAGGTAGGTATCCTCCCTTTGGGGCTAAAATTAGCTTAGTCTCGTCTTCGTGAAAATTCGTCTTCGGGGTATTCCAGGCCACCCATCGACGAAATTTGTTTACATCTAACTGTAAATAAAGTCACGAAAGTGGTGCACCTTTCTGCGTCCGTCGCTGGATGGGACAGGATTCATAGTAAGACCCTGAAGTTTGCACCGAAAAGCTTCGTCAGCAAGAGTGTGAATGAAAAGGAATGCTTGCAGCCCAGAAATCATTGCTAGGGAACAGCTGATTAATCACGGATGCCTGTATGAAACCGAGTTGGTTGTTCCGTGACATTAGAGAGTTCTTGCAGCACCCTCACGCCGAAACGAAAGCAGTGCTGCGCATGCGCACTTGACACCAAGAAGTTTGACGAACCGTGACAACGAAAAATACCGGGATCTCACGGTGTCAGCTTTTGTCGTGTTGAGATGACGAAACGTAATTTAACCTTACATCTGTATAACACTACCTACCTCCTTCTGTTTTCCTTGGAAAATAAATGTCGTATTCACAGCTGCTTCCTCGCATCTTTCTGTGTTAATGCAGACTTGACCCCATGTGTGGACATAGATTTGTATTCACCACGGAGTAAAATGGATGAAAGAGAGGTTAACATAACGTTAGCATGACTTCATCAGCCGGTAGATGCCAAAGCTGAACAAAAACTGAACCGAAAAAGGTTAGCATCTGCCTTCGGTCGCCCTATCCGCAATTTCCGTTTCGATGTCGTTTTCCGTTTTGTTTCGGCGTGAGGATGCTGCAGAAACTCTCTATTATTTCATTTGACGAATGATGGTTACCCTAAATAACGAGATTTGGTTGGATATGTTGACAACAAATAATGTATTAATGACAGAATTTTCGAATCCGCCTCATATTTATGAAACTGTAATTGCTGGCTGGCTTCAGTACTCGATTTAGGGCTTTCCAGGGGGTGTAGCACAGAGTAGGTATTGACCACGGAAAACAATGATCTAAGCAGAAGGGGCATACAGGTAAATAATAAACCCTTGTGCAATAATTTTCAGCGTTTTTTGGACGAGACATTAGTTATTTTTTAATTAAATTGATGACTTCATAGCTATTTATATGGATACAGCATGTTCTCTAATGATTCTCGACGTTGAGGTGAGCTGTGACATCGATACTACTGCCCGAGAGGTTGCGGTGTCTGTTCTGCTTTGCTGTAGCATGACATCATTGACGATTTTCATGTAATCTTGGAAACTAAACAAATATTCCGGCTAATCGATTCGATTTTTCTCGTCAATAAACAACACAAGAAGTAAATTCGGGGAAAAAGCAATTCCAGAGCCATGGGTATCCCCCATTACTTTACAATGGTTACCTCCAGTATTCTAGATTGGGATGGGGTTCGGGGCGGATTTAAATCGGCAAGGTGAATAAGGTATATGTGCATGTTATCATCCCACCAGAAGAAGACGAACAAGAAAAACATACCTTTATTTATACAAACTTAATTATAAGTATACAATAAACCAATTCAAAGAAGCATGTTATAATCATGACCCTACAACGACCATCTGATGAGTTCACTTACATCGAGTATGAGAAATTAATTAACAAAATAAGAGCTAAACCTGCTTAACCTTTAAAATTATGGAAACTAAAGTTTCTCTTCAAAATCTTTCATAAATTAAAATTCGCCTTGCTCAGTTTAAGTTGTACTCCTTCACGGTTCTGAACCTCAAGGAGGTGCTTCCACTGCCAGGAGGAAGGGCACATGGCCCGGGAGTGTCCGAGACGGGTGGTCCCATGCCACCTTGCAGTACCTTACCACACTTGGCTCTCCTGTTTTGATCAGCCCCAGGTAATCCTCCCAGTCTATTTCTGCTTTCCCCAAAAAACGAAGTCTGACCGCACACAGAGCTCTGCATCTGCAAATGAAATGGAAAGCATTTTCTACTCGGCCACTACTACATATTGCACAGGCCTGATTTTCTGCACTGTAAGGCCAATACCTAAGCGCCAATAAGTCGCCCCTAATTTTTATCAGCCATTTACTGAAACTGAAATCTTGGAATTCGCTTAGAGAAACAATGTCACTCTGCGAGGCAAGGGCCAGATACTGGGGATGATGTTGAGCACTTGAAGCCTTCTTTTTGAACTCGGCCGTCAACGTATCATTAATAACGCTTAGACTCGTTTCGATTAGGATACTCCACCGACTCAAGTCCTTGTCCAGCTTTAGCGGTATACAGTACTTCCGATTCAGAGTACCCCAATCCTTAGCCCAATATACATTATATGCCATTCACTTCCATGTCAAGTACCCTGGGAGCCGATTGTCAGATAATCTCAATGTCCTGTAAATATATTTGAAGTTCTTCCGCAGTGTAAATGTATATAATGGCCTTAACTCGGTTTCCAAAAATGAAATATAATTGGGGTAAATCTCGGCAGTGAGTAGACCACTTCCGACAAAAAACCGCAAGACTGACTCTACGTCATCACTGTATAAAAAGCCCCACACCTGTGACGAGTAGCGCAAGATCGAGCGTGCAACAGCCTCGAAAACCTTCAACTTCTGAGAAAACGATACCTTTGGTTGCGACATGAACCTCTTCCACATACTTGTAATGGCGATCTTAGCTGCAGAACTCATCTCTCGAAGATTAGCTGAGAATGTCAAAGATGGGGTCAGTAGAACTCCTAGATATTTGTAGTTGTTCACAACTTCAATGTCCTGGCCAGCGAATTTCCATTTTTCTCTGACACCAAGCTTACCACCATTTCTGAATGCATTTGGACTTCGTCATGTTAATATCTAAATCCCACGTTGAACAATATTCTTCCATTCCGTTTATCATTCGTTGCAAGCCAAGCGACACACACCACATCATTGGCATATGCCAAGTGTCTAAACCTCTGGATTCCCCACCCACACACCATCTTCCCCCAAAAAATCATGCAGGTCATTCAAGAAGAGTGCGAACAATGTAGGCGAAAGCAAACAACATCCTTGCTTAACACCAGCGCACGTATCGAAAAAGCCCTCGGATACTCCCACCACCGACAACTTGTACCACAAGTACTGTCTATTAACTCGATCAAAAACAGATGCAAAATTGACAGAACGTGTTTGCTTCACCCTTAATTTAATATTTACAAGACTGGTTAGATTAAAAATATTGTCAACTGCCGAGTAGCCCTTTCTAAAGCCAGCTTGGCATTTATTTAAAATGTTTTTCTCATAAACCCAACCTGTGACTGTCTTTATAATAGAAGTCCTGTGTAAATTTTTGCCAAGGTATTCATAAACGATAATCCCCTGTAATTGCTGACAACATTACGAGCTCCTCGCTAATGAAGCGGGAACATTATGGATTGGCCAAAGCTCTGTGGTGCCACCCCCGATGCGAGCACCTCATTGAAAAAGCACAACAGAACCTCACAACGGTCATCACTCATTCCCTTGAAAAATTCATAAGGTATCTGATCTGGACCAGGCGCCTAATTTTCTTTAGCTTTATTCAAAACTGCTTTTAGCTCCTGTAATTAATTCAAAAGGCTTGTCGAAACAACTGACACTTATAATAAGAGGGGCGTGATCGATATCTCCCCCCACTATTCGGATTCAACAGCGTTTTGAAATGCTCAAACCAAGTACAGCCATCAGTTTTGGGATCAGTTGCAAAATTCCTGATCTTGAAAGAAGACACTATGGCCCAATACTCCTTTGAAGATGATACCAACTTCAACGGCCTCCTAACATCTTCATAAAACTGCCTCTCCTTGTGTTCACATATTTGCTTATATTATTTATTAGAGCAGACGTACATCCTCCTCACAATATCCGATTTATTACTTCTGTAACTATTTAAAAGATCAAAAGACCTACGAGCCCGAAAACAGTCTCGGTCAAACCACAGCTTCTGTTTCAAAACCTTGAGGTGCCTCTGATTTTTACTATCTGCCGGCCTACTACCACGTCCTGCTGCCTTCCCATTGCTATCCGTCACGAAACTTTCTTTCATTCGATGCCAGCGGCATTTGGGTACTCTGAAAACAATACCCTTAAGCGGGAATTATACTCTTCCTTTCTCGCCTCAGACCTCATCAATCTTGGTAATAATGACAAGGTGGCACCACACTCCACAGACCTACCTACTTCTAATTGTAAGTAGGTACAACAGGCATGTGATTTGAGAATACTTGTGACAGTACCTCAAAATCTGCTCCATCCTCTAGCAAGTCCTCAGAAACACCACAAATATCATTTGCAGACGTCCCACCTGCCCACAGTACGTAAATTCCCCTAAAATGTCGGATACAGTACGGTCCAACCCATCTCATCACACGCCTCTACAAACGATTTTCCTAAGCGGTTTTCCACTAGATCCTTACTACCCCAATACGACGATACAACTGCGGGGATTCCCTCCGCTAACTCCTCAGGTAAAAGCTTATCATCCCACCATTGCTGCTAATAAATGGAATCTTGAGTTTGGAGTCTTTGAACTCCATGTAGGTTAGAAATTCAAGTTCTGCAAGTCCATACTACCCACAGCATTCCCCAATCATGTTTAATTTCAAGGTCAAAATCTATGTTTTGGAACTGTACTACCACTTCCCAGAAATTAAATAAGAAGAAATATCCATCTGTATTTCAAATATGGTGAAATCATCAAAACCAAAAGTCATGAAATGCCTATCTACCTATGATGTGGATCTTAGCTAGGTACTACATATTCAAGCTCAGTGTGGTTTACGACTCCAATCTTTTGTTTTGATATGGATATAGAAGATGGTCCCAGCTCGTTGAAGTGCAGGGACCCACTCGTAAAGACTTTCACTCTTCACTTCAAATCCACACTCTTCTTGATTTGAAGAAGATGACTGAAATGCAAAGTGTAGAATTGCAGAGTTTTGCCCTGTTTTGTGCAGTTCCGTTCCTAAAGGTTATCTTTCCCAAAGTGCAAAGTGAACAGTCTGCGTTCAAGTTGAGTTCACAATATTTTTGCGGAGTCCCACATGACTGTGGTAGAATGACGGTTGGGTTTTAGATTTTATTATTTCGTTAAATTCTATGTATGTTAGAGAATTTGGTCTTTCGATTAGGTCTAAAAAGGTGGTTCAGTTAGTGTGAGGGCAAGCATCTAAAATAGCATCGAAGCCACTGAGGCCATCAAAATACTCAGCATTTGTGAGGAAGGAAAGGTTGGAAGCGACCGGTTGTTGTTTTTAGTGGATAAAAAGTGACTACTTACCTCATTTTAATATACCTAATTTTTTCTAAATAATGTTAATTTAACTAACTATACTTCTCGTCAGCGATGATGAGGATATTGAAATGCTCGCCCCCGTTGTCGGCCACACTCTTAAAAGATGAACCAAAGCCAATCGTTGATTCACGTTTGTTTTCTACGCTACATCTCTGTGGTATTAATTCATTCAGGAAAATATAACTTTTTAGAGATTACTTGTGACGGGAGATCGAAGAATGAAAGACGGAAAACGGCCGAAAACTGTATGAAATCGGAAGAAAACCATCGGAAACACCAACAATAAACTAACAGTTATTGGAGGTTTATTCCTCAAAACGAAGGTCACTCACTCTTCGTTTCGAGTAGAACTGCAGAGTGGGAGGGCGAAGTCTTTTGAACAGAAATGTCTCCTATTTTTCATAATTCACAGAGTGAAGAGTATAAATAAGACTTGCAAAGTTGGAAAGTTGAAGAGTCTTCAGGAATGGGCCCCAGAGCAGTGCTCAGGCATGATCATTAACGGTTAAGTAATAAACCAAGAACTAAGCTAAGGAAGGTACAGTCGATATTTGAGTTACTTTTCTATTCATCTAGCAGCACTGCCCTCAACTTGGGTTAAAATGTGATTTTTACTGGGACTCGCTAATCTAGTTAGAAATGGTTAATAATCCCAGTCTCAGGCCTGCACCCTGGCATGAGGCTCACGCAGAAAAGATGGGAGCGCGAGTATCGCGCCTGAACACCTTGCAGTTCCCCTGTGATTGCTCCAGTGACGGCTCGCGAAATCAGTGGCAGCAGCTCTCGAAAATCTTCCAGTCTGTACGTCGAGGCTAGCGTCAGTGTGGACGTCCAAAACGATGCGTCTATACGGTCCCTTGAGATGCATAAAGCCAGAAACACTGATGCAGCGGCGATGAGGGATGGTTTGACATGGCACAGTTCATAAGACAAGAGTGAACTGTCTGCGAAGAATTTGGCGTACGAATGTTCCATTGGGCTGGCACCTGTAAAACAGAATCATTTGGGTTTCATGGATTACTCTTTCACTTTCAAATATCCATAGATTTTTAGTTGTGCCACGCGCCTCCTCAAACCGTTAGCAGGCTAACTGAGGCAGGGTTTAACTAGTGATTTGTTGGTCCTAAGTGAACAGGTCCTTTGAACGACCCGGTCCTATCCAGGAATTTATCCTTATAAAGGGCTTATCGTTCTGAGAGTTTTAGGTCATTCCCAAGTCTAGTGACAGCAACTTCTGGTTCCTAGGGTGTCCCACTAGTGTCCACTCATATCCAAATTGTGTCTGTCTGATTTTTTGACGTAAAAAAATTTTTTTTTCTCCATTGAATGGATGGTGGGCCAATTGTGCAGAAGTCGCTTAATGAGGCGAAGGAGGAAAGCTGATGATGAAGAGGAAAAGGGTAACTTCCAAATCCCACGCATGGAACTGAAGACTGTTTAAAACACCGAAACCTGTCTTCCATAATAAACAGTTATCAGGAGAAGAGGTCATCATCTTTCCTCCCTCACATCATATTTTTTTCCGTTTGATTGTAATGACCAATGGAATAATTGATTACCAAATCTCCTATATTTTGTCATTATAAAAATCCACCAGAACCTTATGGACCGACCATTCTTTGGATCCGGGCCCATGAATGTATCTACAATACCCCTCTGTGATTGGTTGTTGTGGACCTGGTCTGCAGGAGCCAATCACAATACTGCGCTTTGTATAACTTCCTCACACCGACTTCAAGGAAACTACAGTTCTTATGTCGGTGGTGGGCGAGAGACAACCGTAACTCAATTTCTTGCCAAAAGTAGGTTTTTCTGCCAGTGGATTCGTTTGGGGGTTTTCTAATGATTTCGACGCTCATGGGGTGAAAAGAAAACTAATTTTTTTAAAGTAGATATTTAGTTTTCCACAGCTCTGTGGAACGATTTCAGCAGTTGCATGCGTGCGATTTCAGTAGTTATCTCCTATTGACATCACTCCAGTTCCAACCCCAGGAAATTGTTATTTTTTCAATTTATTCATTCTCTGCTGATATTTGAGCATGCTATAGGCCGATTCCCATGAAAATAGGAACAAAATATTATTTGGGATATAATTCAGTGTCTAGTGAACTTTATTCACATTCATTCACGTTCATTAGAGACAGGGTTTCTCCCCGAAGTCAATAACCCAGTGGTGAGCGGTGACTTGGAGGTATGTTACCGTGGTTTTCCAGTGGGGTTTTCATTTCCCTTGAATTACCTATTTTTGACCAGTAATTTGAAATATTTATCGCGTCCATAAATCGACATGGAGATCGTGAATGAAGCATAATATTTATGATAAACCAACCTATAATGTAATTAGATGGATAGCAGGACCAATGTTTGTACGAATTTGACGCACTCGGTTTTTTCCCCCTCCTGTAAAGTAAGTAGCGTTTTTAAAGTTACGGGTTGTCTCGCTTACCGTCCATTTATAATATCCATTGAGTCGGAACTGAAGGAGGAACGGAGTATTGTGGAATTGCATTATCTTTGGACTCACCTTACGAAAATAATGCTGCTTGAAAGAATGTCCTACCTACTGGCCCATGCATGTTGACAAAATGATGTTTCAATACATATCTGTTCCATTAAGGCAAAATGCGGTCGCAGGCGCTTTAGTATGGCCCACTGTATGGTAGTGTAGCCCTACTCATTTTGGTGCGCTCATGAGCTAGAGTGCTCATTGTAAACAGTTGAGCTACACATGTGTATTCAATTTATAAATATACGGATTATACAGATGCAAAAACTTCGAAGAATTGAGAGTCGTTGCTGTGGCTGTTGATGCGTGTCACCATCTCTCCCTGAGTGAACTTGCTTAATTATTCGAGGTGGTTTAGTGTTGAAGGAAATGCTAACCACCAATTTTGCTTAGTCTTCTGATGAAATGAATCGCAAGAGGCCTCCCTAGTTGGTAATTTACTGCCTTCAGCATCGTGCATTCCATGGATTTGATGTCGTCCGCATTCCACTTCTTGGAGCCGAAAAACGTTAAATCGCTCAGTTCAATTGCTTCCGTTTCTTCATATTTTGCTGCCACAAACAAGGCCCCTAAACCGACCTGTTCGATCGATGTTAATCAATATTAATGGTGTCGTCACTATCATACGTACAAAAGGCGCTATTAACGGACCAAAAATGTTTGGAATTGAGTACCTAAAAGATCTGTTGACGTAATAGGTACCTATTAGCTTCTGGAATATTCAGTTGATAGTGGCTCAAGCCGTTTCTACCTGACAGTTTCATATTTAGTTTCAAGGACTGATTTTTCGATAAATCAACCATTTTTAGTTGTATACTCGTCTGTTTATAATGTGGGTCACTATTTCAACACTTACAAGCTGGGCAGACGCCTTGGTCGTGGTTTTGTTGACTGACATGAACTTATCCAATGTGTACACTGTGAGTTGAAACGTCTCTTGCATCAGGTCCAAACTGTCCACGACGCCTGCCAACCAGTCGACCAGAACGGCCCTCATAAGTCCGCTCAGCACTTGACCTTCGAGATGATTTATTGGAATTTCGTATCTAGTTTTAAGGCAAAAAATAGCAGGCGTAATGAAAACTTGGTAGTTACCATATACCATCCTGGTGGGAGTGGTCCAGCGAAAAACGCTGAATAATAATGAAGAAGAGGGCAACCTTACTGGGGACCATGAGAGCCTAGATTCTGGCTTCATGTTGGAGTGGTCTACTCTTCGGGTTTCAGTGCCAAGTTGAAGTGTAGTTTAGACATAATCATGAACATCAGTGGTCAGGTTTTGAGTTTGGTGACCATCTTAAGCTGGGTTCAAAGTGTCGTAAAGCATAAAGACCGTAAAGGTTCGTGTAAAGCGCCTAAAAACGTCAAACCGTTCACATGGAAAACACGGACATAAAGCGCGTAATCGTCGAGATATAGCCTGTGCCCCAGCCTCCGCCTACGCAGAACCCACGCGCAGAACTTAAAGCGCACGCACATATATCTAGATTTTTTAAATCTTGGATACTGGTTCAAAAGTCGTCGCGCATAAAGAGCGTAAACCTGATGAGCCAATCAAATTCAATCACGCGTTTGAGTTCTGCGCATTTTACGTCGAACCCAGCTTTACTCAATTGGGTGGGTAAAGAGAGAACTATATTGAAATATATCGATTATTATCGATGTTATTTGTGTTTTTTGTTGGATAACGACGACGAATCACTGGTTTATATCTCCTACGAGTCTTCCCTCCTATCAAGATGGTGTCTTTTGGGATGCATTTCCATGGCGCCACAATGTGGGACTAAATAGGGGTTGTTCTTGATATGGCGGTGTTATGATACCTATATACGTAATTACAGGAAATTTTGAGCAGATTCCGAATATACCCCCATGTTTCATGTTCTTATACCTAAAATATATCGTTAGTGTTTTATTTATTTATTTATAGAAACCTCTGAAAAACACATTGTATATTCTGTTTCGAAATATGCAGCCCTGAAGTACAGCTCAAAAAGTTGTCCATTCAATAAAAACTTGCAGGATCATATTACGAGGTTCTTTATAAGCTAGGTATCTACCTAGTGTAGGGAAAAAATTGATGGGACAAAAAAATCATTTTGTTAGCTATTCTTACAGGAAATTATCCGCTGCTCACGAATATGCAACTTATGAATGGTCGCAGAACACGACTTTATAGTTTTTTTTCTTCTCGCTAAAACCCACATTTTTCGGCTAGAATATTCTTGTTTTTGGCTCATCCAAAAACGTGCTAGGTTCACAGACTAGGTATTTTCTTCTGATAAAACCCAGTTTTTGCACCTAAAATTCTTGGATTATTGACTATTTCACGTTTTTGACAGAGTTTTCGATAAGAGCCCTGCCATAAATTACCTTTGTTAATGTGTTTTTGGAGAAATAAGTTAACGAGTAAGTTATTTTAGGTATAGAAACATGGAGTATATTCGGAATCAGCGCAAAATGACCTATAAGAATACCGCAAAACCGCTATTTCTAATGGGGTTGCATGATCAAAATTAGGCCATCCATTTCTGCTGGTTAGTAGATTCCCTTTGTCTGATCCTCATGGTCAATATTTATTTCCAATCCCTTTGTTTCGGTAGATCCTATATCACTTATAATGGAGCCTACTCAAGGAGCTGTAAAGCTGTGCAATATGCGCTTGGTGAATTAATGTTTACTCAGTTTTCTTGACTGAAAATTAAAATTTAGAACCGTTTACCTCTTCTCCGTTGCAAACAGATATTTGTAAATTTCGGTTCCATAATAAGTCACAGAGAAGACTCTTTCATTCTGTTGTCGTATTTTCTCTTTTTGGTGGTTTTCTGCATGCAGCGAAGTGACACTCCCTTCGGCCAGTTTTTTGTGCTCTTCATTTTTTCGGTCGGAGCATTCTGGAAATAATTTTATTGTTGAAATAAGGTGGGATTGTCACCTTTATTATTATATTCGTCGACTATTTTATTTTCCATTTTTATTAGCTATTAGGATTGATGGTTTTCACAGTTTTTGTTGAGAGTGAATGCGTTTCCCTTGGGAGTGAATGATTTGCCGCAAAAATCATTCTCTGTCCCCTTGTTAACGTTGACTACATCCTGCTTGGCCCCTGGATACTGATTGACAGAACTCAGAAATGGACGTGCATTTTATTTTTTTATTCTTTCAAATCGTAGGTCTAAGGGAGAGCTTTTCAAAAAGGTGCTATATGATGGGTCGGAAATGAATGGAATTGGGTGAAAAATGAATGGGAAGGAAAAAGGCGTGGTACGTCATCTGTTATGTATTGCCCTCTCGCTCCCGCGCGTGGAAGCGCTAGTGAGTTGAGGGATTTCGGGTGCTGAATCCGATCTGAGGTCAAAAGCAGAAAATCCCGACCCACATTCATTCCTCATTCAACTTAGCGCCTATACTTTGAGTTATTGTCCCGATATCAATAAATTCACTAGTTCGTACACAAATAGGTGGGAAAAAAATCTGTTTTCGGACCCGCAGAGTACGGCATGTTATGAATACCCACCGGTTTCGATTCCTTCCTCAGCTCTCTTGGTCGGTGCAGAGGTGACAGCTTCCTTCACGACGTCGCTGGTTTCCTTCGTTATTTTGCACTTCTGTGAGTTCCCTCCTTGGTAAACTTCCTTGATCATTGTTGTGCCGGCCTTCTGGTGGTCTTTCCCTGCTTTCGCGGCGCCCGTGTTGTTGATGTCCGCCAGTGGTTTCCGCAGGCGCCCGAGACCAGACAGCGGCGCAGAACTCAAGTTCGTCTTCATCCGTTTCCTCGCATCAGGATTCTCGTTGTCCTCGTACACCCGAACAGGTCGCTTTTGGCTTATGACGCTCCTGCGTTTGATTTTGGCGCCGCCACTCTTCATAGTTTTCCCCTCACCCTGCATGTTTTGCTGTCGAGTCGAAATCAACAATAATTATGGTGTTGATGGATTTTTTCCTTGACCAAATATGGTGACACTGAATGAATAAGTGATATTGATCATATGATCATACAACGAGATTCTGTACTTGGTTACCCACTGGTCGCTTGAGCAGCCGTCTACATTGTCTCCCTCGAATTTCGAGTGAAGCTTCCAGGTTTTCTAAGTATTGAACCCGTGATGACGCTAGTGTAAGTACCTTAGTCGTGTTCATTTTTCATTGAGATCGCGAAACATTTTTAGCTGTTATATTATCACGAATTCATTTTTATTTAGTTTTCGTCGTCGCTATTTCCTTAGCCTTAGCAGCTCTGTTGTGTTTGTACCTAATATCTCTCTTTTTCATAGGGCAAACTGAAATCGACGGTACCAGTGTATAAAATGTTCAGAAAATCCAATGCATGTAAACGAACTGTACCGTGTGCAAAAAGGATTTGGAAAAAACGTACATGTTCAGCGAAACCCCCAGTCAATCACTGAAGCCAAACTATTTTGTGGTAATATTACCCGCTATTTAAAAAAAAGAAAAGAATGGGCGTTCAATGGTAGTTTATCCCCCCCCCCCCTCTTTTTGGTTTATTATTCTGTGAGCAAATAAATCTATCATGAATGCTTTTTTAAAATTAATCATGAATTTATTTTTTTAAATCACTAAAAATAGTATAGAATGTTGACTCGTATAATTAATATCAATAATTAAGTTTTTTTCTCAGTGTTTGGGGAATTCGCCAGCCTACCCCTAGTTTTCCCCCTAGGTATTTTATTTTATTTTATTTTATTTGTACCAGGTTCTTATTTGCTCACTTCAGCAAGAGATGATTTTTTATGAAGAAGTTCAATTTTCGTATTTTGGTTTATTATTCTGTGAATAATACACCTATGTATTCGCTCAGCAAAAAATTTTTATAACACCCCCTCAAAATTTTTTCTTTTCCGTTTCAAGGTACGTAGGTTCCAAAAATGCAATGTCCGTCCGCCGTACGCCGTCCGCCGTATCACGTGTACAGCCTTCATTTTCGGTCTAAAAAAGTCGTTCTTTCGCACACATGCTCCATTTGGGCCCTAGTTGTGTCCCGAAACTTTTCAGCCCGATCGGAATATACCCAGGGGTGTTATGAGTGAAAATGAGTATAAAAATAGGTACCTACTTTTTGTGTTTTAGTAACATGTTAGTAAAATGAGCTTTTGAGGTATCGTTTTTCATGTTTTTGGGGACGAGAAGACCGAATATGAAGTCGATTTTGACCGAAGAGTGGAAAATTGAGGTTGTATCAGATGTTCAGCTCCCAAAATTGATTTTTTATGAGTCAAAAACCTGGGAAACCGTCTGAAATCACCATCAATTTGTAGAATAACACAAGAAAAAGTGTCAACACGTGGATCGTCTCAAGACGATTAAATGGTACTATCAATGATCAGAGATACTTTAAAAAAAAAGGAGCGTACCTACCTAATTCAAGTTTTGGAGGCCAAAATTGGTGGAAACCACCAGAAAAAGCTATTTCAATCATTTGACATGAAAGAAACAATAAATAAACAGCCAACATTTGTGTAGGTATGTCCAGTAGAATAATAAACCCATGTGACAAGGACTTTGCAGCGTTTTTCTTTTCCGTTTCAAGTTGCGTAGATTCCAAAAATGCAATGTCCGTCCGCCGTCCGCCGTATCACGTGTACCGGCTTCATTTTCGGTCTAAAAAAGTCGTTCTTTCGCACACATGCTCCATTTGGGCCCTAGTTGTGTCCCGAAACTTTTCAGCCCGATCGGAATATACCCAGGGGTGTTATGAGTGAAAATGTGGATAAAAATAGGTACTTTTTGCGTTTTAGCAACATGTTAGTAACATGAGCTTTTGAGGTATCTTTTTCCATGTTTTTGGGGACGAGAAGACCGAATATGAAGTCGATTTTGACCAAAGACGTGGAAATTGAGGTTTTACCAAAGGTTCAGCTCCCAAAATAATTGGTTTTATATGAGTCAAAAACTTGGAAAACTGTCTGAAATCACCATCAATTCGTAGAATAACACTAGGAAAAGTTTCAACACGTGGATCAAGTCGATTAAATGGCACTACCAATGAACAAAGATAATTTGAAAAAAAAAGGAGCGTACCTAATTCAAGTTTTAGGGGCCAAAGTTGGTGGAAACCACCAGAAATAGCTATTTCAATTATTTTACATGAAAGAAACAATAAATGAACAGCCAGCATTTCTGTAGGTATGTCCAATAGAATAATAAACCCATGTGACAAGGACTTTGCAGCGTTCTCTTTTGGTTTATTATTCTGTGAATAATACACCTATGTATTCGGTCAGCAAAAAATTTTTATAACACCCCCTCAAAATTTTTTGTTTTCCGTTTCAAGGTGCCTAGATTCAAAAAATGCAATGTCCGTCCGCCGTCCGCCGTACGCCGTCCGCCGTATCACGTGTACAGGCTTCATTTTCGGTCTAAAAAAGTCGTTCTTTCGCACACATGCTCCATTTCGGCCCTAGTTGTGTCCCGAAACTTTTCAGCCCGATAGGAATATACCCAGGGGTGTTATGAGTGAAAATGTGTGTAAAAATAGGTACTTTTTGCGTTTTAGCAACATGTTGGTAACATGAGCTTTTAAGGTATCGTTTTTCATGTTTTTGGGGACGAGATGACCGAATATGAACTCGATTTTGACCAAAGAATAGAAAATTGAGGTTCTACCAGATGTTCAGCTCCCGAAATTGATTTTTTATGGGTGAAAAACCTGGGAAATCGTCTGAAATCACCATCTGTTTGTATAATAACCCTGGAAAAAGTGTCAACACGTGGATCAAGACGATTAAATGGCACTACCAAAGATCAAAGATAGTTTAAAAAAAAAAAGTAGGTCTAATTTGTGTTTTAGGGGCCAAAATTAATGGAAACCATCAGAAATAGCTATTTCGATTATTACGCATGAAAGAAGCAATAAATGAACAGCCAACATTTCTGTAGCTATGTCCAATAGAATAATAAACCCATGTGACAAGGACTTTGCAGCGTTTTTACATCGCTGTGTGCTGTTGACGGGGAACACTACACAACGCGACTGTCTCGTCTCTGCCCAGCTGAAATGTAAGCACCCACTCGCCCCATCGAAGTAGCTCGGCCGAGCTACTCGGTAGGCTACGGATCCTCGGACGAGCGAAGGAGAGACGCATACTTCCTTTACCGCTCCGACGACCGGTTAGTGGGAGCCGTTGAGGCAGCGGACGTCTCACAAGTCATCCTCAGTAGCTCGTCCGTAAAGGTTGCTCTGTAGATGGTTACGTACCCTAACCGGACGATGACGGAGAGACGTGCACTGCCTCGACGTCTCCGTTAACCGGTTGACGGGGAGGTGAAGGTAGTACGCGTCTCTCCGTTGCTTGTTCATAAAGGGCTCGTATGTTTCTATGGGGGCATCCTCAACGGAAAGGCAATGGAGGGTTGCGTTTCCTCAGCCTGTCCGTTAACCATCCGCCGTGATTCCCTACAATCACGGATCATTGAAGGAAGGGCACGGAAGCATTAAAGACAGTGATGGGTGGGCTAGAGAAAACCTAGGAAGAGTCCAGGGATATTCACGGGAAAATCATGGATGGGCTACGGGGAGGCGATCGAGTGTTACGGGTTAGTCAAGGGTGGGGCTATGACGACCCGTACAAACACCCATGGGCGTGCGATGGAACGTTGAAGGATTAACCAACGGAAATCACTACACCTATACGGGGATTTTCGGGGTACTCCCGTGAAAATGATCATCAGTTGATTTTGCCGAAATAGTACACCACGGAAACCACGGGTATTTCCGTTGACGATCCTTCAACAAGCGGGTTACGGATAAATTTATAGAGTGCATCCGTAACCGCATAATATTTACGGATGCACAACTTCTGAGGGTGATTCCATGAACTACCTATCGTTTGTTGCCAATCTACGGGGGCGCTACCGTTGTTTTTTTTTTTTAAGGAAAACGCTCCTTTTGGTTTATTATTCTGTGAATAATACACCTATGTATTCGCTCAGCAAAAAATTTTTATATCACCCCCTCAAAATTCTTTCTTTTCCGTTTCAAGGTGCGTAGATTCCAAAAATGCAATGTCCGTCCGCCGTCCACCGTATCACGTGTACCGGCTTCATTTTCGCTCTAAAAAATTCGTTCTTTCGCACACATGCTCCATTTGGGCCCTAGTTGTGTCCCGAAACTTTGCAGCCCGATCAGAATATACCCAGGGGTCTTATGGGTGAAAATGTGTACAAAAATAGGTACTTTTGGTGTTTTAGTAACATGTTAGTAAAATGAGCTTTTGAGGTATCGTTTTCCATGTTTTTGGGGACGAGAAGACCGAAAATGAAGTCGATTTTGACCAAGGAGTGGAAAATTGAGATTGTACCAGATGTTCAGCTCCCAAAATTGATTTTTTATGAGTCAAAAACCTGGGAAATCGTCTGAAATCACCATCAGTTTGTAGAATAACACTAGGAAAAGTATCAACACGTGGATCAAGACGATTAAATGGCACTACCAATGATCAAAGATAATTTGAAGAAAAAAAAAGGGAGCGTACCTAATTCAAGTTTTGGGGGCCAAAATTGGTGGAAACCACCAGAAACAGCTATTTCAATTATTTTACATGAAAGAAACAATAAATGAACAGCCAGCATTTCTGTAGGTATGTCCAGTAGAATAATAAACCCATGTGACAAGGACTTTGCAGCGTTTTTTTCTTTTACGTTTCAAGGTGCGTAAATTCAGAGAATGTCCGCCGTACGCCGTATGCCATATCATACATACCGGCTTCATTTTCGGTCTAAAAAAAATTCTTTCTTTCGTACACATGCTCCATTTGGGCCCTAGTTGTGTGCCGAAACTGCAGCCCGATCGGAATATACACAGGGGTGTTATGAGTGAAAATGTATATAAAAATAGGTATTTTTTGTGTTTTAGTTACATGAGCTTTTGAGGTATCGTTTCTATGCTTTTTAGGACGAGAAGACCGAATATGAAGTCGATTTTGACCAAAGAATGGAACATTGAGGTTCTAACGAAGTTTCAGCCTTAAACTTACGTTAAATTTTGGTCTAAAATCTTCGTTCTTCCGCACACAGTTTGGTTCCCCATTTGGGAACACATTTGGGTCCTAGTTGGCTTCGAAGCTCGTCAGCCTGATCGGCATACACCCAGGGGTGTTATGGGAGAAAAATTGGTGTAAAAATAGTGTTTTTTGAGGTTTTAGTGACCATGAGCTTGTGAGGTATCGTTTTCCATGGTTTTTAGGGCGAGAAGTTGACTTTGACCGAAGAGTGAAGAATCGAGGTTGTAACGAAGGTTAAGCTCCCGAAATTCATTTTTTATTAGTCAAAAACCTAGGAAATTTTCTGAAATCACCATAAATTTGTATAATAACTCTAGAAGTATCGACAGGTCACTGCAATTAAATGGTACTATCAATGATCAAAGATAATCTGTAAAAAAAAAAGCCGAGCCCAATTCGTGTTTTTGGGAGCCAAAACTGGTGAAACCCATAAAAATAGACATTTCAATAAAGAAACAATAAATGAGCAGCCAACATTTCTGACCGTTTGTCCAGTAGAATTATAAACCCAGGTGACAAGGACTTTGCAGCGTTTTTCCTTACTATTAGTATCTCCGGTCAACAGCAGAGAGACTAATAGTAAGGGGAAAAAAAGATAAATGAGAGGAAGAACAACCATTTGAACGCCCATTCATTTTTCAAGCGTGAAACAAGCTTGAAAAGAACGATGAGCTCTTTCGTTATTCCTGTGATAACAGGTGTTCAACATGCTACTATGGAAATTTCAACACACTAGGCGCGCATCTAAAGTGGTCAAACATATCGCCTAAATACTAATGGCCTATGTGCATGGGTCATAAAAGCGGTTTATATTATTTTTTAATGAAACTAGATTCCATTCTGAGAACTTTGACACTAACCGCACTTTCCTACTGTAAGTACCTAGTTCTTTTTCAATGATTTTTCGAAGTGTCCACCAGTTTTTTGTCACAGTTGGCAGGGTGGTCCCGCAGTGGTGAGAAGGGTGCAGTGACGTCAGAATTGATGGACATTTCGAAAATTTATGGAAAAAGAACTGCTTATTATAGGAATGCGGTTGGTGTCGAAATTCTCAGGATAGAATCTATTTTCATTAATATAAAAAATACATTAAGGCCATTAATGAAATATGTAGAGAAATAGAGCTAGATAAAATTTCGGATAATGCAGACTACAGACGTCTTCGTACTTTTCGTAAATGCAGTTATTAACTTCACATTCGTCGGACATTTTCAAGTGTATTCGTGAGTTACACAGAATATTGTATTACTGTGTGGTGTATTTTGTATTATTGTATGATGCATTTTACGAGGGGTCAACCCGCCAACCACACTCAACAAATCGTCTCACTAATCCTCTCTATTTGTATTGGGCATTTTGAGGGTTTCGCGTATAGACCTGCGATCTAGACAGAAAGGTAAATCTATACAGAAAAATATTTTGGAATTCTTTATGCTGCCGCCGTAACAAAAACCTTCTTTTGGCAAGTTGACGAACAACTTCTTTCTCTCCCTTACTAAAAACCTTGTCGTTTTCACCTCTACTGCTAACATGATGAGCCACCTGTCGAGCTACTGGAACGTGATTCACTTTCAATCACTCTTCTTGTTCGGGTTACCCGAAAACGAAGGTGTCTGCACTAGAGTTGTTAATAACAAAGACTCTTACTATAGCTTTTTGAAGATTTGATTACTCTATTTGCTTGTAAGATGGAAAGTTGCTGATAGCTAATCGAATTGGTGTAGTTGAACTCTTAACAGTAAGGAGGGGCTATTGCAAATCGTTGCTAATCATCAGTGTGATTAGGCCTCAAAGTGTTATTTTGAACTATTGCTCTTAGTGTGATTTTTCACCATCCTCGAATTCGTCGCAAATTTTGAATAACGATTTGAAAATATTTTTAACAAACTGCAAATTATTTCCATACCATTCCTAAATTTTTAATAATCGTTTAGCCGTGAATGCAAACCTGCACCTATCAGCAAATAGATAAAAAAAGTACCTATCGACAAAATCCAAAATACTTAACCATCTTTCTTCAAATGAAATATTGTCACGGAACAACAAACTCGATTTAATAAAGTCTTGCGTGATTATAATCAGCTGCTCCGTAGCAATGATAATATATCCGGGCTGGATTTATACAGTTTCACTCACGATCAGGTTGACGAAGCTTTTTGGAGCAGATTTCAGGGTCTTACTGTGATCGAACGGCTGGACGTACAATGCTCCGGGATCAAAAAATCATAAAGTCGGAATAAATTTGAAAGCATCATAGTTTGGGACAGAAATAGTTTTATTCCATTTTAAGATTCTCCGTACCTTGAAACGCAAAGCATAAGATTTGGTGGGGGGTTAAACAAATATTTTTTGTGCTTGATTCTAAGGTTCATTATTGAAGATAATAAAGCAAAATGTCTGTCGTTCCGCCTAACGTGGCACTTCCGTTAGTTGCCATGAACTAAAATGCTGTAGCTCGAAAACTTTCAGTAGAAGCGGATATGGTTTTTATGAAATTGTTTCCGCATTTTGGGAGTTTTTTTACCTACCGCCCGGTGCAGGTTCGTACATTCCTACTTCCATAGAGCTCCGGCTAAGCCCGTTTAGTATCTAGGCAATCCACGAGCAGAGCTGGGATAGTGCTTCAGGGATTCCAGATGCTCAACAACCTGTTCCCAATCGATGAAGGGAATAACCATGGATACCTACTGATGGCTAGTTAGTCCGCTTGAACGAACTCTGCCTATTTTCCTGAATCCACTCTGGGTTTCCACATTCCTATAGCGCAAAAACTTTTGGTCCCCTTCACAGTGGATTCGAGCTGCTTTTTAAAAGGGACCAAAAGCTCTTTTTGCCTCCGCCTCTGCTCGTTCATTTCCGCGGGAATATCTCTGTTCCTCTCATCTCTGAATTCATTCGTCAAGTATGAATAATGAAGAGGTCTCCTTTCTCTTACATTGTGTCCTCCCTTTCCAAAGCTTTCAAACCACTTCTGCAACACTCCCCAAGCCTACCGCGAAACTTCTCTCATCCATGGGTTTAAGAATGGACCCGTTGTCGTATTCCACTCAAAGATTAAAGGACGAGGTTGATTTGTATTCAGTTTTTGGGCACAATGGGGACCCCTCTTAGAATTCTATATATAGCACACGAATCCGTTCAATGAACTCAAAACTTATTGTGCTCCTGATGTTTTGGTTTTTATTTTCAATAATGAACCATTGGAATCGAGCATGAAAAAAAAAAAAAAAAAATCTAACCCCCCCCCCCTCAAAATTGATGGTTTACGTTTCAAGGTATGTAGAATCCAAAACTGCAATAAAAAAATTTCTGTCTGTCCGCCGTACGCCACTTTTCTTAGTTACCATGAATGAAAATTGATCGAAGCTCGACGTTACTGTCAGTCATCTCTATGGGGTTCAAAATAGGGGTTGAAATTTTCAGAACGCCGTAGCTCGAAAACTTTCGATAGAAGGGTATGGTTTTTTTTAACGATATTAACTTTGTCTTGAGCTAAAAAATTTTTTGAGACTACCCGGAGCACTGTACGTCCAGCCGTTCGTGTGCACCAAAAAGCTTCGTCAACACGATCGTGAATCAAACGGTATAAATCCGGCCCAGAAAATCATCACTAGGGAGCACCTGATTATAATCAAGGATGGCTGTATGAAGTCGATTTGGTTGTTCTGCGATATTATATCATTTGATAAGTGATGGACTATTGGATTTAGTTGGTAGGTTGTGAAACTTGAACTTGGGTAAATTATTACACAATGGTAAATTATTACGTAACGGTAAATTATTTCACAACGGTAAATTATTACACAGCGGCAAATTATTACGTAACGGTAAATTATTTCACAACGGAAAATTATTATTCAACGGTAAATTATTACACAATGGTTCATCAACCAAGAAGGGGCTGGATTTTGTTGATCGGACTTGAATAACCGTTGAAGTATTATTTATGGGCAAGTTATTACACAACGGTTCATTATACTTGACCACGAAGGTAGGTATTGACCACAGAAAACAGTGATCTACGCAGAAGGGGCATCTATTTCACTCCATATCAACAATTTTCCTTCAGAACTTCATTATTTGAGTTTCTTTTTGCTGTTCTAGTTACTGCTTGTCATCGACAGAATTATTTTAGCAACTCGTGATTTAGGTAGGTACCCAGTAACGAGTACGGGGTTAGGTACTAACCTACGGAGGTTCTGCGCTCTGCCAAAGATGTATAGAATAGTACATATTATATTATATAGACGGGTTATCTATACAGTGATCTGTGACAGAAGGGTATTCTTTACAAAATAATAAACCGTTGTGCACGGATTTGCAGCGTTTTTTGCGAACTTTTCATTTAAAAATTCATAAAATATTAAATTAAATTCAAGGAAATATAGTTAAAGTTAAATTAATTAAATTATATAGGTATAATGCAATTCAATTTAATTAAATAGAAGTTGATATAATGAAATTAAATTCAATAAAATTCAAAAAAATTACACATAAAATACAGTGCATAACATACATTATGCCAGTAATTATGTATAATGTGCCAGTAATGTTGTTGAGAAACTATGTAATACAAGTCCATTGAGACTAGGTTATTCACGGGATCAAGTGGTTACAAATTAAAGGTACTGTGATTTGTTACCCTGCATTAAAAGTACGTATTAGCAATTCTTTTGTTGAAATGAATCAACAATTCTTCACAGCATTCAAAGTTCGCACCTTCCGTTGAGTTTGAGTCAGCGGGAGGTAATACGTGTGACGAGGATATTGATCTTGAAAGGGGACGGAGGACCAGATGTTTGGTGCTGCAGCCGCAGCGTCATCAAGGGTAAATGAACGGTTAAGAGGGTGCAATCACGCAGAAAACCCCTCGAGGAGACCACTACACGACACCTGCAGGAACGAACGGTTTGTACTTCGGCGGCTGCGGGAAGCTGGGCCCCAGGTGGCTCAGGAGGCCTGCGGAGGTGGATAACCAAGGATTAAGTATACTTTAAGGGGAGATGGAGGCGGAGTACGTAAGTCACCTGCTTCCTTCGAGAAATTGAGTCTACCGACCCATTCATCTTGAGGGAAGAAGGTGGGATTTAAAGGGTTACATCTCGATGCCATGGAAACACCCGAGTGCATAGTGTGCGTTAAATGGTCTGGAAATGCGTTGAACGAAGATTGTCTGTCGAAATCCCCATATTCCTCATCCAAATTCAGTCTGTAGCTGTGTTCTATGTTAAATAGATAGGTACTCCTACACTTTTCCAACCATATTCCTCATCTGTATTCAGTTCTACGTTAGATAGATAGGTACTCCTACTCTTTACCTATATTCCTCATCTGTTACGTTCTTCTACCTTCTTTACCTACCATTCAGTCCTCCGTTAGATAGATAGGTACTCCCATTTAAACACTGTAGCATATGTCTATGTTTTGGCCAGAATTCCTTTCGAATCTTTGCCTACGTACCATGTAAAGCTTTTTGAGCTGGGTGGCCAGCTACCTGGTGGTCAGCTACCGGACTATGATGGTAAGGGTGAGGGATATCACGTCCAGGCCGTTTCTTGCTACCTCTGGGGTTCCTCAGGGGTCTCACCTGGGCCAAGGTGAGGCCAAGGTAATTTTCGTGCGGTCACTGTTTCATACGTCTCTTTTCATTTCTTATATCATTTTTGTATTATACCTATTGTATTGGGCTAGCCCGTATTAAATAAATAAATGTAAATCCCCCCCAGTTCAGTTGCTTTCAAATTCTGTTATAATCTTTGTTTTTCAATTCCCATAGAAATTCCTTCAGTTGAAAATTTTACCCTGAACCAGGGTGGCCGCCATTCAGGAAAAACCTGGAAAAGTCAGGGAATTTTATGCGTCGAGTTCCCTGACTTGCCTGTTTCTACCGAATTCCCCGTCTTTTCTCGACGCATAAAATTCCCTGACTTTTCCAGATTTTTCCTGAATGGCGGCCACCCTGGTTCAGGGTTCAGGTTTCCAATTGAAGAAATTTCTATGGGAACTGAAAAACAAGAATTCAGGGAATTCCGTAAAAACAGGGAAAAGTAAGGGAATTCTGTTAGTTACTCGTAATTATTCTAATATTAGATTGTTAATATTCTGATAATACTTCAATCAATAGAAACACAGTTTTGAATAGTAAATAACGAACTCAAAACTGATAATTTACCACCCCTCCATACAACCCTCTCATAAAATTCTCCAAACCACCAATGGCCACCCGAGGCTTTCCAAGGCCATAATAATTCTAGTCTTGAATTCTTCCTCACCATATTGGTACCAAATTGACAGTATTATCATTACCAAATGATTATTACATCGTTGACAATAAAGACTGTTATCGTGGCTTTTTTATATTCCAAACAGTGGAGAGACTAAGAGGGAAGAAATAAATGAGTTTAGACACCGCACTAATGAGGGATCAAATTTACGTATATCAGATTTTCTTCAAGTTTTGTTCCAGTTATGTTTTGCATAGCGTTACTTGATGGTTTTGTATATTCCCATTAAAGCACATGGTTTTTGTCAGGGAAATCTCTGGAAAAGTAATGGAATTTTGAAATATTGATTTGGGGTCACCCTGTAAACGACATTCCATCCTAACTCCAATGACATTAGAACACTGCCGATTCCCTACTCACACTATGTTATGAACCTTCTCTAAATTGAATGGTATTCAATTTAATTGCTCTTCGTATTTGGATATAATTATAAAGCGGCATCAGTTCCGTTCCAAATCCTACTTCCGATCGAATTTCCTCCCACTTCGTTTCTAATTTGTAGGTACCTTAGTCATCACATTCGTAGGTACTTTCGTCATCACCTAATTCAATATTCCAACTCAGAATTTGTTTAGTCCCTACTTCATTGAATCGCAAAATGCGTGCGTACAACGTCTCATATTATTTTCGGGCTGATCGTGCCCGGGGTATCCACTAACCGCCAGTCGCTCCTAACCTGGCTTCTATCGTTCCTACTGAAATTAGGTTAGTATTCGTGGCGTTGGAGTCAGCCATCAGATTGTCCAGCATGCCAGTTTTACACTGGATGTGGTGGATTAGGAGGAGGAGTAACTTTATGGAGTCATCATCTCATTGAAATAATTTTTTACTATACTCCATTCTGTTAATCTTCCTCCTCATCTACTGTATTGTCGAGCATTTAAATGATTTATGTGTTTGGAACATAACAGTGAAGAAGTTGATGAAGCTGACTTTTCCTGGCGAAATAAATTTGTTGACTTGGATCCTTTGATTTCGATCATGTAAAATTCTCAGGTATTAAATTAGCCATCGATTGATCCATTAGTTCGTGCCAATGATTTTAGATAGAAATATTGTAAAATATCTGCATGTCTGTGGGAGAATATAAGTTTCCATCCTTCATTGTTCCTTCCATCTTGCACTGCGACCATTTTCCTGATTACGTTATCATTATCTGCTCATTTGCGGTCACAACAGACTGTGGGTGATCTGCGAAATGGTCCGTAAGGGAATTTATTTAAGTAATCAGTTTCGATGGGGTGGTATAAGAAGGGCGGTGGTTAACATTGAGCAAGGGCGAAGGGCAGTGACTCTATGGATACTCCGAACAATCAATACGAGGGGGGCCCCCTTCAGGTCCCTTGCCAGTTATACCACCTCTCCTCTCACCCTTGTCCACTTCCTTTTTTCTGACCTCATATTTGATGCTTGAGAGTCGTATAGGTCACGGTCCACCACTTTTCTCGTGAAGTTTAATTCAATCTGAGTGTCACAGTAATTTTCCAGTGCATCACGCATGCATGATCCAGCGACATCAAACTCAATTTTGCGAAGTACCTAGCTCTGGTACCTACCAGAGGCCCATGCTGTTCTTGATGCGCAATATACTAACAACACATACTAACATCAGAAATCAATGATAATCAACCAGCCAGGAACTTATGAAGCGATCAAGATTCGAAGGAAACACCAGATGGGGCAGATGCATTCTAAATCTGCTCTTGTCTTTTTGGTTGGAACATCACTTCACACCTACGTTTTTCACTTTTGTCTCATGAAACGTGCCTATAGGCCATTTCACGGGTTTTATTTTATTTTCTTAATTAAAAGAGCTCGACGAGTGCTTTCCGAAAAAGTGCTATATGAGGGGTATCAGATGATCGAAAGTGGGCGATAAACCAGGGGAAAGAAAGCGAAATGACGTCATAGGTAAAGGCCCCCGCTTCCGCATGACAGGAAACCTCAGCACCATCCGGTTATAACGCCATTTCATTTTCTTTTTATCCGTTTGTTGCCCAAGCTATACGGAGTTTTGAGATGAAAATTGGCAGTGGGGGGGTTTTCAAGAGCGCTAAATCCGATTCTGAGATAAAAAATAAAAAATTCCGACCCACGAAAATTGTCCATTCCGTTTGCATCATTTCTCAGTAGTTCATGATGTGAGATGGTTGAATGGAGTATGCGCATGGGTCACAAAAGCGGTTTGCATTATTTTTTAATGAAACTAGATTCCGTTCCGGGAAGTTGTACACCAACCGCATTGTCCTGTGATAAGTAGTTCTTTTTATATGGTTTGTTGACGATTCCAGAGGTTCCTACGTCATATTCGGCAGGGGTGCCCGCCCGGGCGAGGGAGGTGCAGTGATGTAGGAACCTCTGGAATCTTTGAAAAATCATAGAAAAATAACTACTTATCGTAGGGCACTGCGGTTGGTGTCAGAATAATCGGGGTGGAATCTATTTTCATTTAAAACATAAAATAAATACGTACGCAGTTCCCATCGGGAAAATAATATGCCTCCTTTATGTTTTGAAAGACTCGAATTTTGAGATTTCAAAAAAGAGTTCGGCAAATGAAGCCCTGCTGTTCCGTGTGACGTTGTTCGGATATGGGTTCTGATTGACTAGCGGGCGCAACAGATGGGAAATGACCTGTCGACGCGTTACATCTGTGTGACGCAAGCAATCGCCTTTTTCTTTTACTTGTTTTTCCTCATCCATAATAAAAAATGTCCCTCAACTTTCCAACTTTTTCAGATGCATAGAGGATGTTGATTATAAACCCCGGGTACATGATAATTGCACATTGGCGGTATCAACTGGATGATGGATTTTAAATATGTAAGTCCCTACTTGGGAAATTAAGTCCATCATCCATGACGTTGGTATTTATGAGCCCCCTAATAATGTAGTACAATTGAATTTATGTATGTGGAATACATCAATTTCAGTCGTTACCCGGCGTTACTGTCTCGCTCATTTTCATGCTCGGGGAGTGGCCGAGGCCTTATGTTTTCGATTTTAGACTTTTTAGGTTATTTTCATTCTTTTGAGGAAGAAAAATCAGACATTCCCGACCACGCTGAACACTTTTCCGTCGGGGGGGGGGGGGGGGGTCAGCTCCTTCAGGTCGGTACGTGTGTTCGTGTGTACGCATTTCTGCAAACCGCCATAACCCGCGATCCAATAGTCCAGACGGCTCAAATTTCTATGGTGGTTCGGGATTAGGGGGTGAGTTTTGTCGCTTTCGGATCAGTAGTAGAGAATGCGCATGCGCAAACGTGAAAAACGTTCAACCCGCATAACTCGACCCGATGGTCCAACTTGACTCAAATTCTGGTGGTAGTTCAGGGTTACGTCCTAGTTGGTCCCATATGAATTTTGTCGCATTTGTATCAGCAGTAGCGACTGCGCATGCGCAAATGTGAGAACTGTTGAACTTCCATAACCCACAACCCAATGGCCCAAACAAACCATCTTTGTTTAATCTGGTCCAGTAGTCTTTAGTATTTAGATCACTGTTAAAATCTTGTTAATACGGGAAATACTGCGTTTTAATTTCCCCTTGACCCGGATTGTTAATTGAAGAAATCCTCTTTCGAACAATCCTAGAAATTATCCTACAAAATACTAGGTACTATTATGAACACAGAAAACTAATTCGAGCCATAGTACCAAGGCCTAGCCATCTAATCCATGGATTACTCTAGATCTAGACCATATGTTTTTGAGTTTATGGCCTTTACGCGAGGTTGAGGTTAGAATACCCACCACGATGTCGTATGGAACGGTTGTCTCTTATATATCATTCTGTACCTCTCATTCTGTATCTATCAAATGAAATAACTCCGATTCTGCGTGAGGATTTTGATGGTATTTTCATGGGTGGATAAATAACGCCGCGTGAGTAACTGTTAGTATGTTTCTCGGAGTATTTTGACTTTACCTATAATAACTTGATTCAACACTTGGTATTTCAATTGGTTATCTACCGATACTGTAGATCTCTTTCCAGGGCCTAAGTTTAGGGAAATAAATCAGGTATTATCCTCAAGAGGGTTCTATGGGAATGTTAGCTTTACTGGAAGCGGATGGGGAACGAGAGTGATCTGTAAACCAGATTTCCCTTGAGGGGCCTCAGCTCTTGCACCTCATCCTTCCATCCAAAACCTCCAGAAGTAACAGACCTATCGCCTTCAACCGGCAAGGACCCCCCCCCCCCCCTCCCCGCCGTCTAGAAATTGAAATTTATTCTTCCCTCCTGAATTCTAATGCTGCTTCGGAACGTAATAAAAGTTGTGGCAAAAGGTTTTTAGATTCTCCCTTGAGGGGATCGCGAAATGCGCCTTGTGTTGATTCCCATGTGAGTTTTCGCCCCTCGCTACATTTGCGGGCTAATAGTAGCATAACTAGTAAGGAAAACCGCATATTATCAAGTAAATTATTGTAAACTTCATTTTGAGTAATAAAATCTGTACTTATGCCCCCTCCATACGCAAGCCCTCCCGTTTCTCGCCCGTTCACGTTTCTTAGTATGGTTCTTGTTGGTGTGTGATGGGTAATCGATTCCTTTACTTTTGCGCCATATACTCCCCCATCCCATCAATTGGGGGAAAAACTTAATCATATTTTTTAACCAATTTATTTGCCGGATTCACTTACGCGTACTTGTTATTGACAGTATTATCTACTTTCCCTCCAACACATGATCTTGGTCGTGCAACCTTCAGCGTCATCAACCGTGATTAATGAAGAGGTCCTCGACTCCTGTTCTGGTGTGTTCGAATCGGGTTTCTAATGAAATGT
Source organism: Leptopterna dolabrata (assembly GCA_954871275.1). Taxonomy (NCBI): domain Eukaryota; kingdom Metazoa; phylum Arthropoda; class Insecta; order Hemiptera; family Miridae; genus Leptopterna; species Leptopterna dolabrata. Next base: position 23,880,614 of record OX940980.1, read on the forward strand.
TTTTTCTCAATATCCTGATCTGTTCGTTCAACTATTCTATATTTTTCTATAAGGGTTGATTGGAGGATGGAGGAGGGGCGTTTACAGTTGCATACTGGTATACGTATACCAGTATGTTTCCTTCATTCTTACTTAATCTGGTAATTCATCATTCGACTTTTTAAAACACGGTTTCGTTGTTGATTACCTTCCAATATAATTGTAATCAGTTTCCATGCAACATGTAATTATTTGAATCGAATTAATATTAATTTGGTTTATAATAGTGGCAATTAGCAGTTATGGATCATCCATTAGGGTCCCATCCGATCGATTACGATGAGTTTTTGGAAAGCGAATCAGAAGTCTCAGAGTGCGAGTGTCACACGAGGTTTTTATGCAGTTGCAAAATCGAGGGAGAAGAAGTCATTGATACGAATACTACTAAAATTATGTTGGGCGACTCAATCGGCTGCGGGAACTTCGCCGCCATCAGGTGGGAGTTCAATCTGGGTGCACTTAGTAGTTAATATTCTTTACTTGTATCTACTGTAGTTTTGCGACAGCTCGACTGGTATGTATTGTACTGATCTGCTTTGAGCGTGATACAATTTCCTAAAAGCCGTTCTATCCTAATTGGCAATGGGAAGCCTTAATACATCCACCAGTAAATATCAGTAAGTTACGAGTAAATTTTCCAGCCACGTTTCGAAATAATTGAGATCAGCTAGCTGTTGGATAGTTGCTACTATCGATTTGCCAACATCATTGGTTATCCCCGACAGGTTGGGTCTGGACGTAAATACAGGAGAGGCCTGTGCTGTGAAATTAGGAGCCAGGGTCGATATGAAGGGTCCCGCATGGTCCAATTTGAGTACTCAGCAGAAGGAGGTAGCGTGGTTAAAGAAGGAGGACGATAACCGCATCATTGGCGAGTTCAAAAGTTACATACTTTTGGATGCTGTGAAGCGAAAAGAGCAAAAAAGGTACTTCGCCGGCCTCCCTGTTGTGTATGAATGCGGATTTTTCCGGGACACAGTCTTCATAACTATGGAGCTCCTCGGGCCGGATTTGCTCGATCTCTTCATCGTGTGCGACTACCGGTTTTCTCTCAAAACCGTCATCCAGATCGTAGTGCAGCTGTTGAGGACGTTGAAGTACGTCCACGGTTGCGGGATCCTCCACAGGGACATTAAGCCGGACAACTGTATGATTGGAAAAAAATGCAACAGGACGGAGAATACAATTTACCTGGTCGACTTCGGGAACTCCAGAGAGTTTATAGATCGAAGGAGGAACGCTCACATCCGTCCCAAAATCGGACAGTCACTTCATGGGAACGCTAGGTCTGTAGCCCTCTCATACCTATCATAGTTATACATTTTGCACATTCAGCCAGCACTTTATTCGTTCTCAATCAAGTTATCAATGTTGGCTGTGGCTGGTAATCTGTAATATGGTATGTTGCAGTTTGTATGTTACCGTCGGCTAGCGATCTTTCATACTCATTGTAAGTTTTGGCGAGCGAACGTTACCTTAGTGGTTTCCATTTCATGACATGTAGGGAAAAGAAAGTTATTTTTGGTATTTCACCACCAACAAGATTATTTTATTTGTGTTCAATACGAATTGGGGAGCGCGTGCGATTGTTTCGGCTATTGCTTTTGCCTCTACCGTTTGTCAAGATATCTGATGGAGATGAAAACCCCTATTTAGGTTTGCGAGTTTGAACGTTCACCTGGGGAAGGAGTGCAGTCGGCGAGACGACCTGGAATCCCTCAGCTACATGATGGTTTACTTCCTCAAAGGCTCTCTGCCCTGGCAGGGGTTGGATGCCTCGGAAATCACCGATCTCTGGTCAATGGTCGCTGAAACCAAACGTATTACACCCCTCAGCATCCTCTGCGATGGTCTCCCTCAGGAGTTCCTCAACTTCGCTCGCTACATCAGGAAGCTCAAGTTTTTCGACACGCCCGACTACGACTACTGGATCAAACAGTTCATGGGCCTCTATCAGTCCATGAAGTACTCAGACATCAACGAATTTGACTGGACTAAAGTCATCGAAAGCGAAAGTGAATCTGACTGACGAATAAAATCTCACTGTCAGTTGTATTATTGACCTTTTCTGAACATTAATCAGGGGATTTTGTTACAAAAAAAATTTAAAAGTGGAAGAACGCATCACAAAAAAGTAAAAGAATTACGGGCTCTAATACCATCAAGGAATCTTAACATTTTCATGGTTCTGTGAACTGAGTACCAAATCCTCTTAGTTGGTATCAATTAATGTGATGTGGTATTTTAGATGTGAATTTATTGTATGTCTGTTCTGGAATGAGAACATGGAAATGGTCTCGCCAGATTTAAAAGGACTTCAAAAATGATATAATGGTACGAAGGTATAAATATAAGAGCGAATTTCGATGATTGTCTCAGCCAACTACTCGTCCGAACGGCTGAACTGATCCTTTCGTCCCGAGCAACGACTTCTAAATGCAACTAATAGAGCACTACTAGCACACATTCTTTTTGCGCAAGTAGTTTCCATTGTAGAGTGAAAGTCGTGTGCATTGGTCCGGTCGTCCACGAAAGTGTAGATCATTCCAAACTTCTGCTATGTGTTGAAGTTGTCTTCTAATTGATTTTTTTCCATTTCTCGCCCCTGATGTAATCCGCTGCAAAACTTTGTTCATAAATAGCTCCCCCCCGCTAGCACCAGGGTGCTAGAAGAGGGCGTTTTCATGGAAACAACATTCCGCTATTATCTTCCTTCCCTCCAAAAAATATTTCAAGCGCTGCATCTACCAAACGCTCGACCCCCGGTTTTGAAAACACTCTCATCTCTTTGAACAACAGCATCCTAATGAGTGCTGGGGTGAAGTCTGGACTGTGTATCAACGGGCAGGTGGTTCCTTTCAGTTTTCCGACCTGGAATATGGCTTCAGCTTGATGTTTCTCTACCAGTCGACAAACACCTACTTTCTCGGACTTTTGTTCCTGTTCAGCGCAAATGATTTCATTATAATTGTTACGTACCTGTGTTGTCCTAATGTAAATAACCCGGAAGTATATATTGAGCTGATTAATTGGGACGGGCGTGGCTCGGGGCCATTAATTAGTGTAGGAGTTTTTGCCTTAGGGTGCTACGCTGGTTGGTATAATATGCAGATAAACCACGTAACTGTCTCTTACTACGCCTTCTGCCTACCTCTCTGGGTCGAGTTTTAGACGGAGTGGGGTGCATGTGTGAATCATAGGATTGAGTCACCCGGGCAGTGAAGTTCGAAGTACCCTTCACTTGAAAAGTCACGCGTAACCAAAAAGTTCTCTGACGTATAACTTATAGCTCTCATTCATTTATGGTCTTCAGAAACAGAAAATGCTTGCTTACAATCAAGCCCTTTGGTGATATATGGCGTTTTTGAAGTTTTTGAACTTCCCCCCTAATGTCCCTTCCTTCCTTAATTATTTGCCTGCTAGTTTTTGGTTTATTATTTTCAGTAATGGACAGTCTCAAAATTTTATGGTTTGCGTTTCAAGGTACGTGTGAGTAGAGTCCAAAAACACAATTTGTGTGCATACGCCTCAAGTGCGTGGCACGTTCCTTAATTACCGTGAGCCAAAATTAATGAAATTTGGTTCACAGGTCCCATTTGGGGTCTAGTGGTCCGCGAACGCTCAGCGTGACTGTCAGCGGTGAAACCGGCCCTTATAAGAGATCTTATAAGGGCCGGTTTCACCGCCCGGAGGTAAATTGCGAGTTCCGGTTAACTTGGGGTTACAGAAAAATAGGCATGGAAAATGTATGTTAGGTATTATACTATTCATATTTAAGCAGCAAGAATATAAACAATACCGTTACAATGCCACATGCTTGGCTTAGAATACCTATTCAGAATAGATTTGATTATTAGCTTCCACGCACGTAATATGTACATATAAATAGAACACATATTGTGAGGCTGTGATGCAATAATTATGTAAAAGATTGTGATGAATTTAAATTCTCATCACGGTGGCGTGAAGGAGAAAAGTCGCAGGCGGCGGTAGTCCACTGATCATCTACGACTTTGGGAGGAGATAGAGGTGAGTGAGGGAATTTACCTAGGCGGCGGTAATCCACCGATCATCTAGGTGAGGAGAGGTGCTTGTCTAGGCGGCGGTAGTCCACCGATCATCTAGACAAGAGGTAGAGGTAGAAGGTAAATTCTCAGGCGGCGGTAATCCACCGATCATCTGAGAGGAGGAAGGTAAGAGAGAGAGAAGAGAGAGCTGGTTAGAGGAAGTGTCGAATGAAGCTAAAGCCCCAGGATCCAGGGTTTTATAGGAACTGGAGGCCTCTCCCTCCAACTCCCTGTTGGGAGTTTTGGGGGGGGGCCCAGGTTGTGTTCCCTGGATTCTGTTGCCTGTCTCCCCACTCAGTAGTTTATTAGCGGAAAGTAAGTTTTACATGAGGATATTGGTGAGAGCTTAAAGTTACTGGTGGAGTGTTCCCGAGAGGGACTCACGACAGAGGTCCCCCCAGTTCGAACCAATGTTTGAGGAGCTGAAGGCGCAAGGTGACAGAGGCTGAGGGCTACGGCAAACAAAAGTGGAGCTGAAGGCGCAAGGTGACAGAGGCTGAGGGCGACGGCAAACAAAAGTGGAGCTGAAGGCGCAAGGTGACAGAGGCTGAGGGCTGATGCAAACAATCGGTGGTGCTGAAGGCAAAAACGTGACAGGGTTGACTTAATTCTAGGAAGCAGTAACATAAGTAGTAGTAAGTCTAAGTAGTATAAGTAGGATAAGTAGTATAAGATATAAGTAACATAAGTAGTAGTAAGTCTAAGTAGTATAAGTAGGGTAAGGAGTATGTACAAAGTTTGGGGGTTACAAGAATAGTTGAATAGTAGTGCATAGGGAAACATGTACAGTAGTGGTGTTGGATAGCATAGTTGAATGGTGGACTAATATTTACAATAAATACAATGGCATAGTGGATGAATATTTACAAGGTTGAATGGCATAGGTGAATATGTACAGTAGCGATGGAGAATATAGTTGAATAGTATGGACGAATATTTACAAAGGTATGGTGGACTAATATTTACAAGGTTGGTATTTACAAATTTGGACAGTTTTTCCAGAATGGAACTGGGTTGGGTACAAATATGTGGTGTTGAAGTCCGCCGTTCCCTGGGTGTGGAGAGTGTGCAGTGTAATGTAGTGAGTGTGTATTGGTGGTGAGGTGATGGGGTAAGAGAGGCGACTCCCTCTAACAGTCTTCACGTTAGTGAAGACTGATAGAGGGGCCCCTTCACTGCCGGGGCGGTGGTGAAGGGGAAGAGCCGGTGGGGGCCGGTACCCGGGACGTCGCGGAGAGAGGCGGCGACGTTGGGGTCCGGTGGGTGAAATGGAGGCGACGTGTGGCGTTTGTGGTGTGGGGGTGGTCGGGTGAGTGGTGTGGTGCGAAGTGTCGGGGAGGACTGGGGCTGGCTTACATCGGGCGAGGGGTACAGTGTGGGGCTTCCCGTCAATTAACAGGGTAGCCGTGGTGTGTGTGGAGCGGATGACGTGGAAGGGCCCGGCGTAGAGAGGTTGAAATGTTTTGTGGATGCCGGGCTCCTTCAAGTACATGTGAGTGGCTGTGTAAAAACGTTTGGGATAGGTGGTGTCGTTGTGTGGTGTTGTTGTGCGGAGTGGTTCCCTGTTAATTGACGGGGTGGTGTGTGGAGTGAAAATGTCGGCTGGTAAACGTAGAGGGTCTCGAAAAGCGTGTTGTGCGGGACTTGTGTTGTCTGAAGGACGGGCGGAAGTGCGAAGGCTGAGTAATACGTAGGCGTAGAAGTGGTTCGTCCGGGCCGTCGAGGTGGCTGGCGAGTGCCATTTGCATGGGGTGGGGTAGGGCCCGCAGCCAGAAGGTCCGCGCGATGTCGGCCGTCATCACGTCTTGCAGCTGATGACGCAGACGGCGGTAGAGGTGGGAGGGCTTTAGATCGCCGAGGTGCTGTGGTTGGGAGAGCGCTGCGACACGTGCGATCTTCGAAGGTTGGTATAACGTGACGAGGCGGTTGCGGAGGCCGTCGTATGCGGCCGTGGCGTCGGGAGAGATGTCCGACGTCTGTAGGAGGATCTCGTACGGTTGCAGGGATATGATGCGGGAGTAACGGGTTCGCTGGCTGCGGATGTTGGCGGCAGAAAACGCAGCGTCGACCTGGAAGAACCACAGCGCGGGGTCGTGCGTGTAGAAGGGGGGCAGCGACAGCGGGAATGACGCCGAGGCCGTCGTGACGTCGGCGGCGGCGTGTGCAGCGGTCGCAGCGGCGGTGGCAGCGGCGGCGGCGGCGGATGCGGAGGAGCCGGGCGGCGAGAGGCCGGTGAAGGGGTTGTCGGCTGCGTCAGTTGTCGCAGCGGTCGGCGGCTGCAGGAGGGATGGCCGGAGGAGCGGCGGCGTCGGTGAGTTCGGGTCCATGGCTGTAACTAAAATTCAAAATGTGTTAGTTTTGAATTTCAAATTCGCAATCGGCGGGAGCGGAGGTGCGTGTGGCTGGTAGTTGAGAGCTGGAGTTGAGCGGTGAGGGTGGGCCAAAAATTGCGAATTTACACTGACTGTTGAAGCTGAGTTTGAATTTAAAATTGGGGACACCGAACTGAACTAGACTGGGGGCGACACATGAGGTAGTAAGAAGGTAGGAAGGGTAGAAGGTTGGATGAACGTCGGGTTCACCACTGTGATGAATTTAAATTCTCATCACGGTGGCGTGAAGGAGAAAAGTCGCAGGCGGCGGTAGTCCACCGATCATCTACGACTTTGGGAGGAGATAGAGGTGAGTGAGGGAATTTACCTAGGCGGCGGTAATCCACCGATCATCTAGGTGAGGAGAGGTGCTTGTCTAGGCGGCGGTAGTCCACCGATCATCTAGACAAGAGGTAGAGGTAGAAGGTAAATTCTCAGGCGGCGGTAATCCACCGATCATCTGAGAGGAGGAAGGTAAGAGAGAGAGAGAAGAGAGAGCTGGTTAGAGGAAGTGTCGAATGAAGCTAAAGCCCCAGGATCCAGGGTTTTATAGGAACTGGAGGCCTCTCCCTCCAACTCCCTGTTGGGAGTTTTGGGGGGGGGCCCAGGTTGTGTTCCCTGGATTCTGTTGCCTGTCTCCCCACTCAGTAGTTTATTAGCGGAAAGTAAGTTTTACATGAGGATATTGGTGAGAGCTTAAAGTTACTGGTGGAGTGTTCCCGAGAGGGACTCACGACAAAGATATTTACATTTTTGCGATCAATCGGTATCCATATGAGGCCTGTCATAATGTAAGGAATGTAAAATATCGCTTTGTCTCTTCAGTCTCTTTATCTTTACCAAACATCGTCAATAGGCAATTTTTCGCTTTCTGGGCTACTCATTCATAGAATGTGAAGTTGGAAATTCATGAAGTAGATCTTGATGTTTCTCAGTCTATCTACCTAAACACAATTACTACAAATGCGGCCTTTTCTGCAGAAATCCGTAAAGTGGATCTTGATTATTTCTCAGTTACCTAAACACAGCCCGTTTTTTTTCTGCATTCTGTCGTTGATGAAGATTAAGTTGCAAGGGATTTTACAAACGATCATTGTGTCATTTTTTCTGGAAGTACCTACCATGAATCGTGTACTAGTCTTTCGCGATACTATCTTGAAATTGATAACCGCAGTCAGTCAAGACAATGCCAGTAAATTGGTTGCATTGTCGACCTACATAATGCGAGTACAGAGAACTATTCTACATAGTTTCTGATAGGAAAGTAGTCGATTTGCTAGTGACAGATGTGTCCAACACTAATCAATTCTCGGTAGCGGCGATGTTATGAATGGGAAGCCATACAAACTGCAGACGTCAGCGTGTCTGTGTAGGCTGTGGACTTGTCGTAGGCGTTGAAACCGTCAGTCGCTCGCTGCGTCCCGCTGTCCCGTCAGTGTTCCGATAAGGCCGTCATATCCGATGCATCCGACCTCTCGGAGGTCGCTTTCTGTCAATAGTGCGTTGCGAGCGGCGCTGCTGACGTCAGTCGCTTAGCTTCTGTTCAGATGGAGTCAGTACCAGTGTAAGAGCCGTGAAGTGAGTTGAGGAGGTCATTGGGGGCTCGTGCCGACCGCAGAACCACGAATGAACAACTATCTGCAGTGGTATTCTCAAGTCCTATGGTACGTGATTTATTGCTAGGCTGTGGAAAATAAGCCATGGAGAATTCGAGTTCGAAAATCTGTCATCATTCATTAAATCAAAATCTTGTTCGTGTTATTTTTGAAAATTTAAAAAGTTTGTGTGTGTGTGTGTGTGTGTTGTCTTCAAACAATTTCCAAAATTTCATGTTGTGGACCTGTATTATTTCTCGATTTCATTTTGGTGGATAACTATCACCATTTTGGACACAGGATGGGTGTTAAATGGAATTTGTTTGATGCATTTAATGTTACGTTACACTAAGAAAGATAAACCACTCTTACAGTAACTTTGAGTTCTAGCAAACAAAGGGAATGAATCCCTCCATAATCATATTTATTAATAGTTCGTTATGAAAATTACTCGAGCAGTGGCCATATCCATAATAATAATAATATAATTATACTAGGTTCACTTCAACGAAACAGGCTGCCTCTGGGTGTGGAAAGATGAAATAACATGATGTTAAGAATAATAATTTATCAAAAAGTTGTTACCAGAACTCTTTGCATTGAGGGAAATCCAACCTCCGACAGTTCCAAGATTATGTGGCCCAGATTTTCCGCTTTTACGACTGCTTTATCAACGAGTGGAGGCTTTTATGGTTACTAACTTCCATGAATCCGTTCCTAGTGGCGCATACCTACATAGAATGATACATAGACGGTATAAATGAGCTAGCTCTACGTATACAGTATACTACAGACGAAAGTGTGTACCGGGGAATGTATTACGACCAGGTAGTGATTCAGGCGTTGCTGAGGAGTCTCATCAAACGTTTACATTCCCAGTTGATAGCGCTGCGTCAAATTTATAGTTAGGTACTGACCTATGGTATGTGACGAAATCTGATGCGAAAATCCATTAACAAGTTTAAAAAACATTTACAAGGTTGTTATAGATTAGATTATGTTCTGCAGCTATGTGATTGGTTGAAATTTGGTCGCGTGTAGTTGGGAATATGAGTCCACCACATGATCCGCCTCTCTATGAATCTCTGGTTTGAAGGATGATCACTGGTCCTCAGCGTCCGAGAGTCCTCACTGGTTCGAGCTCTCTGTTATACCCCTGATCATGATACTGTGGCAAGTATCGTAGGATACTTTGAACGGTATATGTCTTCAGTGCCAAGCTTGGCCTGAGGTTCGTTCTCCGGCCCAGTCTCTAGTATCGCACCGCACGGGTTCTTACCGAATCTAGGGATCAGGAGTAAATGTTCCTTACTTGCCTCCTCCACCGAAACTACGTCAGGGTCATCTGGAGTCTTGAGTGATGTGACTCGGACATGTTCTAAGTGTGTCGGAAAGGCTCATAGGTGAATCTATGTCACAGATATTAATCGGGATTGAGTTCACAGCAGACGAATACAAAATCGAAGATGAACGGGAAATACATCTTCACTTATTTGCCCTTTCAAACAGTTTTCAACCTTGAGATATCCCCTCATTCGTCTTATAAACAAGTAATTATAGTTTGCTGTTATGTTAATCAAAGGGGGCTCGCACAACGCGCCTCGGCTATGCTAGGTGAACTAACAAAAGCCCTTACGTTTCCGCTACAGTATCCGCTAAAGGTCGTTCCTAGCCCCCCCTTCCCAGTTGCCCATTCCCCGTGACAATGGTTTGGGGACCTGTGCCCGTGACAAGCTTTTGGTTTCTCCCCAGCTTTGGAAATATGTATCGAGCCGGCAGGGGTGTGAGGGGATGAGGGTTTCGCGCGAGGAGCAGTAGAATGTGATAGTGGCGGTTCGTGGGCGAAAATGGGCTTGGGGAACAAAGGAAAAGCCCTATGTTTGTATGGGTTTGTTGGGCGGCTTCCAACTTGTGCGCATCAGGCACGTCAAACTCCGGGGAACGCGAGAAACTGTGGGCCAAATGTGTTTAGCTCTTTCTCTGGTTTGCTTCACTGTTCACTCGCTCTCGTAAATTATAGCATTTCGGTACTGCACTTTGGTACAGTGCACGAACAATCACTAGGATTCTGCAGGAAATGCTTTCACTAAAAAATTATGAGAGGTAGGTATTCTACAGAATTGTTGTTAGAATTTGATGAGGTTATCAAATCACTTCGCCGCTCATTTATTTAAAACATGAATTAATTTCCATTTCGTGCTGTAAATTTACACTGCTTGTTATCCATTTTAGCTCATTTAGCGAATTTTCGAAGAAAAGGAAGCTATTGTTCTCGGTCCAAAATTTTTAAAACTCGAATTTCCGAAAGATTTTTATACCAAAATCCGTTTCAGACCATCCTGAATTCCCTGCCGAAAGACACCAAAAATTATATGTATATATATATATTTATATATTTATATATTTATATATATATTTATATATGTATGTGTCATTCCAGACGATAACTCTCGAAAGAATTGAGATAAAAAGTTCAAATTTGCACGAAAAATCTGTCTTGGCAATCGACAGGCTAAGTTCGAAGATGGGCAGAATCGGGTCACCCTAAGGGGGAGTTTTGGGGAGTTTTAGGGGGGGGGGGGGAAATTACCCATAAATTCCCAAAATGAAAAAGTCTGACAAGTGACACCTCATTTTAAAGGTTTTTGTACGCTGAACACGATGGTGAAATCAGAATTGCGATATCTCATTCCATTCTCAAACTGGAGCACTTTGAAGATGAAGGAACGTGGTTATTTCTTGAGATGTTCTTCCTGGTTCGTCTGCTCTAATCTGATAACGGAATGGGATATCGCAATTCTGACTTCACCATCGCGTTCAGCGTTGGAAAATCTACAAACCGAGGTGTTACTCGGCAAAAAATGGAACAAAAAATTTGTTACGTACCCAATACCTACTCTTCTGGTATTCAAAACATTTTTGATTTCCCCCTCCCCCTCCTTCCACCCCAAATTTTACTTTGCGTAAAACTACTCCTGTTTTAATTTTGTATGGTATCAAGTTGGGAAAACATTGGCCGAAAATTAATTTTCAGAAAATTTTAGGCGGAGGAGGAAAATGCCGAAAACTTCGAAAATTCGCTCTTATAGCCATGCTGCATGACTGGTTTTTTTAGTATAGGCCGGCGCTATGTTTATCCTAAACCCGCATGACCGGTAGGTCTTGTAGGTGATGTAGGGCCAATGCGCCGTCAGAGAAGCTGAGTTCTGTCCGGGGCTCCCCAATCTTGTTACTACTACTTCATTGTTTGTTATTATCAGTGATAATGCGGTTTTGATAATCTAGGAGGAAAGAATTGATTACTAGCTTTCAAAACGTGCTATCTTCCAACTCATCCTTTTGTTTGCCATTTTGGCTAAATTTTGGCGAAATTTGGAACGCCTAGGTAGTTAATTTCTTATCCAAGGCCAAGAATTGTCTGTAACTCATAAGTAATACTCAAAGTGCGTAATATAATAAATGTACCTACATTTTTGTTAACATCAATCTGTGGTTGGATTCAAAATGCTCTACAACGATGTCTAAAAATGCATGTAGGTACATTTTTGTTAACATCTACGGTTGGATTGAAAATGCTCTAAAACTGTGTATACAAAAAATTAAATTAATTTACTTGAAAAACGCGGACACATCACAATAGTGTATTTTTTCGGAAAGTTTCTAAAACTGGCTCAATATGGTTGAAGTAGATGAGGTAAATTAAAATAAACTAAAATAAATCTAGAGAGCAATGATTTCGAGAAGTACCTACCTATATTTTTTCTAATCCATGGTGCGATCGTAAGGAGAGACCCGTTTGATTGTACTTCAGCGAAGAAATTGTCATTGGAGATTGTCGTCAGGTTATGGGGTGTCTTGTGCTCCTGGAGTTTGAAATGCCCATTAATTATTAGCTTGGCATCAGATTAACCCTGGATCCTTCAGGACGGGCCCACAGACCCACTTCACTCCGTCACCCCATTCAGCCGTCACTACTAAATGATAAGGCTTCGAGCCGGCTCCCAGGGGCGATTTCGTTGATTAAAATGGTATCATAAATTTATCTGACGCTCGCTGTCAGGGGAAGTTAAATTTGTAGGGAGTTCAGCTTCCCATAGCATCAATCTATTTCTGGTCAATAGAGATTTCATATCAATCTGCATTCGATTTTTTTATCAACTAAGTAGGACTTTCGGCAAATCTTCTGCAGATATAATAATAATGAGAATTTCACGGGTATCAAGGTGTTCGCCAGTTAGGGAAAACCTGGTTATCCTGGGAAAGACGCGGAATTTCACTCTGAGCTACAGAACACGCTGCGAATTGGAGAGACAATACTGACTCATAGTTTGAGTCAACTTTTCCTCCATGAAAATTTCAACATGATCTCCCGCTAAGTTTGTTTCTTTGATATTCGACTTCTGGACTGACAAGACAGACACATCAAACACGATGATTAGAATCCTGTGAAAACTTTAACGAATCTGTAAAAGAAATTTCTTCGGTTTTTAATGTGAAGTCGAGGTGATTTTAAAGCTTAGGCTCGGACCATCAGTTTTTCCCAGTCAAGAATCAGTTTTACCGAGTAAGTTTTCTCTTCCCAAGTGGGTAAAATAAATCCATAAAACTGCACTTTTCGTCAGCTCTAGCATACGCTGATGGTCGGGAGTGATGTGGAACCTATATGGATTTCGAAACCTGGGTGTCAGAATTTCGAAAAATGGATGTCAGGATTCAGGGATGTTGGTAACATAATATACAAATTACGTTTTTCCTACTATAAAATTTACGAATTCAATTTCTCAACTATATTACCATGTAAATAATCCCGTGGTTCATTGATGTACGTTTCCTCGTGCATTCTAGACTAGGTACTATGTTTGATTGTGGTTTTGTCAGGGTCCAGACTCGTTCATTTTTTCTTCTTTTCTCTTCGGTCATCTTTTCCTGATTCTTTGTACTCACTCTAGGACCAACAAATTGTAAGGGCAGAGGAAAGTTTTAACGACGATCTAAAAAAAATAAATAAAATACTAAAATCTCATAACATGCACAAATGTTCACAACGCATATACGTACACAGAAATGTTGTTTCCATCGGAATCAGACACAGTGATTCTGATATGGTCCTCTCGCCGGACATTGGAAAGGATATTAATAATATCTTTGGGGCCTGAAAAGTATGGGGGTACGCAATTCAATTTCCGCCTCATCCGACTTCCAAATTGCCTTTCTACGTCATATTTTCGTTTCGGTCGTTTTATTTTATCGTAAAAATCAAGATTAAAGCGTAGACTTGGTTAATGGGCTCAGAGCGCTGAGCACGGTCTGCGAGATTCTTTCCTACTCACTTGAAGACTTGTCGTGTGCAGTAATTACATTTTGTTATCAACATGGACGCATAATAAGCTTACCATCACGTAAGTGCCGTTGATATCCACGTACGTTGGTTTTAGACACAGATATGTCCCGAGGAACAAAAAGGTGCGCCAGAAAAATAATTGCGTATTGCATTTCAGTTCCAGTCCATTTATCGTCAGATTTCACCGTGTGATAACGTAGCATTTTCGGCTAATACGAGTTTATTTTTTCTCTTGCCCCATTCACAGTGTGTCTGTCATTCAGTCGAAACCTGGCGGTTGATCCCAACACTTCAAATGTAATAAATAATCTTCGTTAACTAAGGTTGCTAGATCAACTGCTGGGTTGATTTGCTGCTGCAGCTTATTCCTGGATCCCCTCTCCATCGTCCACCCTATAGTGTGATGGAGAATGAACTTGCAAATTGTCAGAAAAATCAAAATATATTTGGTTTGGACAGTCGACTTAATTGTAATTGATTCATTATCACAGCATTTCTTACTGATTCTCCTTGTTGTGTTGTTACTGAATCAACGAGAAGATTATTCAGAGAGTGTTGAAAGGTAATAATGCAACAGAGCACGCTATTCCTTCGATAGAAATACGTGACCAACTGCCCATCCAAAATACGTATCTTCCTAACTCCCACTTCGGAATCCTGCACCCATACATTCATCAATATTTATCTTTTTGTGGCATTTAGAAGAAAATAAGTAGTTGCGGTGGGTCCAAAATTGTTAGTACCTACCAACATACAATATTATTATTTGGTTTGACGAGGGGCCCCAATCCTAGATTTATTTATTTTTTGTTTTTTGTTTTTTCAAAGTCTGTTCTCGGATTTTAATTGACACTAGTTCAGGACCGATGGTATGACGTCTTCAGTGTCGCTGAACACCGAGTACCAAAATTCCGGGCTGTAGTCCAGGCTACTTTCCACTACTAATGATTAACGATCTGCAGCAATATAATGGGTAACTATGTCTACGTAGTTATTTTGTTTTTAAAAATGAAAGTAGATTCAATCCTGAGAATTTGGTCACCAACCTCACTGTCCTGCGATGAGTATTTCTTTTTCTCTGATTTTTCAAAGGCTCCAGTAATGTTGACGTTATTGTACCCCTCTCGCCTGGATGGACCCCCTGCCATGTGAACATTACTGGAAACTTCGGCAAATCATAGAAAAAGAAGTTACTTATCGTAGGGAAGTGCGGTTGTGTCAAAGGTCTCAGAATGGAATCTAGTTTCATTTAAAAAACAGTAGGAGTATTAACCGCTTTTGTGAACATACGCGTAGCCCGCCAGGTCGTTGCTGTACACTGCAACTCAATTGTGTGCAGTTGTTCAATTCGAACTACTGCTGGAACTGGTGTGCAGAGTGTTTGTGGTTGTCATTGCACATCGTTCAATACTGTTCCTCTGAAACAACAACGAAGAGCGAAATAATAGGGAAAGGAAAACAAATGGAAAACAATCAGAAGAGGTCTGGTGAGCAATTAGTTGAGTTTGAGAACAATCGAGTTGTGAAGGGCTGACCCCGGGGTATTGTGCCAGTTCCAGGTCGAAAGCTGGGAAAAAGGCGTCTCAGGGGCTAACAGTGTTCCGACGGAACTATAAATACGTACTGATTCAGATAAAGAAAGGGCAATTGAAGGTAAAAGACAAAAAAGTAGATCCGGGAAGAGTTTTTTTTAAATTCACATTATTTATATAAAAGTTTGAAGAAGTTACCAACAAAGGGGACTGTAGCAGCTCTTCTTCCCGATGAGTTGGTGGTTTCAATGACATTATTTCTGATCTGTGAGTGCTCATTTGAAATTCCTTAAAACTTATGGAAATTAAACTAAACACCAAGCTAATCCTAGCTCGCAAGCTACGCACACTGGCCAGTGACGAGGTATTATTTTGCTTGCGTGCTTGAAATTCATGTGGAAGTTCCGACCGATGGGAACGGGTTTGGTCTGTGACGATCCCATATCAGTTTCATTGAAATTGGAACGCTAGTAGTTGATGCTCACACTTAAAATCCGTCTAAAGCTCATCGCTTGTTTATCAAACAAAATATCAGTGGTTTCTAGACTCAAACTACCGATTCGAGGGTCATGAAACCTGCTGTTCTACTTTTGACCGGGTCTTCGCGATTTCGTCATTTGTGTGAATTTCGTACAGGTATCCATCCTAAGCTACACGCCAAGATCCCCAGGACTTTTTTTCCCTTCATGTTGCGTGTGTTTAAATGGTAATTTTTCCATTACTTTGACTGGAAAACCTCTCATTTACCAAACTCTGGTGACCCTCTCAGAAGCATCTCACTCAAGCTGTCGCAGCTTATGAGGCCGTTATGAGATCTTATGGGATGCCTCGGGTACCGCCTTCTACTTTGAGAATTCCCCGATAATCCATTTCCTGAAGGGGGAGGAAGCGCATTCCGCCGAGCCTTACCCAAGAAAGCCAATATTCCTTGCCCCGTTCAAGAGTTACCTGGCTCTTCACCTCTACTCCGCATAACTCGGTTACAGAGTTTCTCCCAATATATTGTGATATTCCTCGCACGTCTGCTGAATAGAAAGAATTGCGATGTTTCATCCTCTGAATTGAATTGTCGTTTGTTATTGTATGAAACCAGTTTTTATCCCTTCCCTATAAAAGCTGCTTTTCACGGCACTTGAGTCCAATATGGCAGTGCGTGTGACAGGATGTATTTTGTAGAATTCCGTATTCAGCTATTGATTTTGTTTTGAGACTAGTCTTGGTACAACGCCCGTCATGTCCCAGACAAAGACGTAACGCTCTTCGCACGACTATAAATATGAACTATACAAGATAGAAACACTGCCAAGTGATACTAACTCGGTATGATCCTGGATTGGATTTTGACTACCGAAACTGAAATAACTGGAGATAAGATGTGTTGACGGTTCGATTATGTAGGCGACTATGTTTTTGAATATAAAGCACTAATCACATGTCTGACTGTTGAACTGTCAACTCATCAAGTGTCTAGTTTAATGTAAAAATTTTAAGGTTAGTTCCGTTCAGTTAGGTAGGTACTCAAAATTACCTAGTTATTACTTATGGATTGATGAAGTAGGGTTTGTCACAAATGGCGGCAGCCCAACAACTGTTGTTGGATATCAAGAGTTTGCGATGAGTATGAAATGATCTCATTGATTTCTTGCGTATAGTTACCTATTTTGATGATGCCGCAGAGAGTTTCTTTAGGTAATTTTGAATTCATCGCGTAACCTAATTGGTAATAGCACGATGAACTTATTATCCACTGCAAATCATTGGTGACAATTCGAATTCTGTACTCTCCCTTGTAAAATCATTCGAGACGCCCCTCTTGACCCTTTCACTCATCGAGAAATTTGAACTTCTTGCTCACCCAAGTTGACAGTTGAACCGTCACATATTAATGATTAATTTCACCTACTTACAGTACTGGTAACTTGAAGAAACTCTAAATATTCAAACCCCCACTCCATTTTTGACACATCATTACACAAATTTAGGAGTAGGTGCGTTGCAAATTGCGTCTCTTTCAAACATGTTAAAAATGCCTTTCTCCTTTTCCAACTCTTGCTTCTCAATTATTGTGGTAATAATAATAGAAATGTTAGTTTCCAGTATTTTGCTGAAGGTACAAGGAAACACTGTTACCACACTTCTCTCTGTGTTTAATTGTTGGAGCGTGAAGAAACCCTAAATATTCAAACCCCCCCCCCCCCACACCCTATTGACACATCATTACACAAATTTAGGAGTAGGTGCGTTGCAAATTGCGTCTCTTTCAAACATTTTAAAAATGCCTTTCTCCTTTTCCAACTATTGCTTCTCAATTATTTATTTATTTATTTATTTATTTCACGGGCGAGCCCAATTACATAATAACATTCAAGAGGAGTGAAAAATTAAATAATACAACAAAGAACTTGAAAAAAAAGAAAAACTAAAATATTTCATGAATAACTGATAGGGGAGGAATATAACAAGGTCTTTAAGGAAGAGAGTGAGGAATGGAAGAAGTCGAATTCCGGGTTAATGGTTAGAAATAAATTCGCAGTCCGAGGGAGCCTACGAAGGGGTTGGCTATTATTATTGTGGTAATAATAATAGAAATGTTAGTTTCCAGTATTTTGCCGAAGGTACAAGGAAACACTGTTACCACACTTCTTTCTGTGTTCCATTGATGGAATGCTGCTGTATGTAATATGTGTATGTTGCTATATTTGATAAGCTTAATTTCTTGATGCCCTTTATCAAATTAATAACATTTGATGGGCTGTTAATGGGCTTCCTTCTTATGAAACTGAGTGTGTGTAAAACAGGATCCTAGTTGGTCGTCCTGGTTACTATACAGCGAGGATCTTCGATGACTGTGAGCGCTTCAATCCTGGTACTTGCGGTTGGTTCTGATTTGCTGCTCCTTGAAGGACGTGCGGGATAGAAATTTCTACATTAGCCACCCCGTTGTATTTTTCTAGAGTTGGCAAAGGTTTGAAGCCGTTTATCCCTAGGCCTAGCGCACCAGTCCATCCCCCGAAACGTATTTTTCCCCTGATCCTCATCTGTAGGCCGCCTCCACCACCCACCTTCCTATCGCAAGCCACCCCTACGGCCCCCATCGATCGGTGCAGGCGCTCTGGCTGCCCTCTGGCGTCGTTGACTTCGCCGCCTCTCCCGTAGTTTTGTTTTGATTCTCGTCACCGCAGTTTCCGCTCCCAGTCCGGTTGTTTTTCCTGCCCTCTTCAAAAACCAATAAACGAATTCGGGTGTTTGTGGATTCGAATTGAAAAATCAGTGCTGATCGGATTTATTGAACTGCTCGAGCGGATATCAAGCTGGACATCCTATACAGCTGCTCTGTCTCCGTCTTAGTTGAGACCGTCCGCTAACCTAAAGGTACCCCTCAACTGTTTATATGCATAACATCCCACGTAATTCTTTGTTATTCACCGGTTATGTCGCACATAACAAAAAAATGCGTAATTTCTTTTTTAAATAATAATATTAGGAGACTTTCAGTCTGCGCATGTGGGTGGGCAGTTGACTTTAATTCTCATTTTCATATAGATTTGGATCAGAAGAATTTCCAAATCGAGTCCGAAAGTTCACCACAACAGTCTTCTTGCGAACTCTCCTACAATTTGTATGATGAATCAGCAGCTTGTTGAACTCCGGTGATCTATCTAAACCGTGGGCAACTATGTAGGTACTCCGCACCCTGAATTGGAGGCTGTCCATTTCAGTGTTTCGATTTCTTTTCATTAAGATTGTGTTGATTAGGCACATGCAATTGATGGCCCATCCATTTATTTTCCTTACACTTAGAAGTCGTCGTTTCTGCACCACTTTGTATATGGAAATGTAGTAGGTACGTCTTAGAATAGATTCAGGGTAGTCACAAATTACGATGTCAGTTGGTGGACATGGTTTGCCTTGATTGTTGAATGCTCTATTTGATTTGTGTGTCGTTTAATACTTTGTTTACATTTATTCAGTCATCTATTTCATTTTCAAATCGTTTTCCATCCACGTAATAACTAATAAGGTAAGTTTAATTCCGCACAATAAGCCTTGGTTTGGTGAGGCGAGGAGCTATGGTCCTCTCTCAAATCCCTGAAGATAATATTTACAATATGATGAGCATAAATATATAATATTATAATATGTCTGTTGATAATCATGGCGGTATTTCGAATCCGGCGGTTACTTCTGCAAGCGTTTTAGAGACGCCCCCCTCGGACCCTTCACTCAACAATTGAACGTTTCCTTCGCATCCAAGATGACCAGTGAACGCTTCTCCACTAACTACATGGAGAAACCCCAAACCTACAGAACCCCACACTATTTTGAGTCATATTTAGGGTTACGTAGCACATTTGTTCGGTTTCCGAACTCAAATGTTCTCTTTCCACGATGTAAAAAGAAAATGCATTTTCTTTTGTAAAACCTTCACTCTCCATCGCTTATTTAAGTAATTTTGCCTGAGATAGGAGGTCTCGCATCCACTCAAGAACCCAAAAAAATTTCTATTTTAGTGGTTCATTTGGGCTGAGCAATAGAATCTACGTCCAAAATTGGATTGTTGTTTGTTGTAGAGTCTATGTTCAACATTATATTTTTCTGTCGGAAATATAATATTTCTCTCTCTGTCTCTCATCTAAGGTTAGATGATCATTTGGAGTGATATAGAATTATAGAACACATGAGTAGGTGGGTACAGTGCTACACATCGTGGAATATCTCTCATGTAAAAGTAACCTTACGGAGTTCACTTTTAACCCTGTACAACTCGCAAATGGAAATCAGGGATTTCGAGAAACAGACATCGTCCTAATTCATTAAATAAATGTTTCAAGTTTCTTAAAAAAAAATGCATGCATCAAACTGTTCAGTAAGGGGTTTGACTGCAATATGAATGTTATATTACTCGCAGCATACTTTTCGCAATTCAGTTCATGGTTCAGATGATGCTGAACAACCACGAATAATCATGTTGTTTGGCTTGTGAGCAGTTAACTCTGATCAAATGCCACTTATAAACAATGATGTTGACTTGTAGAGGGTTCTGAATTTTAAACTAGGTACATTGGCCGCCCCCCTAAGATCCTAAGATCGCTATTGGATTAGTTGCTATGATTCTGCCTGTAATCTGTTTGTGAAAGCTACTAGTCGGATTAAAAAAATAAATAAATTCGGATCTTGGTCCACATGGATTTATGGTTCGCAAGGATTACGTATACGTGTGAACCACAAGATAATCACCTGGAATAATGCGCAGACCGTAAAACCTTATCTTGTCTCCAGGCTGAGTTGGTTTCATTGATAAGTACCTACTATGGCCGGGGAATAATAACGTAGTTCAATTCACGGGTGGTTGGGCTCGGTTATGAATTCTGCAGCTGTTCCCTTCCCGGCTCATAGTTATCTCAGTGCTGATCTCCCCCTTCAGTGAGCTATTCATTTAACTATGCGCTCTACTGTGATAAATGATCACAGCTGCCCGTCTTCACTTTTCAAGTTCGGTACTGATACTGCTACTCGTACTTTTTCTCTTTTAATCCCTGATAAATTCTCGAAATATTCATGTGGGGTTGGATTAGTCTGACAACGTTTGGCGCTCGACATGCAACAACAAAATAGAGGAATTTGTCATTGACCCAGACGTAGAGGTGGGTAAAAAGCTGGAGTTGCTAAAATTGTGAAAATAAATGTTGAAACGCATTTCGCTTCCTACCTTAGAAATCCCTCCTAATTTGTCGGTAATGGAGTAAAACATTCACACATAGTATCACTCTTTATACGAGGCTTCCCATCTCTTTCCATCTGCTTCTTGTTGCCGCATATCTTCGAAGATTTCATGACGCAGCGGGGTCACCTTTTAGAAGTGGTTGACGTTATCAACAAACTGTGAGGGCAGTGCTTCTTCATCTCGAGTGCTCCTCATTCTCATCCACCCTACAGTGCTCCAGGAAGCACGAGTTCCACTACTTTTCCTATCAGCTGGTGTGCACGATGTTTGGATTTTCTCATCAGGGGACTGTCGCCATCTCATTGCACTCTGATTGGACAGCGGACTCTATGAGAAGGGCTGCATCAGGCCGTTGAGATAGAGTAGGACCTGCTCTTGTCTCGATACATTAGGCACAGTCCCCGCAAATCAATGTCTACAGCCATGGAGGTGGTTCCAACCTCATCATCATTTCGCAACCTGTAAGCTGTCCTACATAAATGTTTATAGACACCTTCATATACGAACACATTAAAATCCCGATTGGAGTCTACTTGTGCGGTTGATTATACCTCCAGATAGCGGACTAGTGGAGAGGTCTTGTGCCGCTGAACTTGATATCCCACCACGTAATCTTTACAAAGATTTGAACCAAATTCGTTTTAATTTGAAGAATGAGGTAAACTTTATTGAATATTGTTCCCGATAACGAACAGAGAGAAACGAGCGCATTCCCGAACACGTCTGCAGTTAGAAATTCGTTTTAATCCGTATAATCCTGTGATTAGGTATCAAGTTATTCCGACCGAAAATCTCAGTGCAATTAATTAATCACTCAGTCATAATCTATTAATGCAATTCGACGCAAAAATCTTGTATCTAATAGTTGTCAAAAATAGAATTAATAGTAATCAAAGGTAACTGTAATATTTCCATCCTTCGCCATCCTTGGGTGACGATATCAGAACGATCCATAATAACGAGCACGGCCTTTAAGGGCTGAAAAAGATAAATTTACCCAGAGACGTCAGCGTTCTTCGTTCACATGAGGACGAGCAATCGAGGCCAATAGAGAACCGAGAAGTGACGTCTTCATGTTGAAATTGGTTCCCCTCAGCTGTACTTCACTCCACCAGACTTCCCTCTGATTAGGCCAACACTGGAACTAATGGTTCAGTCCGCCGAATGGGGTCAAGTCGGAGATGTTTTTCCTTTTCTGGTTTGGACATGTGATGAATCGTGTGTATAAATGAAATAACAGCTTGATGAAAGCTGTGCAGTGTGGATGCCTGCAGGGCTATTTCGTTGTGGGAAGGACGTTCCCCAGAGAAAGAGAAAAATACGGTATTTTGGAACATTCCAACTTAAAGGTTGGTCCAATGCAATACAGTTGAAATTGCAACAAAATTGAAGGGCTTCCCCAGGGGACGAAAAATACGGCCAGTCGGGAAAAAGTTCTAACTTGAAGATTGCTTCAGTGCAACATCCCCGAGAATTGGTTCGCCTGTGCTACCTAATCGGAACCCTAACCAAGCAGCAGAGTGAAGTTTTCCCTGGGCTAATACTGAAGAATACAGACTGATCATATTTTTCCCTGCAGGTGTGGCAATGTTCTTAGGTAAGTACACACGTAGGTTCAGGGTGTGATCCTGTAGGTACCTTCTGGTCCTGGAGCCGAGTTTGTGCGGCAACGTTATAGCGTCATGAGATTGTGAGAAAGTAATTGTGTTGAAGAGGATCAGAGGGCGGGACAATATCATGAGCAACGCACTGTCGAAGAGAGGGGAGAGTGGTAGGAGATTATGGAAGGGGAAGAAGTGAGTGGATAAAGTTTGCAAGGAGACAGCCGGGAGGTGTGGGGAGGTTATTATACTTGTTATAGCCTACGGGATAACTGTTCCCGACTTTCCTCTCGGAAAGGATGACAATTCCCACTGCCGAGCTATACATTCAGACTCAATATTGGATTCAAGATTCCATGACTGACAGATTGTCAATACTGTCTGGTAGAAGGCATTGAAATACGTCGTCCCAGAGGTACCTATCTACCTAACATAAGCAGTTCTTTATAATATAGAGATTATATATATCTAAGGTGTCATGTTCCTTTCAACATAGTTCAGACCGTTCATTCTCGATTTTTCCGCTCCAGATGGATGGGTCTCCCTCTATTTTGAATTTCTTGGTTCGGTGAAATATCAGTTATAGCGAGGTGCAATATTAACTTCAGTTAGCTTTGACGGAATTTTCTTCTGCGCTGAAGTGGCTTGTTCGATACGACCGTCCATATCTACGAGAAAATGGCCTGATGGGCTGTTCGGAAGGGCTCCGCTTGTTGGTTTCCATCTTTCCATTTTAACGTTCATCTAGATCTACAAGGAAGGTTGATATAGAAGGAAAACGTGGTACCTATACGGTCATAATTGTCTCCTCGAAATATCGACTGTGAAGAGCTGAAAATTTGATGGAAAGGTTGATCCCGTATATAATTGTTGTTTCATATCAATTTTATTGAAGAAACCCTAGTGTAACTTCCTTCTTCGTTTTCCTAAGCGTCGCGGAAATAATTTGAATTTTGACGAAGGAAAGTGCTGCGACAGTTCTTATACATCTAGCTATACCGGATTCTGGATTGAGCCAAGTAGTCCATGGATTACACTAGTCCTTATGATTAATACCCTCTTCCACCAACCCCTTATTTGTCAGGAAAATAGTCTGCATTGCACATTTTTCTTTTCCGGTAATTGACGGAAGACTAGCGAGTGGTTTTTTGATGAACTAACAGATGTCTGATACCGGTCTCCATCGACCGGACATCGAAGGAAGCCATTACCGGGCGCCGACTTGTTTGACGGTGACGTCATCGACGATGCATTCGTTATGATCCTGGCATCCATGCGTCTCGTTTGCCAACAGTGAGAATTACGAACTTCTGGTCTTTGTTTCTGTCGATGGAGGATCTACATGGGTTGGAACTTGGAAGAAGGTATTCATCCGGTCGTGTTCAAGTATTGAAGGTGTGCCAGTTTTCCTCAAAAGGTTTCAGATATTTTCGGGAAACAGAGATGAAAGAAAGCCCTCCCATCGATACCGTGGATCGGTAGGGATCCTGCGCATCACAGTGGGGTAGGTACTCATAACTACTTTGGGACATCGTAAACCGAACTAGTTATCCCAGGGCAGTGCGGCTGGTGTTGAAGTTCTCTAGATGGAATGAGATGGGTTATAAAAACGTAGCAATCTCTACTGAAGTCATCCCCTTTGTCTTAACTACACCTGATCGCAATGACTATCTTCGGTCAAACTGCCTGTAGATACTACAATTATCATCCACATTAAGTTTTTATGTTTTCAATAATAATCAGTTTCATGGGCGATATGCGATGGTGCATGCGCAGAGGATGCAGTAAACCCAATTCATGCTACACATGTAGGAGCTGGAGCTCCTTGAGCTCAGAAAACCTGGTCAAAACCTGTCCAATCCTCACTCCTTTCGGTTGAAAGGATTCGAGGTTATAAATTAGTGTGTATAGGATGTCGCGTTTGCGCATGCGCAGACGAAAGATTTGTCCGATTAGGTTTAATGTAGTTTTGGACAGTTTGGAGCCCAACCAGCACCTTACTTCCTAATTATAGCGCAATGCGCGTAGCGAAGACATGGTGCTGAATAATGGAGTTTGAATGACTGATAGTGATGGTTGTATGTTGGACTTATCAGATGTTAATGACTAGACCAGTAGTTGCTAGTTAATTTTATGCAAGCAAATCTTAGATTTGCTGGGGAAGGAAATTCGCTAAAATAAAATCAACTTGAAACGAGACGTTTAGTTGTGAGGTTTCCTCACAAGTTTCTTTGATAGTTTCTTAAACCTCCTGAAATTTTATTTGATTATGAACGAGAACAATCCCTGATGGTTCCGGCCATGCGAATTAGAACAAGGCTAGGGTCTCAAAACGCTCCGCGGCCTTTGGGGTAAATTTCCTTAGCTGGCAGTTGTTTTTAATTAAAACAACAGCAAGTTTGTGTGTGGAAGGGTGTGACAAGTGTGCTAATCGTATGACAGGCATGGGCTAGCTCGATTTGGAGCGAGGAAATGAATATTCACGAAGCACTGAGTGAGAAGACAGCGGTCGATGGGTAGTTGTGGCGGACAGGTAGGGAGAGCAGACGAGTGGGAGAGAGGATAAGAGTACGGGCTAAATGGGTAATGGAAATGAAGGGCTGGAGGTGTGTGTGACATCGAATGCCTCTAGTAGGGTGTCTGGCGTTGAGAAGAAGGTCGTTGACACAGAGTTTAAGCGTTTGGGAATACCTAGTAGCCCTGGCAAATTAGGCTTTTGCCTGCGAAATAACTGCGTAAAGCTGGGGATGATTTTAAACTACTTCGGGCATCCCAAATTGAGTAATTCGAGTTTGTGACTTGAGTTGCCATTTGAGCTTGACGTTTGAGTTGCCAAACTTTTGAGAGCCAAAACATCCCGAAATTTTGGCATTTAACATCAAAGCAGCATGTTGAAGAAAATTTCACTCGTACCAAAATTAAAGAGCATTAAATTCTGCATCGAATGAGTTCCTTAAACATCAAATTTGGTTCAACGGTTTCATCGGAATCGGCAGTGATAAATAGGAAATTTTTTCCGTGAGTGAAAAGTCGATTATGATCTCTTCACACGTCTGTAATTAAAAAACGGTTATTCCAAATTAAAAACGTCGAACCTATAACTGAATTTGTAGAGCATAAGTTCCATCCCAACCCAGTGTTTAATAAAATATTCATTTTAAAAATTTAATTAGTGAAAACCATTTTAAATTGAATATTTTAATTAAAATAGGGTTTCTCTCAAAGCAGAATTTTATGGTCCACAACTTTAGGTATATGACATTTTTTATTTGGTGTTCTAGTAACATGAGCTTGTGAGGTATCGTTTTCCATGTTTTTTAGGAATATGAAGTCTATTTTGACCAAAGAGTGGAAAATTGAGTTTCTAACGAAGTTTCAGCTCCCAAAATTCATTTTTTATGAGTCAAAAACCTGGGAATTTTTCTGAAATCACCATCAATTTGTATAATAACACTAGAAAAAGTGTCAACAGGTGAATCAAGACAACTAAATGGCACTACCATTGATCAAAGAAAATTTGAAAAAAAAGAAAAAAAGGGTAATTCGTGTTTTTGAGGGCCAAAATGAGTGGAAACCATCAGAAATAGCTATTTCAATTATTGCGCATGAACGAAACAGTAAATGAACAGCCAGCATTTCTGTAGGTATGTTCAGTAGAATATTAAATCCATGTGACAAGGGCTTTGCAGCGTTTTTCCAGTTACAGGCATATGAGGAAAAAAACAGCGAAATTTTGGCACTTTTTTCAGTTTTTGGCGTACAACATCTCTGAGGGGCGCATCGCATTGAAAAGTTTACTCGAACCAACATTTAAGAGCGTTAAATTCTGCGTCGAATGACGGCCTTGTTTTGGTATAATTTGCCAGGGCTATAGAGAAAATGAGAATTTTGAATCACATCTCCGATCTGTACACCTATTTTGATCTTTTTTTTTGGTTTTATGTCCGGTGAGCAATGGACATTTATGATAAACTGCGTAATATTCACTTTTATAATACTAAACCCATCCAGCCGTACGGACTGGTGTCGCCCACTTTTAAGCTCCCTTCTAGAAAGAACAGCTGAAACACCGTTGTTTGTGGTGTATGAATCAGAATGTAGTCCCCAACAGCTTCAGACTTGTTTACTTGGGATCCCCCTGTTAAGCCGTGTTTACAAGAGCGAGTCAGCCTTCCTAGATGTCGGGGAGAGATGATAATAAATTGTAACTATATCTGCATGAGAATATATTATCATGTTTATATAATATGCATGTATGTGTTCACGTGAAAGAGGTGGTGGCACCGTAAGGGGCGGGAGGCTGATATATGAGCTGTGGACATTATAGGAAGAGTCCGTAATGAATGGCGCAGAGAAATGTAATATGAGAACGACTAACAATCACTATGTCCCAGGGAGAACGTGGGTTGGATATTGAGACCTAATTAGAGATCGTGGCTTGGGTAGTGATTGAGCGAAAGAGAATAGTGGAGGAATTGCAATGTGGAATGCTCACATACTTATTTTATTTATTTATTTATTTATTTTATTTTGTTTGTTTGTTGATTAAAATAGGTTCCATCCTGGGGATTTTGACACCAGCCGCAATATCCTGCGCTAAGTAGGCAGTTTTTTCCCGTGATTTTCAAAGTTTCCACCACTCCTGACGTTATTGCACCCCTCTCGTCTGAGCGGGACTACCCCCTGTGACGTCAGAATTTTGGAAACTGAAGAATCATATCGTAGGGTAGTGCGGTTGATGTCAAAATTCTCAGAATAGAATGTAGTTTCACTATATATATATATATATATATATATATATATATATATATATATATATATATATATATATATATATATATATATATATATATATATATATATATATATATATATATATATATATATAAACCCTTTTGTGACCATTGCGCATGCCCCAATTGTAAAGGAATGTGGTCAACACTAAAGGAAAGGACCTCTCATCGAATTATTTGAATAATTTTCTCAGAAATTTTACTCAATTTGCAAGTTACCTACGTACCTGACTATTGGGTGATACAAATCGGTGACCCCAAGGTCTTACGTGGAATTTATGCTGACCACCTCTCGATCATGTGGGCATCATGGGCACCATTATCTTTACGATAAATAACTACCTATGTACAGCATTTTTTCAACGAGATTGTGTTATCTCGGGCAAAAACTCTAAAGAAATAATATTAACCATAACTATAAAAACTAGCCAAAAAATTATAAGTAGATAATTGAAAAGATAGAGGTAAGCTTACCACACAGTCTATTTGAAAGATATGTAGGTAACCTATTTGGTACTTGGATATTTTATTTGAACCTGGTATTTCATCGTAGCCTTTGTTCCCTTTCCCTAACCCATGTAGTTCGGCATATACTAGGCCCGACCGCGACCTCCCAGATCAATATCGTCGGGTTCCCGAGACCGCAGTCGATTAAACAATTTTCAAGTTACTTTGGGTTACATGTAAAAGGCTATGGAAAGAAGTACCTACGAACGTTGAAAAGTCCCTAAATACAATTATTATGATGAACTGACTTGACTGATGAAATTATGTGAAAACGCTGCAAATTATTACACAACGGTTTATTATTTTCCTGTATAGATGCCCCTTCCGCGTAAGTCACTGAATTGTTATTAGCTAAGTCCCTCAATAAGTACAGTAGTAGTTTTTTTGCGTTGGATCCTGCCCACGCGCACACACACACTGACACGACAAAAATGAACCACAGTCGGAGTGCAAGCTCTCTAACGTTCGGCAGTTATAGTTACATAAAAAGGTAACGCCTAACGCCTCAGAGTTATGTACGATTATTCGAACAGGTCATTTTGCACGCATACCTACCGATTCACTTAGGTGGGCCTCAAACGTTGGTCACCCTGATGTACTTTAAACCCCATATAGGCATAAACTGATCAAGATTGATTACCAACCTGATTATTACTTGATCAGCGATCTGCGATTATTACTTTGTTACGTGTTCAGCGATTATTACTTGATTACGTGATCAACGATTATTACTTGAGCAGTGATTATCAACTAGGTGCATATCAACCGAATTCAAGACAACCATCATTGAATCATTGTATGTCACATCCAGTGCGAAGATACCTGAATAATTGCAGCTCTTCCGGGTTCGGGTAGCTACGCCACCTATTTTAAAGAAACGGGCGAAAGGACCTCCTTTACCCCCCCCCCCCCCCCCCCAGTCATCCTTCACGTGCAACGCTTACCGCTACGCTCATCGCTTCGCACTTTTTGTTTTAAATTTCCGCGCATTCTCGGCGAAATTGTGTTTTGAGGTTCCCACTTAGATCTTCAGGTAGGCATGTGATTTTTAACACGATATGAGGAAACTGTTTGTAACTAGAGTAGGTAAATCTCGGAGCAATCAACTCGATTTCATACAGCAATGCGTGATTATAATCAGGTGTTCTAGCAGTGATATCTGGGCTGAATGTATACTGTTTCATTCACGATCATGTTGACGAAGCTTTTCGGTGCAAGCGAACGGCTGGACGTACAATGCTCCGAGTGGTCTCAAAAAATTCTTAAATTCGAGATCAATTTAAAAACTTTAAAGAAACCATACCCTTCTCCTTGAAGTTTAAGAGCTACGGCATTATGAATATGTCAACCCCTAATTTGAACCCCTTAGAGATGACTGACAGTAACACCGAGCTTCGGTGTTACTGTACCCAACGGGAGACCTACAAACCATATTTAATTAATATTGGTTCATGGTAACTAAGAAAACTGCCAAGTACGGCGTACGGCGTACAGATAAATTTTGGTTTATTATTTTCAATAATGAACCTTTGGAATAAAAAATAACCCCCTCCCCCCCCCTCATCCCAATTTGATGGTTTGCGTTTCAAGGTATGTAGAATCCGAAAATGCAATCAACAACGCTGCAAAATATTACACAAAGGTTTATTATTTACCTGTATAGATGCCCCTTCTGCGTAGATCACTGTTTTCTGTGGTCAATACTCTTGCTCCCCCCAGGGAAGCCGTAAATCGAGTACTGGAGCCGCCCCGGAATTAAGGTTTCCTACAAGTGCGCTGGATTCAATAATTCAATCATTAATTATTTTGTAGTTACTCATGAACAGAGCCCTTCAAATGCCATATTGCCATGGCGCCATACAAAAATGCCATATTCTGCCTATTTTTTGTAAAATGCCATATTCAGCCGATTTTTGGGAAAATGCCATGTTTGTGCCATGTTTTCGCCAAACTCCTTCAAAAAAATTAAACAAAAAAAATTGAAGTGAAAATTTCTGAATGACATGAGGTTTCTCGAACCCTGAGGCCATTAGTGTAGAGGGATTTCTAATGCCTCTAAACTCTTTTGGAATGGGGTGCTTCCAGGGGTCGCCACTCTGTCTGGTGAGGAAGCCACTCTGAAGGAAGGCTGGGAACCTGCTGATGTCCTCTCTATGAAATACGCCCCGGCAACATCAGCTGATGTGGAGAGGACTTTCCCAAAAATGAAATACCTTCTGAGTGATCGACGGCTGGGATTCTCAATAGAAAGCATTGCAGCACACCTGATGTTGTTATTTAATAATAATAATAATAATAATAATAATAATAATAATAAATTATTTGTATAAAGCTTTGTAAATAAAATAAATTATTTAGCATAAATAACTTGTATGTTGTGATATTATCGTCTCAGAACAGCTGGGGTGGTCGGAGAGGGTTGAAAAATAAGTGCCATATTGAGAGAAATAAGTGCCTTATTTGGGCCAAAATAAGTGCCATATTGCCATATTTTTTAGGGCCCTATTTCACAAAAATAAGTGCCATATTGTGAAGGGCTCTGCTCATGAAGCATAAGGCAAATAATAAACCGTTGTGTAATAATTTATCTGTGTAGGTGCCCCTTCTACGTAGATAGTATAATGAACCGCTGTGCAATAATTTACCTTTGAGTAATAATTTACCGTTGTGTAATAATTTGTCCATCAATAATACTTCAACGGTTGTTCAAGTTGCAAAAGTACCTACCAACAAACTCCAACCCCTTCTACGTAGATGGTATAATGAACCGTTGTATAATAATTTACCGTTTGTAATAATTTAACACTGTTTAATAATTTACCCATCAATGATACTTCAATGTTTGTTCAAGTTTCACTACCTATCAACAAACTCCAAAAGAGCCATCATTTTTCAAATGAAATGATATCACAGAACAACCAACTCGACTTCATACTCTGTGAATATAATCAGATGCTCTCTAGCAGTTATTATCTCGGGCCAATTCCCGATTGTTACCGCGTCCCTAGTGATGATATTTGGGCTGAATGTGTACAATTTCATTCACCCTCCTGTTGAACAAGCCTGTCGGTGCAAACTTCTGGGCCGTACTGCGAACGAACGGCTGGACGTACAGTGCTCCGGGTGGTCTTAAAAAACTCCCAAATTCGAGAACTATTTAAAACCATACAAAAATTTGAGATAACGGCGTCCTGGAGATTTCAACCCATATTTTTCACGCTTCCAACGTGCTTCGAGGACCAACTAGACCCCAAATGGGACCTATAAACCGAATTTCGTCATTTTGGTTCATGGTAACTAAGAAAAGTGCGAAGTACGGCGGACGGACAGAAATTTTCGTTTGTTATTTTCAATAATGAACCTTTGGAATCGAGCATGGGAAAAAAAGCTAACCCCCCCCCCCCCCTCTAAATTTGATGGTTTACGTTTCAAGGTATGTAGAATCCGAAAATGCAATAAAGAAATTTCCGTCTATACGCCGCACTTAGCACTTTTCTTAGTTACCATGGAAAAAAAAATTGATGAAATTCGAGTTATAGGTTCCGTTCGGGGTCTAGTTGGTCCTCGAAGCTCGGCGTTACTGTCAGTCATCTCCAGAGCCCTTCACAATATGGCACTTATTTTTGTGAAATAGGGCCCTAAAAAATATGGCAATATGGCACTTATTTTGGCCCAAATAAGGTACTTATTTCTCTCAATATGGCACTTATTTATCTCAATATGGCACTTATTTTTCAACCCTCTCCGACCACCCCACCTATTCTGAGACGATAATATCACAACATACAAGTTATTTATGCTAAATAATTTATTTTATTTACAAAGCTTTATACAAATAATTTATTATTATTATTATTATTATTATTATTATTATTATTATTAAATAACAACATCAGGTGTGCTGCAACGCTTTCTATTGAAAATCCCAGCCGTCGATCACTCAGAAGGTATTTCATTTTTGGGAAAGTCCTCTCCACATCAGCTGATGTTGCCGGGGCGTATTTCATAGAGAGGACATCAGCAGGTTCCCAGCCTTCCTTCAGAGTGGCTTCCTCACCAGACAGAGTGGCGACCCCTGGAAGCACCCCATTCCAAAAGAGTTAGAGGCATTAGAAATCCCTCTACACTAATGGCCTCAGGGTTCGAGAAACCTCATGTCGTTCAGAAATTTTCACTTCAAATTTTTTTTTAAATTTTTTTGAAGGAGTTTGGCGAAAACATGGCACAAACATGGCATTTTCCCAAAAATCGGCTGAATATGGCATTTTACAAAAAATAGGCAGAATATGGCATTTTTGTATGGCGCCATGGCAATATGGCATGTGAAGGGCTCTGGTCATCTCTAAGGAGTTAAAAATAGGGGTTGACATTTTCAGAACGCCGTAGCTCCAAAATTTTCGATAGAAGGGTACGGTTTTTTTTAACGTTTTCAAATTGATCTTGAACTAATGAATTTTTTGAGTCCACCCGGAGCATTGTACGACCAGCCGTTCTTGTGCACCAAAAAGCTTCGTCAACACGATCGTGAATCAAACGGTATAAATCTCTTGTCTCTCTGTATTTATTTACATCTCGATAATATGCAAAATAGTATAATTTGTGGTGAAACGACGTTCTCTTGAAAAACTCTGGTCAGCTTTTTACAGTAGCTATAGCATTTTACTTTTACTTAGCACATCTTAGCCACATGAGTGCGTGATGTGTCACTTACCAATTGAATACCTCACTCAAATCAATTCGAAGTTTCTTCAGACAAGTTTGTCTCAAGTTTATTCCTTTCAGATATTTCCAAATATAGATTTGGATACGACTGAACTGATTCTGAGAACAGCTAGATATTACTGACCCTAATTACTCATAATTAACCCTTGCCAACGTCTTTTTCCGTCACCATCCCCACTTTTTAGGCAACGAACCATTTGAGATGACACTTTCGTAGAGGCCATAATGGGTCGTACTCAATTTTAATGTTCGGATTGGCTCGGATTGGTGAACAAAGTCGAGGTTCCGTCTCAGTTTAGAACAAGAAGCTGAGAATGACCATTCTCCATACTCGAATAGGTATTACATTGATCTGTGGAATTATGCCAACTTTTCAAACGGTCACCTCCAATATCATATCTCGGAGTATTTCTCACAAGACTGGAACGTGTCAGTATCTAAGGATAGGTATCTACATATATTATGTACGATGTGCATAGCACATTTCACATTTACATTTCTACACTTATTAAGTCAAGTGTTGTTCTGTTCGCAGGGGGCTGAAAGGAGAGGTGAATCTGAACAGAGGGCACCAGAATCTGAGTGAGACCAATCTCCAGCACCAGTTACAGTAAGCATTCACATGTTCTATAAAGAACACTTGAGTATTATTGAAATAATTACAATGAAATTATTTCATTGGCTACTGCTCCGTTATTCACGATTGTAAAATCGTACCTCACTGGAGAAAAAAAGTGTCGTGTTAGTACTGAGGTACGATTTTAAATAAAAATCTAAAAATTGAGGTCAGTAAATTAGTAATGTTACCACACCTTCCGGAGGAGTCCGTCGTCACTAGCTGGTTGAGTACATACTGGAGGTGAGCGCTTTCGATGTAAGGACATCATCATCAGGTCATCGAGAGAATACCAGTACTAATCCACCCAGTGACGACGGACCCCTCCGGAAGGTATGGTAATATTACTTCTTAAACTAGCGGAAATAACCCTTTAGACTTGATACCAGTAAATTAGTAGGTCGACGTTTTAAGGGATTTCAAAAGGATGCTAAACCTAGATAACAAGTGTTGAAGTGGAATTCAGTATTTTTCTTCCTTCGTAGCTACTCAATTATCAGTAGCTACCTCAACGCTCGCTGCATTGCTGCAGCTCTTCTCCTCCTTAGAGACCCGGCCCTTACTCAGTAGTCAATGTCTTTTCCTCAGCGTGATTGCATAAATCTGTTTCATGCTTCACAGTGAATTCTGTGCTGTTCGAAAACTAGAAACAGAACTAATCTCGATGGTATCGCTCTCCTCAGGAGTTGGACCAATCAAATCCCCAAAACACATTCTCAGGAGGAAGCCCGATCATTTGGATTGTTGATTGAAACTTGAACTGGCAGTTCTGATTTGACGTAGGATCTGTTTGGGATCGTGTGACACAGTTTTCTTGAAATGGTTCCACATAATTGTCATATACGAATCGAAGATTGCTCTATTGTTGATGCTTGTATGACTGGCGATCTCAAGTTCGGAAGTCTTTTTCCACCGGTTTCTCCCGTATTTATATTTTTACTCTCCATTTAACTCCGCATTTACTCGCTGTCATTTTAATGTCTACCTTTTGATCTTCTTCTTTTGATTCTGTTTTAAACAGAGTGTTTTCCGAAGATTGACACAGGACAGGAAGCGTAGTAAGGACTTACCGATGAAAAACAGAATGTTCTTCAGAGAAACTTCTACCTCAGCTAAGGGCTTTCCTTTTACAGCCTTTACGAACCTCGTCTCCCTTCTCCTTTCATCCATTGATTCACGCTAATGAAGCGCGGTATTTTCGTTCCTTTGTGGGCAATGTTTCCCGATGCGAAATTCCCGCTGACATTTATTTTTCTCGTCTCTGTTTCATCTTTACCTCCGTATATTCTTCCAGCTATTGAATCAGCTCATCATAGCAGAAAGTTAGAGGGAAAATTGGTCACGCTCCTTGGGTAAATTTTGGTTCTTTTTATCCGTTACTTTCTTCGAGTTGGGTGGAGAGTTAGTTAAGTTTTCCCTGTAGTGATCTTATATTTTCGCTGCTCCCTGAGAGCAGGACATATCGATTCGAATGAGTTGAGGGACCTGATCGTCAGTAATAAACTATATACTACATCCTTCATCCGCCGCTCGTACTGAATCACTTCATGAGTCAGACTAACCATAAATTGCTTTGCTGACTGTATAAAATCTAGTAATTAACAATTTTGTGAATTATAACATCAGAATTCAATTTTCGAATATTGAAATGGGTCGACCGCACCCAATAAATTTGTCTCACGAAGTTGTGGATATGATTCCATCATTTTTGCAATTTGGACTGCAACAAATTTTGTTTGTCGCGGCCGATATCTCCCACGATTTTGGAAAAATAACAGTTTACGTGATTGCAAATGTGTCTATGATGAGTTGGTAGCGGAACATCGTGGACGGTATTAAGAGACCATTGAACAAATTATGGCTTGAGTCTCGAGGGAAAATACTAGCCCAATGTTCGGTTCTCAGTCATCTTTGATCCTCCTTTCCAAGAGCTGTCTAATATTTTATGTCCTCAGCCTTACATCTCAGATAAATTTTAATGTCGTCAGTGGGCTGATGCAGTGTTCGAAAAATAATTCGAACAATTAAAACAATCTTGGGGCCCGATGCACTAAATACCTACTAGAAGTGGTTTAGTCAATTATCACCTATTAGGATCTTCCTTCCAGAAACGACACTACAAAATTAGACTACATGGGGTTGAACTGATGTGACAATTTCGGTTTAGTACGGTGAAGTACTGCAATATAAAATATAATGTTATCTTAGGTAATTGTTGTTGTACGTTTTCATTCTGTCATTTGTTTAAATTGCAGGCCTGAACTCCGAGGAACTCATAAGGCAGCTCATGAGCCAATAGAGCTGTCGAACTACGAGGGATCCCACCATAAAGTAAAATTTAGTTTATATAAGTAGTTGATCACTGTTGTTATTATCTGTTACGGTTCCCAACCGGGGAACATTTCCAAGAACCTACCTGCCCTTCTGGCCGAATAGATAAGAGAGTAAAATGGGGAATTTTCGTCAATTTTCTTTGTTTTATTGAAAAATAATATTCAGAGCTCTTGGAAAATGGTAGTTTCAAGCCCGTTTTCCAACAAATAAGCGGTATTTTTTAAATTAGGGTATTACAGTAAAAATGTTGCAAACAAATGATGTCAGCTCTTTTGACATCTGATTGGCTGTTGGCCCAAGGAGGCCGAGCGAAGCTTTGGCGGCGAAGGTTCGCAATGCTGCCAACAACCCTACATTAGAAATGGCAAACCTTTGTGGCAACCTCCAAGAACCTTTGCTGTGAACTTTTTGAACTTCTTTTTTTTTTTTAAATATAAATAATTGTTCGAAGTTAATTCACTAGCGCTCCATGCGTTACCTTACCTTACCGGGAACTCAGAAATTGAAATTTCGTAGGCGTTTTTGCGTAAACTTTACGACATGAACTCCTCATTATGTTGTCAGTAAGTGTTTATTTCCTTTATTGAACAGAATTTGAAAAAAAGATAATCTGTTACCTACGGATATTGTTTCATCTTACTCAGCACTTCATACAAATCGTAGGTTGGAAATCTATCATCATGCTAAGGGCAAATTTTTATTGTCTGTACAAAAAATAGATCTTCCTTCAACTCCCGTGCTTAGACTATAAATTACCCCTATATCTTCTGTATGAGTAGAAAAATCACATACCTACCGATAATGTTAAACCTTCCATAATTGTTAGTAAAACTCATCATTAAATAACTACCTATGTGTTTAATCCTTAGTTTGTATATGGACCCGGAGCTCATTCAGATTTAAACTAGAACTTTCGCTATCTGCTATGTCTTGGCTGTATGGGTAACGAGGAGGTGGTAGAGGATTTGTATGTACGTATTCTAGATAAGTAATGCTCGATCGTTCTACGCTCCATGATCTATTACGTGTAACATAACTAATATTATTATATTTTTTCAGACACGAGTTTACAACGGGAGTGGTAGTGGTGGGGTTGTGCGGGAAGGAGTCGCCCCACTCTCCACCGCACAACCTCACCCCGTCGTCTACAGAGTCGTCGGCTCGCGGCACATCAAGAAAGCCGACAGCAGCCAACAAACAGAAAACAGTGCCTTCAGGTTGATTTTTTCAATGCATTTAATATTATAGCGCCATAAATAAATAAATTGGATGTAGAATGGAGGACAAGTTGAGAATGGTTTCTAACAATGGATGGTAATAATCTGGCAAGGTTAGCGTACCTCAGGTTGATGGAGGAGTTTTCCAGCAGTGGCCGTGTAGGATAATTTCTCGAAGGAAGGTTTCATAGTAAATCCAGATTCACACAAACAGGAATGTCAGGAGAATTCGTATAACAGTGTGTACAGATTACCTTACGACTGGCCCTCTGGGCCAGGGACGTCTGCAGATGTGGAAGACCAATGCATAGGTACCGAACTTTCGAATCGTTTCCAATTTACGAGACTTACATGATTTTATAGTGACCATTATTTTTATCAACGACCTTCTGTGTTGAACCTTTCCGCTTCTCCTCCCCTCCTATCAAGATCCGCTGTCTTTCCATACATTCCATTACAGATTTGAATATTAGCATGGCATACTGAGAAATATGGTTACAACAAATATTTAATATCTCAGACTGACTTGGATTGGTCTTAAGCATTTTTCGGACAAATCTGTCCTCCCGCCTTATATTTTGTGGTCTGCTGATAACGAATTTTAGATCAGTTCCTTCCTCTAACAAGTTGGCACTGACCTGTCAGTAACTGAGCAACAGTACTAACAGTAACCTTTACTTACCTACTTATTAAGAATTCAAATCATCAGGAGGGCCCAGAGTGATATTTGTTTCCTAATCTTCCGTTCTCAAAAAACATCAGAAATGATTTTGTACGAGAAGTTCTAGTTTATTTTGTTCTATTCAACATCCTCCGGTTCCCTCAGAAAGAGACTGCCAGGATAATTATTGAGAACTGCCACTGTCTCCCCCTGCTGTCTTTATTATTCGGTTATGTACGTATGTACTTGAATTATATTTGTCAACTCCATTTTTGATTTCTGTTCAATGAAGACCGTAAGTAGCTACGTATTGATATGACTTTTTGTTTGTTGATAAGGCAATTTTATTGTTAAATGAATAAATAACATCACAATTGGGCTAAAATTAAATATACTTAGTAGGCAACAAGCCTATTTTAGCGAGAAACTTGTGCGTAGGGGTGCGGTCCATTGATTGTTCTAAAAAGACTTATTGTAGTCAAAACGAACTGTAACGGTATCATAGCAATACTAGCTGTTTTGAAGAAGAAAGTCTTCGAGTCTTTCGTTTGAGTCGTCGATGAGTCAGTTTGCAAGATCATAGAGTGAATTTTTGGGGTGATCTGTCATGGAGGCGTCTAGTTTGGGGTAGGAGGTTTCATAACTTCAGTAACTGTTGGGATTTGTAGGTCGGAGTGCAGGGTTGAATTACGGACAAACCAAGGGGCGTCCGTGATGTGACACTAGAACTCTTCCTACGAATGTACGACGTAGATGTCATGCTAATGGCTGAAACTAAACTTCACCTCATCATTGCTTAAATTAGTATAGCCTTTTATAAAGTTATCAGATCACACCGCCCTAGTCGAACACGACAGGGCGGTTCAACAATACTGATAAAGAATAAGCAAAACTTTGACGAGTTCCCAAGCATTCAAGAACCGGAATTTCATATAAGCGGAATCCAGCTTCGTTTAGAAACAGGCTTCTTCCAAATGGGATCAATCTGCTTGGCTCCTAGACACGTTGATATAACATCCGTACAAAATCGCACTGTCAAAATGCTAATCATGTTGATGTTTATTTATGAACATCGTTCAGAAAGAAGAGCATGCCTATTTAGTCGCGATTATTGTGCTGCTGAAATGAAAACTGTACCTTCTTGGTTGGTACCTACCATTCTAGCCAGCTAATCTTTCTATCTAGGTTTGTATACAATAGGTATATAGTAGAGTAACGAATGATTTACTTATGAAATGCTTTATTGAACAGAGTTCATCTTATAGAGAGAATAGAGAGTTTTTGCAACACCCTCACACCGAAACGAATCGGAAAACGGCACCGAAACGTAAATGGCGGATGGGGCGACCGGAGTCAGATGCTAACCTTTTTCGGTTCAGTTTTCGTTCAAGTTTGGCATCTCCAGCTGGTGAAGTCGCGCCAACGTTATGTTAACCTCTCTTTCATCCATTTTACTCCGTGGTTAATACAAATCTATGTCCACACATGGCGTCAAGTCTTCATTATCATAGAAAGACGCCAAGAAGCAGCTGTGAATATGATGCTCGACATTTTTATTTTCCAAGGAAAACAGAAGAAAGTAGGTAGCGTTATACAGAGGTAAGGTTAAATTACTTTCGTCATCTCAACATGCCGAAAGCTGACACCGTGAGATCCCGGTATTTTTCGTTGTCACGGTTCGTCAAACTTGTCCACTCGCGCTAGCGGGGAATCCCCGCATTCTTGAATTAGAGCGGTTAATATGTTCCAGACTATTGAAAACAGTGCAGGGGAGGTCAGGTATTCCTCAATTAGAGATCCCTCCACCATATGACACCTGAGTCGAGTGCCTCTGTCTTCCCTCCGTTCCGTCAGTGCAGATCAAAGTCGCGAGTGCGAAGGTTCGCGGGGAAAGTCCGCACGCGAGCGCCTACGTCCCTTTTTTTACAAATGATAACAGTGAGATAAGTACCTATCTAAAATTCTAGAATTAATTTATGGATTAAGGATTAGCCTAGAGAAATGTACTAGGTTGGTTAGGATCTGGTCTGTGGACGGTGGATCTGATCATAAACGTTGGAGATGGTAATAATATGATCTATTCTCTGATAAAACCAGCTCTTAGTACCCATGACTTCCGTTTATTTTCAAGTGTTGTTGTATAATATGATACCTAAATAGTTTGATAAGAAAGGGACATTTTCCTACAAAAATATAGATGCCTACCTAGTTACATTTTTATTTTCTGGGTACCATTTCGTATGTTTGTTTATATTTCCAATGAATAGGTACCTAAAGGTGAATTTGAGTAAACGTTTTTGGTTGAATATGTGCCTGCAATAATGTGTCACAGTTATTCTGCCCTAATCTTTCTGAAATATGCACGTGAGTGGAAAAAATCGTGCAGGAATGTATAGGCGGGGAATCCCCGCCACGCGAGCGCGAGCGGACGAAGGTTAAATGCTCTCTATTAGAGAATTTTTGCAACACACTCACGACGAAACGAAAGCAGTGCTGCGCATGCGCACTTAAGACACCGAAAAGTTTGACGAACCGTGACGACGAAAAATACCGGGATCTCGCGGTGTCAGCTTTGGTCGTGTTGATATGACGAAACGTAATTTAACCTTACATCTGTATAACGCTACCTACCTTCTTCTGTTTTCCTTGGAAAATAAAAATGTTGAGCGTCGTATTCACAGCTGCTTCTTGGCGTCTTGGCAGACTTGACGCCATGTGTGGACATAGATTTGTATTAACCATGGAGTAAAATGGATGAAAGAGAGGTTGACATAACGTTAGCGTGACTCCACCAGCCGGTAGACGCCAAAGCTGAACGAAAACTGAACCGAAAAAGGTTAGCATCTGACTTCGGTCGCCCTATCCGCCATTTCCGTTTCGGTGTCGTTTTCCGTTTTGTTTCGTCACGAGTGTGTTGCAAAAACTCTCTAATATCTAAAATTGTTAACGAACGAAGTGGCTTGGTAGTCCCTAGCAACAATGCGCTGAACAGTGAGGGGTTATATATCGTCGTTATATCAGCTCTTTATTTACTAATAATAATTGTATATCATTGTATGTTACAGACAAGTGTCTTCGAGTCATTGGAAAGGTGGCAGTGGGAGTCTAACAAGGGGTGATAGCAGGGGTGAAATAGAAGTACGGTCTAGTAAAGAAAAGCGGAACCAGTCCTCTAACGGCCTTCCCCGAAAACCGGACAAGAAGAGAGCCGGTTAGTACTTGATTTCTTAAATTCAGTCAAACCTCAGTCATTGTAGTGCAGTGCATTGATTATTGTAGTGCAGTGCATTGATTATCATTGGTACATGCTATACAAACGGTAGTGTCTGTTGAGGAGCTCTAAATCTGTGGGTGTATTGCTGCAGCCTCTGCTTTGTGGTGCTGCAGCTGCTGCTGCTTCGATGAAAGTATTCTTGATTTGAAATAAATTTTGTTGTAGCCTGAAAGTTGACTGATTTTAGGATTACATACCTTGGATTTGTCACTGAGTGGAGTCTCAGAACTTCAAACTCTTCATGAATAACCATCTTGGGGTTTCAGGTTCTAAAGAAGAGCTAGACATAGAGTTCTGTAATGGAGAGAGGTCTAGCAAGGGCAGTAGCAGCGGTAGCAGCTGTGGTAGTGGGAGCACTGGGAAGAGCAAGGTCCGAGGGTCCGGTCCAAGCTTTGGCTATGTCTCCAAGAGACCAGCAGCCAATGGCACTCCTAAGGAGTCTCGCCCTGGACAGTCACAGTCTGTTCCGCGCACCAAAGTATGTTTCATGTTCGTTATGTGAAACTTGTAATCGTTGTGGTCATTCTGTGCAACTTTCTACTCAAGGTGTCCGAGATGTCTCTTTATTATAGGCTACGGGAGAGTCGCCTGCAACCCATTACAATTTTTCCAATGATATTTTAGGTCAAAGTGTCCGGAGGAACCCAGACTGAGTACTCTGGCCCACAACTTTCTGCTGGTGTAAGAGAGAGGCTTATGATGGGGTCACCCAAATCTGTCACTCGTCACATGGATACCGGCTCGCTGTCAGACTCGAATTATGCAGAAATTCCGGCTAGCCCCTACGGCTCATGGTTGCGCCACAGCGGTGCATACACGGCGTCCCTCCCTGCTCGCACCAGTGCTGCTGGCACCCTGGTGGAAGCCGAAAGCATCGAATCGCTCCCAGCACAGCTACACCACAGAGCCAGTCTTACACATGCACGGCTCATTGGCTCCCCAGCCACAGCTCCCCGCCTTAGTCGCAGCAATAGCATCAGGTCTGTACTATCATCACTCTTATTTATTTAAATAGTTGTTAGATGTATGCAGATGCCATGACTGTTCTTAGTGTTTTATGGAGTATGCATTTGATTGACTATAATTCCTACCAACTCCCCTAATAATGATACATTTCATAATGCTCTTTAAATTTGAGTAGTGGTTTTATTAGTACATTTGATTCAACTATTATACATGGGCGTTATCATAATTTCATGTATTGGGTTGACCTATAATTTGTAACAAGTCAAATAATAATTTAATTTGTTCCACCCAATGATTTTTCCTTAGTTATCTTACTTGACTACCTAATCTTTGAAAATGTTATATAGGTAATCTGTTCGAAACTGATTCCAAATAAGAATTAAAGCAAAAATAGTTTTTCTTTTTGGGGGTTTGTGCCTCCTGTCACTGAGACCGCCAAATGGGTCTGTTGTCACTAAGACCAAAAAAATAGTTTTAGATGTTGATTTTCTTATGTAGTTTCGTCTCTTTCCTACTGTAAAACTGCCCAATCTTACAAATTACAAACGTATATTGCTTGCTTTCACAAATTACTCTCACATTCTCCATTATTTTGCAAGCTACTTTTTAACATCAAACTTTCAATCCCTCTCTCTTTTGGTTTATTATTTTCAATAATGAACCATTGGAATCGAGCATGAAAAAAAAATTCTTACCCCCCCTCAAAATTTGATGGTTTACGTTTCAAGGTATGTAGAATCCAAAACTGCAATAAAAATATTTCTGTCTGTCCGCCGTACGCCGTACGCCGTACGGGCCACTTTTCTTAGTTACCATGAAAAAAAATTGATGAAATTCGGGTTATAGGTTCCGTTCGGCGTCTAGTTGGTCCTCGAAGCTCGACGTTACTGTGAGTCATCTCTAAGGGGTTCAAAATAGGGGTTGAAATTTTCAAAACGCCTATAGAATTTTTTTACGTAAATATTTTTACGGTTTTAAATAGTTCTTGAACTTGCGAGTTTTTTAAGACCATCCGGAGCATCGTACGTCCAGCCGTTCGTTCACAGTAAGGCCCCGAAGTTTGCACCGACAGGCATTTTCGACTCCAGTGTGAATGAAATTGTATACAATTCAAACCAAATCTCGTAACCAGAGACGCGCCCACAATAGGAATTTGTGAATACGGCCAATCATTGGTAGGGATCACCTGATTATATTGGCGGAGTATGAAGTCGAGTTGGTTGTTCTGTGATATTATTTAATTTGGAAAATGATGGCTCTTTTGGAGTTTGTTGGTAGGTAGTGAAACTTGAACAAACTTTGAAGTATTATTGATGGGCAAATTATTACTACGGTAAATCATTACTCAACGGTAAATTATTACACAACGGTTCATTATACCATCTACGTAGAAGGGGCTGGAGTTTGTTGGTAGGTACTTTTGCAACTTTTTTCACTCCTCATCAACAATTTCTTTTCAGAACTTCATTATGTGTGTTTCTTTTTGTTAGGTACTGTTTGTCATCGGCAGAACTATTTTAGCAACATTTAACTCGTGATTTAGGTAGGTACCTAGTAACGAGTACGGGGTTAGGTACTAACCTACGGAGGGTCAGCGATCTACATAATATGTATAGAATAGTACATATCATATTATATAGACGGGTTATCTATACATAGAGCTGTGATCTGTAACACAAGGGTATTCTATACAAAATAATAAACCGTTGTGCAGGGATTTGCAGCGTTTTTCTCTTGGGATCCTCTTATAATATTTGGTCTAGATAACATTGCGCTTGATTGTGTAGTGTTCTCTGGTACCTTTGGTGGTCTTATGTATCTGTTGTAGGTACTTGGAAGTATAAAAATGTTATCCTGTGTTATAATCATGTTTAAAAAACTCTTCCCCTCTGCTATAATTAACCAGGATTAACCAAGATCATGCAGATTGTGTATCAAATTCAAGGGAATCTTATTACAGTCTTATAATGTTTTTGTTGATAGAAACTCAAGGAAATCCGTGCATTTGGCTTGGTAAATATTCATTCATCAGTTTTGTGTTAATCTCCCCTTCACTTTCTTCGAGGAACTGAGAAAGTTACGTGATCAGATCCTTGACGCGACTTTGGGTATTGGTTCACTTGTTTGTGTCTATAAATACGCTCATGTATCAAAATGAATGTATTGTGCCAAAAATCCAAGATATGTTGGGGCTGTGCACTGTGTTCATAGATAACGGCTGATTCATTTACAATTTATTTTCATGGATACCTACTTGACATGTGTAGATGATTGATGTAGATACCTGTGTTATAAAGAAATGCTGAACGCATTTCCGAATTTGATCTAGAAACGGGTTCCCCCTACATATATGTTAGTTGGACTGCTGGTGAAGGGGCCGGAGTATGAGTTACTTGTTGAGTATTCGGCACCAGCTGTCCTGGCCTTATGGCAACGCCGTCAGTGGTTGTGGCAAGTGGTGGGGTAGCCACCACCTCGATGTCCTCCCTGACATTGTTTGTGCCATGCAGACCTACCCTCTGAGTATAGCCTATAGATTCCATTGAGGGCTGTTATTATGTATTAGATTGTAGCGGATGCTGCAATTATTTTTGAGTTTCGAATT
This sequence comes from Leptopterna dolabrata, assembly GCA_954871275.1. NCBI lineage: Eukaryota > Metazoa > Arthropoda > Insecta > Hemiptera > Miridae > Leptopterna > Leptopterna dolabrata. The sequence goes on from OX940980.1 coordinate 23,924,581, forward strand.
TCCTGATGTCAAAAATTTCCAAATTGTCAAAAGCATGGGTTTGGAAAGCAGCAGTCAAAATGTCTGTTTCCTGATGCGAGTCAGTTCGTTTTGTTTTCTTTTTGTGAAAAGCATTTGAAGTTAATAAAATAAAGAGATAATTAGGTATCACTATCTCAGGGGCAAAACTAGCTGCCATCCGGGACCTCTCTGAGGGGAGGGGGGAGGCACTCTGTGGTGTCCAGCTTCACACTGGTCACAGAGCAGCATTTCGTGCTCTCGATCGGGCTGACTGCAAACCTCACAAAAAGTAGCGTCGTCAGGCTCAAAATCAGTCTTGTGTTCCTGAGGAGGTGGTGTGGACACGCCCTCCCGCCCGGTCAACCCTGAGGATGGCAGTGTATTTCACTCGTTCGACAGGACAGGTGTTTGACATCTTTGTCCAAGTGGATAGGCAATTGGCGTGGGTGTGGTGGCTACAGTTTGACGGATGAGCGAAGCTGATCTATATCTCACTCAGTATATAATTGTCAGATTGTTTGCAGTAGACTGTTGAATGTCAACCTTCGCCTTCCAAGTTCATGCTCCCAAGCCTGAAGTATGAGAGTTGTGTGGATACTGGTGTAGTACCTACCCATTTCGTGTAGATTTGTTCCCATTAGTTGATTCAGCCCTAAAAGCTGTTAAACCTCATCTAGGGAGAGGTTGTGATTCATAACTATTGTCTATTCAGAACGGTCCATTACTTACCTGTTACCTGAAGCACCTGTTACCTTATTAGTTCGACGTTACAAACTCTTGGATGGATTCCTTGAAAACTAGTGCTAAGAACACATTCATTCAGACTGTGTTCTCTGTCGTGGTTGTCTGAAACGATACTTTCTGTGGTGAGTGTATGGGGGGGGGGGGGGTCATGACCTAATGAGTTATAATTTTAAATTCATCTCCATCATGTATTATTGTTGGAATGAACCATTTCCCCAAATTTGGCTGTTCCCTCCACAACTTAGTTTCCCCTCTTTATTCCTTCTTATTGACTGCATGTCCTAACAGCATGGATGTCTCTTAATCACTGATTCTCGAATTATTTTACAGCTACCTCAGAGATCGGACGTTCCCAAGGTATAGTTGGTGCATCAGAGTAGAACTCGGCTGCTTATTTTCATCGTCGGAAACGAGATTTTTAAATTTATTATGCTTTTAATCCTTATATTTTCGCATTCTATATATTTTTAATTAGATGGACGTACTTGGATATTACTGGGCAACTGGGCAGTTTTAGAAGCTTGAATCAAGCTGGGTGACTTGTTTACATATTCCATGTTTCGAGAAGGTTGTACATTTATCTGTATGAAATTTCAAATGAAAATTTCAACACCGCTTGTGTGATTGGAACCCTAAACTGCCCAGTTTTACAGTAAAATACATGCACATTTTCATCAACCAACTAATGACTACCGCGGATCATCACCATCAGGATGACAATTTCTGCCAATTTTTATTTATTTTATACCCCATATCTTTTGCACCACAGGCTTAGGTTGATCCAGTCTAAATGTCGTTTTATTTTTCTGTGTATTTACGTAAACATGCACTTCCATGCATGCATCATTTTCCAATGTTGTTCACTTGAAAAATAGTATTGGTTAATCGCCCTGTATATTTTTCGGTTTTTGTTCTTTGAATGCACCTGTACACATGCCTGCTTCCAAATTTTGTCGCCGTATTGTTAATTTAAAACAGAATCCCTCAAATAGTTTGTTTTAACATGAAATACCAGTAGGTATTTCAGTTTGTCTTCATCAAACCAGTTGGATACCTGTATGCGTTATAAGGTCGAATTCTTCTCATTTCATCTTTTCTGTTTTAATGTTATCATTTGTTGAGCATTGTTCATCATTTCACCCATCAAAAATATATAAAAAGTCAGACTCATTTTCTACCCACGGTTTTTTCGATGTTTCTATCCGCGTTTTATATATTTTTTATCTCTTGTCAATATGTTCTTCGGGTGTTTTATCATTGTTTTCTGTTATTTGCAATTCTTAATACTGAAAGGCAATTCTAAGTATATCTGGTTTACCTGTCATTTTGCGTCAGTCTTGACCACTGTCTCTATGTCGCTGTTTCAGATCAACCAAGTCGGAGAAGCTGTACCCGTCAATGTTTCAGCGGTCGGAGGAAGTCGAACCCTACTACAGCATACCCTACAACATCGGAGTCGGGCACCACCAGCATCATCATTCTTCTCAGCCGACAAGCCCCACACCGAGTCAAGTATCCCATGGAGCACCTAATAGGTAAATAAATTTTGCCCACCGTAATTATTATGGTAGGTATTGTTAAATGTGGTGATAATACTTCGTTTATAGGTAGTACTTGTTCGTGGAATGGTACTAGTAAAAGAAAATGGCGTAGGCATGAAGAAGAATGCTAATGTCGGGAAAAATAAATGTAGGTCTCAGTTCCAAGGACAGTCATTTTGGTTTCATACTTTGTGGTCAAATAACCTACCAACATTTTTGGAGCCAGTGCGATAGCTGAATTTCCTTCAAAAAACTGATTTAAATGACATTCGTATTATGTAGTTGTATTATTACCACCGACAGTACTCACAAACGACATGTTGGAAGGTCAACGTAAAACTGAGTGGTAGGCGCATCCCCTACCACACCTCGGATTTCAAGTCGCTAGGTAACATTTCAGCTTGGTAATCCTTCTCTTGAGAGGGCAGAGTGGACGGGAACAACAAGGCCGTGGCCCACATGAACTGGATGGGGTAAATAAGGAAGCGACGATGGCATTTGGCGAATATAACAGGAGTGCCTCATGACTACAGGTAGAGCAGGTACACTGTCTTTCGTTGAATATCAGACCGCAAACTTTATAATAATTTCATGAATTACCTATCAAGTTCTAAGAGAAGTAACGAACGCCAAACAAGACGATAAACAAACAAACTGCAATACGAAATGAAGTTATTTAATAAACCAACCAGGAATGTTGAACATAATGGGGGTTGTTGACTATGCGGAGATGACATGGCGTTGTGATCCATGTTAGTAGGATTCACAGTACAGCTAGCTGTCTTTGGTAGCCTCTGTACAACAGGCTCTGATTACGTTTTCAAAGTTTATATCCCTGATATGGTAATCTAGATTCAATTTGTCCATCATAACCATCCACACGATTAGGGCCATTTCATGGCCTAAAATTCGTGGAGTTATGGAATAAAGCAACTACACAACATAATACTGACCAGGAACGTATTTCTCGACACGGCACCACAAAATACCAACATGGCTGATATGTGCCACGCATATGCATCAAAGTTCTAGATGTTAGTGTAGCATTGAATTTTCCATGTTTGCATTGGCTATAATATGGTTGCTTATGGCATTCTGCTGCATGAGGCTCCTTCAGCACTCCTGTAGTTGTTCCAATTGAAAATCGTTTGTTTCTGTCGACAGAAAAGTCTCTCATCCAATAATCCTACCTACGTTGTACGCTAACTTATTTCTTTAAATCCTCAGTAGGTGCCTATGATTTCTGTTACAGATTCAACTACCCCATATCACCCATCAGTTCTTCCCCTTCGAGTCATGGCATGAACAGGACGTCCCCCTACATCGGCATCATGTCCAAGATCAATTCCAAGGATGATGACGGTGAGCTCCGAATGAAAACTAACAACACTGATCCGTAGTAGTAGCTAGTATCTCTTTAGTTTTTTGCAAATTTTGATCAAAAGAAGATGCGACAACCACAGTGATCGACATCTCGGGCTGACGGATTTAGAAAATGAAAGAAAACTGGTTCTAGAAGAGAGTGAAAAAATATCAATCAGAAGTATGAGGTACAATTTCTTAAACAGCGTGGAAGCCCCATTGTTTTGGACATTACAGAAATCTTATTTACCGACGGATAAAAGTAAAACTCGAGCGCTTATTTGTAGTCGACCCGCAAAAATAATCTGCCAGGAGCGCATTCTTCTGGACAGCTGAGATTTTTCACTTTTTTCCTCCACTTCTGAAATGGCATACCTACTGATGATAAAGTTTCCCACGAGCTAAATCAAGGTGCGGTTCCTCTTTATTTTTGATGTGCTTGTTATACTTATAACGCTGATACGTAGTTCGTTGTTGGCACTTCCGGCAGTCATTATTTTGTGGGCCGGCTATAGATGCTGATGCTCAAAACACGCAAATGAAAAATGACTGTTCCCCTGCCTGCTCCTCGCCTTTTATATCTTCTGATTGGTGTATTTCTGTTTTCCAAGTCGGCTATGATTTTGAATTAGTCCTACCTACATTCTTTTGACTGCAGTGCACGGCTCAGCTGTGAGCTTGGTATCGACCACGTCCTCCCTGTACAGCACACCCGAGGAGAAGCAGGCACACGAGGTCAGGAAACTCCGCAAGGAGCTGCTAGAAGCACAGGAAAAAGTTCATACGTTGACCAGCCAGCTTTCGACAAACGTGAGTACCTAATGAGGTTGATTTGTATTTTCATAACTGATGCTCATCATAATAACCTGTGGAGGCGCTAAACTGGATGTGGGCAGTGAAATACGCAGCAGCTAAGTGTAACTTATCGAATTTGGGTTCTAGGCACTAACTTTTGAACTTCCGCACTTTATATGGGTAACCAGTGGCGGTTCTAGTCCAGGGTAGGGGGTTTGGAGACAAAAAATACTCGAAAATAAGTTTTGAAACTCAAATTTTTATTCTTAAACGAAAAGCCAATACTGAAACTTACTCAGTTTAGATTGTTCATTTCCGTGCCCCTAAACATATTGAACTGGTGATAACAAATTAATATTATTTTGATATTTGGTTATTCCTTGCGTCGTAATTAGTACAGTCTTAATGCTCTTATCTCACTGTTTATTCGAGGGTTTTGTTGTCTATTGTAATAATTTCATTGTTTTCAAAAAAAAAATTACTACCTCTTTAAATTTAAGACAAATGAGATCCTAGGAATTTTGAGTAAAAATGGTCTTAAGAAATGACCTTAGGCCTAGTAGTATAGTAAGACACATTGGGCTAACGTTAGGTAATTTTCACAAAAATTATAAAACCAGCATGTGTAATATACGTTACTTTGAGCTTCCCAAAGCTAGGCGGGAACATTGTTCCTGATTTGGAAATAAAGTTATTATTATTACTACTGCTAACAAATACTCAAACACGTTCTAGAAAATGAATTTAGTTGAATATTCAATTTTGCTTCCTCACTACCGAATGTAGGGAAGCCTTGGATTCGTGATTGAATTTAAAAAAATGTAAGTCCTCCAAATGAAAATTTCCACAACCATTTTGCATTTCAGACATCGAGGAGCATTATTGGTTCCGTGTCTGTCTGTCTGTGGTAATTCCTTGTAACGCCCATAACTACCCGAAATAATGGTCGAAATGGACTGAAATTTTGAGGGTAGATGCGGGTTGGGTCACAGATGGTCCCATAGAAAACTCATTGAAAAAGTACTGTAACTTTCGTATAATCGTCGAAATACTTGAAACGCCCATAACAACCCTAAATACCGTTAAAATGAATTCAAACTTGAAGGGTCGTTCAGGAATAGTACTTTGATAGTTGCAAATGAATTTCATTGGAATCGTAATGTAACTTTCGTCTGCGCATGCGCGAACATGAAATGTTGACCATTTTCTTGTAACGCTTCTAACTACGCGAAAAGTAGTCGTAGAGAGCTGAAATTTTGAGGGTACACGCGGGTTTGAGCGCAGATGGTTCAGTTTCAAAATCATGGAAATTGTTCCGTCTGCGCATGCGCAAACGAAATACTTAAGACGCCCATGACGACTTTAAATATCGTTGAAATGAGTTCAGATTTGGAGGGTCGATCAGGAATAATACTTTGTTAGTTCTATATGAATTTCATTCTCCTGCGCATGCGCGAACATGAAATGTTGACCGTTTCCTTGTAACGCTTCTAACTGCCCGAAAAAAAATCGTAGAGCTGAAATTTTGAGGGTACACGCGGGTTGGTTCGCAGATGGTCCTGTATCAAAACCAACCTACCCAACTATTCTATACGTTCATGTGATTCAACTGAGGAAGCTATCCTGCCTACTCGAATTGGCCGACGTTTTTTTATTTGTCAAAAAACTTAGTACTAAAAATCCATCAATGTGAAGAAGACAAAGAATTCACTTACAAAATTCATCAAATTCTATATTATTTGAGTCCTGTTTGTTACTAAGTGGAAACACCTCTTAATATTTTTGATTTAAATTATTCGATTTTTGTCTAGGGATATGATGCTGAATTAGAGTTTTTGAGGGTGATTTTTCGTTTTAAAACTAATAAATTTTCTTCAGTTTTGTGAGATTGATTTTCCACAATTTTTCCGAGGGAGTCCCCCTGAGACGGGTTATTCTATATTTTACTGCCCTTGACCCCCCCCCCCCCCCCTCTGTTTTTCAGTCTGCTTTGGATCTTTTCAACTCATGAAACGGACGTCCTTCAACTCCTATTCAGGGCCTATACGGTCTCTGTTCCTTCCGATCTTGCGTCAGTCTTCAGCTCATGAAATTAATGTTGTTGTCGAGCTCATCTCATCTGTAGGTACCTACATACTCCTTAGTCCATTGGAAGCTCTGAAATTCTATTAGGTATCTAATATTACTGTCCTTCTCTTTTCCTGTAGAAGTTATCTACGTGTAGAGTATTTTTTGTTGGTAGGTAAGTAGTCAAGAATTAAGTAACCTACTTATTAAGTTACAGTCACTAGGTAACTATTTTATCTGCTTTTAAGATTCATTTTCTCAACAATCCTCCGTCGAAATGTATTTTGAGGATCGAGGATCATATCGTGGAACTATAATATAGGATTTGCCTTTTTAATTCAACCTCTTACCAAAATGAACTGAACCTTTTGCCAAGTGAGTTGAACGTTTTGCCAGTTGAATTAAACTTTTTTACCATTTCAGTTAAACCTCTTGCGAAAAAAATTAATGTGGAAATTAGAAGCTGTTAGAAATCGGAGAGTAACTCATTTGTTACGTGTCAGTACCTTCTGAAGATAATGCATTCGACAAAATTTGTCCATTGCATTATTTCTCGGAAGATATTGACACGTTTACGGACGCTGTTTACTCATTGAGGAGTTATTAATATTGAGATCAAAAACTTCTGTGCTTCGAATGAAAATCAGGCGAATCAAACAATTGCAATGGACAAGTTTTGTCGATTGTATCATCTCTCAGAAGGTCCGATTTGTATGTTTAAAAGTGTACAAACCAACCAACCAACAAGAACCAACCTCCTTACCTTAGTTCATCATCACAATCACGCACAGTTCCAAACTTTCCTTATTATTTAATTCACATCGTTTTCTTTGTGGGATTTCTGCGTGATTTACGAAATAATGCACAGTTATTCCAAATCGTAGGAACTTTTATTCATAATCAGGCGTCCTTAATACTATCACATTCGCATTTAAAAATTTGCAACTCCGCGATTCCCAGTATAAAAAAAAAATTATTAGTTTATAAGATTTAGTGAGCATAACAAAACACAGAGACACAAGCTAGGCAAAGTTAATTTTCTATATTAGGACAGCTGGAAGGAATCGAAATGTGTAGGTACCTACTTAGTAGTAATTTCAAAGCGCAATCGATGCGAACATTCAACAAAAATGCGGTGTTTCAACAATAGATTAGGACGTTGTTTCAATAAAGTACGAACGAATTGCACTGGAGTTATTGAATTAATTTACTTGATTATTTTGTGAGGGGGATATTCAGGCAAGGACTTGTTCCATTCATTGAGATCGGTTACGAAGTAGTCTTGAGGAGCAGATGCTGGCGTGAGGAAGCGGTAAACAATGTCATCGGGTAGCCGATGTTGGTTTGCATCAATTTCATCGGAATCGAGTTTATTGGATTCGGTCTGATTCAGCCCCACAACTTGTACTACGAGCTTCTTGTGTTCAGAATGGTTATCTGGAGAGACTAGCTTGGTGATGAGTTTAGATACGGCCAGTTTGTCGAGTTTTGATATGTGGTCGATCTCCTTCTCCAGTCTGTCGAAAACGAATTCCTGACTCTCGATCTGTTCGAAATTCCTCTTGCACTCCTGCTTCAGATAAGTGTCCACGCTACTTTTCAGGTTGATGAGTGAGCTTTGCGAGTCGTGAAAATCCTCGTCGTCCATTTCCGGGAAACTTCTAACGAAACCCTGCAAGAACTCGTCGATTCGGTCTTTGACGTGTTCCACGGTGAATTTGGTGATTTGCGAATGGACGGAAATCGATATGCCGAGTATTCCGTCTGTTTCCCTGATGGTGGCCGACACGTCGTACCCGAGCTGCTGCTGTGTCCTCAGTTTGTCAAACAGCGGCTCTTCCATGATCATCACGAACAACTCCAAGACTGTGTGGTCGTAGATCGTACCTGGACCCATCTGGTAATACACGGTCGTCACGCAATTCCTGTCCTCTTTGTTGAAAGACTCAACTCGAAAACATTTCTCGCCATTGGGCAAAATTTTCACCGTACGTTGAGGGAATTTGTCTTTTAAAAGAGGTTTCCTCGGTTTGACTATGTTCATGAACTTTTGAACAATACGCTCCCCAGCCTCTGCCGAGATATTCCCTTGTATTAACGCCTGGAAGTGCACCTCTTCGAAAAATCTGTCTGCGAATTCGTTTATTTTTGCCATCGTGATACGTTTGAGTTGGTTATATTTTTGAGAAGACGGGTAGTAGGGTCTCATGTATGCTGAAATCCTCAGCTCTTTTGCAAGAGTTCCAGCTTTCAATGTGTCGTTATAGTAACCCCGAGCAAAAAGTTTTTTGAACGCCTCTAACATGCTTTCTTCCGCTTTCTCGTTGAAATGATTGAAACCTTCAGCGATTCTCTCGACAAGAAGATTGAGGTGCTGATTGTAACCATATACACCAACATGAATACCGATTTCTTTTGAAGAAATAGTGTAGTCCAAATCGGCTGCTATGGCATGATACAGTTCCTCTGTCAGCTGATGGTGAAGCAATTTGAGGAACATGTCGGTGAACACGCTCGTTTCAGCTGATAACAGTATTTTGGGCGTCACAATCAAAATGTCTACAGCGGCAATGGGTAGTTGAAACGTATCATCTCCTTTGTACCATATTTCAACCAAATCTGTGTCGGTAATTTTGGAAGGGTACTTGGGAATCTTCGCGTGTTGTACCATTGTGAAGTCCGTCGAAATGAACTCGTTCTTCTCCGGCAAATCGAATTCCGGATTCATATCGATGTTTTCCCAGGCTGTCATCCATTTTTCGGGAATCGGCTGACTACTGTATTTGGTTTTGAACCAGAATTCCTCCTGATCGAGTGGCACGTCGTGGTTTTTTGATATGTACATGACGTTCACAGTAGAGGGGGTCATCTTTGATAGGAAATCAGCAATTTCTTCGGGATTATATTCAAAATACAAAGCATCGCCTGTCAAGTAGTCCTCTGGGGGAAACAACAGCATACGTTGACTAAGATCTTCCACGTTGTCCTGTGCTGAAGGCTCTTCTTGAAATCTAAAACCAACCTCTGCTAAACTTTGCACTTCATCAAAAAGTCTCTTATCGGGCGCTCTTTCTCGTAGCATCCTCAAATAACTGAATGTCGCGTCCAACACATCTTGTATCCTATCACGGCCTTCGTCCGTCAACGTAATGGAAATACTGAAAATGGTATAAATATCGTTACAGTTCAAACCGTCGTCGGCGTAACCAGCACGCAAACCCAAGGCCCAAACATTCTTCTTGAGATATGACAACAAACTCCCTCTCCCTTCGTGGCCTATAATAAAAGACAAGTATTTCAAAGGCCTAGTTCGATATTTCCTGACCACGGGTGGCAACACCCACCGTAGTTCTATCTCTGACAGATCTTTTACAGACTTCACGTAGTAAAATCTACAGAATTTTTCCATGTCGAATGGCTCCACAAGTTGTTCGAATTTGTCCGCTTTATTCGGGAATTTAGGCACTTTGGAAAAACACTCAACCACCCAGTCTCTGAGAACGTTCAACGGTAACCTTCCTTGCACAGCTAGTTTCATTCTATCAGCAGAATAATGGGTTTTTCTGTATTCCGTCAGGGTGTTATAAAGATGTTCATCTGTAACGTTTTCCCTAAGCGTGTATTGGTTACCCCAAGTGAACTTTTTTGCTGGATTTCCTTTGGTCGCCCAACTGCACAGCAGCTGATCTTTTCTGTAGCTGTCATGGGGAAATGCTTCTTGAAACTCGGACTCAATTGCTTCCCTTTCTCTGTTGATGGCATCCCATTTCAACAAAGGTTTGATGAAAAACTGCGAGAAAATGTCCATCGCTTTGAGCAGTTGCTTCTCCGGGCACTCGAAGTGGTATGTTGTGTACTCACATTCCGTAAAGGCGTTGTCTGACCCGCCGAACCGCCTTATATACGAATCGAACTCGTTCTCTTTGGGATACTTTTCACTTCCCATGAATACCATGTGCTCCAGAAAATGGGACAGACCTTGTATATCCTCCGGGTCACTGAACGACCCCACTTCTACCGTTAGGGAACAAGCTGCCAATTTCTCCTTGCTCCCCTTATCATCTTCCTCACCGTCGGAATCACTGAACTCTGTCGAAGACTCCGATTTATCGCTGTGCTGTTCACTGTCGCTCTGATGCGGGCTTTCTTCGTCGTCACTCGTTCCTAATTCTATCAGATTCGGCGTGTCCGATATTATAGTCGCTACCAGACCGTTAGACAACTTGATTACTTGGTAATCCTTCTTGTCGCTATCTGCTTTGATTGGCGTCACTAAGTATTCCACCTTGACTCCATCTGTCACCTTCCTGCTCAGATTTTTCTTGTGCGACTTGTCCGAGGTTTTGGCTTCTTGTTCCGTCATTTTAGTGTTGGAAACGTCCAGTTTCTGCCTTTTGAACATAGCTGATGTGATGATACTGAATGTTCTTCTCACCCGATGACAAAAACCGCTTTGCATTGATCTCTAATCCAGCTGTATTACGTACGACGTTCCGAACACATCTCAACCGCCCGACAACTTTCTAGCGCTTCCCATATAATTCATGCATCTAATAACAGAAAATAATCACAACAACTGCCCGATTATCCCGATCACAATTTGAAAAGTTAATATAAAGCTACACGCGATTAGTTTGTTGATAAAGCACGGGGATGGTTTTAAAACTGTTATAAAACATATGTGCAAGAGCTTATTGATCGGACAGGGCATCCAACTCAACAAGGTCGCTTGAACGTTGTCGCTCTGCACTCGAGTTGCGGGATATTTTAGTTCAGTTCACTGCCGCCCGACAGTGCGACTATCTTCAGCGGGAATTTCTCCCGCCTTTTATTTGTACGACCTCTTTTATATTATTTCTCCTCCCGTCTCTCGTAGGTACCTATCATTCATCTATAATTCTCTATTCCTCTATTGATCTATAATTCATCTATAATTCTCTATTCCATTTATAGTACCCATTTACGGTTCCAGAAATGTCTCTCCTACCTCTTACTTTCCTCATTATTCATCTAGTTTTCCTTAGGAATTCTTTTTTTCATCATAGAAACGCCGTAAACCCAACCAGTTTTCATAAAACGAACCTGAAGTCGAAATTAATCTCCGGTGGGGGGGGGGGGGTATTAAAAATTAACTTTTTAAAAACACGCTTTCATTTTGAAATTATCTAAAATGAATAGAATAATTTCTTTCTGCTACCCGGGAACATCGGAATTTTTTATGAGCAAAAATAAAAGCGTGGGGCGTTAGGGGAATCGAAATTACTAATATCGTGTAGATCTACAGGATATCATAATATCTATTATGAAATATAATATGGGCGCCCCACGCTTTTATTTTTGGTCATAACCGGGTAACAGAATGAAATTGTTTTATTCTTTTTAGATAATTTCGAAATAAAAGTGCGTTTTTAAAAAGTTATTTTATTTTGCCTACTCTTTCTAGTTTTTAGAAAATCTTGTAATCATTTTCATGCTACATGGGAACATTGAAATGTTTATTTACTAGAAATAAAAGCGTGGGGCAGTAAGTAATTGATTGATTAATTAGTTTCTGTTTTTTACGATTGATTCGTGCATTGTCATTGAAAATAGATGACTATGCATAATTTCATCTTCTTTTTAATTATTTGGTCGACTGAATAATTAATTAATTAGGTAATTATTTAATTAAGGTTTTTATGGTTGATTCATTTATTGTCATCAAAGACATGACTATGCAAAATTTCAGCTCAATTGGACGTAGGGAAGTGGGCGAAAAATCGATTAGGTACATGGTTTGACTGCCACAGACAGAGTAAGTTAGATAAAAGCCTGCAAAAATACCTACATTTTCTAACTGTAACTTCCTCAAGTTGACAAGCGACTACGGTTTTTCTTATTTCGCCCAATAACTGGTGATGGAGTCGAATAGTTAAGTACTTAAACATTCGTAAAAACGACTTTTAAACGGGAGTGGGTAGGTATACTGTAACTCGTCATTGTTGGCAAAACTCGACAACGTTTCAACAAAATGAACATCGTGAAAAACGGGGGTGAGTGTGAGAGCACGACAAAAATTCCACCTATCCAAACACGGTGGGAGGGGGGGGGGGGGGGGGATTGATCGTGGGTTAACATGTGTTTAATGTTGAAAAACGTACGTAGCCAATTTGGACCATCGCCTGTAGTTGAAAATTTGGGATTTGATAATTCGTTAAAACCCAATTTTTCGGGGGAGGATATCAAATCCGAAGTTAATTTTTAACAGGCTCGGCTTCTCCGAAGTGGCCGAGGCCTTATGTTTTCTTTGTTACACTTTTTTGGCAGTTTCATTATGGTTGGGGGGGGGGGGGGTTCCCATTTTTCGACTACGCTGAACTCGAATCCATCGAAAAAAAAGAAGGAAATTTCATTTCCTTCAGATGGTTACTGTGTACGCATTTCTGCGATCCGCCATAACTCTCGACCCAATGGTCCAAATTGGCTCAAATTTTGATTGTAGTTGAGGTTAGGACCTGTTTGGTCCCATATATGGTTTCGTCCCATTCGGATTAGTAGTACCTACCTAGTGACTGTGCGTGTGCAAACATGAAACCCGTTGAACAGCCACAACCCACATCCCAGTGGTCCAAACAAGCCATCTTTCTTTAATCTGGTCCAATAGTCCCTAGGGTTCCGTATATTTAGATCACTGTCCAAACCTTGTTAATACGAGGAATGTCGCTTCTCAACTTCCCCAATGGCCTGAATTGTTATTTGATAAAATTCTTCTCTTTCGAACTATCCTACAACACACTAGTAGGTACTTATCTATCATGAACACATACAACTAATTCCACCCATGGCACCAAGGCCGAGCCGTGTAATCCGTGGATTGCTCTAGACCTGTTTTTTAATTTTAATATGAAGGGAACCCTGACTTTTTGCTGTTGAAACGGTGTTTTCAACAGAAAAATACTGTTAATCCGGGTACGATCGATGTGTTGTCAAATTTTTTCTTCTTTCGGATTGTGATTGTTGGGAATTGGAACTTCATAACTACCTACTGAGGCCCTTTCGTTCATGGTTCTGTGCAGAAAACTGAGTTAAACATGTTTTTGTGAAATTCTGTCGACTTTATTTTCGGGGCAAGGTGGCGATCTTATTGTTTTGGTAGGTAGGTACTGCGTTCCTTCGGTAATTTACTGTTCTCTATAACCTCCGTTGTCCTGGTTCTTAGTTGTAAAGCGTGTACCGTGTAGCTATGTCTTTTGGATCGCTAGTTTGTAATCAAAATAAGTAGGACCTATCATCAAAATTACTTGCTCTCTGGACCGAAATTTGCGACAATCTGATCATGTCAATAACAAAATGTCGTAGCTCCCGATCAAGAAAAATAGTTGAGTTAGTATAGCATATACATTTTAAACTTGGGATCTACATAATCATCTTACTTTCAAGGATTTAGATAATAGTTCGTGCTGCTAAATTTTCCTGCCTCTGAATGTTTGACAATTAAATGAGATTAGTTCGAATTTTACTTTTAACGGTAGATCGCTTCGTGTACATGTCATGCCATGCGGAAAAGTTTTACGGCGTATCAGCAGGTCTTTTAACAAGAGACCAAGCGGGCAAGCTGATTCAATTTCCGGGCAAAGTACTGCGAGATCTTCACTATCTGGAAATACCTGTGCTAAAGCTCATGTGGTTCAAGCAGGTTCGCCATGCAGCAAGCCTCACGATTCTACAGGGCGAAAAACTGAGGACAAACGGAAGGCAGTCGACGACGACGGCTTCGAAGTTCTGCCTACTCCAATGAAATTCCCCTCTGACAAGAAGGAGTACGTGGTTGTAAGATTCAACAATGGATTGACTGCAACGTTAATTTCTGATGTTGATAGAAGCAGTTGTTCTACTGAGAACTTCGTCTTCCAAGAAGATACCGGCACTGACAAACTATCAGTGCTCAGCTCCAACCAAGGGTCGCTCATTACTGACTCCAGTAGGTTGAATGGTAAATGGTTGGAGAGAGACATGACTGTGATGATAGGCCCTGAGCAGTTTGCCGCTTGTGCTGTGACGGTGAAGGTGGGTTCGTTCAGCGACCCTGACGACATACCCGGGCTTTGTCATCTGTTGGAACATGTCGTGTCGATGGGGTCAGACAAATTCCCTGATGAAAACGAATTTGAGGTCCACTTGTCGAGGTACGGTGGCACATATGACGCTGAAACCGAATGCGAATACACGACTTTTCACGTTGAATGCAGGGAGCAGTACCTCAAAAAGACGTTGGAGATGTTTTCGAGGTTCTTCGTCGCCCCATTGCTGGGGTGGGAAACTGTAAGAAGAGAAAGGAACGTGGTGGATTCCGAATTTGCCGAACACGTCCATTCTGATGCTGCCAGAAGAATGCAACTCATTACCAGTACAGCCGTTGAAAATAATCCTGCCAATAAGTTCACGTGGGGCAACCTCAAAACTCTCCAAGAAAACGTTGGAAGTGAAAAACTACTCAAAGCATTAGCAGAATTTCGGCAGAAAAATTTCACAGCACTTCGTACGAAAATAGCCATTCAAGCTAGAGTCCCCATTGACGTTCTTCTGCAGTGGATTAGATGCTATTTCTCAGATTGCTCTGTCGAAGGTAAAGTTCGTTTTTCTGATTCTGTTTTGTTTCGTGATATACCCAAAGAACCGTTTCATCTATCGAAATTCTGCAGAATCTATAGAGTGCAGTCTATGGGAGATATTTGCGAACTCAACATCAATTGGTCACTTCCGCCAATGATACTTAAATACAAGAGTAAGCCTTTGGAATATTTATCCTACGTTATAGGGGCCGAGGGTCAAGGGAGTCTCATATCGCATTTAAGGAAACAGAGGTTGGCTCTGTTCTTAACAGCAGAAGTTGAAGATGGCGGAATCTGTTCTAACAGCATTTACACGATCTTCACCATATGCATCTCTTTGACAGAAGAAGGCCGTCAAAGGATAAAAGACATCATCACTTACGTTTTTTGTTACTTGAAGATGTTGAGAACCAGTGACGCTTCAGAAGACATATTCAATGAACTCAAAGACATTGCTGACACCAACTTCAGGTTCAGCCAAGACGTGCGACCTGTAGACAACGTTACAGCTATATCTCAGAACATGACGATCTTTCCTCCAGAAGATTATTTGACAGGTTCGGCTCTGTTCGAGGAGTTCAGTGCGGGTGACATCGATGAAAACTTGACCAAAATGATACCTTCTCGAGCCAATATTCTTCTACACATGAAGAATCACGGTGTGGAATTGAACGAGGAAGAACGTTGGTTTAAAACCAAGTACAGATCTGATGAAATTCCCAAAGATTGGCTACGAGAGTGGGAAGAAGTTGATGTCCACCCGGATTTTAGCTTGCCTAAACCCAACACTTACTTACCGGCCAACTTCGGGTTAGTGAGTCAGGCTAATAATTCCGAAGTCCCGGAACAACTTGTGGCTACTGACCTTTTCGAGGTGTGGCACAAAGGCTGTACCCCACACTTCAGAGTACCTTTTGCCTCTGTGAACATTTCAATAAACATTCCAAGAGTAAGTTCATCAGCTGAAAGCACCGTTCAGCAAATGGTGCTTTCTAAGATGTTCACGTACCAGATGATAGACGAACTATACTTCGCACATGTGGCTGGGATTGAGGTTCAAATATCTGCTGTGGAGTATGGGATGGAAATTGCAATTTATGGGTTCAGCGAAAAGATACATCACGTTTTGAAAACTTTGGCTCAAGGGTTGATAGCATTCAAGGAAAAGGCCGAGGAGCAACACTACATGTTGGAGTATTTGAAGACAGTTCACTTGAGGAACATGAAAAACACTATATTTGATGGTAGTAAACTGCTGGAGGACTTGAGGAAAAGTGTGTTAACCAACATGACCTATGCGAGTAGTGAAAAAATATTCGAAGTCGACCAAATAACTTTGCAAAAAATGGAGAAATACTGGGATGGACTGTTCAAAGGAGTTTATGTTCAGGCTTTGGTGGAGGGGAACATAATGGCGATGGAGGCCCAGACTATGGTGCAGGAGTTCGTAGAGATCCTGAATATGGAGCCGGGCGGCCACAAAGTGTTGGTACAACCTTTGGTGAAAGAGATACCGCGTGGAGAAACGTTAGTGTGCATTGCGACTTTTCACCCAGATGACGGAAACCTTTACACAGAATTCTACTACCAGTACGGGCCAGCGAAAATTGAAGAGGTGGTTGCTATGCAACTTTTCGTGGCGATGATGCGAGAGCCGATGTTCGACGAGTTGCGAACTAAGGAACAGCTGGGGTACAGCGTATTCGTTAGCGTGTCGGAAATTCTGGGTGTTCTAGGAGTAGTGATATCTGTAAGTTCCCAAGTGAATAAGTATACGCCGGAATACGTTCGGACGCGCATAGAATCGTTTACGAGGAGTTACTTATGGTATTTCAAGATGATGTCGCACAAAGAATTCCAAGATTCCAAGGACGCCTTCCTGGCTCTGAAGAGAATGAAGTCTACTAGTCTGAGAGAGGAAGTGAGCAAAGACTGGTGGGAAATTAGAAACAGAGAGTATCAATTTGATCGTTTACACAAAGAAATGTTTGCTCTAAAGAGACTTGAAAAAAAAACCGTCTACGATTTGGCTGAGGGTATCCTGAACAGAGCCAAATGCTCTGGAAAAATCCTAATAATGCAAGTCATAGGGAAGAAATCATATCAGATTAACAACAGTCAGGAACTGTTCAGATTGAGTTCTATTGAAGAGGATCACGTTGTCTATCAGTATGTAGATTCTCAAGTGGTGGCACCAAGCAATATAGTCAAAGATTTGATGGAATGGAAAAACTCATTGCAGAACTACCCTCAAAGGTGAGTCGTGGAATATAGTTCTGTCGTTGAAATAGAAATGCATTTCCATTCTGAAACGACGGTTTTTAAAATCTAGTTAGTAAATAAAAGTTGAAATTGGTAGCTTGATTCAAGCATGGCACGAACTGAAAACCAAAGGGTTAGTTACAAACCATAGGAGTTCGTTCCTTCAATTGCCGTCAGGGTATGGAAGACGATGAGGAGCGTTGCGTAATAATTTGTCCCTCGCCTAAGCTATTAAAATAACTGACTGGGTAGTTTATAATGCGCATCAATTTTGGTGAATTGGAGGCTGTGAACTGTATTCGCTATGGAGAGTGACGGTCGTGAAAGTTTGGGTTGTTGAAATTCATCATTAATGCAAGTACTCGAAACCTACTCAAATACACCAACATCTGGTGTCGATGTGAGAACGTTATTTAGGTAGGAACCTGTACTATATAAAATATAACTTGCAGTAGGCATCCATCAGAGTACGCCCAATAATAAATTTAGCTGAAATACTTCTGCCTATGGTGAAACATGTATTTGTGGGTGCAGATATATTCAGAAAGTATAATAATTAATACGTAACGCCCTCTCATTACTGTGAGTGGCTGATTTTCGAATTAATGAGCTTTTTTTGAATAAGGAATGGAGAAATAGTGATCTGAGAAATTGTTAAAATTAGGTGCCTACCATGTACTTGCGGACTGCATTCATTACTGGCCATCAAGCCTATCAAGGTATATCAGGTAATCATACGACCCCTCCCCGCACTCATCAGCTTTAGAAACTAGAATCTCAATGGGTATCTAAAATACTAGGATAGACTATTAGTGATTACGGGGGGGAAAAAAGATGGCTCAGATGTCTGCGAGAGTATCCAAACCCTCCCTGTGAAGGGGGAATTATTCATAAAGGCATGGAGAACGTTCGGAAATATAATTTTATTTTCATACGTGACCTAATGAGCTCCCTTTCTGTTCTGTGGTTGGTGAGTTGAGCGGGGTGATGAGTGTGGAATCGAAGGAAAGCCTTTTCGAAAGTACATCAAAGGTGCATCAATCCTTCATGAAAACAAGAGACAGTGCAGCAGTGACCGAACCATGCCATCAACTCTAATAGGGAACGTAGATAATGATTCCTTTATTGGCGCAATATCATAATTACCCCACTGTTCTCATTACATTAGGAGAGGGAATCATTGTCATCTTCTACTCTGACGTAAAAGGTCCGGTTCCTGAATTAGGAAACCGAAAATCGTACTTAGGCGTCTTTGAATAATATATATACATTTTTGGTGATAAATTGGTTGTGCGTGGTTTATTAAATTTTAATAATTGTAATGTTATATTGGTTTTGCGCAGCGTCAATTGAAAAGTACGCGTGGACGCGCATAAATATGTTCGGTTAAATTGTACGGTAATTTGTACGTTTTCCGATAGTCGATAAATTTGTACCGTTACTTCATTATTTTTTGTCGCTCCTGGAAAATTGGCATTGGCATTTTGAATCCTACTGAACATGGAATGGTGTTTCTGAAGAACTGATACGCATTATTTTTTAACCCACGAAATGTCAACATTGGTTCTCGATTGGGTATTGATTAATTGGGCATAAATATCTTGGTCATAAATTATCATCTCTCCGCTAGTTTTGAATGTTTATTGGAGCCTAATGCAACTGAATGAATGGTGGTAGCGAAGGAGGGAGAGAGGTCTGGAGTGGTGCGTGGTGACTCCTCGTATGAGACGAGCGGTGGAGGTGTTCCCTGTCCCAGCTCCCGTCCGCTCAGCTTCTTCAGTTGACCGAGAGTCTCCGAGCCGGGAAGTACCCGTTTGTTCCTCAGAACCGTCACTGACGTGCGTTTTCGCGTGTTGACACCTCTTGATAAGACGATCACGACTTCCACTGAATAACTCCTTTACGAACCGTGTACCCGGACCTGTGCCGTGATGGCGGTTCACGACGGGTTCGCGACGGTCCGGTCAACCCGGAGCCTCCGGGGACCGACGAGCCGAGCGTGTTTGGAGCCGCTCGCCGAGGATTCGTCCGTCTGCTTCCGCCTACGTCCAGATATCCCTTGGTGGGAACTGGCCACGCGTCGCTCTCGCACCAAATCTTGCTCAGCTATTCAGGTCGATCCTTAATTTCATTCTCATTCTTGGATAAATTAATGCCAAAATGAATAAAATAAACTTTGGACCAGGAGGCACACGCGGACATTAATACGTACCTACGTGGTAGGTGATGGATCCATCATTACACGACCGCTTATATCGTAGTGTCTTACGGTTTTGATGAATGGTTCATTAGCTAGTTCCTACGAACATAACCCTTCTGTCTGAATCACTGTTCGGAACAATATGTGTGTAAGATGAAATATTGAGGGTTGATGCGGGTCGTCCAATATAGTCCGACCGTAAGGTACCAACGTCTGCTCAAGCTCATCCGTTCCTAAGAAGGTTTCCTTGATTGAATCATGATGCAAATGTTACCGAAATAAGTCAGTCCTACCGAATTGTCAGATTGGTCGCCGAGCTATTTATTGGCTATTAGGTACCATGAAACAGTCCTTGGAAGATATTGCACTTACCTGTTGATTTTGGAGGAAAACTGAATCTTTCTTCCATAGTCAGCTAGGCTGTATTTGTTTGTTTTGTTTTCCCCCAACGAAGATCGTCGGTAACCGTGATAAACATTTCATATCACCGACAATCACACGGACTCTAGAATCACCATCCTATAGTGTTATGAAACTACATAATAATTTTTCCGTAAACATTTTGTGGTGATTTACTGGTTCAGACAAAAAGAAACTGGGTATCCTAGTACATTTTATGAACTGAACTTTTTGCAGCAACTATAAAAACTGTTTTAGTCATACGAATAGATGAAATCCGTGAGAAAATGCTGTCGTGGATGATGATGCTCAGTGAGTCAAAAATTAATGAAATTAATGGCAATATCGATACTTCTTTATAACAGCTTTCGTAGCTGCCTGGTCTTTAGGAGCATAACATGCGTGATGTTAATGAGTTAACTCCTATACCTATTACATCGTCATGAAGACCTGCAAATGGATGTGTTGAAAA
Source organism: Leptopterna dolabrata (assembly GCA_954871275.1). Classification (NCBI taxonomy): domain Eukaryota; kingdom Metazoa; phylum Arthropoda; class Insecta; order Hemiptera; family Miridae; genus Leptopterna; species Leptopterna dolabrata. The sequence goes on from OX940980.1 coordinate 23,945,014, forward strand.
ACAGAGTATAAGTCCACTGATCACGGTAGACCATTGTACCATTGTCAGGTTTTCGACTGTAGCAAAGGAAATTTCATATTATTTCGGAGTTCACACAGCTCCATTTCAATGGTGGGTGGTCATTATCAACAACGTCTTTGGTTTTAAAGTCACGTTTTATCAAAATCTGTCATGATGAAATAAGTGGTATATTTAATGGCAGTGTTTATTTTTAGTTGAGTTACTGTAATGCTGTGATCGGTTTTACCGTATGTTGATGAATGGATCTCTGAGGAAACCGTCAGACAATATTGATTTCCAGTTGTGGGCTACCTTTCCTATCTTCCCAGCCAATGCAAGTCGTGTAGGACGTGGCTCAGTTTCTCGTTCTCTCCCGTCTTTTGTGTGGGATATGATCGACTCACCTCTCCTATACAATCCGTACTTATACATAATATATGTAGCAGTGCTTTACTCCGCCCTGCTGCCCTTGCTCATGGGTGGTCCCTGTCTTCAGTAGAGCAGCTACGCATAAGGTGAGGTCCCGAGATGAATAAAACTAGGCCTGACTAGCCACACCATTTTATTGTAATTTATATTTCTGAAAAGTTTAGAAACTTCGCCTCTTCTATATCTGTCTCTAGCCCCCTTCTAGAAATGGAGTTGAAAAAGAAGTACCTATCGGTTGTCGAATAAGTTGTATCTGCCCACTTAGATATCTTATTTGCCTATTTGAAAGTACAGTTCGAGCTGAGTTACTGCCTTATTACGACAATAGAAGTTATGTTATCAAAAGTTCGTAAAGATTTGATTGCATCACTGGTTGCCATCAATGGATACCTGGCAGGGGTATCATTGACTATGTTAAAGCAGGATTACCATCAGCATCTACCCTCCAACTTCAGCTCTTTTCGACGGTTTCTAGGGTGGTTATGAACTTTACAAGGATTTCGCGTTTGCGCATGCACAGACGAAAGTTACAGTACTGTTTTAATGAATTTGGTGTGGGACCATCTATGGCCAAACCCGCCCTCCGAAATTCAACACAGTAGGTACGACCATTATTTCATATAGTTTTGTCTAGGACAAGGAATTGACCACAGACAGACACGGAACCAGATATTATCTTCTTTGGCGTCTGAAACATAAAATGCGAGTAGAAATTTTCACTTTGGAGAATATAAATTTTTTCTACTTGCGCAAATATAAAGCCTTCGGTATGAGGAAGCAAAAGTCGAGTGTTGAAAAAGTCGTTAAAACCATGTGAAAGTAATGTTTCCGTCAACGCCCATAACGTCGGAGAAAAACGTCACAGTGGCTTCACTAGAAAGTAAATATTTGTTGTTACTGACCACCAGTTTGAATCTCCTCATCAGTTAAAGCGTAGACAGATATTAAAGGAAAACAATCACCCGATTTCAGACCCATGAAATGTAGTGTCAATGTATCATCAGTCTGTCGAGGTTGGTCATCAAGAAATTCGGTCTTATTACGTGTAATATTCAGACCTATTCATTTTTGATCTGAAGCAAAAATGTAAGCCCATTAGTTTTGGAACACCTAGTTGCCGAGCGTCTGCATGTGATATGACGATATGTCAGAAAAATGCATGTTTTCCAGCACGCTGAATCGAATGGAAAACCTTTCAAAGCTCTGTAAATCGTCCTTACAGTGATTGATAAATATTTATCCATATAACGTTACGAAAAATAGCTATTATTGAAAGTGGTACATAGGCAGAATTTAAGCATATTTTAAAAATTGCGTGAGGCACCAGGTCAGCGGATCCGCTAGTGTAATGATGTACCTACGCAAAACTTGAGTAGTATTTCCTACAACAGAAACGCCGAAAAATGTGTGTAAATATATTATGGTTTGAATCTTCCTTCCATTTCCTAAACGGTTTTTGTTTTCGAAAAAACTTTTGGGTGCGGTGGAAGTTGCTAGACCTTTCGGTGCCCGAAGTGCTCCCGCCTCCCGTTCTTTCACTTTATCTCCATTTCCTTTCCACATCCGTAACGGGCTCTTTGTGGCAAACAAAACGGGGTTTTTCTCCTTTTATCTCATTCTCTTACTTCTTTCTGATGCACAGCCGATTTGAGATGTGCTTCCCTTTTGTGTGGAAGACGGCTTTTCTGAGGACACAAGAGTGGTTGAGGGGGCTCGAGTTGTAAACAACTCGTTACGCACGCGAGTGACGTTGTTTTTCCAGTTTATTTACTGACACTGCGTGTGTGCAGCATAAGGAAGCAACTATGGTAAGTTGCAGTGAACGTAGTAGGTAGTTTTGTGATCAGGGTTTGGATGGGGCTTGAAGGTACATTCTATTGTCGCTAGCTGGCTATTAACATGTCATTTACCGTTAGCCTATTTGAAAAGCCTCAATTTAGAAGTAGGAAAAACTATCAAGAAGCGTAGGGGAGAGTAGGGTAAAACCGGGTACCAAAAAGGTTAGGACCTACAAAACGTCTCCTCAACTCAAAATGGAAGATGTTAAGTGTTAGCCAGTCTCAAATAGATGTAGCCGATCAGATTGTAGCAGAAATTGGCGGAAACTAATTCAACCTGGGCCTAATTTCAATGTTTATTTGCTATCTATAAATTTCAAGATATTGATACAAGTTACACATGCTTCTGAAAAAAGAAATTTTTATTTTTAAATCAGACATACGTAAACATCAAACTAACACATCATGTTCAAAGAATCAACACACATTTTCAAAACATATTAACACATTTTCAAAGAATCAAGAACACATATTGAATAAAAAAGTAAAATTCGTTTTCATTTAACCAAATTAGGACAGTTAACATTCTAATTTATCGGAAATCGCATGTTAAATTATCGTTACCCTCTTCGTGGCCACTGCACTGCTCATGTGCCCACTGTTGGCAGATTGCACATTTAATCCATCCATCGAAATCCCTCGAATCAAGAGGTTAAATCGTTGGAAAACATACAAGCATTGGTGGGATATTCTGCTTCTTCAGAGGATGATGATTAGAGCTCGGATCAACATGCAAAAATTTGAGGCGAAACATGCACTGAAAAATGCCAAAACATGCAAAAGCATATTTTTTAAAAAATAATTCAAAGAAAAATTAATTTTAGGCTATGAATGCTTGTGGAACCCCGTTTTAACGAATAAGTACGTAAAATGTTAAGAATATTTGAAAAACCATGAAAAAAAGTTGATGAAATGTATCAAACTAATAATAAATAAATTAATTTAAAACAAAATTGAAAATTATGTAATATATCATGCGTGTATAAATAAATTTGCAATCATCAATTGCTTTTCATCAAAAATCTCTCAAGCAAAGGGATGGGTTGTAAGGAAAGAACAGTATTTCACAAATTGGTAAAAATTGTATTGTCACTTACCCTTTTTCCACAGAGTAGACAGAAGATATGTGGGTGATTCTCAGAAAAAGGGCAATTTTCATAAATCAGATCAACCCCAGCTCTCAAACCAGAGTGAACTGGAAAAAATTTTTTCACCTCTCATTCTCTTATGCTCCTGCTATTTCGCTAATACATTATTTACCCACAGAACCATGGTTTTATGGTAGATTTTTTAGGGCAAAGTAAGGAAATGTCCGTAACGCGGGTGTATCAGAATACGATTTGAAGTACTGGGGTGTACCAAGCATATGCGAAAAATGCCGGTGGGTGATAAGAGCTTCATATCCTGATTTTGTGATTTACGCTCAACTATTTACGCTGTTTCCTAGCCTTGTGAAACAATCACGGGTTGCTAAGGAGTTTCGCAAACTTTGCATTGGTGAAGTCCGTCAGTGACGTGGATTAATGGAGAAGGTGCCGTCCCTCCAGCAAAACCGAAGGTACGGACAATTTTTCGCAGTCATTTTGTGTTGGCAGTACTTGCTGGCGCGAACGTACATAGCTTCTCCCCCGCCGGCCCATAGTCGCCAGCAAAACGGCATGGAGGAGGAGTGGTTGCCGCGTGTTTTTATTCAGGTCAGTAACGTGGTTCAATGTTTCCCTGGCTAACGTTTACATTTCAAATCTAACTTTTGCCCATTTTTGTTGTATGTATCGTGCAGAATACTGACACGATTTTATTTATTCCATTGGCATCTGGAGAAAGGTGTGGGCTGAGGTCAAAGTTAGAAATGTCAGTTACGTGGAACAATCGTAGTCAGTCATGTGGAAGTATCATTGATCCACGTTACTGACGATACTTCCACGTTTCTGACCAGTTTACCAAAAATCGACAAAACCATTTATATATTCAATTTTACAGAGGAATAATACCTAATTGAGTCAATGCTCTGAGAAACACAAACCGCAAACTCCACATTTTCTCAATTTATTTTTTTCATTTTTGTATGTTGCGTCCGCCCTATCAATATTTTGCGGAGAAAGATATATCCCACACCCCACATCTCTTGTCTTTTTTAATTCAAGTGCCAGGTTTTTGTTGACTTTTTGTTGCATGTATGGTTTTTATATTTTCTTGCTGAGACACTAGTATAGCAGTTCCATTAATTTTTATTATATTAAAAGGTTTTCAGCAGAAGAGCTGAAAGAGAGAAAGCGCCTGGAAGAAAAAAGAGAAGAGAAAAAAGACGAAATAATCCAGAACTAAAGCAGGAGGACCAGCATATGAGGTACAATAAAAGAAAGGAGAGGGGGCTGAAGCTGCTGATTTCACAAATGTCCGGAAGATCAAAGCGGGCTCAGAGAAAAATCTGGAAGGAACAGAAAAGAAAATCCAGAGCAAAGCAGAGGTTTTTTGCTAAAAAAAACAACCCCACAAACTTCTTCATCATCTGGTGGACTCCCTGCATCTTCCAGGAAAAAGGCTGGAAGAAAAGTAGTCTGCAGGTATCGGTCGAAAGCGGCTCGAGACTTGGCAAAAATGCGTGAAGAAAATAAAAGACTAAGAACGGTGATGTACAAGTACAAATCAAGGTACCAGCGGGCTTCAAAAAAACTGAGCAAAATTTCTGAAAGCCCTAACAACAATGTCAACAAAATTCTGGCTAGGAGCACCACACCTGAGGGCAGAGAAATCGTCAGAAAAAAGCTCTTCACTGCAGAAGTAGTACACCGTCAACTAGTGGACAGTGTTTCCAACATGGATGGGAAACAAAAGAAGAAGTTTATTGAAATGGTTGGAGGTGGCATGATTGCTAAGATGCGATGTCTGAATGCTGTTGGGGAGTTTTTTTCATACAAGTTTTAACAATTTTTTTTTAACAAGTTTTTTTCAAACAATTTTTATTAAACAAATACACTCGTTGACTCAGTATTTTGTTAAACATCCTCAGTGTTGTCAGTCACGTGGAGGGATGGTCAGTGACGTGGCTCTATTGAATGTTAAAATTCGAATTCTGGGCTTGAAAATGGAGTTTGACCTCTAAGAACTACTATATTCTGTCGGTTTTCATATAAGGAACGCGTGAAAAAAAAAGAAAAGCAATCTGAGCACTTGAATTTTTTTGAACTACAAGGGGTAGAAAATTGCCCTTTTTTTGAGAATCACCCATAACCCATGTCTATAGTGAAGGCCGAGTCACTCCCTATCCACTTCTTGAACAATTTTTGAGACATTTCTAAAAACTGTGTTTGAAACTTAATGCTCGACTGCAGAAAACGATATGAACTGACAGATTCAAAATGAGAATGCATGAGTAGAATGACGTTGTGGAGGGGAGGGATTTGAACCTGCGAAATAATACCCGTAAAGGCTACTGAACCTTCTAAAATGAGCCAAGCAGAAGGCAGGTAAGAGGACTACGTCTTACGAACCCGTCCTCGCAAAAGAATCGGGCCTTTCCAGACAGCCTGGTTTCCTGCATTCTTTTGCCTTTGAATCTTGAGTGAGGCCAATCACCCCATTTTAGTTTGAAAAATGCTATAGAAAACAAACTACCACTCGTTTTAGTTAGTTATTTAAAAGAAGTTTGGTTTGTACCTAAAAATTAGCTAAAAAATCCATTTTTGGTCAATTTTTTCTATAAAATTGCTAAGAATACACGAAACATGCACAAAACATGCAAACATTTGGAAAAAACCAAAACATGCTAAACATGCAAAATAAATTTTGATTTTTTTTGGTTGCAAATGGTATGAAAACGATCAAAACGAACTTCTATGAAGGTTTGGGGCTTCTGAAAAAAATATGCAAAACATGCAAAATCCTAGCCCTAATGATGATATTGAGCTTTCCCTCTTTCTATTATATTTGTCTTCTCTCTCAGGGTTTCTTTCTTCTTTTGCTCCTTATTTACGAAGTCTTCTTCATGGTCTGAAGGAGTAGTGAGGTCTTTCTCTTTCGGGAGGTTTTCTTTGGTTTCCATGGTTGGGTAACATATAATTCTTAACCAAAGAACAGGAACAACAAAAATACAGGAGGAAAAAAAGAAAACTAACATTGGCGTGGGGTCAAATCGGGTACTGGGGGTTAAGTCCCGGTTTTACCCAACCCTTTGGTACCTGGTTTGACCCCCTACAGAAACAAAACATTGAATATGGCCACTCTCCCGATCAGGTAGGGTTGCGTGACGCCTCTTGCCGGTAAAACATGCGTTGAAAATTATCGAAAACTATTAGGTAGTACTTACAGAATTTTATTATCCACATCCAAAGTCGAATGTTGTCCGAAGAAATATGTAGAATATTGGAAGATTTCTACCACTTTTTACAAATACGAAGCTGTGAGCGCATAAGACCCTTTGTTCTACGAAAGCTGTTGGCAAACTGTTCGAGTAGTGTTGTGGGAGTAATTCAGGTCATAGGTCGCCTTATACCAGCACCCACCACGGAGGGGGGAACTGAACTGAGCACAGTGGTCTAGAATCTCAATTCAGAGATGAATTGAGCACAGGTGAACTGAGCACACGCTAAAGCACAGGCGAATTGAGCACAAGTGAAATGAAGCACTACAACTTACTTGACCAGATAATTTATTATAATAGAAGCAGTATTAAAAAACGCGGTAAATTTTTATTACAGCGGTTTTAGAAGCAGTTGAATTTACATTTTTGACGGAGCTAAACAGTCAATATTTATATCGGTCAAGAATTGATTCAATATTTTTTGGAAGCCGGTCGTGGGGCTCTGAAGTTCGAAGTCTGGAAAGCGAATTTGTCGACATTTGTAGCTATCTACGTGAGGATATGTAGTATTATAACTGTTTCTTAATGTAAACAGTCAACAGAAAATGACATTAAACAATGCTCCGTTAGCCTGTGCTCAGATCGTCTGTTACTTTATGATAAATAAACATCCTACAAGGATTAGACAGGTCATAGTGTGCTCAGTTCACCATCACCTACCACGGTGATTCTTTGCTACCCGGTTTGACCCGCCTACCCGGTTTTACCCTACTCTCATAACTTTGAAGAAAAAATAAAAATATAAATAAAAATAAATCATATTCGCTTCAGCAAACTTCCACGATATGGGGTAAGTAGGCTGTGCCGTAAGGCACCTCCGTAACAGGGCAGCGTAATAAGCTAATTGTGATGTTTCTCTCTTAATACTAATACCTACTTATTTTCAAATGTAGGGATTATTTTCAAACATAAAGATTCTTCCCTATGACACAAGGTAGTTATTGAACTTGTTGTGAAGCCATCGATCTTGCCTCGTGATGAAATCCGAGCCTTTATCATAAAGCTGAGTCCAGTGGACCACATCACGACCTCTACATTTCGAAGTCCAACCACTTACGTCATAACTACCTTCTCGATGGCTGGTGATGGTTCCCGACGGGGGTACACCTCAGATGCTGTTTGGTCGTAGAGGATAACATCGTAGGATACGTTTTTGGACCTATCCTCCCTCTTCAATTCTCTTTCAGTGATAATTGAAGACTTTCTCCTCTACACTGAAACTCCTTTGTCCTTGCCCTATTATACTATTATACTGCCCCTACCCGACACCCACATGCTCCTTTGTAAGTGTTATGACACCAGGTACCGTCGACCGCTGACAATACAACCGGAAAACACCCCAATCCCGAGCACCGCACTGCATATCTCTCCTTTATGAAATTATCCCTACGCACAAGTCCTATGGAATTACCCGTCCATGGAATGCGCTCTCCCTCAATATTACCGGCTTCATGTTTTCCACCTCTAATCTCCCCCGTCATCATCCCTGGCAATGAGTTCGGATATTAAAATCATTACCTGTCTTCCATCCTTGTTAACCACTGGTTCTTTCTTCATACAAAATACCGCACGCATTCCTACTATCAAGCGCAAGTATTCCTATAGAGAAAAGTTCCTTACTCCAAATTTCTAAGATGCCTGAGTATTTGTTTCTGTAGCAATATCCGGGTAATTTCCGTCCAGTGTACGAAGACGGTATTCAAAATGAATCCGAATTGGTCACATTATGCAACGAATCACGTCCATTGATATTTCCGCGTTCCCTTAAGGCTCTTTCTGCAGGTAAGGTATTCTTTAGGATAATTTTGACGCGTTCATCGCTCAGATTTCTCGTGTTGGCCGTGGGGCATATATTTTCCTCCTGAATTCCTGGTGCTACCCTCCTGGCCGGCCATAGCTGCTTGTGTTCTCCTGCCTAGGGCCCAGAAGAGGAGTGTTGGAGTGTTGGTCACAGGCGATGCCAACCTGGACAATGCTGCCTCCCGAACATTCTCTGTTCGAGTAGGTTCAGCAAACGACGGATATTTACCATTCGTAAAAAATGGAAATACTTCGTCGTGTTGCTATGGGGCTGTTCTGCCATGCCTGGATTGAGGTTTCTCTCCGGATCTATACAGTAAAGACGTAGGTACCTCATATCATGCTGTGTACTTCTTGCCGTACCGTCGAATCTGTGACGAAACAAAATAATAATAAATGGCCTGCCCTTCCAAAATAATTCAAATGCATGTCAGGCACCGAGTCTATTTTCTTTTCATTAGGTCCTATCTCTTATAATTTTGTACGATTACCAGATATTTTAGGCTCAGCGTTAGGTCATCACACTTGAGATTCCCTCTTTCCTTCTATCTGATTAATTGAGGCTAGAGCGGTTTATTCTCAGAAGATAGCTTGAAGTTCACCAGATACATAGTGCTTCGGTAATCTGATCGTAGATCCTACGGTACAGGAGAACAATATCATTTTGCACGAAACAATGCACCGTCGCCAGAAAAGTGAGTGAATTGTTTTAGTGAGTGGTCAGCTACCTAATTTTCTATAGAACACCCCATCTGCCGGTTGACCGATGAAATACTCATAATCTACTTTATGGCTTACGATAATTTCATAACCACCACCCTCATGTTGAACTAATACTCAAATCTTACGTGGCCCAATCGGCTTTGCCACTTGTTTCGAATAAGATCATCACATGCTCTTTTCTCCAGTGCTCTTCTGTTTCGGCCGATTTCCTACTTTAGCCTTCAGTCTGTCACGTTGCAAAACCCCTTTTGTTAAAGAGCCATTCATTGCAACAGTTGAAATCCCATAACCCTGAAACTTGGTGTCGATATTCCTAAGAATCTCACATAGAACAATGGCTGATGGGCGTCATTGTTAATTACAGACAAGTGCAAGAAATTTTAAAAATAATCGTCTCGTCGAACTATGGCTTGGAATGTCTGTGTGAAGTCAGATGAATGCTTGTTTCTTGTTCGAATAAAATAATTCGACTGAAAACGTACAGTTTTTAAAAAATTCATCAACATAGCGTTTGACATTGTTTGTGTGCTTGTACGACGGACTTGTAACCTCATGTTCCAAGCCCCAACAAATTAACTAAATTGATAATACATATTTTCATTCTGCCTGGTGTTTCACATAGATCTACTGATGAATGAAACGAAATCGTACGTTGGCCTACATTTAGAAACCGCTTCAAATTATTACACAACGGTTTATCGTTTACCTGTATAGATGCCGTTTCTCCGTAGAGCTCATGCCTTGTATTATATATATTTTTTTTTTTTAAGAAAAAAAATATATATGTCGTTACCTGGAGATTGAAGTGTACTTTAAATTGAAAACAACGCCTGCAGCTGGATCGAGCCGCTCTGATTGGATAAGCTATCTCCCAAAACCTACCCTCGTGCTTCCCCCAGGAAAGCCCTAAATCGAGTGCTGGAGCTGGCATGGGAATTACAATTTCATGATTAATATGCGTTAGATTCAAGAATTCTATAATTAATTATCGTTAATCGTGAAGCTTAACGTTCCTTGTTCAAGTTACAAAAGTATCAACAAAAGCCAAAATATCCATTATACTTCAGATGAAATAATATCGCGGAACAGCCAACTCGATTTCACGCAGTCTTGCGTGATTTTAATCAGCTGTTCCCTAGCAATCATATCTGGGCCGGATTTAAATACCGTTTCATTCACGATCGTGTTGACGAAACTTTCGTTGCCAACTTCAGGGTTTTACTGTGAACGAACGGCTGGACGGACAAGGCTCCGGGGGGGTCTCAACAAATTCCTCAGTTCGAGGCCAATTTAAAAATATGAAAAAAGTCGACATAACGGCGTCTTGGAAATTTCAAATCCTGTTTTGCACCCCCTTAGAGACGCCTGACAGTAACGTCGAGCTTTGCGGGCCAGCCAGACCCCAAGTGGGACCTACAAACCAAATTTCATTAATTTTGGTTCATGGTAACTAAGGAAAATGCGAAGTGCGGCGGACGGATAGCATTTTTTTCTTTAAAATTCCTTTTTTGGATTCTACGTATCACCTTGAAATGGAAACCATAAAATTTTGACGAAGGCGTTAGTTTTTTTTTCCCCATGCTCGATTTTTAAGGTTCATCATTGAAACGACTAAATAAAAAAAAAACTGCCCAACTTGACCACGTTGAATCACATCGTACTAGTTAAATTCGAACGCTATGTTTCGGTCCCCCAAGATGGATTAGGACGCGTAGGCGTGACTGTGGACGCGGAGGACTCATTCGATGAGCGAGATGAAAAATCGAAAGTCAGATGCCCGATTTCGAAACCGCAGCCTCAGCACATCTGACGCTGAACGGTGGCCGCCCTCTGCTGAGTTCTGCGGTTTAGGAAAGGCTGGATGTGGGATAAATAACGCGCTCGGGTGACGTGTGAGTCGACCATCAGCCTGATGGGCTGAACGGACTTTTTACGAATGACCTAACGACACCGTAAACCGACATCGTGAATATTTCGACGGAGGCATTCTTGTATTGGAACGTTATTGAAAGAACGAAGCAGGCTTAGCGACATTGGTTTCTGTGCCCCTTTAATGTTCCAGTAAACTGAATTCGCTTTTTAGTTACTAAACTTCGAAAATTGACAGTATTGGAACCGGCCAAACTTGTTTCCGTATAAACGAACAGTTGTAGAGAGTCAAATTACTTAACGAATGAGACCCACTACACTCGATCTGTGGAGCTAGGTAACCATCACTGGCGATTTTATAAGGTTTTTTAGGTATTTTTGTCAATACCAATACCAATTGCATTTTTACTGCAGTTGGTATTGCTTTTGAAAGGGTTGCCATGGAGTTCTACAAAATGTAATCCTGTCGCATTAACAAAATGTATTGTTTTCTTATATATCTTTCGTGTATATAAAATGTAGCAACTTTGAAATTCAGACATATATGAAAAACTTGAATGCATGTGATGCTTGGATGCATCTTCTGGAAATAGAACGAAGTACTCGTAACAGCCTGGCACAAGATGTATGCTATTTATTGTTAGTGCGTCGATTGATTATATTTGTATCGTTCGCTCTTTTCTCTTATGCTCAGGGGATAGTAGTGTATAATGCTGTTTCCCGGTTGTCTCACCGTGTGATATCACCCCCACAGCGGTATTACGGGTCCATTACAACGTTGTTTTCGAGAAAAACAAGACCTCTGTTACCAGCGATCTTTTATGGCAGCCTCCTACCTTATTGTACGTTTCTTCGACGAGCCCTGTTGTTACGAGTCTTCACTTCGAAATTACCAGGTAGCCCTGGCTCGCTTTTGGACGTTGAAGCCGCTCTGGGGTTCTCCTAGTGACAGAGGGTTACAACACTTCGTGGTCTAGTTTCACTTTCCCTCTTCCCAATATTCCCATCAGAATAATACGAAACCCCTCATAGAAATGGCCTTCAAAAAATCTGAGTTCCTCTTGCCCATCTTGATGAAAAATAAAATAAAATAATAATAAAATAAAAATCAATTTTCAGTAGCCTATTAGACGATAAGTTTGAGTCGGAGAAGATGTGCGTGGCATTGAAGCGCTACATTGCTCACAGTGACATCATTGCTCATTGAGGACCCCCACGATCAGCAGCGTGTTGAAAAGCCATTCACGCACATCTGTGCAATATTGCAGGACCCAAACCCGAAACCGAAAATTTTGTTGTACAATCTCTTGGCTAATTATAGTGTGGACTGCGTAACTGCATTTTTGATGATTTGGCAAATCATTCCATCTAACAGATGTGGAAAACACCTCATTACTCGAATTATTTCGAACGGCGATTATTTTAACACCACATATATAGCATTCGTGGTTAGATACTTTTTGCATTGTCGGTTATACGAAGCAGGTTGTGCACCTTATGTGGTGGTGTAAAGTAAAAACGTTGTTGGATAATGAAGGTGTTGCTGCACCGCCCACAGGTGGCCAGGGAAAGGAGTCAAGGCGACGGCTATGGACATTCAGTCCAGTGATGCAAAGTCTGCCCACTTTTGAAACTATAAGGCACAATTTCCGTCTCCCCTCATTTACTTCATTTGCATATCCGCATAGAGAATATACAGTCTTCAAAAACCAATCGACTTGAGGAATGGAACAGAAGTCAAGTGGAAATCAGCCCCGAATGACTAAGCGAGAAGTGTGTTGATGAGGGTGACTTGAGTATTCGATAGAAATAATAATTGCGCTACAGCGAAGTGACCATTGACCATTTCAAGTTGACAGTCAAAGTGCCGAATCTCCATAAACCTTCATCAGCAGTAATTGTAGTAGTGCTCAAGGCATATTGGCGTATTTGCCTTTTACAGGACACTATTTTCATTATAGGGTACATATTCTATTAATAGTAGGTAATCGAAATGTATGCTTGTTGACCCATTGATCATACTGCTATTAGTACCATTAAAATTGCAATAAATTAGTAATTAGAAATTCAAACCGTTGGTAGGAACACCAGGTTTCATTCAAAAGTAATATTACTTCCTCTTTTTATTTAAAATCGTCGCATTCAAGTTGGATAGCCAGATAAGCCGTTTTCTTCCAAAACTTTTCATCCACTTTAGGAGTAGTAGTTTTAATTCAGCGATACCTTCAAATAATATAAGTGCGTGCCACATATTGCCCTGCCGCCTTCTTTGTTAATTTTTTAGCTTTCAATCTTGCTGGTTATTTATTAGACTTTGACGACCTCTTTATTCAACTCAAGTCCATAAATTTTAATGAGAATGTGGTAGGTACTTAGTATCGATAACATTACAATACCTTCTCCGATTTTGTGTACCTAATCAATCTGATTCTCACTTTTCGGTACAACCCCCAGAAAATCCAGTTTTCACTATTAGTTATTCACTGAAAACTCCACCTACTAGAGGGACAGCTAAGATTAATTTTGAGAAACAGGATGTACATAATATATATGCCACCAAATGGAGCACATTCACAATTTCATATCAGATATCTGTCAAATTCATTGTTGATGATCTGGAGGCAGTAAGATAGATAGGACCCTTCCATTTTCATGGAAACGCAAAACATTTCTGTTATCTGCTTCTTTTTGGGTTCATTTCGTTATTGTTACAGTAATAATTATTCGAGCCCTAAAAAGCGGTACATTTCCCTGGAATAACAACGAATCTCAATGAAACCGTTAATCGTTATCGCAGCACTTGACGGTATTCCTTATCTGGTCGACCGAGTGGCGATTCCCGCTAAGAAATAAAAGTAGCAAACTGCGTTCGAGGAAGTTGCTATCTCGTTCGATTACAGTTACACAGAAACAAAATTTTGCCATCGCTACAACACACTTTCAATGAGCAGTGACTGACCTTACCCTCAATCCATCATTCCTCCAAAATCGTTTTGATTAGTGCGGCTTCTGAACCTTTTTCTTCCTGTTATTTTACTAATCAGCTTTCTTGATAGTTACATTGTATACCACATTTCAATGTTGTATTACCCTTATTCTAGGATTTCTAATTTAGCGGTTCATCCGTAATATACTGTTTCTTGTGTTTCCTCTGTAATTTACTATGTGAATCTCGGTCATCCTAAAATGTATGAATCATGAAAATAGGTTTTCCGTTGTTCAAATCGAACACCCCAGTTCTTCTCGGTATACGTTTACAGGAAAACTTGTTGGTCCCAAGTTACCAAAACGTAACAGGTAAGTAACGTCATTAATTCAGTTTATTAGCGATAGACGTCATTAATTCATTTTAGCAACGATGGATGTTTACGATCAGATACTGCCAAAACTTGTGGATTTTCTTGGCTTTTTTTCTGAGGTATGTTCAATTTATAATGGGCTCACGAAAAATCCCGTCTACACTTACCTCGACAGTTACCGATTTACCTAATCTACGTGCGGTCACCAGTTCTGGAGATTTTTAAACACAAACATGTTTATTTTACACTCTGGGAAACATGACGGCGTGATCGATAGTGTGATGCTTGTTTACCTATATACCGAATTAGAGTACCGAAAAGAAATCGTAAATCACTCGTCATCCTCAGTTCACGTAACAACAAACACCTCGTCGTCTGCGTTGTTTTGTTTCATGTTCGTCCAACTCGACTTAGCCGAGATTCTGTGTGATGAGATGGGTGTACCTAGTAAACCTTGTTATACTTCCTCGTCGAATTCCACGATAGTATTTTGGAGCGCGTTGGATTTTTAGAACATCTTAAGATGGACATGGCTGGACCGTGTAAATAACGCAGGTTATTTGGGAATCATACTCCCCAGTATTCTTTAAAATATTACTGAATGGTACTAGGTAGGTCCATAATTTTCTTGCTGGTGATCGTTTCGGTTCACTTTGGCTGATAGGTAGGTTATCTCCAGTCCAGCTATTATAGGGATTTTTACCATTGCACTCAAACCACGCCATTTCTGTATCGAAACATTCAAATGTAACGCCCTATTTTTAGGGATGATCACTGATACGAGCCGGTACAGAACACTAGCCATGTGGTAAATGCAAAGAAGAAATCGCCTCTGAAATGTATGCCACTCCACAAATTTAGCCATTTTTACCATCCACTTTTCTACTGTCACACGCAAACAAATTAATACTCTCAACCACGAGCAGGGCGATCTCATACCACAACGCCTGATTTATTTTGGTTTCCATTTTGATAGCTCAATAAACCATTTTTAGACGACTTACAGAATAGTCATGTGCTGCCATTCGGATTTTATGAGCATATCGATACTGTAAATCGAAACATCCAACAGCAGTCGAATCATGATTTTTACCTCACTTCTTATCTGTGTTGGTGTGCCATTCTAATAGAAACTTGGTCGGACCCATTCAATATCAGGGACACGGATGAGAAAACCCGATACTCGTCGAAATAATGTCGTGTTGGAAATCATGTCTCACTTTCAGGAAAGAATTCAAAATATTTCATGAAAAAGGTTGACAAATATGTCAACTAGACAATATATTACTGCTGTGTGTGTTTATGTAACCACTTAAGACCTCATTGTTTTGCCAAACTGATCAATATCTGAGGTTGCTCTCCACTTTTCAAGTGTGAACCTACCTACCTACAAGACGGGATATGCGTGTTTTCAATTTGGTCTTCTCGTTGTAAGAGCGAATCATGCCAAATACAGTGAAGAATAATTAAATGGCCTCAAATATGATTCCTGAAAATTGTTATGGTTTGGGTTAATAGTTCGTGCTTGATTGGTTAAGCACATGTATTTTGGTTTATAAATATATGTTGATGAGTGGGGATTAGATTTGGCCTCACAGGTATGCTGATGAGTGGGTGTTGAGGTATGGCGAGGTGAGGAGCCCAGTGACCGGTTGCGTGCCAGATGCGCCTGGCGGGCCTTGACCATCGTGCTCTTGTTTTCGGTCCCCTTTGTCTTCCCAGTTTCCGGAATACCTTGTTCGCACCTTGTGGAGCTATTGCAACAGCGCGTAGGTAACAGATACTGTCTGCTACTATTTGTTGATAGTTTGCTGAGTAAGTTACAGATAGCAGTATTCCTAGTGAGTCCCTGAACTGATCTGTGTGGTTTTCTGTTGACTGCTTACGTGTTCGCTTTAACAAACTCCTCAACGGCAAAATTTCCTGCCCTGAACTTCTGGCCAGAATAGACATTTCGATCCCCAGAGTCTCGTCGCGCTCGCCTCTTCTCTTTCATGTGCCATTCTCCGCTGCCAACTATCACCTCAATCGTCCTTTTCATCGTCTTCCCCGGTCCGCCAACCTGCTTCTGAATCTATACCCAGACTACGATTTCTTCAACGACTCTGCAAAGAAATTGAGATCAATCATAGCCTCCTCACCAAGTTTGTGAAATTGATTTACTGTAATTTATTTTAAATTTGTTTGCTCAAATGGTGTTGTATAATATTATTTTCTCGTTTGTTTTTCCACGCTGTATTTATCTATGTAATTGGGCTTGCCCGTATTGAACAAAATAAACAAATAAACAAACAAATAAACTTCAGTGCTGAAGAACGGGATTCAGGGTTTCCAACCGGTTTTGTTTCTGATGCAATTGTCTGGTAAAGTCCTGTCTTGGAAGGACCTTGCTAACTTGTTGCAAAGGATTTTTATATCCTCAGGAAACATTGCTGGCTGTAAACTCTTTCTGTGCTCAACATACTTGCAGAAGAATAACAGAAACATCCGGAAGTGCTTCGCTTGTTAATATGGCCTTGAATTTACTATAGCCATGTCCAATTCTTTCATGAATCACTCTCGAGTGGCGTTGCTATGGCAACATTCCCTTACCTCAGTGATTTTTATAGTTCGACATGCTTATACGCGAATGATTTTCTTCACAAACGTTTGTGCTAGCTACTAACGGCACTTGTAATGTTGTAATCTAATGACATCTGGATGGATTGAATGGATCAGAATCTAAGGTACCTTCGAATCCCATTAAAACCGATTTTCGAATAACGATTGCTTTCTCCTCATCCCAGATTGAAATCGTCCTCTATTAGTGATGCCCTCTTATGACTGTCGGTGGTCCTGGCTGTCTACCGTATTGACTAAATTGACTGTTTGACTTCAGGTAATGAGCCTTCATCAGCGATATATTGTCCTCCCCATCCCTAGCAAAGATACACGATTATCCTACTTCGTGTCTTCCCAGAGTACTTAATCAAGATGAGATTGAACCCATTGATCGTAATCGATAAGGGTTTAAATTTAATTGTTCATTAGTCCATTTATAACAACAACTGCATCGATTAATTACCTCTTTACAAATAATAAACTAATTTTATTGAAAACTGTCTCAAATTGATTTTAAAAACGGGATTTTTTATCTTCCTGTCAATGAAACGGGTACAGAGGCTATATTCTAGAACACCAACTACATTCGATGTTACCCGCTCAGAATGAAGCAGATTTGACTTTATGAAGAATGTCCAACAACGAGAGCCGAATAGATCGACCAGGCTATGTACTCCTGGGTGACTCCCATACTTCTTTATGGCCACAAAATTGTGAATGTCACTGAAAGCAGTTCTCCCATGGTAAAAATTTGTAGGATCACGTAAGAGCGATGACGGATTTCGGAGGGCGGTGCACTCCCCATACCTGCAGCATTTGGCACAGTTTAGTGTTATCAGATTTTCCACAGCTATGTTGATGTGACAGGGAAGCTGACAGCCTGATCGCAAGCTGATCGCCCCATGACGTAATATCTCGAAGTTCGTGTCCCCCCTATAATGATATACCGGCCGTAGAATTAATCGGCATTGATTGGTCTCGAAACTGGCGTTCTGAGATGTAAATTAGTTGTAACATGAAGTTGGAAATAGAGCGTATTCATCACTAATGTTTTCTCTGTCAACCGTAACAATTATTATCGAGCGAGATGAAGAAATTATAGTGCCGGGTGCGTTGCCGAATTCGGGGTGGCGTCACTGTTGGTTTTAGAACGTCTACAGTCCACATAACGCTATTGGTGTTTGCCCATGAACCTAAGTTGTGTGCGTAATAAAACTAGCGAGCCGAGCAGCGTTCTCCTTGGGATTAGCAGTACACGCCTACACGAACATTATTGGTCTATATAAAGTTTTCTTTGTCATAGGACATGTGATGAGAGAAAAGTGGTTAGGTGTTTTTGCTTATGGCCATTAGATAATAAGAGATTCGGCTTGCACGTACATGTCATGAGCTATCATCGGTCAATCATAAACCTGCTTGAATCAGGTTGGCGCACTGCAGTCCTGCATTTATCTTAAATTCTGCTAACTACTGTCTTCTATTGTATGTACAGCATTATCTGGTTGTTGTCAAAATCGTGCTGCCATTTTCCTTGTGTAAACCAGAGATGCTGCAGTCCTACATCTGTCTTATGCTCCTTTATCCATTAATGGCGACTGCGCTTGTGGACTTCTGTTACTCTGACTACGGTTTCTTGCAACAACTCTCGCTCGCATTTCTGTGCGCACATCGTTGCTACTGAACACTGTTCGCAAACACATGAATACCGTATACCTAGGAGTAAAGAGCGACGGTTTCGATTCCACCTTCTGCTCTCGTATAATCGACCCAACATTGATTCACGTGAAAACTGCAGGTCGATTCGTGAGTGGTGTTTCGGGTCGTCTGCAGAGTTCGACTGATGTGCGATTATTATCTTCACTTTTCAACCACAAACTTGATTGAAAGTGTTTTCTACTCCTCAAACGCTCCATTGATCGTGTCATTTGACTCAATGAAGCGACCGCTGTCTGTAAGGAAAATAAAAATCCTTTTTATCACTACCAACCTCCGAGTTAAAAGGTCAAGGACACTCACTCAACTCATCGATGGGGGCTCCTTTTTTAGTAGAGCGAGAAATGACTCGAGCCTAATTACGCTCCTTTATTCTGGCGGTTGCTGAGACTGGAATGGAAGTTTGTTTAGTCGGGTCAGAAAGAGGTTATGGGCCCATACGTGTACCATTGTGGGTGATGAGGGGATTCAATCATTCGTCACATCAAGGCCATCAGACTAAAATACCACAAACTTCGCCGATGCCAATCAACCTCTCTTGCTTCTATTGTGAAACGGTCATTCCACTCCCCAATTTTCTCTTACTGTATTAGCGTAGAACCTGGACACATTAGCGTTGGGAGCCCACCCTCTCAGAACTGTTTAGCTAGAAATAAATGTCACTGATGGTGTCGGCAATCTCATGCACGTTACATCAGATCCGTCTTCTACGAATATGCGAATTCGTGGTCTCTACATAAACTCGTCGTCCATTGTTGTGTTTGATGGTCCATATTGTTGTTATGCGGGTACACACAGTTTTGAACCTGACTGATCCCATCTCCAAGCACAGGGATACCTACTCAGTTGAGAGGTATTTATTCCATGTAGGTAGGTACTTGAGTAACATAAATGCAGAAAATATTATTCAACTGAAGGCAAGTCAACATCGAAAAACTTCATTAATTAAACAATTAAAAACATTTTTTATCACCACACGATTCCTTCTTACCTATCAACTTGCCTCTGACGATTTTTACTTGACAGTATGGATCAACAACCTTTTCGACATGTGAAATATTTTCTAGACCTTCAACAAACCTCATGGAATGGTGGAACACCGTTCAAAACCGTATCCAATGCATTTGTGCATCTGTAAAACCGAAATTCAGCAGCCCAGTTGTAAGCCTAATACCTCTTAATCCCCTACACTTGAGTTTGCACTATTATAGCTTCCTACGAGAATAATGTTGCATGTTGAGTATTGTATAATCTTGTTAAGTTGAAACAAAAATGAGAATAGAATGAACAAAAAAACCAAGCATCTTTAAGAATGAGAAACCTGTTCTGGCGCAGATGGTGCGACCACGATTTAAATCTTGCACTAATCTCCAGGCCGAGCCGCGAAGAAATGTTTTCACGCAGGAATTAGCAATTCAATGAAGATGCAGGTCCCATTGCTTATTTTTGTTCAAGGGGGACGATGCTGGTAAAATACTTCGGAGCTCTACTTTCTGGTGAAAAAAGTATCTCTGGAGTTTTCCTCAAAATAAACGCGGTGCGCTTGTAACTTGTGAGATGTTTCGGAATCTTGACGTACATAATTCCACATCATTGCATTTCAGTTCATGGTAAATCCAAAATTGGAATAGGTAAACTACCTTTATCTCCACTTAATTGCCCTGCTAATACCTTTATGCACTGTGTACCTAGGTCGATATATTTTTTCTGGTCCAAACTCCTCCAGCCTCATGCCAGAATAGCTGCAATTTTTGAGATAATTCTTCTCTTTGACGTCTTAAGACGTAAAAGAGAAGAAATGACTGACCGTCGAGATCCCCCTCAAAATATTAATTACTCCAGACCATACGAGTGTTAAGATAGTCTGTTAGGGTTACTTGAATAAAGACGTTGGAGAGCAACTACAGTGTTTGCTTTGGGAATGGGAATTGTATTGGTTTTGATTGTTTTTATGTATGTGGGTACCTGATCATGTGATGGACGGAGGACAGTAATTTAGAATATAGCAAGTGGGATACTAGGTGAGTGTAGTCGAATGAAGATGAGACGAATGAAGGACGCATATGGAGATGTGACGTCACATGGGGTCCTAAGGGATCACATGTGGCCTTCATATCATCCATAAGTCGGGTCACTGGCTCTCAATGCATCACTGTGCCACCTACCACACTTACTAATATTGCTATGAGGAGCTAGATGCTGAGGTAGTCAGTTAAGGTCATCCATCCTACAGGTACCATGGATTAACCTTACAGGTACTCATACCTACTGAAGGTTCTAGGCTACGTACTATTTTATAAGAAGGGAAAGGATATTACTCACACCAAGTATTTCTTATTTTTCAACAACTCCTACTTTACAGTGACACTGATGTTGGTGAATCCAATCCACAGCAACCTGTCAAAACACCCCTTTTGAAGACACTCGCGGAAGGGAAATGAAGACCAGTACTTATTTTTTTTTTTTTTTTTTTAATATCATCTTTATTGTTACAACTGTGTGTACACATCTAGTAACTTCACTCTGTTAATTTATTTAACGTATTGTGGTTCATAGATCACTACCTACTACCACTCATCACATCACTTCAGTGAGATGTAACTAGGTCCAGAGGTTTGGTCCTTTTCAGTCTTCGTAAATCGCCGCTGTTGTCCAGGAGGTTCAGTACTTCGACATTCCTGTGCTTGTGGAGACGGTTCTCATGATCCGTTGCTCGATTTTTTACAACTTCGCTCACCATCTTAATTTTAAGGTCGCGATGGAGGTCATCCGTTCGGATATACCAGGGGGCATTCACTATGCTCCTGAGGATTTTGTTTTGTGTTGTTTGGATAATTTTCAAGTTAGTTCTCTTGGTGCAGCCCCATAACTGGCAGCCGTAAGCCCAAATCGGTTTGATCACTTGCTCGTACAGTAGCATTTTGTTATGTGTAGGCAGTTGGGATTTTCTTCCCATGAGCCAGTACATCTTCTTGAATTTTAGGTTTATTTCTTCCTTCTTCTTCTTCACGTGCTCCTTCCAACGGAGCTTCGCGTCCAGAGTCATTCCGAGGTACTTAGCTGTATTTGCATATGGAACAATCTGGGAGTTTATTTCAATTGGAATAGGGCTCACTTTCCTGTATGTAAAGTTAATGTGCGTTGACTTAGCTTCGTTGAGTTTTATTCTCCATTTTTTGGTCCATTGATGGATGCTATTCATGGATTCCTGTAGTTTTCCTGAGGCTTCCTCGACTGTAGAACCTACTGCCAGGATTGCTGTGTCGTCTGCGAACGTCGCTGTCACAGCTTCTGCTGATTTTGGGAGATCCCTTGTGTATAGTAGATAGAGTACTGGCCCAAGGACGCTACCTTGAGGTACTCCTGCTCTTATCACACGTAATTGGGAGTATTCATCTTCGTGTTTTACCCTGAAATGCCTTTCTGTTAGATAGGACACCAAAATCCTATAATACTGGGTAGGGAGATCCCTGTGTAGCTTTGCTTGAAGCCCCTTATGCCAGACTTTGTCAAATGCTTGAGAGACGTCAAGGAATACTGCTGAGCAGATTGCCTTCTCTTCAAAGCATTTCTCTATCACGCTGGTGATCCGGTGTACCTGATCGATTGTTGAATGCTGCTCTCTGAATCCGAATTGGTGATCTGGGATTAAATTTCTCTCCTCGATTATAGGTTTTAATCTCTTTAAGAGGAGTTTCTCAAAGAGCTTGGAGATAATTGGTAAAAGGGAGATGGGTCGGTAGGACTTTTTTTCATATGTTGGTTTACCTGGTTTGGGTATCATTATCACCTCTGCTACTTTCCACTGCAGTGGTACGTACTGCAGCCTAAAAGACGCATTGATTAGGTGTAGGATTTTCTTTAGCCCTTTTTCTGGTAGTTCTTTCAAGATTTTCCCAGTTATAAGATCATAGCCTGGAGCTTTCTTTGGACTGAGGTTGAACATGATCTCATTTTTGAGTTCTTGAATGGTAATAGGCCGAATTTCCATTTCATCTGACTTTTCTATCATTGTAGCATCCTCATCTGCGGTCTGCCTTGGGAACGGGGTAAATGTTTCCTCAAGGTGGTTAGCAAACAAATCTGCCTTTTCTTTGGCACTCCTCGCCCAATATCCATCTTCTCGTTTAATAGGCGGTATTGGTATTTTGGGCCGCTTAAGTCCTTTAGTTGCTCTGTATAAAGAATAGTCCGTGTCTTTTCCAGCAGTGAGGCTCTGCAAGTTGATAGCCAATGTTTCATCTTCAATTTCTTGGTTTAGAGCTTTGAGCTCATTGCACAGCGCATTCAGCTTTCTTTTGTTTTCTGCAGAGCGAACCCTTTGCCAGGCTTTCCTAGCTTTTCTTTTGGCCCGTACCAATTCCCTTACTTCGAGAGGGTAGTTGGAATGGTAGAAAGGTTTCTTCCGGTTGATTGGGGTGCAGGACCAGCACGCCTCTTGGATGTTTTCGGTCAATCGTTCAACCTCTGTTTCCAGTTGATCTGATGTTCTGATGGGCACGTGTAAATCAATGCTTTCGGACAGTGTTTTTCGGAATAACTCCCAGTTACTGTGCTTATTAGTAAGTTTTGGGGTCTCTTCTCTGAGGATTACCGAGTCACTTAGCGTCATGATCACAGGAGAGTGATCAGACGAGAGGCCATCGCTATCCTCAGTATGTATGTAGTTACCCGATATTCCTTTTACTATAAAGAAGTCCAGGAGATCTGGTACTTTATTCACATCTGTTGGCCAGTACGTAGGCCCTCCTCCAGAGTGAAAATTGCATTTAGTTTCTTGACCTGCTGCAAACAATTGTACTCCCTTCGGGTTGCGCGTTTTTGAGCCCCAGAATTCGTGTTTTGCATTGAAATCACCCCCTATAATGAAGTTATGTCCGATTTCGCGAAATAAGTCCACGTAGTCGTCTTTTTTCAGAACATACCTAGGTGGGCAGTATATGGCAGCAATGTTGATAGTTCTGTTTTTTGTACTCACTTGTACTGTGATGACTTGCATTTTTTCGATCTCTATTTTCAGCTGTTCCGAGTGTTTGATATTGCTCTTTATAAACACAGCCGAGCCTCCCCGAGCGCGATCGGCGGGGTGGACGGAGCGATAAATGTTATAACCTTTGATATTTGCGTAGGATGTTCTTGTTAGGTGTGATTCCGAGATCAAGCATACGTCAATTTTTTCTTGATTGAGAAAAATCTCTAGTTCTTTTATGTTTTGAACTAGCCCGTTGGCATTCCAGGTTGCTATACGGAGTGTATTATGGCCCATATTTTTTGTAATTTGAGAGTTGCAGTTCTATTTTATCTAGCCTGTTGAATATAATTTGATTTATCTTACTGTGGTCTTCCAGTTTTTCCAGCACTAGTGCTAGCATATTTTCTGTGGTGGGTTTTACTTTCTGAACCTCTTTTACATTTTTTGTTATTTGCGCATAGGAGACTTCTCCCTTGGACCATTTTTGACTCATACCTTTAGAATTCGATACACTCTCTCTTCTACCAGGTACGGTGGTTGTGTCTTTTCTGGCCGGCTTATCCCTTTTATCACGGAGCCTTTGAAGTTCCTTTGCCACTTCACACCCGCGATAGTTCGCGGGGTGGTCGCCTTTGCAATTGATGCACTTGGGAGGTGATTCGTTTGTTTTCTGGCAATCACTTGTATTGTGCTTACCAGCGCACTTGACACACCTAGGTTCCATTTGACAGTACCTGTGTGTATGATTGAACGACTGGCAGGACTTGCACTGTGGAATTAGTGCTGTTGTCTTCCTCAGGGGCTCAATTTTAACCTTTAGATTCATGATATGCTTAATTTCATAAATTTTTTTAATATCATCCTCTTTGTCAAATGAGAGCATAAATAAAGGGAGTTTTTTCAGCACCGTAATTGGTGCATCTTGCTCACTGGGTTGTTTTTCCTTCTTGACGAGGTTGACTGCCTCTAGGATTTTATAACCCCTACCTTGGAGGTCTTCAATAATCTCTTGTGGTGGGCAGGAGTGATGAAGCCCTCGGGCTACCACCTTAATGGGACGATCATGCTTATTCTCGTATGTGTACCACTGAAGGCTTGCGTCTTTCAGCCTTTGGGTCACAGCACGGTACGCGTCCTTATCTTGGACATTAATCTTCCACTTATTATTGTTGAGAGCGGTTACTTTCCACTCTGAACTTGTCGCCGATTTTATTAGTGGGCTCAACTCCTTAAAGTCCTTGATACCAATTACGTTGATGGGTGGAGGGGGGTAATCCTTAATTTCCTGCTTTTTAGGGACAGATGTCCCTTTGGGTTGATTAGGTAAGGTGGCTACTTCCGGAGAGGATGATGCTTTTCGTTTCTTTTTGCCTCTTTTGAGGATCCAATTTGTCTCTCGTTCAAGGTCATCCTCATCCGTACTATACATTTTGGTTTCAGCCTTGCTGTTTGTGTTTTGAGTAATTGTGCTAGCCATAGTGCTCATTTTGAGATCAGCTTGGGTCAAATATTCACAAAGGGCAATGATAGTATTATAGAGCTCACCAAATGCTGAGTTGATGTGCTCATCCTGGATACGGAATGCCGCAGTAGAGGTCCGGTGTTGCACAACCTTCAGTTTTGTTTTGTCAACAATTTCGGCGATTGACTCGCCGCCGTCGCTTTCCTCGTCCATTTTCCTCACAATATCATTCCTGACACGGCGAAAATAATAATTATTACTAACTGTTTTCTTTTCACTAGAGCTCCGACCGATGTTTCCTGCTCGGAGGTTCGCGCACGACTCACCAGTACTTATGACGCCTGAATCAGATAACATCCATAATCCATAAAACCCTCAGTCCTTTCTACAAAGCCGTTGCTTATTAAAGCTCCTCAGTTTTTTGCGGCTCACGATCAACTTCCAAGGTCGTTATAAAACGAGACGCAAACGGCGGATCCACCTGTTGAACCCCCAAACTCTCCCGATGACGTCTCACCACCCTGAAGAGGCGGACATCGAGAAGACATTATTAAGGTTCCCCCCATGAGTTCCCTTTATGAAAAGAACCCGTGTCACAGGTGGAACCTCCGGACCGCATCGCATAAATTACCATCCTTAAGCCTAGCTTGTTACTCTACCTTTTTTTCCGTCTCTGATTTTTTTAAACCCACCTCTCGGGGTTTTTTGTGCTTTTTGTGCTGTTTCACATTACATCTCAGTCCAAATCGCCGGCTTTTATCAAAATTACTGTGCTGTCGAGTTCTCGCTGCGATCCTTCTTCGCGAGGTAAAAAGAAGGCAAAAGTCTCGTTTGCCTCATCTATCTGCAAAGCTGCCTGCGTGTTTGCCGAATGTTTCTAGTTGGATCTACTCTTGAAAATATTCTAGATTCCTGCCCTCAAGCATAGCTGTGTACATCATCATTATCTACATACTTATTGTTCTAGTTTATTATCGAAAACTCGCCTCACCTATTGTGAAAAGTTGCATAATTCATACTCGGATACGTCCTGACCACTGTATCATATTACAAACACCTCAGTCCATATCAAACGAATGAATAAATAAGGGAACTAGGTGATACACTGATCATTCTTTTGGGTTGGTTATTGAATCTTTTGGGTACACTGGTGGTCTCCCAGAGTGCAAACATAATATCATAGCCATGATATAAACTTAATCTTTGTCAATGCCTTGTAGAAAAGACTAACAGCATTGCAAGATTAATCATCAATTAATGCCATTTTGAAGAGAAACTGCCTTAGCTTGTCCTTTGTTTATATCAAATTTTGGATTTCGCTGCATAACGCATGACCATTTGACGCATGACCAATTTTCAATGATTTTATAAACACGATGATCATCAACATTGAATTGTCGGATAATCCTAATTTGCCAACTCAGTTTTCTTAGTTCTTGCCCATGAAGTTGTTGGAACTATGGTTTAGTAAATATCGTCAATGCATTGTATAGTTCTAATTAATTTGAACATTATTTCAAATAGGAATAGTTTATTCCTAATTGACCGGAAATCAAAAATATTAGGTACTGTGTTCCCGCCTTGTCTTGTGTTGGTCTTCTCCGGCGGCCAGATCCGATAGCGTCTCGTGATCCCGTCGGTTCACAACGGGACCTTTTCACAGGCCGTCCCTGCCCATATCGGACAGTTCCAGTTGCCTTCATCTCTTTCATCACTCGTCCACAACATCAGTGGCGAAGGGGAGACCGAATAGAAGCCACAAAAAAGCCTCCAGTCATCTCAGTCTCATCTTCTTCGTCTCGCTTGTGTTATTTTAGTAACTTATCTCATACAACTTGTTCCCACGAGCTAACAAACTTGCCCTGCAACTACAAATTGAGAGAACAACGAGAAACCCTTGCAATTGCTTCGTCATCTTCGAAAATTAACCCACTGTTTTCACAGCTATATTTCGACTGTTAGCTTTCTTTTTGTTATTCGGATCTACCTACTCACGGACGACCTAAGTTTATGATAGAAAAAGTTGATGAAACATGAAAACTTGTTTCAAAGTATAGGTAGCGCTCAATGTGAATAAAAGCGCTTGAAAATGTACTCTGAAGATTTGCGTGTATGGTTTCCTTCATTATTGTTTGTATTTATCTTAATTAATACATTATATGAATTATAATTACCTACTCGCATATAAATTTACATTTGTAGATATTTTTACCTATTTATAGATATATTTTATTTAAAGCGTCAGCGGTATGAGACTGATCAGTGTTCTTAATAATTCGGTGAATAAGAAATTAACTGCGTGATGCGATACAGTTGTGTGTATCCGTTATCAGGACATTAACCGCGCTGAATGAATCGAACGTCGCCATTATCACTTCAAAGAACGCGTCCGGCGACTAATTACGGCTCTTTTACTGAACTCGTCGGCTATCAGCGGCCGTTCCCGGAAGACAATGGAATTAAGACCAACAATAGAGCCTCAGCTCGGTCTATGGAGGCACTGGCTCAATATCAGTCAAGTAGCTCTAGGTCCTGGTAAAATGAATAATCCCTTGGTCATTTCATTTTTAGGTAAATAATATATATTTATGTAGTCGTATCTAAACCGCTATTGGATATCACTGTGTACGCATCGTATGGATGCCACACATTCTGGTTTTTTGTGATCTTCAGTCTAAATAGGATGCGCTGCTCTTGTTGTTTTTGTCGTTTCATGCTTTCCATTACTTTTTCCCCGAAGTACAGTTTTTTCCCTTATTTGCATTTTTCAGTTTTTTCCCAATTTTCTTTCATTTCACTTTATTTTCCTACGTAATTTTAGTTTTTGACATTTTTCCGCTTCAAAATGTGTCTGGTAGCACTAGAACCCAGTATTGGATAATCTAGGAGGGAAACAAACTAGATCAGTCCCTTCACATCGCAGGAGTGTTCTGATTACGATGAAAAATATTCCAGCTACGTTAAATAATGAAAAATTATTGAATGCATGACGTACTGTTGCCACAGCAGTTGTCTTCTCAGTAGAATATCGGTACTTGGTAGAGGACATGGGGCGTAAACAGGAATCACGATAAGACTACTTACTGTTCAGTTACAGGTGCCTGTTAATGGCTACTTCAGTTTCGTTAGTATTTTTTATTTATTATTCACATGCAATGCATTACAATAAGTGTTAACAACAATTACTCCTTATACATGAAAGACTTTGGCCAGTGGGCCGTCAGCCGGAGTGCGCCGTTTTATCAATATATTTTAACCTACTTAACATGCTGGTCCAAAGTGGAATTTTAATAAATGACTATAAATGGCAGTAACACTAATTAACTTAATTTAGTGAATTTGGCGTTAGTAAATTTTGCGCTAACAATTGTTAAAATGTTACATAAAAAATATAGAGCTGCTCAACAACAACAACAGTTTACATAATATTCTGGGTTCTTCTTTTCTTGTGGTTTCTGTACATACTTATATATAGGTACCTGGTATCAGTTCTTTCTGATACGTCCACAATTTCTCTGCAGTATCGTTTTTGTAGATGTTTGGTGTTCATAGAACGCACAATTCTTCCCGCAAAAGCTTAAGTAATGCTCAAGGTCCCAATGGAATTAACATAATATTACCTATCAGTATTACCTTATTGCTCCGCAAGAGGCTTATATTCTCCATCATTTTATTTGTGGATTACTTTACTGGCGATAGTGGGTCAGTTGTATTTCTCCATTTTTCCTCGGTATTCATAGTTAGAGTTTGTGAGAATTTCACATGGTTTACAACTCCTCGTCTTTAACAATTATTATCCACCATTATCCACCTGTATTACCCTACCGAGATAATGCTTTTAATGAGCGGGCGTGTGTAACAGTACACCTATTTCCCTAGCACTGAGGTTACAAGCAGATGAAATTCCGATGCACCAGTTACTTTCTCACGTTCCCGAAGCAAGTCTCTTTTCAGAAGTAGCCGTGACTGCAACAATGCGTCCGGTTTACGGCGTAATTGCACTTTTGCCCCTTCCCACCTCCAATCGGCTGTGGAGCAGCCGTTTCGCATCGGGCAGTAAATTATCCCCACAAACGTGACCAGGCATATTTGTCGTTGGAAGTTGCATGAGTGCGTTCGAGATGTACAAAATACCGTTGTTGTTCAAAACCTCGATGAGTCGCAAAACATTCCGTACCTATTTGAAGAATCGATATGTGGCTCAAAGCACTATTACCAGCTCTTTGAACATCAAATTCGTCTGTGCTGTAGTGATTTTTTTCTCT
This sequence comes from Leptopterna dolabrata, assembly GCA_954871275.1. Lineage (NCBI taxonomy): Eukaryota > Metazoa > Arthropoda > Insecta > Hemiptera > Miridae > Leptopterna > Leptopterna dolabrata. The sequence goes on from OX940980.1 coordinate 23,974,345, forward strand.
CGTTCCCCAAGGAAAAGATAGACCTGGTGATGATTTCAAGGGTCAAGGGACGTTTGCGGGCCAGTGAAGGTGAGTTGGACCTCAGAGCAGGCGCCTCGCTTCGTTCCCATCACATAGGTACGCGCCTGCCGCTAATCCTCCGAAAACTGGTTCTTCGTCTTCCAGGTCGTACACGCAGGGCCACCTTCCTTCAGGTCTGTCCAGTAGACTATGATCGGGCCACCGTTCTGATCGATCCTTTTACTTTCCGGATATTTAAATCCTCTTCTTTTTTCACTCCTCGGAAAGACATGGAATCGGGCCACCCACGTTGATTGTTTTGACAGTATAATACGAAGTGGGTGTGCTAGTTTAATACTCCTCCCCATTCTGTTATAATTCCATGGAGGTGAGGTACAGACTCATAATGTCACTCGGAATAAAAACAGAGCGTGTTGACCTTTATGAGATTATACGGGCCCCTGCCGGCCCTCCCGCAGCGCTCACATCATTATCAACAATATTCATTTTTCATCTCCTCAGGTCATATTTTTCAGTGAAGATTATTTTGAATATGTTCATGTTGTTAGTCTCCTATTGTAATACAAGCGCGTTATGTCGAATATATGGCAAATTTATTCCGTGGAGAAGACCAAAAGCTCCTCAGCAACCGAGACGCGGTCGACCCACAACTCGAACGCCTGAATTCTGTCTATATTCTCAGATAACATCCAGCTGTCAGTTCCGTATAGAAGCACAACATAGCACACGACGCTTTTCTTCAGGCTGAAAAAACCCCTGCAGTAGAATAAAGCGAATTTTCTGAATATGTTCTCGAGTTAATCTAGTCAAGTCGAGTCAGACGTACCTAAAAAAGAGTATCTAAACTTTTGCACCCTGTTATCAACTAGTCAATTAGGAGTAGGTTAGGTACCATGATTTAGGTGCTACGTCTTCCAGCTGATCCAGCAACACCTGAAGATCCTAGAAATTCTCATCGTTAATGCTGTATCGTTTGGATCTGTCTTTGTTGAGGAAGATTACCTTCTGCATCACATAGCTTCCAATAGGATGACCTACGTAAAGTATCCATCAGTCTCCCACTTCAAGTATCCATTTCTTCCCTTCAGACCCACAATCCATCAAGGTAAACTTACTCTGTGTGCCGTATTGAATTCCGTGCATTCAGGCTCCGAGTTTCGTTCTGAATATTCACATTGATTTCGAGCTAGGTACATGTAGGTACGAAACATGAAAATTCTTTATAGGCTTACCGTCTTCTTGAATTACATCAAAACTTCGGAGGATAAAATGAGGTTCTGCTTCATGTGACCTAACTGTAGTGCCTACCTAATCTAACTTGATGATTTCAAAGCCAAATTTTACGTTTGATGCACATCCATGTTACCTACTAAATCTAAATGTGCAACATTTTTGTGAAAATTTGATTAGTTGGGCTCTGTAAAGATTAAGGTAAGTATTTCTTTGGTACATAGTGGGAATTTCGGATTTCTGACTCTCAAAAGTCTTAATATTGAATATTTACCTATGTAGAAGGGTTATTCGAGATGTCGTGTGGTGAAATGCTGAATGACTCGACTTTTGTTCTCTGAGTGAGCCCGCTATTCTGAGGAGATGAGTGACGTGAACTATGAAAAGAATGCAAAAGATCGACGATGTAAGGACATCCATCCATCACCTTCCCGGCCACCGACGTCCTACCAGTGGCGAATATTTGTAAACACGACTCGAAGGGGACGACCGTCGTGTCAGGTGACGACGAAGGTTCGGCCGGAGGGGTTATAATTGCGTGCAACGCTTGCCGCTGTTCGCCTTATCCGGAAGTCGCCGTTATCCTCTCCAAGTCGACCCTGCACGGTCCTGGCATAGCTTGGAGGGCGACCTGGGGTAGGTCAGGAACATCAGGACTGGACCGAAGCCTCTCGGAGTCCATCAGTGGAATCACGTCCGAGGGTAGGGAACCTGTCTGGAGAGCTCTAGCCATCTTGCACGGGACACTGTGGGACCATCTGCCTTTGAGAATACTGATGAGTCGAACGTTAGCAAAACTATCCAAATAATCCCATGCGTATTCATGCCATAACTAGAGATAGGGTTTGTATGTATTCACATATTTTTTCTAGGCTATGTATCCATGGTTTTCAACTATATTCCTACGTCCATACTGACTCCTTTTGAACCGTTTTAACACACCTTAATTTCACATATTTTCAAAGTTTTGAATAACATCGCCATTTGCGGTTAGTTTTAGCGAGCTGTATAACCAGTATTTTGCATTACATTGTTCATCGTTGAAACCTCATTTTGGCATGGACACACTGTTTTACGGTGAGAAGTGCCACGAAATTCACACTCGAATAGACGAATACTCGAATTGATTGCTACTTATCTGCGTGAGTTCCCGGATGATGTTTTTTTAAACATTTAAAATCTCATTTTCTATCATTAAATATTAATGGTACCTATACGTATTTTCACAATTTTTTTACTTCAAAATTATTACCCATTTTTCCATTTCAGAAAATATTTATAATACATTTCACATATTTCAAAAAAATAAATACATATTTTAGTTACATATTTCGCATGTTTAAATAGGTACATGAAAATCCTATCCCTAGTCAGAATAATAGATGGTGAGGATTTCCAGAAATTTTGTTCGGGAAACGGCGTTTTTCATTTCGACATGTTGTTTCCATGTCAAGAATTTATAATCCAACAGGTCTAAATCCGTCAAACCTTTCTTTTTTTGCGAGTTTATTGAGCCCTATGCACCTCCGTTAGTAGCTGTGTAACGCTGTATCGTAATTTTCATTATCTCCCACTCTAATTCCATTTTCAATATCCTGAATTTGTGAGTTCTCCCCTCATGCTTACATTCCAGTGTTTTGGATGAGTGAAACACTGAATCTGAATCCCCACCATTTTTTGAGGAATAAATGGTACCGGATAAACCATATTTATAGGTTTCTTTCGAATGCGCCTTATCCATTTCAAATTGAGTTTAAGATAGTTAAGGTGTCTCATGAGTGAATATTTTATTAGGCTAGCATACACTTCGAGGAACTTCTCAGATTCTGCGTAGGTGACTGCGCTTTTATGTGGGCGAATTGATGAATACTCAAGCTTACCATTTCGTTTCTAAATAGTTTGATCTGGTAGAATCTTGTTGCTACCCGCGTTAAGGAATTGGCGATCTGATGAGCTTGATAAGGGCCAGGAGATGGAGTAGTGAAGTAAAGAACCTACGACCTTCCTTATATCGTCGAGGCTGTGGAAGGAGCAGGTCCCGAGGGGGGCGCTCCCACCTGCAGCCTTCTGTACCCCATAGATGCTCCCAATGCAGTGAAGAGATGCGCCTCGTAAAGCCCCGCTCTACCTGACCCATTGCCGTACAGGTATCCGGAACAATGGCTAAATGAACCAACGGGTCCTTTTTGGAAAAATAGAGAAAAGGGAAGAGAAGTAAGTCCCTTATGAATAGTTGGGTCCGTCATTACGCTCTACCTGTAGCTCTTTCAAGTCTTCCTTCAGCTACCTGCAACCTTCGCTGGTTGTGCTTTACGCCCAAGTAATTATTGGACAACTTCACCTATACATAGGTAAAACCATATTGGTGAAATGTCTTGAGCAACTTGTCATCCCACTCAAATCTCAAATTAATCGAAATATCAGTGTTAAAATGTATTATTTGTAGGTTCCTACCGGGAACCTATTGATGGCCTATGCCTGTTTCAGCGGTTCAGCAGAAACTCATTTACATGGGAACCTTCTTTGCTGGGGATTTTCTGCCCCTCTGACTCACCGCCTTGTTGACTGGACCTTGGATCCCAGTTGACTCAATTGGCTCAAGTCCTACGCTATTGAATTCATTTGTAATTAGATGCGATCTCGCGGATCCATGCACTCGTTTTCTTTCACGGTAGTCCAGTGAAATATCAATGAATTGATTGGATCATATCACTCGAACACTATTGGCTATTTATTGCTGCACGTTGAACATATATTTTCAGTAACAGAAAATGTTAATCTACGTCGCGTAGGTTCTGCTCAAACGTGATATATATGTGGTAGGTACCAATAGTATAAATTACTGGCTTTACTGCGCAAGCAGAAATTAATCAAAATGACAATCCTCCTCCGAAAATTGATGGATGGTGTTATTCTAATTTTGTTACTGAAGTTGAAGGTTAATTTTAGACACACTGTACTCCTTGTGTCTAATATTATAACTATAACTTTACGGAAAAGGTCTCAACTTTGCTGAAATTCGAAGGGTGCCTCGGTGCGGATTAGCCTCGATAGCCGGTTTGAATTTCATAAAATTTCTTCCGGCAGGAATTTTTACTCAAAACAGCTGTGTCTAAGTGTAGAAGGCTGTTGTTGGGATCTGGCTTCATATGTTCCCGTAAGGTTTCCTCATTGATTTAATGTACTTGGTTAAGTACGTACTAATAGTGTCTCATGATGATTCATGGAAGACTGTTACCAAAAAAATTGTTCTTGGATAATCATTTTATCAATCACTTGGATTGTACTCGTATTTATGTGTTGAAGAAGTGGCAGTTCTAAGGAAACTTCAACATTGATTGCATTAGCGGTTTTCTTGATTGCATTGATGATGACGTGCTTGCTCTTCATTATTGATTAAGTAAGCAAAGGCTAAACAACCGAAGCCTCACGCGTCTGCCAAGTCGTTTTCCATCATATTTCAACCGTCTGACATCACCGCGTTCCAAATCAAATCCCAACCTGTTATTACATGGGACGGTCATACGTCAGATTCGCATCCTCGGTATTAATATGTATAGATTAGGCCCTCAATCGGCGCATCCATCATTTTTTTCGAGCGTCTGATTTCGCTGATCGGACGTGAGATTCACGAGGGAGCTGAAATCTCGACGGGGATATTATGCGGCTTATTTCACTATACGCCGGGTTATGGCGATGTTGAAAGTTGTTGCCATCGTGGATAGAAAAATAGGATATTGCTCATAATTTTAAGTTTTAAGTATTTACATTTGAGGATGACAGCTTCAAAATTTCATCAGAGTTGTAATTTGAAATTGATCTGCTGTGGTCGTTGAGGATGAGGTGAGGGCGATGAATCTTCCTAATTGGTGCTAGAGAGAACGCCTGATCCCTGCTGTTATTTTCTTTCTCTGTTGTAAATAACGACTGTTTGACTTTGGAATTCAGGTAGTTCAAATTACGTCATTGGATAGCTGTCGTTTCTTACCAAGGCGTCCGGCCTACACTATGACCACCTCATGTTTCGTTCGGTGTATCGATTTCTGCCCAAGGATCATCTCCTGCCCATCCAATGTCCATTACACTTTGTTATAGGTGCGTCGTGAAGATTCACGGAAGCACTCGTCAAGTCAGTCGTGAACTTACAGAATATTCTCGGCAAGATACCTAATTCAGTACTTACAAAAGCCCCTCTTCTACCCCTCTTTGTACTACTAACATGTACTTTAGTAATTTCTCACTCCATCCTTATCGCCCTAACATAGAGTTATCGCGTGTTCTCGTAATGCACTTAACGTGCGCTGGGGCTTTTTAATTAACATCAAAAAATTTTAACGGGCAATTCCTCCCTTACTTCCTTGTTCCTCATCATCTATGTCCAATTTGTGGAAGAGGCGAAGGTTCCGTAGGTTTTTGTCCTTGTAATAGAACTCGAGCAGTGATCGGGTTGAGTAGATGTCTGATGTTGGCTTTACTCGATGCTTTCCAGTGGTAGGTACAACCCCTTTTAGTATTGGTGAGGATTGTCAAGTCTCTGGAATAGCGAGCGATGGAGCCATTTTATCAAAACTTGACTCCTAGCAGTTCAAACTAGGTGTTATGGAGACAAAAAAACACCTACTGTGTCACCCTTACCAAGTCGGGTTCGCTGAACAGACAAAAAATCAAAATTTCATTTCTAGAAACTCGAGAGAGAGTTATTTCTTGCTTGTCGATCCTTGGACAAGACCTAACTTTGTGTTAAGAAGACAAAAATCAGAATATTTAATTGATATTATATTATCTCAATTTAGGTCTTATCAAGGATCGGTGGTGAAAAAAAAACTCGGTTTTGAATTTCTTGATATGAAATTTTGGTTTGTCTGCTCAGCAAACCCCACTTGGTATTCCCAACAATTTATAATTCCAAGGCAGAAGATAACGACGGTGGATTTATAACTCCAAGGCAGAGTAGATATTTTTGTGTCTCCGTAACACTATAATATAGTTTGTGGATCAAGAATTCATCGAGGTCTAGTAACTCGGCTTTACGGATTTCTGATTCACCTTTGGATTAATCCCACAAGCTAATCCGAGCTTTTTGAGTTGGCAGAGTGAAGGATTTTTACTCCACAGTTGGTATTTTTGTGGAAAAGATACTTTTTTTTCATGAAGTACCTTGGGATTTGGTGTCAAGTAACTGTGGTTTTCGTCACGGGCTCTTGGGCTGTATGATTGCAGGTAGATACTTGCTCATAAGTAATTGGTTCTTGTGTGACTTGTACTTTCCACCCCCGGCGTTTACTGTATCCACAGACTCCTTCCACGTCGTTTGCCCGGGCCGCCGTTTTTCAATTTCGACTTGAGCGGAAATCGATGAGCCAAGTCCTTTTCTCTCTTCGGTCTCTTTCGCCATCAACGTCATCCTTCCTGTCCTTTCCTCCTTATTTTCCGACGGGAACTGCCTCCCAATTTCCTTCCACCCCGTTATCCAATTTCACTGACGCCACTTTCCTCCCTTCAAATTGAGCCCATCGCGTTTCCGCCCTCCCAAACCATTATTTGTCACTTATTAAAACGGGATCGTCCGTAAATTTCCCCCTCTATCGCTTTTCTGACTTTATTAAAAGCTCGTTCGAGGAGCTTCATCAGGCGTAGCATCGTTTCAATGGAAACGTGAAACCTTGTTGTGGGCTTATCTTGTTATAATGGAATTTGGTTATGAGCCACTCGTTCGCCGACTTGAGCCAAAAAAAATTCCCTGTGGAGAAAAATTGAACTGGTTTTATTTATTTGAGCTCTTGCTTCCTAACTTGGAGAGGTTATAACAAAATGCCTCGCTTTTTGCGTTTCAGACATCGTGGAATAGCCGTTGAACTGTTGAATTTTTTACTGTAGATCGTTAAATGATCAATTCCGAAGGTGATAATATCTTTTAGTGGGATATTTAGTTGAAATTACCCTCGTGATCATAATACTTGTCTTTCCGTAGTAATTTATTTCGATTGGTGTTTACCTATACTGGGTAGGTACTTGAGTAAAAGCGGTGGAGGCCCTTCGTGATTATCACAGGTCAGATCATGAAAAATTACGCTGGATGAAAAGCCCACAAACAAGAAAAGATCAATTATATTGAAGGGCACTTATGACAACTGTATGAACTTCACCGAGTGGTCTTTATATAGCAGTCAGCTTACCGCTGTTATTACTAGAGTATTTCTACGAAGCTGAAGTAGACGCATCAGCGTTTTCTTTTCTTTGTTGGGCTTTGAGGCCACCAGATCGCTGGTCCCTCCTCCATCCCTGGTTTAGATGAAGGGCATAAGCCTATAATTAGGGCATTACGAGGGGGAATGAGGAGTTATCAGAGGGCTTTGGCCGGCTCGAAGGAAGGAACAGAGATCTGACTGACTACGCCTCCTTGTTCGACATAATAACAGCCAGAAACAAAAACAATAACAACCGTAATTGGACTCCTAACATTGAAGCTGAGTCCTTACTTTATTAAATACAGTAGTTTACGGTTAGAAAAAGGGATTTGATATTCGCTACAAAAACTATTGTGGACCTCAGGTAGGTACCCGGATGCCGACAGGTGTTGCATGTCATGTTGACTAAAAAAATAATTCAGAACAACGTGCAGTTCATCAAATTTCTGTACCTTATCCAATCACCCGGGGAATTTGTTTGGAGAGGATTATCATAGACTGACGTACTGCTGTGATCGACCACAACCGAGTGCATTGTGTAGTTCTAAAATGGAGAATAGTTAGAGCGCATGAGCATAACAATCAACAAAGCTCTTGTAAGGCTCAATAATTAGTCCCGGTTATATCTTACCGATTTTGATTAAATTTCGTCATGATAAATTTCGTTATATGTATTTTGGGTTCTAACTTATATTCCTAATGAATTTCATCGTGGTCGGAGCAATAGTATTGTCTGCTCAAGTGCGAACTTGATACCCTTATTTAAAACGCTCATCACTGCTAAAGAGGTACCTCGTTACATTTTGCTCAAATTTGATAGGTCGCTAGGGATTGGTTTCTGTAGGAGTATGTATGCTGTTTCTCGCTCTAGTACACCAGCTACCCAGCTTTATTCTCACATTCTTAAGTTGTTGATACGAAGAGCGCCAACGGCGCCAATACTTGTATTTTCCTAGTTCGTTTATAACGTCAGTTCCTTATAACGAGGTCTTTTGAACTCCAAGTCGACCGAATTCCAAGTTCAGCCTCGTTTACCGCAGCGAATGTCCCCCGATGGCTTTAGAACAAAATGAGGAACAGCGCAAAGGCTGTTGCCTTCGGTTCAACGACTCGAACAGTTCAGTGGATGATGGCTGCTTTTGTTGGCTCTTTCCAAAACCGTTTCCTCGTTAGCTGGAGACGAGCGTCACGGCCCGAGATTCACTTCCTCCTTCAGAAAATAAAAATGGCCCCTCATTTACAATATGGGCCGGCGAAACAAGGCGCAACGGTCCCTGGGAATGGGGTTGGTGCAGCGGAGGATATGGTATTCTCATGGACTACAGCTTCTTGATATATATGATCCTAGTCTAGAGAGCGGGAACGGAAAAAAGTGTGAATGAGGTCTGTTTGTTAGTTTTTTTTATTTCTCATCGGTCTTCACTGCCATCATAATACGACGGAAAAAACAGAGACCAGCTGCGTACGACGATCACTCCCGGTTTAGATATCAAGTCATTCATTGCCACTAAGCGCCTTCTCATTGGATAGCCAGTCGAATTTTATTAACTACCTACAATTTGATAATCACCAGATGCATCAACTCTGCCGTTTTAGCGAATTTTCAAAGAAAATGAAGCTATTGCAATGGCTTCGAAATTTAAATAATATAAATTTTTGGAAATTTTCTTCATAGAAATCCGTTTCAGACCATTCTAAAACGATTCCTGAAATTTAACACTTTTTAGCGAATTTTCAAAGAAAATGAAGCTATTGCAATGGCTTCGAAATTTAAATAATATAAATTTTTGGAAATTTTCTTCATAGAAATCCGTTTCAGACCATTCTAAAACGATTCCTGAAATTTAACACTTTTTTATATGTATATATATATATATATATTTATTTATATATGTGTCACTCCAGACGATAACTCTCGATAGAATTGAGATAAACAGCTCAAATTTGCACAAAAAATCTATCTTGGCAATCGAAAGGCTAAGTTCGAAGATGGGCGAAATTGGCCTACTCTAAGGAGGGTTTTGGCGCATTTAAAGTGCGCAAAAATTACCCAAAAATCCCCAAAATGTTATTTTCCAACAAGTGACCCCTCATTTTAAAGGTTTTTGCACGCTGAACACGATGGTGGAATCGGATTTTAGATATCTTGATCCGTTCTCAAATTAGAGCATTTAAAGTGCGCAAAAATTACCTAAAAATCCCCAAAATGTTATTTTCTAACAAGTGACCCCTCATTTTAAAGGTTTTTGCACGCTGAACACGATGGTGGAATCGGATTTTAGATATCTTGATCCGTTCTCAAATTAGAGCATTTAAAGTGCGCAAAAATTACCCAAAAATCCCCAAAATGTTATTTTCCAACAAGTGACCCCTCATTTTAAAGGTTTTTGCACGCTGAACACGATGGTGGAATCGGATTTTAGATATCTTGATCCGTTCTCAAATTAGAGCATTTAAAGTGCGCAAAAATTACCCAAAAATCCCCAAAATGTTATTTTCTAACAAGTGACCCCTCATTTTAAAGGTTTTTGCACGCTGAACACGATAGTGAAATCGGATTTTAGATATCTAAATCCGTTCTTAAATTAGAGCATTTAAAGTGCGCAAAAATTACCCAAAACTAGGATAATCTTTAAACTCTTACCCCCACCCCCTTAGAGTGGTCAGATTGAAAAATGTGAGAAGTATTAATTGAAGACGAGAGTTCGAAGCAAAAAAGGGGGAGGCAAACGATTAGTACAACTCCTTGAATTTACCCACAGCGATCAAATAAATAAGCACTTAGTACAATTACGTAATAAACAAACGGTAGAATCAGGATGGACAAAACGTACAAATTAAAATAAATACGAAGAGAATATACATAGAAAACCAAATTTTAGACCGAAGTTTTCCTTTATTCAAAACCATAGCCATTAATTCGAATATTTCTTTGAAAATTCGCTCATTAAGTCATGCTGCATGACTGATTTTTTATATGTATATATATATTTATATATATATGTGTCACTCCAGACGATAACTCTCGATAGAATTGAGATAAACAGCTCAAATTTGCACAAAAAATCTATCTTGGCAATCGAAAGGCTAAGTTCGAAGATGGGCGAAATTGGCCTACTCTAAGGAGGGTTTTGGCGCATTTAAAGTGCGCAAAACTTACCCAAAAATCCCCAAAATGTTATTTTCCAACAAGTGACCCCTCATTTTAAAGGTTTTTGCACGCTGAACACGATGGTGGAATCGGATTTTAGATATCTTGATCCGTTCTCAAATTAGAGCATTTAAAGTGCGCAAAAATTACCCAAAAATCCCCAAAATGTTATTTTCTAACAAGTGACCCCTCATTTTAAAGGTTTTTGTACGCTGAACACGATGGTGAAATCAGAATTGCGATATCTCATTCCGTTCTCAAACTGGAGCACTTTGAAGATTAAGGAACGTGGTTATTTCTTCGAAAATTCGCTCTTATAGCCATGCTGCATGACTGTGGTTTTTTGATATTCATGCAACGTATTCCATACGACCGCCAAACTCCATCACTTCCTGGATGCCTAACTCCGTCTCTGATTTGTAGGTATGATGGATGAAGAGTACTCCACTGGGGCTGAAATTTGGTGATTTGTCTCCGTAAATCGTTGTTTCGCGGTTAACAGGCCAGGAAATTCCAATTAGTCGGGATAAATAATGAGTATTATTTTCTTGAACATGTAGACCAGAATGGTCCTAGATCCTACACGCTCCACCGTTCTGTTTTCTTAACTGTTGTCAGGTATGTTTTAATTATATTTTATATACTACCTAGGCAAACTAATCATATAGTTTGAATCGCGATTCTTTATCAGTTACAATTATTCTGTATATTTCGAATACATGATGGTCATCATGTTTCATTAGCTGAGATGTCAGTAATAACGTAGTAACCAACTCATTGCCGGCAAAAGCATTCAAAGGTAATCAGATTCCTTAAGACAACACCTGCTATAATAAAATGTGTATCTTACGAACGGTCTTTTAGGATTCTGGACAGGTCTGATGGGCCGATAGCAGCTACCGGCATGTTCGTTGGGAGCTCTTCTTTATGTCCACTATCCGTGCTCCATCCAGTTCCACCTCGTAGGTATTCAAGAACCAGAGGAAATGGAAAGTAATGGAAGAGCGAGTTAGATGATTCAAAGTGAGTGAACTCTGAATGAGGGGAAAAAAGGTGAAGCGTGGTCCCTGGGGGCGAACCACCTGTCACGCAACCTGCCTCATGCAACCGAACGCAACACAATACCGAAGAATAACAATTAATCTGTGGCGGAGCACCCCCCATGGATCCGGAATAAACGGACCAAGGAACCTAAAGCGCGTATCCGGGATACACATTTTGGTTAAAAGCTTGTATAAAAGGGATTGCTGTACGGCTCAAATGTCTACTCAGGCAATGCTTTGAAATGCGTGAATGCCTGGTGTGTCATAATTTGGCCTTTTGTTGGAAAAAGCCTCTTCGTGTAGTCACGTTCCAAAGCTCCTCAAGAAGTAATGCAGATTACCTCGTATTGATATACTTAATGTGCATGCTGATGAATTTGCTTCATATCCTTTATACGTAACTTGCCTCCGCTGTTCATTACACGATGTATGAGGTGTGAAGCGGGATAATAATTTCGTTATATGCATTGAGTTGAATAATTCAATTTTCAATTCAATTTTTTTATTCAGCAAAAAATACTTTATACGACAAATATAATGATTTAATACACTGATTAATACGTTGGACCTGCTTACAAAGAGATCTGATCCTAATTAATGTCATTATTCATGCGCAAAGTCGGCTAAACTCGCGTTGGCTGTCTATTTCGGCCAGCTGTCAACTGTATCTTGAGATTGTGTTTAACCCGTATATAGTAGGCAGCCACTGTGGATAAGACAACTGAAAATTCACTTGGCGTCTCACGTTTATTGGACATCTCGTTACTCTTGGCTTCGTTAGATGAATAGGTCGACCCCTACGGCGACCAGCCATCGACTCAACCTCCACCAGAAGCTTTCAGGACAACACGTGTGTCACTTGATTAGGTTGCCTTCTAATGACGTGAGGGTGTTGTATCTCATTGGACGCTAATGTGACGCAGGTGCAGTGCTAGTTTACTTGTGTCATGTCTTGAATGTTATTGTGATGCCCTTTACAAAACTTCATTTCCCTCATACAATCATGATCAGATTTCAGCCGACCCAATTTATTGAAAAGATATTGTACCGACTGGATAAGCCGTATTTATAGTAGGTTAAAAACGCATTTTGAAGTGAGGTAATTTAATTTGATTCTGGCTAATAGTCTGGAAAATTTTGACGAAGACACTAACTTATTTTATGTGTACATTCTGACTCGATTCACTTACCTTTACTTCCGACCAGGGCCTTACTGGTTTCCAGGATTAAGATTGAAACGAGTTGACCTGTAAAAGTGAAGGTCGAATTTCGAAGAAGAAAAAAGTTTTTCGTTTTTTGCACTAGATGTTACTACAGAATCTGCTGAAAGTTTTGGTTGGAATAATAATAAAGTACCTTTTGAAATGCCCTGAAGAAAAAAAAATCATCGAAATTGGTGAACGCCGGGCGCGTAAGCTGGCTCATCTTCTGAAATTGTTGTCAGTTTGTTGTCAACAGAGATGATAATTGTTCTTATTTCACTTCAAAGACACCTTCCTTGTGTATACAATTTTTGTATACATGTGGAAGAGAATCGTGGAAGTCCCGTGAGCCTCAGGAGAGCGCACCGTTCCTTCCACGGCGAAATTTCTAGAAAAGCATCAACCGTGTTTTTGTAACTCCATGTTCCATGTTCTTCTCCGGATCGGGAAGCCCTAGCACGATGATTTTTTTTCCAATTTGTTGGCAACTTTAATGAACATACAATCATCCCAAATCGTAATATTTCGAAGCATTTGTGGATATATCGGAATCCTGAAAATCTGGTGGGACAGTAACTCGCGATAATATTTTTCTATGTTTTCTATTTTATATTCTCTACTGCCGTTCGTAGGCGATGTTTCGAGATTATTACATTTCATTAATAAAAGTTAGTCAATATTGAAAGTTTGAAACCAGTTGGAATATAAAACGCTCAGAAAAGGTGCATAAGTTTGAAAAAAGGTGTCTACCATCGAGTCTTCTTAATGCCTCACCCAAGCTAGTTAGCGCGACTTTCCAATGCAGGTCAGAAGTTTATCAAACCGACCATTAGGTAGCGTTGTGTAAAAAATTGGTAATTTATCATTATTATCAAAACCAAGGTCAGTAGGTACTGAATAATTACTGCTGAGCGGAGCGTCGACCACTCTGGCTACCGACAGGGCCCATGTTTTTTCTCAGTGCGTGTTTCCTAGTTGTGTCTTAGTTTATGGTTTCAGTTAAATAGTCAGGAACACGAACGCGAACCGCAATTATCGAGATCATACTTCTTAGTCTTCCTAATCTCTTTCTCTTCCTAAAATTTTGGTCACTTCTCTAGCCCACGTTTGGAACCACTGAATCAGGTAGCTGTACCGATCAGTTATAATTATCACTTATCTCAAAAACTGCTCAACAGCTACATTCTCTGATGATCCATCTTGGCTACATATCTTGGATTAACTAAGAGAAGGTCACGCCGACTCAGCTGTTGAAATCCATACAGGTGACGTGATATCCAGATCTATTTTCACGTGGGAGGGCAGTAGCAGAGTTCGCCCGTATTAATTGCGTATAGACGAGTGACATTGATTAATGAATACCGATGTGAGATGAACGATTGGACTCATCTGCATTCGGATTTATCTGCGCCGGAACAGGGCCTACACACAGTCTAAACTGACTGCCTGAAGATTGAGTAACCACTTGCAGAAAAATTGTGTTAAGAATGCTCTTTCAAGGTTTTACTACTCCGTCCATATTACCCTCCGTTATTTTCTGTCCTATTTCTTCTGGTTTGAATTTTTACGCGACTAGACTTACGTAAAAACAGTTGAATAAGGAGGGCGCGATAAGATAAGTTTACTCCCATAACATTCGCAAGCACACGAGTTGAAATGGTTTGGTGGTACAGACTCGTGTAGTATACGAATGGCCTTGCCCAAGGTCATCGCCCGTTGAATCGAAGTTGCATTCATTGCAGTCTGGAAGTCTGGACGTCGAGTAGGCACACGCTGGGCAGTCCAACACTTCACTTCTACCTCACGTCTCACAGCACTGTGAGTTACTTCATGTATGTACCTATCTCATCCTATTTACATCCGTCTAATTTTCAAGCGATGCGGTAGCAAGAATGCGCATGAATGCGCGTAGTTCGGAATCTTGACAATTTAAACATATGTATGTTGTTAGGTTCAGTTGGAATTTCGCGAGATACTTTTTGTGTGCAAAAACGCTGCAAATTATTACACCTGTATAGATGCCTCTTCTGCGTAGATCACTGTTTTCTGTGGTCAATACCCTCGAGCTCTCTCCAGGAAAGCCCTAAATGTAGTACTGAAGCCGGCCCGGGGATTAATGTTGCATAAAAATGCGCGGGATTCAATAATTCAATCATTCATTATTTATAGTTAGTTATTCATGAAGAATAAGGTAAATAATAAACCGTTGTGTAATAATTTACCTGTATAGATGCCCCTTCTGCGTAGATAGTATAATAAACTGTTGTGTAATAATTTACCGTTTTGTAATAATATACCCAATAATACTTCAACGTTTGTTCAAGCTGCAAAAGTACCTTTAAACAAAATCCATCACTTGTCAAATGAAATAATATCGCAGAACAAACAACTCGACTTCATACAGCCATCCGTGATTATAATCAGGTGCTCCCTAGCGATGATATCTGGGCCGGATTTATACCGTTTGATCACGATCATGTTGACGAAGTTTTTCGGTGCAAACGAACGGCTGGTCGTACAATGCTCCGGGTGGTCTCAAAATATTCTTTAGTTCAAGATCAATTTAAAAACGTGAACAAACCATACCCTTCTATTGAAAGTTCTCGAGCTACGGCTTTCTGAAAATTTCAGCCCCTATTTTTCACCCCTTAGAGATGACTGACAGTAACTAGACTCCAAACGGGACCTACAAACCGAATTTCATCAATTTTGGTTCATGGTAACCAAGAAAAGTGCGAAGTACGGCGTACGGCGGACAGACAGAAATTTTTTTATTGCATTTTCGGATTCTACGTAGGTACCTGGAAACGTAAACCATTAAATTTTGAGAGGGGTTAAACTTTTTTTCATACTCGATTCCAAAGGTTTATTATTAAAAAATAAACCAAAAATGTAACGCGATACCGTTAAACATTATTCGGTAGCTACATAGCAACAATCACGGTTGACCAAATCATTAATTTGGCTGAAGAAAACATCCGAGGGATATGTTCACCTAAGAGGCTGCAATCCGAAATGGAGCCTCTGTAGGACTGCTGAGTAAGAATGACGAGGTGAGGACCCTCCCTAATCAGCTGAGTGAGCCGTGAAATTTCTTTACTATTTTTTCACCTACGAGGCTGAAGTTCGAAATGGAGCCTCTGTAGGACCGTTGAGTATGAACGACGAGATGAGGAAATGTTCTCCGTAAGCCACAAAAAAAGTAAACCACATTTTCTCCGCTTTCACAGAAAAGCTTTGAATGTGGATATGCAATACTGTACTGTCAGTTTGTGCGCCTCCATGAGTCATTGTTTTTCCGTGAATGCGGAGAAAATGTGGTTTACATTTTTGGCCTCAGATTCGGTTTTAAGGCCTTGTAAACTCGTTCTAAGCAAATGTTCAGCCCCAAATGCTATTAGGTTGAACCAAAATGATATCTGGTTGTTGTTGAGGACCTAGTCGAAACGTCGAAGTAAATAAATTATGAATTTATTAGAATATTTCCTGTAAATAACTAGTATAGTTCGGTCATCGTAATTACCTCACATATGTTTATTTATGTTTGGATAAGAGAGTTTGGAGAGAGAGGTGTAGATAATAGACTTCTTAGAGGGTTTGTTTACTAGCTTGTTCTTTCGTCAATGGCCCTAATCGTGTGAAGGGGTATTTTTCAGCGATAAAGCTTTGTTGGCGTGGGACACACTTGAAATTCAACTGAAGGCCTCGTCCGATAGATGAGATCCGAATATAGGATCTCTGTGGGATATTAGCGTAAGAAAGGAACTGTTCTGTGTGAAAAGGTCTTCGCCCACGTCCAAGTTTCGGGGGTGCGGGGGCTGTTGGCCCACTAAAGTCTACGCATCGTGCTGCCATTCAGTGGACTTACCGTCAGGCTGGAAGTTCAGGAAGTTGCCACACTGTTATGGATATCGAATGAATCAAGTCAGCTGAAGTTAGTTGTTTTGTCGCTTATATATCACGCGGACATAGCACTATGCTACACCCGGTATACCGGTCCGGAGCTGAATTTCCTTGATGTTGTTCATGAGGTATGTCGCTAAGGCAAGGTGAGAGGCGACGAAGCAGAGCAGCGGAGATTTTTACTTCTTTTCACGAAAGTAAATAAACCGGAACTGAAAAACAAGGGCGTTCCGTTCCAGGGGATCCTGCCCGGGAGACTCCAGCGGTTACAGCTTCAAAAAACTTGTCAGTACTCCCAAAGAAAAAGGACACGAGGCCGAAGACTCAGGTGGCAAGACGCCGTCATTATCTAGGAAATCGATAAAGCTATGTTAAATGATGTTTTCGCTCTTTTTTGGTTAACGTGTATCAAAACATCTCCATCCTCCATTTGCCTGAAAAAAGGCTACCAGATTGCTTATGCACAGTTCACAGGAAACCAGCTGTGCGAGTCATGAAACTCTCGCTTTCGATTTAACACCTCTGCTTTAAGACTGATAGTTTGTGGAGGATGTGATATCGCTTGGAGCACATAGTGTCCTAAAGATGACCGATCAAATTTCTAAATATGATTTGCTGCTGATATTGTTAGACTCCATATATGCTCCCACATAACTACCTTCTGCTTAGGTCAGTATTATTTCACTCATTTATATTGTCTTTTTTTTCTTTTTTTTTGAATGGGTCATATGTTGAGTAGTGAGCTAGTGAGTTGCCCATCCTCTCATTCTGTGTCGTCAGTTATAATAATAATTTATTGTATATCACCCATTGAAGGATACATAGATAAATTTATAAAATACAGGATACCTATAGAGCAAGCTGCATAGGTAGATATCTACAATTACTGTAAAATACAATCAATTAATAGGTACCTATGTAGGTGGTTTACATTTCGTTGGCCGCAGATTCACAAATTGAATAAATTGGATTGTCCGCCATTCTCTTCAACACTTTCTCCAATTAGCAAGCTCGCAAATTTCTTATTTTTGATGGCAGCGTACTAAAAATTTTGGCGGCCAAGAAATTTGCTGATGTTCTCAGCCGTTGTGGTTCGCACTAGCTTCAAACAAAGACGATCCCGAGATCCGAGTGCCTTGAGTACGTGCTGGGAGCTCGAAAGCTTCCATGTTTGAGGCAGTGTAGTACAACAGTCCGATAACGTACAGCCCAACGACTGTCATCACTCCCTAAACAGAGGCCGGCAGGACGCACGAGAAGAAGCTCGACAAATGACTCTTAGCGCTCCTTTTTCCTTCTTAAGAGCAAGTCCCACAGCAGGAGAGTTGTCCCACACCAAGAGGCCATGCGTCATGTGCGAAGCAAAGTGGGCATAATAAATCTTCATCAGGACGTTTTGAGAGACAGCAAGATCTGCAAATAAATTGTTCTTGATAACTTGTTTGTTCAGGTTCTGACGGATCTTCAAGCCTAACAACAGGTTGAGAGAACTGCTGCGGTTTCGTCCCGAATATGAAGCTCTTTTGACCAACTTGTACGACCTTCGTCTTGGATGCGTCCAAAACTGGCCGTGTTTGCTGAACACCGGATACTGATAAGCACTCACCCGATGATGAGTCAGTGATGAAGCTACGTCATCATAAATACAGAACAGAGGGCCAATTATTGAGCCTTGCCGTACTCCCAGGTTGAGGGATAGGGCGGATGAGTCAAATCAACCATCTGGTGCCAGCCTGACAAATGGGTTTCGATGAACTTGAAGGCAGCAGCATCGATGCCGTGATACCTAAGCTTGCCTACCAGAATCCAACTGTCAATACAGTCAGATGCACGAGTAAGATCAAATGCAATCAGAGCCACACCTTCACCTGTATCAAGACCATCAAGGACACACTGCACAACAGAAGTGAGGGCCTGCGAAGAGGAGAGCTGTCTTCTGAATCTGTAGTGGAATGTTGTCATCAGTGCATTATCCTCAAAGTGAGAGCAAAGTTGTTTATGCACTAATGCTTCACAGCTTTTACCACCACTGGTTATTGATGTAGGTATCGTAGTTGAACACGTTTCCTTTTTTCGGGATGGATACGACTATGACACATTTCAAAGAGGCTTGAAATATACCATGAACGAAATACTACTTGCTGAACAAAAACGAAAGAGGCTCAGCGAGCTCAGAAGCACCAGCAGACCTCATCTTCATTGAATTGCTTAATTGAATTCCAACGAAGTGGTCCTGTTGAGGCTATTCATCGTTCTGAAAACGTCCTCCACCCCGATTTCTTCTAGTGAGAAAGTCAGCTATGAGCTACCATATCCACCGAAGGAATTGTCTATGAGAATCAAATGTTACAACGTTGGCCGGAACTATATTCGATATGCAACTCAGAAAAAACGAATTGAATCCATCTGCACAAAGACTGATCATTTCCTCCCAATTGTTGGCAAAACTTACAGCTCCTGTGCGCTTGTTATTATGCTGGGGAACATCTGTGTGCACCTCTATCCAAGTGGGTCCATTTCATCAACTGGTTAACGGGAAGGTCGTGCAACGGACTACTCACCGCTATTCACGTCGGCCCGCCTCGTTCCGCATGTACAAGCTTTACGGATTGATTACCTGAAGACGGTCTCTGCGAAAGACATGGAATTATGCGATGGGAGTTATCTGTGCGTAGTTAAGTTTTCCCTATGATCCACCAGAAAAACCTACTTACTCGTGCTGATGCTGATGGGCATAATGATGTATGTAACCGTGGTAGATCTGTGGGGACCCCAAGGCTCGTCATGTGCTGTAGCGCCACGGAGTATAGGGTGACCAAAATCTAAGGCACACCATAATATCTCCTTCAAGAAGGTAACCCCCCTTAATATTTTGCGTAGAATCTGAATGTCAAATTTTTGCGTATTGTCCATTTGCAAAACGAGCGCAGTGTACTATCGTCGTTGTTTCAAATGAGAAACCCTCCCATTTTTATTGCAGATTCGGATTCTGCGTGAAATTTCATTAAAAAACCACCCGTCACTCGAATTTTTTAGTGCGCAAAAACGTGGCACATACAAGCAAAATGTGCTCTAAACGCAGAAAATCGAGTTTGGTGAGTGTAGTAAACTACTAAGTGTATAACATGTTTTTTATGAGTTTTTTCGCGTTGAATAACGTGGTGATGTTGCTTTTTGATTTGAGCAAACCTTTTATTTTTTTCTCAACTCACCTTCAGAGATAATAAGTAGGTAGGTTCCTTATATTTCAGAAGTAAAATACCTATCTACTGATCAAAGATGAGTTTTTGAGGGAAAAAATTAAAAGATAGGTTTGCTCAAATCTAGAAGTAACATCGCATTATTCAGCGTGAAAAAACATTAAAATCATGTGCCTATCACTCGATTTTCTATGACTTAGACACATTTTGCATGCATGCGCGCAAATTTTTGCGCATTCCGAAATTCGAGTGCGTTTTTCATGAGATTTCACGTGAATCCGAATCTGCAATAAACATTCGGGGTTCTTTTAAAAAAACAAAGTTGGTTTGCATTGAGCACGTTTTGCACATGTACACGTACGCAAAAATGTCATATTCAGATTCCAGGCAAAAGATTAAGAGGGTTACCATTTGAAACGTTTTTTAATACCCACTTCAAGGGAGATATTTCGGTGAGCCTTAAATTTTGGTCACAATGTATAGGTATGGCATATTTGTATGAAGTCCTGTGAAGCAATGTTGATGATAACATTGGCGCAATGATTCCCAGGTGCTTAACGTTAACCACCCGGAACGTATATGATTATAAGGTACCTATGTCCTCAGACTGCTGGTGCGTATCTGCGTTGGTAATTCCATAACGGTCCCATAGGTACTTGATAATTATTATGCAATATGAATAATAATAATAAGTAATGAATCTTACAGTAGGTACATCATCATTATCTGTCATCTAGCAGGGTTATGCAGCATCATTGTAGTACAGCATAAAGAGACCATATATTATATAATAGCGTCAGTGACTTGTCAATCAATAATAATACGAGGCAGATTGGCAGGCGCCTTGTGGGGTAAGCGTGGAAAAGTGATGAAATCCGGAACATTCTCATTTCGCGTTCATGTAAGATTTCACGGGTTAGCTTACTTACACAAACTAATATTTTCCCGTTTGGTTCTTGTCTCCGTCAACCCTATTAACTACCGCTGCTGTTCAGTTACGTATACTTAATGTGACATGAAAGCTGTTGTTATAAAAGTTTGATCTCCGTGTTTGCGCAGGCGCATGTGGTATCAGCTTTCGAGCAGTCGCTGAGCAACATGACACAGCGGCTGCAGCAGCTGACAGCCACAGCCGAAAAGAAAGACTCGGAGCTGATGGAGCTCCGGCAGACGATCGAGCTGCTGAGGAAGCAGAGCGTCGAAGCCGGGCTCACCTCTCAGGGCCTCTCCCCGCAGCTCTCAAGGAGACACACCATCAACGCCTCCGATCCCAACGGTAATACTATCTATTACGTTTATAATTATAATAGCTCATAACTCATAAGCTGTAGTTCTTGTGTGTCTTATACTTTTTGGAGCTTTATTTTGAACCTTGCGTCATACCTTCATCACCTTGACTGCCATTCGATATCTACAGATAACAGAGGTGGGTTCGTGTCGGAAGGGAACATTTCGCGGCAGTTGTCCACCGACTCTGTATCCAGCCTTAACTCCCTCAGCTCCGCCTGCAGCCTCTCAAGCACCCCTCTCAATCAAGAAACGGAAAAGAAAAAGAAGCGAGGATGGGTGAGTAAATGATACAGTGACTCAGATAAGTAGGATCTTGTGAACATTTTATATGTATTTGGCAATTTTTTTCATAATAAATTCCGTTAATAATTCCTCATTTATCCCACACCGTGGGTTTCACTGTTGAATGTATGAAAATGAACTTTTGTGATTAATTGCTGGAGCGATAATGAGAATTTCATTGGCACATACCTCCCCAATTCGGACAGGATCCATTCATTATTCATGAATCATTCAGCCTGGGCCTTCTCTGACCTTGTAATTCATCAAATCTGTAATGGAAATGCCACACGACTCATCATAAAATATGTTTTACAACAACTTTGAATGCGTCTTCCACAGTTGAGGAGCTCGTTCAACAAAGCGTTTTCCCGAGGAAAGAAGAACAGAAACGGATCACTGTCCTCCGACGCGGACGACAGATGCGACGGTCTGTCAGCCCCGTCGTCACCTCTCCTGAACCATCCTCACATTATGAATGGCTGCTCGAGTAACGGAAACGAGTCACAGGCTTCCCATTCTCCTTCTGAGTAAGTTGTAAATTCATCTGGTACTCTTGAAATTGAATAGGTACCCTCAACAGGCTATTTGCATTAGAAATAAAACTCGAAATAGCTGGTTAATTTTAGGGTAAGGAGGTATCATAGTAACGAAACGAGAGATTACACGGCCTAAACCAATTTTCTTGAGTAGAAACAGGCTTTTAAAATCGAAACATTCAAAAAGTGGCGCTGAGCTTGCGACGTCATCACTGATATGAAGGAGGCTGTAGCTGTAGCCAATTAGCGCACTCAGAAATTTGCGCGTAATCACCCACCTGTTTTGATTTTCGGTTTCTATTTGGATTAAAGTAAATCGATAGTTATTGTTTTAATGAAGAGCCTTCATTTTCACGTGTCTTGCAGTATACTCGTTCTTCCAATAGAAAAAAATTTAAAAATCATACAAATAGCCCATTTGGACGCCTTTCTGTGTTTTGTGCAATAATCTCATCGCTCTCACGTTCCTGGTATTGGAGGTCGTGAAAATGTCTCGCGTGATCTGGAGTATGTTATATTTCGCTCATGGGTTCGTCGTTTCAAGGGAGTACCCCAGAGAGACAGGCCCAGAAGTGGTTGAAGAGCTGAAAAAGCAGTTGAGGGAGAAGGACCTCGTGCTGACGGACATCCGGTTGGAAGCCCTTAGTTCGGCCCATCAACTGGAGAGCCTCAAAGACACAGTCATCAAGATGAGGGTAAGTTCATTATTTCTACAGTAATTATTGCCAAATTATCCATCTTTAGGGATGAAAGAGAGTTGAACTTCGTTGCAGAACGGAGCTGCTCTTCAGACGGGTGTGTGATGTAAAGCATAGAGATGAACGTTTTCAGCTCAACATTTAACAAGTTTGGCTCTACTCCTAATGCCTCAGCTATCCTGTAGAAGTAGCCGTGTTCTACTAAGTTAAACGCCTGTAAGGGTTGAAAATCCTATCAGATCTTTGCAGTCAGTATTTAATAAAGCTGTTGTTGGGGTCTAATTCCTGTTCATTGCTTCTCAAGCTATATTCTTCTATTATCCCATTTCACGGGAAAAAGGGTTCATAGATACATCACCGCCCATAAGCCCTTTTTAAACACAGCATGTTCCATTTAGTGAACTGTCACATTATTCCGCTTCACTATAATATAATAATTATACAGTTTACGAATTCGTTAAAATTCAGATCCAGTAATGGTTTATTATGTGGGCTATGAACTAGGATATCAGAATAGACAGTAGCCAAATTTTTGGAAACCTAATTTCGCATTTTCCAGAACGAAATGGTGAACCTGAAACAAGACAATGAAAGGCTTCAACGGCTCGTGACCAGCAAGTCACTCACTTCATCACAGACTTCACTGCCAAGGAATGACAGTTTGGAAAGAAGATTCAGTATGAACGATGCGTTACCTGGTGAGTAATATCCAGAGCTAAGGACTCTCGTGTTTTATAGTTTCTTGACATGTCAACAGAGTTTTAAACTGGTTATTCTTCAATTTTCAGACTGCAAGTACGACTTGTTTGCGGGTGATCCGGACGGCAAGAGGGTCACATTGTCGGTCTATCTAGGATGTCATGGCAGCTACCACAGGTACATAGAAGACGCGGCTGAGTGCACTGTAGCATCGCTCTCTGTTAGTGGCAAAACCAAGTGGGAAATGTTGGATGCGATGATACGGAGAGCGTTAAAGGTCTGTACCTGTCTGAAATTATTTGATTTACATTTACAATGAATGTGAGCAGTGCAGTAGATGTGTTTGAGAAAGTCAATTTTTCTGTCTCTTTGTTGTTACATTGAAAATAAAACAGGGTTAAGACAAAAGAATATTACATCGTTCTGGAGTGGAGAATACTAGGATTAAAATCTCAGCCATTTGATAAAAGGTGGCATTCCAAAACCCTTTGAGACATCACATAAAAAGAAATGAACACAGGAATGTTGGCTTTTGTGATTTCACGTTACCACAACACAAGTTATTTCACAAAACAAGTCCTTTTCGGCATCACAATGAAACTGGAAAAATCTGAAAATGTGAAATGTGAAACAAAACGTGTCATAGTTGAGAACGATGGAGGACGGAAGATAACCACAACTCGAGCATTTTTTGGGCATGCTGTTTGGTTGGCCACACTGTACGGATTGACCAACGAGAGACAGCCTTTCTCCATGTCCGTTTACTGCCATACAACAAATTGAAATAAATTTTCTAAAATTATAGATATACCTACACTGTTTTTGCCCTATGAATGAATTGTTGTTTCTTTCAAGACATAACCTTTCAGAAAAAATAAATGTGAAAACCTGATGCAAATTCCCAATTATCAACTTGTTCGACCTTTTATGCACCTATGTTTCAGGACTACATCGAGAAAGTAGACCCTGTCCATGGTTTGGGTCTCAGTTCTGAGAGCATCTGGAGCTACCACATTGGGGAAGTCGTGAGGTACAAAGACAGCAAACTGCCTGAACTGCTGCCCTGTGGCTACCTCATTGGCGATATCAGCAATATCTCTGTGTGCCTCAAGGGGGCCTTGCATTCAGGGGCCTTGGACGCCCTAGCCTTCGACACCCTCGTCCCTAAATCCATCATCCAAAGGTATACCCCGATGTCCCAGTTGTAGTATTTCAAGTTGTGTATTTCCGTGGCTTCTGAAATCTGAGAACATAATAGACTAATCATGTAGGTACCAGCCTATCAGATCAAATGTTGATCCGGTAGTATACTCTTAAATGTTACACTTCATTTGTGTTCATGTGATCATATCTTGTCCAGGTATGTTTCCATGCTGACGGAGTATAGAAGGATAATACTATGTGGCCCTGGTGGAACAGGCAAAACCTACCTCGCTAACAAACTCGCTGAATTTCTAGTCATACGTGCGGGGAAGGAGTCAACTGCCGAATCCATCGCCACGTTCAAGTTAGTTTAATCAATTCACCTTTTAACATCAGTATTAAACTTGGTAGGTTTTCTTTTTAGGTATTACGCTGTTGAGTAATATTGTGGTCAAGAAATTTAACCTGATGAGAGTTCCAAGACTCACAGGGGCGGAAGGTAAACGGGCAGATAATCTCGCAAGACATGGGCTTTTTAACAGGGACAGACTTTGTGGGGCCTGAACCAGGCAAGGGGATTGTTAAATGCTCGGTCAGAACCTTGATGGAATGGGTAAACAACATAGGATATTGGGAAAACATCCAGGAAAAACGATTTGGGGTGCTGACACTGGGGGCGGCTAGTAGAGGGAGTAGACTCGTCCGTGAGCCTTTAGGCTGGCTCACAGGGCAATGTTCCGCACAAAAAGCATGTGACGAAGGGGGTATGGTCCTCTCCTTAGTCCGTGTAGTAGAATATTATGAGTTCATGCTTGTGACAACTCATGGATGGATGACAGCTGGTGCAGTTCAGTTCACCTAATATGTGGAGCCAAAGAATGCCCATAGCAATTCGTAGTTTTCGGTGTTGCTGTGAAATAATCAGTTCTGTGCCTGGTTGTGCATTAGTGTTGCATTTTGCATTACTAACGGTTTACTATTGGGATTCTATTTTGGTACAGTGTGGAACACAAGAGCAGCAAAGACCTGCGACAGTACCTCGCCAACATTGCGGAGCAGTGTGAAAACAACGCTGGGGACCTTCCATCTGTCATCATCCTGGACAATCTCCACCAGGCCTCTTCCCTCACGGAAGTCTTCAACGGTTTCCTCAAAGCCAAATTCAACAAGTGCCCCTTCATCATCGGCACTATGAACCAAACCACCTGCTCCACCACAAACCTCCAGCTTCACCACAACTTCAGGTAGGTACCTTCGTGCAAGGTAAATAGTTCGGGTGTACATCTCAAAACTCTTATTTCTCACAACGATAAGCTGTGTTCTCAAAGCTGGAGCCCATGTATCATCCATTTCTTTTCTAGATGGATCTTGTGTGCAAACCACATGGAACCGGTGAAGGGATTCCTTGGCCGCTACCTGAAGAGGAAGTTGATTGAGACAGAGGCAAAAGCAGGCTGTCGGAACTCCGAACTGGTGCGCATCACGGAGTGGGTTCCTCGCGCTTGGCTCCATCTCAACCAGTTTCTCGAAGCTCACTCTTCCTCTGACGTTACCATCGGCCCCCGTCTCTTCCTCTCGTGTCCAATGGACTCGGATGGCTCCCAAGTAAGTCCTATATATGCTCAGTTGCCACATATATATGCACAGTTGCCACATGACCACCCTTGTAGCTCCTATAACTGCCATTACGCTAAATGTGTGCGAACTTTACGAACAGCAAGCTGTATTTGTTTTGGAAAATATGGAAATTTGGATGTCTGATGATTTTTAAGACTGACTTATCATTATTCCTGACTGATAAATATATATTTAAATACTCGTATCTATGTATTGTAAGGAACAATTATTGCCTACATTACTAAGCTGGTTTATTGGTGATTGCACAGCCGATTGGTGAAGACACAGGGCGATGATGTGTAGTTAATTTGATGAGCGTTGAGGCCACATGAATCCAGTATGCAGAATCCTGACTTCAGTCTCTACTGGCAGAGTACTTGCTTGTACATACTGAATTCCCAATGACGACCAGACCTAGCTGTAAGGGCAACTCCTGAGGCAGTTAATCAGACAGCTGGGATTAGCATTTCGATTGAATATCGGGAGATTATTTAGTCCAAGCCCAGATTAATGAGGTCAGGCATTTTGTGAAAAACCGTAGCAAATTCAAATCTTCGCCAGAGGGCTACTACTGATCAAGCTTGTCTGCATGAGAATTTTTGACCTGTGATAATTTCATGTGACTAAGATGGCCGATGTTTTTGTTGTTGTAGGTGTTTTGTACATAACTCGTGAGCTCTTGTCTTTGTAGGTGTGGTTCACGGACCTGTGGAACTACTCTGTGGTTCCTTACCTCCTCGAGGCCGTTCGGGAAGGCATCCAAGTCTACGGGAAACGAGCACCCTGGCAAGACCCCGCCCAGTACATCTGTCACACGTACCCCTGGGCGGGCGAGGCCGTCCAAGGCGGCCCGGAAGCTCTCATCAGACTCCGGCCGGAAGACGTGGGTTACGAAGTGCTCCAACCCAACTCCTCGCAGCCCGCCAAGAAAGACACCGACCCCGAGCCAGATCCTTTGGTTAGTTACCTAGAACAAGTTGCCATCTGGTCTGAGCCTGTGTTCTGTTGGAGTTCCATAATGATTCCAATCCAGATTATTCTTGTTACGTCCAAGGGTTTTATATTTTGTAAAATACGGTTCATCCTCCCTGATCTCTCCTTATCAGCATTAGGATAATCACCCTGTGATTTAGGGTTTGGAAAGAACCCGAAGTCTTTAAAAAAAACTGCAGGCTGTATTGATACACTTCGTCAGGATAATTGTGGTTTTGATTATGCAGAGATTAGGATTCGATTAAAATCCGCTCATCAGACCTGGAACACTCTTCCCTTCAGTGGCGCACTAATTATTAGGTCGAACAGGTGTAGGTGTGTAAGTTTAACCATCAAGTGCTAATGACAGAACTAAACCGCTTCACCTCGAGAGCGCCCTGGGCCCCGAAGAGGTATCTGAGGTATTCGCCCCCACTCAGACTCAAAATACACCTTCATGTTAGGTACTTCCTAGGGGTTTTCGCGAGAGTCCATAGACGACCCCGAAGGTGTTTGCCTTCAGAGCTGAGCTGAATCTTAGAACGATTTCACTCTAAGTTATTGTAATCAGGATGGTACAACAATTTGGTCGATGATAAGGCGATTAATTAGGAATCCTCACTGACGACATAATATTTACTGATCCTGATGCTGTTACAGCTGAACATGCTGATGCGGCTGCAGGAAGCGGCAAACTACCCCAACGCCAACGACGACGCCTCCAACTCGGAGCCTCTCACTCAGTCGACGCTCTAACGATTTCCGACGCCGATCTAACGATATTCAAACGTCTCGAACATTCTACCCCCGTCAGTCCACTCGCATGACAATACCTTCTTGAGGAATATAACCCGCTTTTTATACCGGCAAGGCAAAAAAATCCACTCGACGAAATTTTGACTGAGAACATTAGGCATCGTCGAGGTCCCCCCACTGAAATCCCAAAGTTTTCTACTTGAACTGCAGACATCTTCCTGCACTTTTCGGCCATCACGCATTTCAACTGCTGTTCATCAGTTGCCGGAGACAAACACAAAAATTAGTCTACAAAAAACTACATTTAGATCCAGGCCTAGCTTTTTAGAGACGTCTCTGCACGGTTAGTGGACAAAATCTATTTTTTTATTTCACCACTCGCTCAATTGAAATAACGACAAAGTTCAGTTGCTTGTCGAAAATATAACCCTGGCCGAACTCATCCCTTCATAATCTACTCAGCAAACCCCCGATCTGTTCGTTCTCCCTACTCCTTGTACCAAGTAGATTTTTACTGTGCCCCTGACCAAAACCCAGTAAAATACGTCATCACTCGTATAGAAGAGACTGATTTGGATGTTAAGCTACTGAAATCTGCTTTTGTATTCTCCTCATTTCGCTATCGCTTGTTATTTTAATTTCTATCAACATACCAACTTCTTCAGCTCCGAATTTTACTTAAATACCGCGGTTTAATTTTCCAAACATCTCTCAAAACCATTTGTGAAAAATATACAATACTTGTAATACAGTAATAATTAAGGTAACATACAGTTCTATATAAATGTTGAACAATCAATGTTAAATTTCACGAAACACCGAGATTCCTAATAGTTGTACACTTTCTTTCCTAAAATAGGTGTTGCATTGTAACTGTGTAATATCCGAGAACCAAAGGTTAGATTTTAAGTTAAAAAGATAATAATTTAAAACTTTCAGATTTGTAACAAACTTGTATTTTTAATTTTTAAAGCTTTCAACGCGAATGTAGTATTCCGTTGAGAAAGCTTCGAAAATGCATCCATCTAAAATACGACAATACTTTTAATGTTTAAAAAGTAAATGTAGAAAATACAAACCTAATTATTGCCAATTGACCATTGCCTTAATGTAACTTTAGGAGGAACAGTTTCTGTTCACGTGGTTGAGAAGTTGTAAAAAGAACAATTTTGTTCAACTATCGTCAGCCCTGCTTGTGTTTTTTTCGAGCTAGCAAGTTTTTCCATTTATGTTTTGTAAATGTTTATAACTCTGCTGCTTTTTATTGATATTTTATGATTGTTGAACATATCATTTTGTCGCAGATACGTTTTAATTGTAGCTATTACGTGTACATATAGGACGGATGTGAAAGAAATACTCATTATAATTTTTATGCTTGTATATTTGAATGAGGCGGGAGATGCCCGTTTTCTTTTACAGCGGAGTATGCCAAATATGAACGTTTGTATCTAAGCGCAAATCGTGTAAAATGTTTTTATATACATTTCATGTATTTGGTTGGAGATAAGAGCATGTACTTATGTATGACAGTGCCTAGTCAGCTTTATAATACGAATTTAAGCCGTGTGTTTAACATTGCTTTTTGTATGAGGTATTTCTTACCCTTTGCGATAGGTAAATCCAGTATTTCAATACCTAACTGAAAAATATTTCGTTGTTTTTTCCAGAGAAAACAGACCTTGCATGTCGTTGTAGTGTGAATCCAGCTTCAAGTTTTTTCTTTTGGTTTTAATATTTTTATTGTCATCTTCAAATTTTGTATGGAACGCTTCAATTTTTGAACGCATCAAAGGAAATTGTATTTATGATGGACAAAAAAATTTTCGTGTTTATACTTGAATCCTTTTTTTTTCTTTTTTAAGCCAAAAATATTATATTGACGTGTTATGGAAATTATTGTATTGGGTCTTTCCTTCTTAGCCAGACTTGTTTCGACGTGCAATAAAGTATGGTTAACCAACTTGTGGTGATTTTGGTTTATGATTTTCAATAATGAACCATTGGAATCGAGCATGAAAAAAAAAATTCTTACCCCCCCTCAAAATTTGATGGATTACGTTTCAAGGTAGAATCCAAAACTGCAATAAAAATATTTCTGTCTGTCCGCCGTACGGGCCACTTTTCTTAGTTACCATGAAAAAAAATTGATGAAATTCGGGTTATAGGTTCCGTTCGGCGTCTAGTTGGTCCTCGAAGCTCGACGTTACTGTGATTTCGTGTTCATGCTCCTTTCCCTGGCTGTCTTGGAACAGTTATCTGTATATTGCTCCAGATAACTCCCGGGCCTTCATGGGGATCTGTTAGTAGGAGCTGTGTTTGTAGAGATCCAGGAATGGTTAATCTATCGCCAAACCTAATGCATTCAGTCACTGGATATGCCAATTCTCGCCATAAAGTATGGATAGGCCCATAGGATTCGATTTTGGATGTGAAGACCACAAGCCTCGTGAATTAACGCTTTAAAATTTTGTCGACTCGATTTTAAGTTATTGATAAACTTAAAATCAACAAAATTTTTTAAAGTGTTAGTTCACGAGGCTTGTGGTCTTCAAATCCAAAATCGAATCCTATGGACCTATCCATAGGATTCGAAGGGCGGATAGGCAGAATGAATGAATGCAATAGGCGCTGGTACAATGGAATATGAAGAAGTGAGTCGAGGAAAGCGCATCTGCTTGGAGAATTTCGGTAGAACCTCTGTGGTGAATTGTGTAATTATATAACTAGACATGACGTCTGCCCGACGAACTAAACGAGAGGCTGCAATGTGGAATTTTCGTCAGCTTTGGGAGGTATTCAGAACTCGCGGAAAAATGCTAGTTTGAAGCCCTTTTTCAAAAATGAGCAATATTTTTTAAATGAGGATTTAAAGGAAAGATGTGGCAAGAAATGAGATGTCAGGTCTACCGACATCTGATTGGCAGTTGGCCCAAGGAGGCGGAGCAAAGCTTCAGAGGTGATGGTTCTCAGTGCTGCCAACAACCCAACATTAGAAATGGCAAACCTTTGCTGTGACTTTTCGTGAAACTCCTCAGTTGGATTTTAAGGACTTTTAATTTACATATTTATAAATTTGTGATCCCATGTATCCACTGCGGTTCTGTAAATGGTTTAAAGCGATGCAGTAGCACTAAGCTGGAACTCAGAAATTCAAATTTCACATTGTCTGCATACACTTTCAGACAAACACCTCATGTATGTGGTCAATAAGTTTTAATTTCCAGTATTGAACAGAATTTGGCCCCAAAAAAAGGAGAATTTGTTATCCACAAAAGTTGCCCATTGTGGGAATACCTATTATGCTTTTCAGGAAAATTTGAGCTCAAAATGGTTGGTTATCTGTTTCAATTTTGAACCTTCTTCCGAATGAATAATTTGAGAAACTTTTTTGAACGAAAGTCATGGCATAAGCTTACCTTGGGTACTTACGGATATTAATGTATTGTACGTACGCCCCCCTATCAACCACCCTTCCCAGTTTCAGTGGTGGTGGTGGGAACATGATTTTTTTGGTCATAACTTTCCTTATAATGGCTCGTCACACTTACGTACTGCGTACGAAATCCCTCGCAACTCTCCTTTTCACGTTGCCTGAACTAACTACCAATAATCTACAAGTATGAATACTCCAGCTACAGGAATACCTGTCTATACATAAGTTTCGATCAAAACAACGATAAAGGTTAATAAATCAGAGCGGTTGTTATTAAAGAAAAATATAAATATATATTATTCAAACTTTAACAAGTACAAATTTATAATCTGTGTACATAATATTAGTAGGAATAATATATAATCACAATGTAAGTATGTAGGTAGATGAATTATGAGACTGATCAGGTACTAGGTAGAATAGTATCACTTGTTCGCTTGTTCTTCTTTCTGGTCCATTTGGTATCTGAAAAAGAAGAAAATCTGACTTAATGGTACTGCTACTGTATTCTTTATTTCATTATTTATTTATTTATTATTATTATTAATAGCACGAGCGGAACCTCATTTTAAAATAGTTGATTATTGAATTATGAGTCTTGATAATCGTACGTATTACTGAAAACATTAATCAGGTAACTATTCATAAATTAATAGAATAGAAACATAATTATTGCGTTAAATTACGATGAAAGCCTTTGTTAACGTAGAAATTATTGAAATAATTAAAAACCCAAGATATAAATAATGCGTAGGTAAGCGTCAAAGTAAACAATGGTAGGTAGTGGTAGGTAAGTGGAACAAAATGATACCTACACAATCACATACCCCTTACTTGTCAAATTAATCAGTAAAACCTACCTTACGTATAAATAAATAAAAAATACTCTGTGATAGAAAGTTCTCCCACTGTTCTGTGCTCTTTGGAGACGTGTGGATGGATACGAGAGGTGAAATGACTGAATGAACCTTGAATCACGGATATGTTTTTGGTTCGTACTACTACTTAATACTAAATAATTTGTATCGCCATTATACAATTATTCTTCTGGAGAGGCACAGTTAGTACCCACAATAATTCATTACCGGAGAGGGGTGGGGGGGGGGGGGGTCTGGTTTTGCGTGATAACCTGATATTTAAGGTGGAACAACCTTTTGAGACGAGTAATCCGTGGATTACAATAGATATTTCAGATGGAACAACCTTTCGAGACGAGTAATCCGTGGATTACACTAGATATTTCAGGTGGAACAACCATTCGAGACGAGTAATCCGCGGATTACACTAGATATTTCAGATGGAACAACCTTTAGAGACGAGTAATCCGTGGATTACACTAGATATTTCAGGTGGAACCTTTCGAGACGAGTAATCCGTGGATTACACTAGATATTTCAGGTGGAACCTTTCGAGACGAGTAATCCGTGGATTACACTAGATATTTCAGGTGGAACAACCATTCGAGACGAGTAATCCGCGGATTACACTAGATATTTCAGATGGAACAACCTTTCGAGACGAGTAATCCGTGGATTACACTAGATATTTCAGGTGGAACCTTTCGAGATGAGTAATCCGTGGATTACACTAGATATTTCAGGTGGAACCTTTCGAGACGAGTAATCCGTGGATTACACTAGATATTTCAGGTGGAACAACCATTCGAGACGAGTAATCCGCGGATTACACTAGATATTTCACGTGGAACAACCTTTCAAGACAAGTAATACGTGGATTACACTAGATATTTCAGGTGGAACAACCTTTCGAGACGAGTAATCCGCGGATTACACTAGATATTTCAAATGGAACCTTTCGAGACGAGTAATCCGCGGATTACACTAGATATTTCAAATGGAACCTTTCGAGATGAGTAATCCGCGGATTACACTAGATATTTCAGGTGGAACAACCTTGCGAGACGAATAATCCGCGGATTACACTGGATATGTCAGATGGAACAACCTTTCAAGACAAGTAATCCTTGGATTACACTAGGTATTTCAGGTGGAACCTTTCGAGACAAATAATCCGTGGATTACACTAGATATTTCAGGTGGTACAACCTTTCGAGACGAGTAATCCGTGGATTACACTAGACATTTCAGGTGGAACAACCTTTTGAGACAAATAATCCGTGGATTACACTAGATATTTCAGGTGGAACAACCTTTCGAGACGAGTAATCCGTGGATTACACTGGATATTTCAGGTGGAACAACCTTTCGAGACAAATAATCCGTGGATTACACTAGATATTTCAGGTGGAACAACCTTTCGAGACAAGTAATCCGTGGATTACAATAGATATTTCAGATGGAACAACCTTTCAAGACGAGTAATCCGTGGATTACACTAGATATTTCTGTTGCACTACTCTGATAGATTTGGTTGACTGTCCTCGATGACCCCAATCCTTTCTAGAATCCTTCTGTTCTTGATTCTTGATAGAGGTTTTGTAATCAAGTCAGCATCGTTCTCTGCAGATGGCGTCTACGCAATGCTCAGCTTCCCCTTCCTCCACAATTCCCGAACATAGAAGTGCCTGACATCTATGTGACGAGAATGAGAGTTCACTCCGTTCCCTTTCGCAATGTGTACAGCTGCTTGATTATCACTGAAGACCGCGGGTTCCCTCTTGATCTTGTATCCAACTTCATCCAAGATGTAGTCGGGCCAAACCACTTCCATACAGCCGATAAAGCGATGATTTCAGCTTCCATGGTAGACAATGCCATACAAGCTTGCTGACTGGACTTCCAAATGACAGGGGTGCTTCCGACTTTAACTATAAATCCTGTCGTAGACTTTCGATCGTCCTTTGAAATCGCCCTGTCTAAATTTGAGTGTGCACTAACCTCATCATTGTCTCGCTGAATGTTGAGTTTGTAGTCCGTTGTTCCCCTGAGATACCGTAACGCTCGTTTTGCTACTGCCCAATGTCGTATTCCAGGATTTGACGAGAATTGTCCAAGTTTAGAGACTGCCTATGATATATCTGGCCTCGCAGCTTGCGCTAAGTACATCAATTTCCCTACCAGTTTCCTGCGTGGAACATCGGATATATCTCTTTTCTCTTTTTCAGTGCTGGGGCATTGTGCTTTACTTAATTCCTGACCCGGCTCCATCGGGGTCGATACAGATTTCCTATCAACCATAATTATTGAACTCAAATCAATATTTCTCACAGGTACTTCCTTTGATTCATCGACACTGTCTTCTTGCTGTGTCTTTACTTCGATTCCTAAAATGTAATTTAACTACCCAAATCTTTCATTTCAAAGTTTCTTTTCAACACTGACTTCATTTCATTCATAGCCTCAAGACTCGATGATACCAAAATTAAATCGACCACGTACACTAGTATTATTTGAGTTAGTATTCCAGTTTTCTTGAAATAAACATGGCTCTGACCAGCTCTTCTTCATTCCACATCCTACTAATTTCCTGTCAAGTGTCTCATACCCTGCGCGCCCCGACTGCTTCAAACCATACAACAAGCTTCTGAGTAGTTAGCATACCTACTTTCCTTTCTGAATCTTCAACATCCATGCCTTCTGGCAGTCACATGTCTATCTGTTGTTTCCTGTTTAATAATTTTTGAAAAATGTATGCGGGCATTTTTACCCCTCACACATGCATCGCATATTTCTTTGCTCTCCAACGTAGTCTTTTTCTCCAAACCACGTGATTTGCTAGTCATCAACCATAGTGATTCGTTACTTAAATGCCCAAATCGTCGGTGCCAATTGATTAGATTACAATTTGATAATTTCTTAGAACGTACATGTTGCATTCATTTCGGTTCGCCGCTAGCACCATTTCGTCCTGAACGTTTAGCTAGAAATATTTTGTATCCTTTCATTTCAATTCTCGCTATTGTCAGTAACCTGAAACGAAAATCTGGCATGTGGAGAACATCGTGCAAGTCAATTGTATACCTAACATGTTCTCTCTTTGATATGACGGTGACTGTCCCGATCCCCACTATTCTACAGGTGACAGTGGAGGCAACTGTGAAAGTCTTATTTTCCTCCATCGGTTTGTAACTAGAAAAATCGATATGGTGAGGTGTGAAATGATTACTAGCTCTGCTGTAAAATAACCATCCATCTTCTTTTGTACTTCCGGTGGACTAACAAATGGAACAACACGTGGAATAACCTTTTGAGACAAGTAATCCGTGGGTTACACTATCTATTTCATGCGGCACAACCTTTTGAGACAAGTAATCCGTGGATTACACTAGACCATCTGAGACAAGTAATCGGTGGATTACACTAGACCAAAATGTTCAATGCCTAATTTTGCTATAAATGTTCAACTGAAACAGTAATTTATTATCTATATGTGTTCCCAGGTATACCGTTCGAATGGAGCCTGCCTACACATTTTGAAGACCACCATGTTCACTCATCACTGTTGATAAAAGCTGAATTTTACCACTTTTCCCTCCTGTGAATTGACAGCTGTCGCATCTGTTAACCCGCGTTACACTGCATGAGTAGCACTTGCGAGGGTACTTGCGAGTACCCAACGGAAAACTCTGCGAGTAGCCAGGAAAAATGGTCGAATAAGTACTGGTGCCCACACCTCCCCGTGCAGCAGCGTCATCCGCGTTAGTTTTATCATCACCTATATTGAGAAGAATGGAAAGGCGTCAGGAAAAGCGACAATGCCGTTGGTGGGTACGGGAGATTCCGTCAACGAACGCAGTATGGCAACCGGCTAATGAAGGACATGCAGGTGGAATTAGTTGACGACAGTGTAATGAATTTCACTAGAATTAAGAAAGAAGATCTTGATCAAAAAATCGAAAGGCAGGATATGTAATGAGGGAAGATATAACAGAGAACGACTCTCCATCACTCAGATTTCTTGCAACGATTCCACAACACCGGAAAAAGCTTGTACACTTATAAGCTTATACACACCAACTGGTGCGAGTAAATCACAGCACAAACTCACACTGCGCGAGTTACTAGACCGAGTGGCCTTTGATTCGGGGTGTAGACCCACCGCATCGGCTAGTGCATACTCGCGGTCTAGAACGGTCTACACGAAGTGAGTTTCACTCACAAGTAATACTCGCACAGTGTAAATGTGGCTTTGAATTAAACAAAATTGTGGAAAACGCATCGGAATAGCAAATTAATAAATCATGGTGGCAAACAATGGGTGTTTTTCATTTTATTATTGGGGTATCACAGTCAACCCCACGATCCAGGTCGTCTCTGTAATACTTTCTGGTTTTCCAGGGGCAAGACAAGAAGAACTGCCACAGAAGAAGACAACTGCCTTCCTCGATCGTCTCCCCTGGGTTGTGGAAAACGAAATCTGGCCACCCAACGCTACAGTAACTGCAAGAAAAAAGGTGTGGCACAAGCTCCAAAACCTCATCAAGTACTCACTTGACAGCTCTGGAAAGCTGGTAAATGCTCGTCAACGCCACGAAAACGTTGACACTAAAGAGACCCCAGTTCTTGGGAATGATGACGAGGGAGTAGCGTGACCAGATGACGCCCGTCGCGGAGAGCGCGCCGGTCTGGGCCAAACTGATTTTCTCAGCCGGCCGAGCGATGTCTCCAATCCCAGCAATGACCAGCCCCTGGAAATGTGGAAGAATCAGTTGAGTGGGTTATCTACACTCTACGCGCACACCAGGCTGGAGATGCCCTAGGCCAGGTAAGCTTTCATCACGTATCTAATGGACAATTGTCGTGGGATAGTACAGAAATTAACCATTTTCTGCAAATTCTCCTTTTTTTGGGCCAAATTCTGTTCAATAACGTAAATGAACACTTATTGGCCATATAACGAGGTGTTTACGTTGGGATGCCTAGGCAGAAAACGAGTGTGAAATTTGAATTTCCGAGTTCCCACTAGAAATTACGTACCAGGTATATCACCGAGCAGTTCAACCCAAATCCCGCTTAGAGGGCTAGTGCATCACTTTAAACGATGTACAGAACCACAGGGATAGAACTGCAAATTTATAAATAAATTTAAAAAATACGTCCTCAAAATCAAACTGAGGGGAAGGTCACGGCAAAGGCTCTTGAAGGTTGCCACAAGGGATTGCCATTTCTAATGCTGGATCACCAGGACGGTCCTGCTTTTGGAAGAATTGTCCTCGGTTCTGGTCAAAATGTTACCAGGACGCGAAATATCCTGGTTTTGATCATTGTAAGGTCCTACACTAAACTAGTTCTGTACCTACATTTTTGTGCCAATATCTGTGAAGTTTTTGAAAAATCTGGCTTACGCCTACAAACTTCTACTGAACTATTTGAGGTAATGGAATCAATTCGTTCTAGTCTCAATTTGAGGATCGAGGAGCAATTCTTTGGGACGTATATATGTATCAAGCTAAGCAGCATATTACCAACAAATTATTCCAAGATATCTCTTCGGACTTTGTTGAATTGCATGAGACAGCTCTACATTATCTCGAAGATACATTTGGTTTTTTGGATACATTGACAGGAACCCGCTCAAAACCATTCAGCCATTGTCACTTAAAGGAAATAAACACAACTTCAGTGATGTGAGTGAAGCATCTCAGCATTATCACTCTATGACCCAGTTAACATGGACCACTTGTTCGAAGAGTTTTCAGTAATTAAGAGCACTGCACCTCTTACTCCTTCAGATTTGAGCGCTGATCAAAAGTGAGACAAGATTTTCGAAAGTGTAAGCGACAGAAAACTCAATGATTTGGCAATTCTTATCTCATTTATACTGAGCATTCTTTCCTCAAGTGCATACGTGGAAAGAGTATTCCCCCATATGAACCTTAAATGGACAGATGTGAGAAACCGATGCTCTGCTGATCTGATAAAATCAGAACTGTTGATTAGTTTGAACTTGAACTTCAGTTGTATGGAGTTTTACCAACGGTTCAGCTCAGAGAAGAAGATTTTGGAAGCCGTGAGGTCTGATCAGAGGTATTCATGATGGAAGAAAGGCGGAAAGTGAATTCAAATTTTAGTTCCTAGGTAGACACCCTTATTCGATTCCATTTTCTGTTCCTGGGGTCGACACCCAAATTTTTTACTGTTTTATAGTTCCTGCAATATTAGAGACCCAAATATTATTTCGTTTTCTTGTGTAATTCCGTTTCTTAGTTCCTGGGATAGACACCCAAATGGGATAGTTTTCTAGTTCCTGGAGCAGACATCCGAATGTGATACGATTTTTCAAGTTCCTGATAGGGTATTAACGTAGGTATACATAAACGTGATTTAAAAAAAAAATCTATTTCCTCGGTAGACACCCAAAGTGATACGGTTTTTATTAAACAAGTTGTTACCTAAATAAAGCAATGGTGAAACGCAGCAATGTGATATATATATAAAGATATCACTGCCAAACGGATTTTGACATTTTCAAAATTGAATTCGACCTTTTCCAAATGGATTTCGACATTTTCCAAATTGATTTAACGTGAATCGGAAAAGAAATCAACATGAAACAGCCATGGCACATTATAATAATACTCTGACGTCAGCGGAAATACAAAAATAGCAATGCAGTGAGAAGTCTTGAAGTGACAAGAGAAGGCCCGATGGAGCCTGCCTAGAAGGAATAGAAGAGTGCCGATACTCCGTCTTTCCATGCACCACTCACCACGTTCATTATTTGTGTCTAACTGATGCCTCTTCTCGCGCAGCCACTCAGTAATTGCAATAAATAATGAGTGAAAGTGACTGTGATACTTCGTTGGAGTTGGAAATCAATTTAGAAAATGTCGAAAACGATTTAGAAAATTTCGAAATCAATTTGGAACATGTCGAAATTCCTTTGGAAAATGTCAAAATCAATTTGGAAATGTTATAAAGGTGTCCCAAGTCTCAGTGTCCTGCTTTGGACTTTCGGACTGTTGGTAACCCTGGTTGTTGGCAGCATTGAGAACCTTCGCCTCCCAGGCTTCGCTCCGCCTCCTTGGGCCAAACAGCCAATCAGATGTCAAAAGACCTGGTACGTAATTTCTTGCTGCATTCCCCCCTTTAAATCACCCTCATTTAAAAAATATTGCTTATTTTTGAAAACGGGCTTCTAACTACTACTTTTCCGACAGTTCTAAATTTTTTCTCTTCAAAGAAAAAAAAAATTCTGAAGAAAATTCCCCATTGCAACCCGGAACTTACACATTGATAAAAATCAGCATTTACATGCATCCCAGTTGGAGAAGCAACTGTGATTGAATCAGTGTATAACTCACCCATTTTACAGCTGGCGCCCAAAAGAACACTGTTTTTGGACCTGAAAAATAAATGAAAATCAAGTGGGTGTGCTGTGAATCAACTGGATTTACAATTTATTAGCAACTTGCCGGAGGATGGCAGGAAAAATTGCTCATTTCAGATGTTTAGCAATGGTTCTCATATACGACCAATCAATAGCTAGGGGAATGTTCAATTAAAAACACGTTTTATTTTCAACAAATAATATCCAACAATAATATTATAAATAAACATGGTAGGTGGGAACTCTACAGAACGAGGAAGTTCAAACTACGTGCACACAAGAATCCGAAGATAGATATCAAATGATTTTAATGGATATCGCCGACAGGAGATGGTGGGAGTACGCGTCAGAAAACCCCAGACCGACCTGGCGACTAGAAAACCGTCTGCAAGTTGTCAGAAGAATACAGCAAACAGGACGACATGGATACTTCACTGACAGAAGTCAGGAAATCCACTGAGAAGGCCCAAGTGTTGTCTAGTTGCTGCCACTTGTATTCCAAGTCCAAAGGGCTGAATTAGTCGCCCTAGTTTTACAAGGAGCTACCTACTATTTTCAAGTCGTACAGCCATTTGAAAAAAGAATATTTTGCAAATTTGATAAACTTTACTTTTCAGCCCAATTTGTCACCCACTGAATTCGGTGTAAAAACATAATTATGTTTCATCAGGGAGATAGGAAATTCAACGCTCTTTCCAACGATATTATCAATTTCTACTTTCTCAAAATCTTTTGAGAAAATTCGAAAATGAAGCAAATTTTGAAAAATTCCGATGTGGAAATTTTTGTTGCAAATTTATTGTATCGTAGTTCTGAAAGTAGGACACCCTGTATAAAATGGCAATGTCACATCTAGTCCTCGGCAAATTATTAAACTACACAAATATATTATGGATTTGAACTTTAGGCACAATGTATATCGCAAACAAAAGTTCAAATATATCTACTAACAGTTTAATGCTTCATAATTATGACCACACAGTAGGTATATAGAAGTTAGGAAGGGAAGTTAGGGTTTTTCCGATGTCTCCCGGGTTCGTCCATTTTATGAATAGCACGGGTGACGTTTTCACTCATGAATCGATATGTATAGTTTTCAATGAAAAATCGACTTACCTTAATGAAATGAAAAAATATACTAGATCAAAATGAAGGATGAATGATCAAAATGACCGATGTTAGCGGATGAAAGAAGGATGATACACGATACCACTATCAAACAAACGAGAAATGAGAAAGAGAACCTAATTAGGTGAGAAAAGACACATAATTAGGTGTCTCTCTGAAAGAGATCGAAAATGCCAAGATGGCCACCAACTCTTTCTTTTGGAAGTTAGTGAATAACCCTGCCATGGATACTACAAAAAATCCATTTTGCCAAATGAGATTCGGACTGAAAAGAGATGTATCTTTTGCTTAGCGAATAGACCCCCAGGTACGAGAACTCCCGAAACATCGCAT
This sequence comes from Leptopterna dolabrata, assembly GCA_954871275.1. Taxonomy (NCBI): domain Eukaryota; kingdom Metazoa; phylum Arthropoda; class Insecta; order Hemiptera; family Miridae; genus Leptopterna; species Leptopterna dolabrata. The sequence goes on from OX940980.1 coordinate 24,015,423, forward strand.
ACTACATTGTTGCGAGCTAATTACGGAGGTATATGCATACTAAATGAATTTCGAGCTTAGATTCAAGTCCGGCGTTTGAAACTGGAAACAAAGATGGATAGCATTTTCCGACCTCGGGGTACTGGTAGGTAATTTATGTGATTTTCCCTCATAAACAAATTAAATTCATTTATCCCTTATCTTCTATAGTGAACCCTGTGTATTTAGCCTGGTTTCTTCTGAATACCGAGATGTGTTTTTGTAGGTACCGAACATCAGTTCTCAATTTCTGTTTGGCTTTTGAAGATCCACCCTTCTACTTCTATGTGTGATCTTCCATGGAAAAAACTTCTTAACCACATTATAAAAGAAAAGGTAGAAGTTTCATGTAAAGCCACATACAACCCGAATTTCTCGTTGACTAACTGGCATGAAGCATTAAATACCGAGGCTAATTTACTAACATACCCACTTATTCTACTGATCCGTAGGTGTGTCGGTACATACGTCTTCCGAAGTATGGGACAACAAAATACCTACCAACTTGTAAGCCAGATTCGGTAATATTTCATACTAGACAACCTTCAAATTGGGTTGGTAGGGGTGCCACATGTTACCACATCTTGAAATAAAAACGAATACCTAATCATCATTAAAAGCCTAAATTAAGCATTAACGTTTTTGTTGGTCGTCTACCACCTAGAGGACCTTGCTAGTCAATGTTGGGAAAATCCGAACCGCTGAAATTTTGCAAACAGCAGAACAACCAGTGGATCTAGGTCCAACTTACCAACTACATTTTCAGTAGTCACAAGAACTACTGGATCTCGCATACCTAGCAAAGTTTGGGCAATTTCGAGACTAAACCTACACCAATAAATTGATCAATTTCCATTAGGTACCTACCTACGTAACACCAAATGTTACTACAAAACAAACATTGAAATTGGTGTGAACTGATGGTGAATCTAGGTAGAACTAGGGATGTTCCAACTGCTAGAGCTAAATAATAGGTAACTGTTGGTTTATTATTCTCTGAATAATACACCTATGTATTGGTTCGGAATTTTGGTTCATAATTTTCAACAATGAACCTTTGGAATCGAGCATGAGAAATAAAATTTAAACCCCCTCAAAATTTTATGGTTTCCGTTCCATGGTTTGTAGAATCATGAAATGCAATAAAAAATGTCTGTCCTTCCACCGTACTTCGCACTTTTCTTAGTTACCATGAACTAAAATTAATGAAATTTGTTTTGTAGGTCCCGTTTGGTGTCTAGTTGGTACTCGAAGCTCGGTGTAACTGTTAGTCATCTCTAAGGGGTGAAAAATAGGGGTTGAAATTTTTAGAACGCCGTAGCTCGACAACTTTCAACAGAAGAGTATGGTTTTTTACGTTTTTAAATTGATCTTGAACTAATGAATTTTTTAAGACCACCCGGAGCATTGTACGACCAGCCGTTCGTTTGCACCGAAAAGCTTCAGGACACGATAGTGAATGAAACAGTATGAACCCGGCCCAGATATCATCACTAGGGATCACCTGATTATAATCAGGGATGGCTGTATGAAGGTGAGATGGTTGTTCCGTGATATTATTCCATTTGAAAAAGGGTTCATTATTTAAAATAATAAACCAAAATGATGGATCTTTTGGATTTTGTTGACAGGTACTTTTGCAAACGCTTGCAAAAGATTGCTTGAGCAAACGCTGAAGTATTATTGGGTAAATTATTACACAACGGTAAATCGTTACACAACAGAGGGAGCTCGAGGGTATTGACCACAGAAAACAGTGATCTACGTAGAAGGGGCATCTATACAGGTAAATAATAAAACGTGTGATAATTTGCAGCGGTTTTTTTTTTTTTTTAAATGAACACCCACTCACAATTTTTTCTTTTACGTTTCCCTGTCCTTCCGCCGTATCATCCACATCTACCTTAATTTCGGCTACCTTATATTCGAGTTTAAACAGTCAAATTAGCTTTGTGTGCCACTTCACCGAGACCCCCAGTGCGTTTTTTGTTTAGATCATACCGTTAAAAAATAATCCCACACTATGTTCGCATAAGTTATCTGACACAATCTCACCTGCTTCGTGATTCCAAAGCGGCTGGAACTTTTGGGGAACAAACTTGTCGGCCACTTGAATGAGTCTTCTGTACACGACAGACATTCTGTTAATAAATGTTCTTTCCACCACAAAATAACGGAATTTCACTTTCAAACGCCTTTCCGGATCGAAATGGGAAATTAACTGGCGGAAAGTGGAGACTGAGATAGATAAAAATTCTCACTGTCGCAAGGTAGAGGGGGACTGACAGGGACGTAAATAAACGAGTCAAGGTTTGAACGTCAAGGTGAAATGCGAGACAAAAATGCGGTTCAATGCCACGCAAGCTTGCTGGTTGATATCTTTGCCGTGCAGCAGATGCCACCTGTGGTTTTATCACCGATGGATGAAATTTTGAAATTCCGACTGGCTCCGTTTTGTGTTCTTCCGTTACCATGGATCATATAAAACGCTGACGGCTGCCATTATGCTCGTGTTGCAGATAACAGGATCAAGATCCATGATCAAGACGCGCGGGTTAAAGCAGCGACTCTGGGAGAGAAGAAGGAAACTACTACTGGGTAGGGAGTCCTACGTTACGCTCCATGGCCTGGCAAACAGTTACGATGCGCTCCTGAGAAAGTGATATCATACGCTCCCGCTATTACGATGCGCCTCGTCAAATGAAATAAAAACTATGAATTTCGAATATCCCGATATCAGTGGCATGAGCCACCTTTCAATGGAAAAATTGCACAGTTTCGAAGCCGCTAAGTACGGAAGTGAAGTTTGGAGGGCAGTACTTTGACCAGCTTGTACAGGAAGGTACCTCTTGGCACGGAGTTTTCGTTTCAAAGTTTCGCAATTTTGCAATGTGTCATCACGGGACTTTGGTAACACGGGCCTTTTTTTGTCTAACCATGTAAGCAACCTGGCGCAAATTAGTACTTCGTGAACATCAACATCGGCATTGGGACTTTGCATCAAGGCACTCCTCATGATCTGAAACATCATGCACACGTACATGTACAAAGGAGCTACCTACGACATATACTGCCAGCACCTTACAAAAATGACAACTGTACCTTCCTACTTGGTGTAAATAAAAGCTTCGTTCTCAGTGTGCGTTCTGCCAGTTCCGAACGGTTCTGGGCAAGCGCAGTCGAGTTTTGTCGTTCGCAGTGCCAGAACGCCCAGTTCCGGAACGCCGAGAACGCCGAGTTCTGCGTTCGCAGTGTTTTGCGAATCCAGTTCCGAATGGTTCTGACAGTCCCCGATTTTTTTCGGAACTGTCAGAACTGGAACTCAAGAACGTAGGTGACGCATGCGCATTTAACAACGTTCTGAAATCGTTCGCAGTGCAGAACGCGGTTCCTCAAGTTCCGGAATGCCCTGGGATTTTCCGTCCCAGTTCTTATAAGTTCGAGAACTGTCAGAACGCCCACTAAGAACGAACCTCAAATCGTCTTTAGCCATCCTCTTCACACGGGCATGAAGCGCAACTTTATTTTTTTCGCACTTCCTGTCATTCGCGACTTCATGAGTATGCTGTATACAAAAACTTTCGAAATTCCTCCAAAAAATCCACAATATTTCCTACATCGAAATTCGCCACTTTTAGTGGAATCACCCGTATGCTCCTCTTTCGAAAAAGTCACCACTTCACCTGTTGTCCAAAAATAAGCCTTACACTTCCTCCTCTCCTTTTCTGCACACGTCGAACTGGGGTGATCTGCATTATCCACATATTATCTTATTGGGAGTGCAAGATAAAAAGTTCAATAGGTCCACTCCAGACGAACGGGAGCGCATCCTAATGCGGCCGAGTGGACTTTCACTTCGGAGCGGCCAGGTGGGAGCCCAACGTAGGTCGCCCACTGGGTAAGTATAAGATTTTGTAGTTTTTTATAGTATAAAATATTTTATATTTATAGTTCAAAAGACGTTTGCATCAACATCACTATTATCATCCATAACGTCACCACAAACTATATGATTTTTGGTAAATTAAATACCTAATGAAAAAATTAAATTATATAATTTTGCTGTACGGATACCCCTAGCTTTAGTTCTAAATAAAATTACGTGATTGCAACGTAAAATTTTAACCGCTTTAGTTGAGTGGTGCGCCAATTTTTCAAGATCTACAAAGGGGAAATGAAAATTTTCTCCATCATCCAGCCCATTAGCAGAATAATAATAATTATTTAAAAAAAAACTCACGTCGGTGGGACATTGGTTTGTTACATATTAGAACAGTCAGCAGAAAACAAAATTCCTTACGATCATGAAGAACTGGGTTCGCCACTACCATGATTAGGTGCTTAAGGTGATCGGTACCTACTGTAAAAACAAGTATCTACGATCATCACGTAGTCCTTTGGATTTTTCAAATCATACCTAATCGATAGTAGGACTGATTGTTCAGATATGGTACAATCTCATACAACCTGTAAGGTACTCAGAGATTCTGCCCAAGCTCAAGGCCTCGGCCCAAGCTTGTCTAGAAAAGATGAAGCTTGCCACTCTTCAAGGATTCTGGATGGGTAAGCATCTTACAGAAAAATTCGCGCCTACCAAAATTAAAGAGCATTAAATTCTGTGCCGAATGACTCAAAAATTAAGCTTGGTTTTTAAGCGGTTTTATCGCAATCGGCAGTAAAAATAGGCAATTTTCCATTTTGACTGAAAGTGTGTTATGTTCACTTGCAGACGGCTGTAGTTGAAAATCTGTTATTCCAAATGAAAAATTTCAAGTTGTAGAGAATAAAATTCTGCGTTCAGAGCACCCCTATTTTTATTGAAATATTCAATTAAATGCAGAATTTTGTGGCTGACATTTTTCATTAACAGGCGTGCGTGAGCATATCACACAAGTCAAAATCAGAAAATCTCTTTTTTTTTTAGTACCCTATTAATCCGGCCTAACCGCTGAAACGAATTTAAGGTAAATAGTTCGACGAAGAATTTAATGCTCTTCAATTTTGGGTTGAGTAGGTATATTTTTCTGTACGATGCACCCTTCCGATGTTATACGCCAAAAAATGAAAAAAAAAGTGCGAACAATTTGCGGTCTTTTGGCTCCCAAAATTTTAGCTCGCCTCAGAAACCGTGGCAAATTCATAATATTCGTATTTGGGGTGCCCGAAGTGGTTGAAAATCACTTTCACTTGTTTTCACTTGTTTTGCAGGCACGGCCCTTTTTTGTTTAATTTGCCTGAGCTACAAAGGTAACGGATCTCTGTAGGTACAACAAAGGTACCTAACAGGCCAATCAGAAAAATAGCTCGCTGGAAAATTTATTTTTATTACAATTTGTACAATTCAACTTATATTTTTATAAAAGGATACCTAGGGTACCGAATGAAACAATGGCAGTGCCTACTTTAGTCTTATACCACCATCGTAAAGAGTTAAGAGACGAGATAGCAATATTGTTACTTTGGTAAGATCACGCTTTCAGAGTAGGTAGGTAATGACATGCGAAGAAAACAATTATCAGGCTAAAAGGAGATCTTATAACAAAACATGAGGACGGGTTTAAAAAAATAGGAGAAATCAAACTAAAAAATCAACAGTGATCAAAATCAACCTCTGAAAGTGAGGTCAACAACTTAATCGTTTAAAAAAATGACACACAAGCACACTATTGACCCTCTGGACGGGGTACCGGTTTCTGGACCTGGAAGATGGTTCTAGCTAACGTTCATTTCTTGTTTTTCTTCTTCGCTTTGTTCTTCTTGGTTTGTTGAGTAGGAGGAGGAGGGCAAGGGGTTTTGATGTCTGTGCCTTCGCAGAGAGCAATGGTAGGGCTGACAGCTCCGTTGGGACTAGAGGAGATCTCAGGCTCGGGCGAAGAGACCTTGGGAGCGATGAAGTCAGCAGGGGGCTCCGGAGCCTCGGAGTCGGCAGGTGGATCCGGCTGGTCAACTGCTGACGGGACGAGGCCCTCTTTGTCCGAGAGGTCTTCCGAGCTCGTGGCATCGCCATTCAGCTTGTCGGCACTTTCTCTGGACAGCTGCCGCGGGCAAGGGGAGCTGTCGCTCGCCAGACCTTCTTCGGAGACGGTCTCATTGAGTTCCTTCTCCACCTGACTCATCAGCTCGTCATCCTGATCGGTTCTTACCGGAGTCGAAGGCGCCACCCCTACAACAACCACAGAACTGTAAACTCAACACGACAACACTGGTCAATGGGCAGCATGAGAAACTGATTTAAAAAACGTACCTACATATATTATATATGTTGTGGTTTGGATCCAGATGAGACGGGAATGTAAGGTAAGGACATGCCCATTGGATATACCAGTCTGGGTTCTTTTAGGACGTGCCTAGTGGATATACCAGTCTAGGATCTTTTCGGACATACCTAGTGGATATACCAGTCTGGGTTCCTTTAGGAGGTGCCCAGTGGATATACCAGTCTGGGATCTTTTAGTGCCCCAGTGGATATACCAGTCTGGGGATCTTTTGGTGCCCCAGTGGATATACCAGTCTGGGGATCTTTTGGTGCCCCAGTGGATATACTAGTCTGGGGATCTCTTTAGGTGAGGAGTGAGGTAAGGAGAGAGAGAGAGAGAGAGAGAGAGAGAGAGAGAGAGAGAGAGAGAGAGAGAGAGAGAGAGAGAGAGAGAGAGAGAGAGAAGTCGGCGACTTAAGGAGAGCGTAGAATGCGTTGGAAGGCGCAGGAGGCGAGTTTTTATAGCCTGGGGACTATGCTCCCTCCATCCTCCACTCTCGTGGAGGATGGTGGGGATCCCTTCCCACTCGACCCTTCCAGCTCTCTCGAGCTGCCTGCACGTCTACCAATTCATTCAGATGTTTATTTGCGAAATCTTTACTTACAAGGACGTCTCTCAGTAGTAAGAAACGTCCTTATGTATTTGATCTGGTCAGAAGAGGACAACGCTCAGCCAAGAATGAAAAGAACTACATTGAAATCCGTTTCAGACCATCCTGAATCCAAATCCAAGAAAAAAAAACATAGTTCCCCTCCCCTCTCCCTGTGTGTCTGTGTGTGTGTCTCGGTTATTTCGTATTTCTCGATATCCCTTCTTAACCGGTGATAATTTCGCTGGTCTAGGAGGGGGACTATCGAGGGTCCACCCCCACTGTTACACTCTGCCACATATCAGACAGCAAAATAATACACTTTTACTTAGGTACTAGAAAATAAAGGTAGGTATGTACTAGAGAAGTACAAAGACGCGGCCGAACAAAAACAAACCGCAGATAAAGATAACAGGCAGATAAAGCTAACAAAACGCAGATAGAGATAACAGGCAGTCCGCCGGGAAGCTCTGGGGGCGCGCTGGAGAAGGTCAACTAGACTTTTGTGGGGGTTTTAATTATTCTTGTATTTGGCCATTAGTTTTGCTTTACTGTTGTCAATAATGAACCTTTGGAATTGACAACAGGCAACATTTTTTGAAACCCCCTCCCCCCTCAAAATTTGATGGTCTGAGTTTCAAGGAAGTGGAATAAAAAAAAAAGCTACAAAGTCCTTGTCACATGGGTTTATTATTCTACTGGACACACCCACAGTGCAATAATTGAAACATCAAATTTTGCCACCAATTTTGGCTCCCACGCTCTTATTACGCTCTTATTTTTGACAAATTATCTTTGATCACTGATAGTACCATTTAGTTGTCTCGATTCACCTGTTAATACTACTTCTACTGTTATTATACAAGTTTATGGTGATTTCAGACAATCCCAGGTTTTGATGAATAAAAAATGAATTTTGGGAGCTGAAACTTCATTAGAACCTCAATTTTCCATTATGCGGTTAAAATCAACTTCATATTTGGTCTCCTCTGTTGTGCAAAAGAGTGCCGACCAAAAATTTAAGTTCGTTGGTCAAAACTGACTTAATATTCGGTCTCCTCGCCCTAAAAAACGACACCTCACAAGCTCATATTACTAAAACACCAAAACCCCTATTTGTACACTCATTTTTCACCCACAACACCCTTGGGTATATTCCGATCGGGCTATGTGCCAAATGGAGCCTGTGAGGAAGAACGAATTTTTTAGACCGAAAATAAAGGTAGATATGGATGGTAAGGCGGACGGACATTGCACTTTTGGAAGCTACGCACCTTGAAACGCAAAAAAAAAAATCGTAATGGGGCGCGTTACAGGAGACGGGAGGGGGTGGTGGAAAAATGCATAATTATGTAACTGTAATTGCCAATCGTTAGGGAGTTTATACTTCAACTCTGGTGGTACTTCTGTCATGTCTGTGTGTGTAAGTGCGTGGGTAGGTAAGTATAAACCGCAAAAGTTAACGGTAATTACTGCCATCACGAATTCAGGTATCTACGAAGAACGGGTACCTATCTATACTGGAGAATAATGAACCGTTCTGCAATAATTTGCAGCGTTTTTATAATTTTAGTGAATTTTGCGGGTCCATTTGACAAATTAATGTTTTATACATCTAGCTAATTCCAAGAGATATACTCGTAACTAGGTCTCATTTTGCATATGGATGCACATTTCAAGGTGAAATACCACAAAATATAACGCCACTATCTTTCTAGTTGGAAGACGTGAACGTGAACAGACTGAGGCGCATGGCTGGCATTGATGCACGAAGACACGTTACAATCTGTTATGTGTTTTAATCCGAGTGAGAACTGACGCGCGGAGGGCCTTATTTCTACATAATTCTGAGTAGAATCAGACGTAGAACCAGAAATTTTCAGACAAAACTGTATCGAAAGAGAAGTTGGTGTAGAAGAACAGGAAGTTTGTGTTAAGTTTCTACCTTTCAGTTCATTCCTGAGGCTGGTGCACTGGGCCTGAAGGCTTCTACAGAGACCTTGGAGAGCCAGAAGCTTCCGATTGGATGCTGACGCAGTTCGATCCGACTTGAGTTTCTCCTGAGTCATTTGCAGCAGCGTGCGGTGAGCTGCTTCATAACGAGATTTCCAGCAAACTGTTTCTTTTTCTAGTTTCCTGATTTGTTTTGACATCTGAAACGGCGGGGAGAACAAGTTAGTATAGGATAAGGGACACAGTGAAACAATCACTTGTTCCACACGCTAACTGCACTTGAGAGGCACCCAAATATGATTTAATGGCTTTCTGGGCGAGTGATTTAGGGTTGTACAGGCCCGTGAAAAGCTCTGCTAGATCCCTGGAGGTCAGAGCGTTGATAGAAAGCTAGTCACACCGATTTTATCGCACACAATCCGCCACAAACACTTTCCTCCCTGGAATCAGCGATCCCGTGCAATGAGCGCACAGTGCATCAAGCGGAAATCTACTAGAAGGGAGTACATTGAGCACACATGATGAGCTGGGCTGTTTTGATTCGACCAGAAGTATGCACTTTAACTCGCGTCAAAAGTGATATCTTCCCGTATCACATCCCCTCTTGAATTTAGTTTCTCAGGCTCAGTCGTTCAACAGGTGATGATAGTATCACATAGCTAAATCAAGGTTACGGAAGTGAATACCACTTACAAAGGTAAGCCATCCCTCGCAGTCGATAATTTATTATAGGCACCGAATAGGTCGCAGAACTGATGTTATTTATTGGCGTTGTGTTCGGAAAGGATAAATGCAAGGGGTCAGTAAACATCAATTTAGCCCTGAGATCATAATGACAATACCCCACCAATGTGTTCCTCGTGTTGCTCAAATTGAAGTCGAAAAAAGTCATATATATCAGTAGAAAACTATGTGGAGAAGAGCCATCAACTCCAGTGAGTCGAATATACAAAGAGGGTTAGGAAGGCTGAGACCAGGGCTGTGATTTCGCTGCCACTGTTCCCAAGTGAAATCTAGTTTTGGTACATTCCAAAGGAATTCTCTTGTTTACACCTAAAATGACTATATGGTTTCTATCAATAACGTTAGACAACTTGATAGTACGCATTCACTGCCAATCCCAAGTCTGGATGAAGTGTGAGGGGAGGTGAGTGCTCGACACATGGCATGTCCTATAATTCGATGTGCGCTCGACGCACGATTTTCCCCTGTGCGCTCATCACACAACACCGAATTAGCAAAGGTGAGATGACAGGGACTGAAGTTACTGCTCCATACAATGGCCGAGCTGGTGAACAGTTTAATGGCAAGGTGGGGCTCCAGATGGCACGCTGCAGACCTTCCCTTCTTGAGGAACAGTCAAGGACTGCACACTCATTGGGTATTGGTCGCCTTTGCTAGTGTCATGTCGGGGTCACAACTTTTGAGAATTGGTGGGCGACTGATTTGAGGTTGTACAGACCCTGTGAAAACTCTGCTAGACCTTTCGAGGTCATAGCATTTACAGAAAGCTAGTCACACGATTACACGCAAAGAAGTCAACAATCAGCCTCAGCTTAGTAGGGATTGAAGTATAAGGTCGTTGTTTAGAACAAATATATTTTTCTCTTTTATTCACATGGATCTTGATGTTTGTTATTTACTTTGTTGAACGTCAGAAATAAAGAATATTTAATAGGGAAGCAATGGATTTTACATTCCTACTGTGTTTATAATAAGCCAACTAAATAGGAGGAGGAAGCTTGTTGCCCAGAATATTTCAGTGGCACCTCCAGCCCACTGAGGACTGAGTCGTTTTGAGTTACCTCGAGGCCTTGAATAACCACAATTTTTATTGTTTAATAGAGTAAACGAACTTCTTGTTTCCAGACTAACCTTTGTTGACCCACACATTTTCCCTGGGGAGTTAACCTAAACTCATAGCGATGGCTCCACCAAACCCATTTCATTCTGGTCCAATTCTTCCAAACACCCATAAAGTCACCTTTCCATGGAAGAAAGGGAGAGGAAGGTCCAGTCAATGTGAAATCGTGTGCATATATGGATACAAGTCAACACTACAGTATCCAGGAATAACCTATAGTAGTGCGCTCTACCCAACAGTCTAGTGAACAAGATATTTACAAGCTATCAACCAGCAAACGTAGATAGTGTTCACCAGCCAAACTAGAACCACCAAAATTTAAGAAATTACGATCTGAATTTTAATTTAGTTATGTAGGTACCAGATATTCTTTCCAACGTCTCTATTCCCTAAAATGTTCCAAATTACGAAAAATTATCAACATGATAAATACCATCAAAGGATAAATTTACTGGGTAGGTATTTATTTCTAGTTCAATCTTTTACTGGCTGACAAAGGATAAAATCTATTTGATTGTGGGTACTGAGGACAAAGGATAAAAAGCAAATGAACTTGAAGAAGCAATAGCTACCTACCTGGAGTACCCACACTGATTGTTATTAATAATTTCCAGGACATGAGGAAAAAAGAAAACTCACTTGCCTCAAAGGCAAGCAATCAAGAATAAGTTTAAATCCATGATGAAAGGAACCGAATCAATCAGAATGAATAAGGAAAATCAGAAAAACGAAGGCGAAAGAGAACAGTGGTAAAGAAAAATACGCATACTAGCTTAGGTAGAAACTCATTATTTGTTGAGTTGGAGAAAGAGCGAATTCACATATTTATGAAAGATGGCATCAAATGAAACTTCTAGAACATTTGAGATCATGGAAGGCAGCGATGTCCTGCAGTTCTGAGGATAACTAGAGTTTTTTGAGGTTGTTACTTAGATAGCGTGGCAGTGGATGTCTACTCCAAAACTCAGGCCTACTGCACCTTCCTCTCCCTTTCCTCCATGGTCACCTTTCACAGCCATACTTCATTGAAAACGCTATGTAAAAAAAATACGATATTCGACACAACTTACTCTTTCCATCTCTTGTTTAAAGCCACCGATGGCTTCGTTACTTTGAAGGAGAGCTTTGTGAAACTCGTCGTACTTGTCATTATAGAGCTGTATCTGGTTTCGTAGGGCAGTTTCGGAAAGTCTCATGTCCTCCAGCTGTGTTTGGTACTGGCTAAGCTCCTACAAGCAGAAGTGAGGGATGTGATAATGAAGACACACATGCATGGAAGAATGATTACACAACAGGTTTTCAACAGTACGATAGAATATTTGCATAAACTGTGAGTAAATTTAGCGTTAATAGACATATGACGAACCAAAAGAAGTTGCTGTTTCTCTCTAAGCAGTGTTTCCTTCTCCATTGCCATTTCCATCTTGGCTTTGGCGAGTTTGGCGTCTGCAAGTTGCATTTCCAGTTTCATTTGTTTAGCCAGTTTTTCGACATGCTGAAATCACAATACCAGAACAGGTTATAGAAAATTCAGATCATCATGCATGTTTGTTTACGGTAATACCAGTGATTTGTATTTTCTTCCGGTTAATACCTCCAGACGTGGGGAACTGATAAAAATCAAAGTTGAGCAGTTCAGTCCTTGCGGAAATAGCGCAACGACTGAATTTCAATGAACGGGGATCAGACATTTGTGGAATTAAAAGTTGCGACTTCATGTGTCGTTGTTTACGATCAGAAGCAATGCACAGCTAAAAGAGCTCCTTCAGAGATAACACTAACACAGCTCCCAGCAACTGAAGCACAGTACCCACATCCGCGAACTGCCAATACAGTTCATCAAGCTTTCTTCACATCCATGGCAAGGAACATTTTAGCAACAACTCTTGTGCTTTTGACTATGTACATAGTTTGTGATGGTCCAGTAACTGGTATTATGGGTTTGACCTGGGTGCATGACAGTGACAGATCTCAAATGGGCTACGCCCATGATTTTCAGTGGTATTTTTTATTGATAGAGCTATAAAGTTTAAAAAAAAGGCTCCACCAAAAAAATTATCCAGAAAAATTGAGATGCTTGAAAAAAAAGGAGCACTAAGACATGAATTTCTGAACATTCTGATTGGTAGGCACGTGGCAAACTTGTGAAACCTCAACATTCTACTAGGTTTACAATATTCATACAGCGATAACTGACCAAACCAAAACGAGCTTAGGATACAAAAACAAAGAGGGGAGGGGGGGGGGGAGAACTCACCAGTCACATGGAAGTGCTAGACTTCGCCAGACGCCCGATCAGCCGATGGCATAACAGTCCATGAGCTCGATTTCAAAGAGGACGTCACGTGACTGTCTTGTGTGATGACAAATGAATTTCATCAACAGGCCTCAGCCAAACACGCGCTCGGCTTCGATGTTAATTTCTAACTCTGTGACTATTTTTGTCGTGTTACAACGTGATTATGTATTACTGCTACTAAAATAACGTGCAGTTGTTTATTTCCCATGCGCATAGCCCACTGTTTTGATCTCGTCATATCAGGTAGCAACATTTTCCAAACCCGTTTACTGAGTCATCACTGCTCCCACCTCTGCTGGCCACTAGAACTACCAACCAGATTATTTGGAATTGACGAATTTGGTTGCTTCATGTACGCACTCAGAAATCCGTTTCCAGTTCTCAAACCAGTGTGAAGGGTACAAAAGCATTACAGCTGTTTGAAACCAAATATCAGTCGGATAAGACAACGCTAAGACCAAATGGAGGAGTAGACGCACTGGATGTCAGAACTTTCCTATGGTAGCCGGATCAACTTGTGATTGGATCTATTGCGTCCAAGTGTGGATTTGAATATCGACAAGGCACTAGCTCAGCAAAAATTCATGTACGAAAAGCATGTGAAATATCGTTCACTTGAGGAGGGAGAAGCAGCATGGGTACAAGACCCTTACAGTGAACTATGCCAGGGTTCATTAGAAAGAAAAATGGATTTAATCCTACACTGTGGACGCACAAGGTATTGAGAGGTTGATCAGATGAGGAGGCGAATTTAATAGCTGCCCCGAAGCCCATATTACAGAATGCCTCTAAAGCGGACCAGGTTGCTTCTGTATTGGATTAATCGCACAAGTACTTCCTAATCTATCAGGCACTTGGCAGTCAAATATCGACTGGACCAAAATTTCTCACTGAGTAGGGAGTAAGGCTGGGCTCGCATATACGTCAAAGTCAAGAATTCATTGTGTAAAAGTGCTATTAACATAGAACAGGTACGTAATGAACCGCACATACTCGTACGTACACGTTATTTTAATGACATCCTGAGGTGCAGCTCGCAAGGCCAATAACGCCAATCGTCTCAAACTTTTACAGACATGGCAATTGCGGTTTGCTGTATTACTAATGTTTCAATTACAAGCGAAATTAGTTGAAGAGAGTACTAAACAGCAACACCACAAGCTATAATTTTTTTTTGTGCATCCGGCCTTTTCCCTGATGACCACTCAAATCCACCATAAGACAACTAACCTGTTCCTTGCGTTCATACTGCTCACAAACGCTCTTCAACTTTGTTGTCATGTCGAGGTTGTCATCCCTCAATTTGGCGTTTTTGTCGTTGTTCTGAGCTAAGAGCGTCCCCAGTTCAGTTAGAGTTGATTGGAATTTAGTTGCGACTTCCCTCTTCTTTTCTTCTTCCTCCCGAATCTTCAACATGCACTCTTCCTAAAAGACAATTGAGGAGTAAGTTTTGATAAGATTTATCCTAATTCAACAGCTCAAAATATCCCAACCTTCTGCTAGTGAAGGGAGATATGAAAACTTGTCTAGGTAGAGAGAAAAATACTTGTGACAGACATGAATGTATGCAAATATATTATTTAATTTAGAAATACTGTCTTGCGTGCTTCCAGTATATGGCAAGGCAAGATTCTCCTGGAGCTACATAATTATGCTTTGAAAGACTTGAAATAGGTGGATAAAACTTGCCATAAAATTACCTGAATTGAGTAAACTACATCTTGTGACTTGTCTAGGGGGAGAGAATGTAGAAGTGATTAATCAATTTTAATTATTTAAGTAACCAGCATATCAACATCAAATTAACAGTTCGTGTGAGGGGCACTCAGACGCATAACACCTGAGAAAACGGGAAATCCCTTCAACCAAAGATCCTCTCTCACAAGCTCTGCGACAAAAAATAACCAATAATTTTGAAATGACCCAAACCTTCTAGGAGTAAACGAAAATCTAATCTATTCCCCAAACGAGCAACAATTTTCGTGGATGAAAAATCCTCTTTTTTGGGCCAAATTCTCCTTAATAATGGAAATTAACACGACCAAACAGACGTGTTTATGACGGAAGGTGTAGGCAGAAAACGAGTGTGAAATTTGAGTTACTGAGTTCCTGCTGGAAAGACGTATCAGGTAATTCGTCAAATAGTTCAACTCAAATCCCACTTAGCGTTAGTGCGTCACTTTAGATGATGTAGGTACAAAACATAATAGATAGAACCCCAAATTTATTTGAAAAAAAAAAAAAAAAAATCCTCAAATCAAAATAAGGGGAGGTTCACAAATGTCACGGCAAATGTTCTTGGGGGTGGCCACGAAGCTTTGCCATCTCTAATGCTGGGTTGTTGGTAGCGCTGAGAACCTTCGCCTCAAGCTTTGCCCCGTCTCCTTGGGCCAACAGCCAATCAGATGTCAATAGACCTAACATGTCATTTTTGCCGCATTTTACTTCAATTATCCTCATTTAGAAAACTACCGCTTATTTTTGAAAAGGGGCTTCTAACTACGATCTTTCAAGTGTTCTAAACATTTGTTTAAAAAAAATTATAATAATAATACTGCAGGGACCTTTAACAAGGAACACGATTGTTGTAATAACTTATGTTTTAGTAATGGAAAGTCAATAAAACCGTTACCTTTACAGCTTTATTCTGTCTTTGAAGTTCTCGGCAAAGATTTTCTAACCTACTACGAGTGAGAATTGCTTTACTATGGTCCGCTTGCAACTGCTCTTTCTCCTTCTGCAAAACACTGTTCTTTTTTTCGCATAGTTTGGCTGCATTCTGCAAAAAATGAAATTTCAAACGTTAGCAACTGAAGTAGGTATAGTGATGAACTTAACTCATGCCTTTATGATGTCAATTTGTTAGACAAGTGTTACAACATTCAATTTAGGTACCTGCAATATTCTGTGCTCATTGACAATTTCAGCATACTTCTGGCACATAGCTCCCAGTTTCTCTTCGGTGGTCTCGAGGCTGCTGAGAGCCTTGAGCACGTGCTCCACACTCTTGTCGTCTTTCTTTCGGAGTTTATCCTGGTCCCTGTTCCTTTTGGAGTTCTTATCCGAGGGTTTCCCGACTGATGTGGCTCCAGCATTCGGCTTGGGACCAGCTCCGATGGGTTTGGCAGTGTGTGAGCAGCACGTCACCTGTGGAGCCGGTGGGTTCACAGGGAGCTTAGGAGACTGGACTGCAGGGCAAGTAGTTGGAGGTGGGACAGGTGTGGGTTTAGGGTTAGCGTGCGGAGGGATCCTGGGATCCCCAACTCCGACATCTCCGGTAACTGACGCATGGTGGGCTTCCACAGAGGAGGAACAGTCCGTTTTCACCACAGCCTCATCTACATTCTCCTGTTGACCACTGCTGACCACTCCCAAACTTTGCCTATTTCCTCCTTTGGGCGATTTAACTTGTTTATTAGCAGCTTCTGCAGAAGACTTGGAAGGCGACTTTTTTACATTCTTGTTAGGTGAATTGCCATTTTGCTTCATTTCAATCTTGGCAGCAGAAGCATTGGAAGAAACCCCTTCAACCTGAAAGAGTGTGCAGCATGTTGAACAAGGTGTAACATACAGATATTTGGGGATGAGCTATGATTGCAAACAGGATAGCACTGAATGAAAAGGAACTGACCAAAAGTTGCTCCTCCCAATAAACGCCCTAAACCTCTCCAACAGCAAATAAACAATCGGAGGAAAACAATTTTTTGGATGGGGGTTACCGAAAGCCCAATTGGGACAGGTATGCAACCTCTTCAATCCAGAAGCACTAAAGAATTAAGTGCGAGTTGTCAGCATAGTTCTGCTTGTGAACCAACCCTCAACAAGATCTTGTTACCTCAACAAGAACTACTTACCTATTAGATTTGCTGTTCACGCTCTGAGGTGTATCAGCCAGACTGTAGGTTGGTAGGTAGTGTCCTCAAAATCCAGAACTCAATCAGCTGATGAGCAAATTATTCACATCTTCTTTGACTTTCAGATAAGCCAAATGAGTATAATTATAGAATTTGGCATCGAAATTCCATTTGTTAACAAAATATCTTTAATGCGAAGCTTTCTGCAACCCTCTAGCTGTAATTGTCAATTCAACCTGCTGGTTGATGACTTCCAATTGAGGCATCTTCACTACAAGAAGATCATTTTATACAGAAGTTCTTGGACACGCCTTACTGAAATCGTGATATTACAGCGATACTTACTGTGTGCTTCACAGACGACCGATATACCTAAATACACAGTTATACCAGATGTTCAACTTTACTTACCTTTGTGTTGTCTGACTTCTCAGCGGCAGGATTTTCCAAATTATCCATCTTTAATCCCACCCCAACATAAGATTTTGTATCACCAGTTGGATTCTGAAAGCAGAGATGCAGAAAATAATTTACGCTGTAAATAAGTGAAAACATGTAGCTTGATATTTCCCATGCAAATGTAATATATAATGGGGATCGGAAGATGGGAAACACCTTCTTGGAGGAAATTGATCAAACTTTTTCCTTCATGACAACTGAACGGTTATAAAATACCTCAGGTTTCCAGTATTATTTGCGAAGGGAATAGCGACAGTCACTGGATTTTCGACTAACCGGTATCTTACTAACAGTTTTTGATTATCCGTTCTCAAAAATTAATGTTGAAAACCAAAATCGCGGAAAAAGATAAACACAATGCACAAGAACACAAAAATCTAAACCTCCTACTCCACCTCAAAGCACGGCTGTTTACAAGGCTGCCACGACCATGGCAAAAAGTCGGTAGGGCATCGGGGGTTGGTGTTTTGATTGTGCATATGAGTTGTCAGTGCACAGAAGCTGAATTACTTTGTTTTGTCAATAGCAATATTCATAATTGTCATTAGGAAGAAGTATCAATCTACCTGTCCAATTTTTAAACAGACTGCTGCATATTGCAATTTTTAAGGCCTGTGGCATTTCAGTAGTCGACGGCTTTTGGTTGTTGTTGGCAACACTGTACCCGTATCGCTGCCTGCTCGATTTGGGAGACCTCTCATAAGAATTAAATCTTAATTCATTTGATTGATTGATTTTTGTCGATAAATTTCTGCTTGTTTTCAATGAGCACAAATTTTTTTAGACAATTTATTTATCAAGTCGGCCGTAACTTGCGCTTTCCGGTGATTGGCGGCAGGTAACTCGCGCCATTTTGAAGATTAAGGTGTAAGCCCAGGACCGCCAAATGACCCACCAGCCACCACATGATAATCTCCTTTGTTAGTAAAAAGTATCATTCTATTTAGTTGAAGCTGAAATGATTCATAGTAAAGTTGGTTTTGTCATTCTCCGTAACATCCCACATAAAATTATTTAGATATGAAGGCACAATTTAGGCGAAATGTAAGACTTATAACAATTTCCTTTTTTGTTTGAAACTTTTGGGCTTATTTCATTATCGGGCATTATACTCTGACGGGTGTCGCACCAACCCTATATGGCTGAAATGTTGAATTAGTTACCTATAATGAATTTGAAATTGGTAGTCAGGTAGATAATATCTGTATTTGGTGGGAATATAGGCGAACACTATTTAGGTTCCTTATTGAGATTATTGTTTATGTAGGGTTCTTAGATTTCAGTGATGGACTACACTAATATATAATTTATGAATATAATGATAATTAGGTAGTGAATGAATGGTCTTAGTATCAATATAATAAATTTAAATACGTAATAATAACTACAACAAATTATTATCATTGAACAAGCTAGGTTAGTTACCAGTCAACTTCAAAATAATAATTATTTATCGTACCTACTTATCTAATTAATTCGTCTTGAACCTGAGTTAGGCACCTACCTACACCCAATACCTAGGTATGTTCACGATCATTCAGGAATCAACACTAGGAGTTAAGGATACAGTGTCTGTCACTTGAGGTCAGCAAATCAGGGAAAGCTGTGAATCACAGGTGTGATCTTGGGGATAAGAAGAGGTCCAAGATGAAGGGGTGTAGAAGCTTTCCGTGAACTACAGGAAAGCTGTAGTGTAGAGCACAATAATTTGAACAATAAGAAAATAAAGAGAGAGGTTGTTTTAGTGACTCGACGCTCTGTGAAGGGAAGCCACGTTACTTCGAAGCCAGCATCGCAAGTTTTTTTCCATGTAGGTAGTACGAATAATCTTCAACAGCGGTTTTGAGCCGTTTAAACTCGTTTTTCTCCTGTTTTGACTTCGTGATCGCCATCCAAAAATTGATTGGAAACCGTTAATTATTTTTGGAAAAAATCGAGTTAGCTATGTACCTCGTTTTCTCCTTTGGTCTTGTTACGAGTATGACATGTACACAGATAGGTGTATGATTTGCATACTATAGGTCTGTGTGCCGCGGATAATAGACTTTATACTACTTACTATAAAAATTCTAATCCAAAAAGGGTGGGAGAGACTGAGTCGTATAAGTATTTTAAAAAAACATGCCACCAGTTATATGGTATCTTGGGTATAGTTCGTTGCTAGACTCACCAGTACCGGTTTTCTCTGGGATCACTTCTTACAAACTACCTCTGTGAAATGCGTCGGCCAACCATCTTCTCCCCCACCACTCCTAGAGTACCTAGCCATCTCCTCTTGCTTCATAAACCCTCGCTGTGGCGACACCTACCAACAACTGTGCCTATGATTTGGATTTAGAAGGCTGTTCGACGTTGATCGCATCAGATCTCACACATAACACGGCAGTTTATTGGAACTCCACATAATTTTACGTTCATTTTCAATTCTTCAAAATAACGGGATATTTATTTTATTATTAATATTTTTGAAAATGTTTACAGGGCGTGGAGGTTCCTAGTAGTGCCAGTGCCTCCCTACGCAGAAATATGTACCTACTCTCCAGAACCGATTGTAGTGAGTTCTTGAAGTCACTTGCATAGGTACTTAGGTACTCTTATTTCTTACAAACTAGAGGACATACCTAGCTTTGAGAAGCGGATTGTTGCCAGATTACGGTTCGGTAGGTAATTAGGTACCTACCTATCTACCTAATCCTTCTAGTTGCAGGCGTTACATTGGTGTAGGCAATGCAAGAATATAGGATGCAATACCTTGAATGAAAGCTAGGTCTGTGCATAGTGAAATAAGTAGATACCGAGGTACATGAAATGAAAGTTTTTCCATTCTACTTTCCAAAAAGCTTTCTAATAGTATTGGTGTTGATTCGGCCTCAAGAAGGCACCCGAGCAATACTTACTTCAGCAAATGATGATCAGCTCTCCGAAGAAGTTCAAATGCAGTTGGCCGTGCTATTATGAGAAAAACGTGACCGATAATTTATTCTTTCAAGACTGTGCGACAGTAAACCCGACGCCGCCGATCAACATTAACGAAACCAAAATATAGCGTTCGAACTTTATCAAAAAAACCGGTACAGTCAACTCGCGCTCAAAAACCAAATACGTGGTTATTGAAATAAGTGATTGAACAATGTTCTAACCAAATCGTACGGGGAGGCTGAACATGCGGGCTGAAAAAGTGGTATTTTAAGGGACTGCATCTAAATATAGGCCGAAAACATAGAGGAGGTGTCTTGACTCGGCTGGCGTGCCGCGGGAAATTTAAATGTAGCAGGTCCGGTTGAACACCCCTATCATTGTATTTCGTCAACAACACAATTTCAAGCATGTTTATATTAAACGGAAAATTGCCTTAATTCTTTAGTAAATTAATTTTACGAGTAAATGATGCAACGCGTACCATTGTCGCTCTCGAGTAAGTAAAGATCTTGTTGGAAAAAGCTCCTGTTTTGCTGAAATTTGGCCTAAGCGCATCTAAGTTCAAATGGTATCATCTTGATATTTCTTTCTGGATCATCGGATTCGATATTCCTGAGCGAACTGGAGCATCCAATTTCCCTTATTTTGACTGCAGACATTTTTTTGTTTTATTTTTATAATCCCTGTCAAAAATATTGCGGAAGTGCACTGCAGCATCCACACTTCATAAATTATTAGTTGAAATTATTTTCTCATGCAAAGACGCTTTAGATACCAAAGTAATCATAGATCGATATCTGGGGCACCTAACAATACGATCGAAATAGGAATTAGATTGAAAAAACAACGGAAGTGCTGCACAGTACAGTACCTCCCCATTAGGCCCCATTAGGGTGCTGTTTCGATATGCGCTCTACCGACGTCCGCGCTCTACAGTCAGCCCAACTGTGCTCTACCGTGCTCTACATGGCTTAAGCTGATGATTTGAACAACGGATCCCGTTTGCTGTTAGCGTCGTTACTTAATTTAGGTTTGTTCATGCAGATCATATCGCTGTTGTTGACGTATTGTTGACTTTCGCTGAAGATCTTTCAAGGTGTTTTCTGTCATTCACTCCGACGAGTGGGCGGCTTACCGTCAACTATCCCGACGGGGTTTTCTTCATTATGACAGTTAACCACCAGAGAAACTATGGTGACCCTGGGTCTGGCGCCCATATACAGGCGATCGAACGATCTTGGGTCGATGCAGAAGTGAATATTTTGAAGAAAAAGAAAGGCGTCCCATTCCACCACCTCCAGTCACACCTCGACGAATATTGTTGGAGGCTGCACCGGAAGGACGTTCTAGACCTATTCGTCTGTTTTCTACGGGACATCGAAGACTCGTATACAGTACAAGGTAAATTTTTCATTCATTTCTGTTGGTTTCTGGTGGGGATCGGTCAGTAGATCGCATGTTGAAAAAGGTAGTGGTCGGTAGAACGCATACCGAAACGTTGCTGATCGGTGGAGCGCGTGCCCGCTTCGGTAGAGCGCATATTGAAACAGCACCAGTCACACTACAGGTACCTGAATACTGCCCTGTCCATCGCACTGGTCATTCAACTAGTAAGTGTATGGAATATGAAATTCGATGGGTTCACAAACTCAGCAGAAAACCTATCTTCATGCAATGCAAGTGAGGACTAAAAATGCTAACATTGTTTCAAAAACTGCAGCCTTATTTGGAAACTATCGTCATGGCGCAGGTATTCAAATGCAGTTAGCAATCATCGCATTGTTTGTTGACATAAAAATAAACACCTACTTGCCCAAATACCGTTGGCATTTTTCATTATTCGACACGCGAGCGTAGCGAGCGAGCGACGTTGTAGGCGCGTGCATTCGGATTTCCAAGGGCGCGTGACTCGGCACTAAATTTACGAGTAAAATCAACGCATCAAAGTTTCCGTTATGTCGGTGGGGGAGGGGGGGGGGATTGCTGTAGATACACATTATTGTCTTTAGATATTGTCTTGACAAATTTAAATTTAGTTCGTTTGGATTTGATATACCCATTTCTACTCCTTTTTACGAGTAAATTCAACTGGCAGTGTTGAGAAACCATCAGTAGTTTAGTCTGGCACAGCTCTTGCGAGGCTCTACTTGCTCTTTGCATATTGCCTCACATTAATGTTGTTTGATAATAATAATTTAAATAATAATTTAATATTAATTTAATAATTTAAATTATTGTAAAAATATGTGGGTACAACATAGTGAAAATAAAATGAATAATTAGGTTGCAGCCGCATTTCTCATAATTTAACATTAATTTAATAATTTAAATTCTTCTAAAAGTATGTAGGTACATCATAATGAAAACAAAAAAAATGAATAATTATAGGTTGCAGCCGCATTTCTTAAGTGTGCAGTTGAAGAAAGGATAGCTTAAGACACAGGTTTTTACTGCGTCTCAAGCTCAAATTTTTTGCCCAATAACATGAACCTGTGGAATCGAGCGTGGGAAAAAACTCAAAATTTGATGGTCTGCGTTTCAAAGTAGGTACTAGATACACGTAAAACCCGAAAATGGAATAAAAAATGTCTATCCGTCCGCCGTTAAGTAAGTACCATGAACCAAAATGTATGAAATTCTGACCGGGGTTCGTGGGGCCGAAATGGCGCGCTAAAGGTGTCGGAGTACAAGGTGAAAAAAAAAACATTTTTATGTAGCTGTGATTGCCTCCGGTAATCGATTTAGGGTTTTCCTGGGGGAAGCACGGGGGTAGGTATTGGCCACAGAAAACAGTGCTACACGCTGAAGAGGTATCTTTAAAGGAAAATAATGAACCATTCTGTAAAAGAATTTCAAAAATAATTTTGCAAGAAAAACAAAAAACAAAAAAACCTGTCGATTGCGACACATCTCCCACATCTGCGTCTGCTATTAGCTTAGTATTCCGTATCTATTCCATCTCTCTGAATATCAAAGATAGGTACTTCAACAACCGGATAAAGTAAGGATTTTCCGTTCACGCGAAATAACCAACTAGTAGGTACGTACTCAATTTTCCAAAGTGCTGTTAATTTTTGCTGCACTTGAGTGGAGATAACACAATAGTCATGCATGCATCGATGACTGATAGCCAACCCCCTCTCGGCCCTGAATCAAAAAATTCTGTGGGTAGAGGGAGAGATAGGTAATAAATTCATCCATATTCAACCCTTGATGATGAAGAACATCTTCAGAAGAATAAGAAGAACATTACGCGTTAGAAAGATACATCAGTACTGCAGATACTGCTACGCTTACGTTATAGCACCTCAAGCGTCAGTCTCGAAGAATCTTTGCCGAACAGGAAAGTAGAAAGCAAAAAAGTGGTCCGGCTCAATACGCAATGCAGAGTGAGGCATCCAATCAAATCCATAAACCATAGATGAAGAGAGTTTTTTTGTTGGATAAAAAGTTATTTAAAAATAGTTAAAAGTGGTCAAAACCAATTAACTGAGTTTTGGTTTAGCTATTAGGTATAAAGAGCTCGATGGGGCTGGTAATTACATTGGTATTATGTAATGATAGGGTTGGCGTTCTTGGTTGCTGTGAGGCATGCAGTGGGATGAATTATAGTTGGGCGACCGGTTTTCAGGATGACCGCGATTCAAATTATGATCGCTGCGTTCATTTATTAATTTTTCATTAAGTAGTTCTTATTGTTCGAGTATTTTCAGCTTTTACTTCTCACTAATGAAATCTATCGAGAGTTGTAAATATAGTGACGCCCCTACAAGTTTTCTTGCATGTGTAGATCATTATGATTCACATTCAGTGGATATCGTTTAATTATTCACTTGCTTACCACCTCGGTACCTACTTCCGGGTCTACTTAGGTGGTGGAAGCATTGTAGGTAATCACTTTCGGGAGGGAAAATATTTTTGTTCTCCTTAGTCAAAATTTCCACTCGCGTTTTTCGATTTAGACCTTTTTGAACAAATTTAGCCCCATTATACATTTAAACAATACTGGACTGCAGCTATTTTCCAAGTTAAATCCTTGTAAGGCATAAACTTACTATAGGTACGAAGAGATGGTTGAAATAAGCTGATATTTGGAGGGTAGGAGCCGGTAAGGCTTATCTGTATAGATACTTGGATTGTCACAAGTAAGTTTCAATAAAAATAGGAATGCACAAACGTGAAACCTTTCTCACGCGCATCACGATTATGATAAACAGAGATTCGCGTGAGTTATTCGCGTGCCTACTCATGACTTTCATAAAGCCAGGGCCTCAGTCTCAAGTAGGTACTTACCCAAGTCTTAGGTAAATACCAGCGCTTCCGGAGCCTCCTTTCTGAATTCCCCTCTCCAAGACTCAAATTTTCTCCCGATCTTACCAATATTTTCCCATTTTTTCCGCCTACCCTATTTTTCTGTATAAAGTTCTAAAAAAATGGTCATGTTATTACATTTTCCATTGTCAGTTGTTTCCACTCCGTTTTAATTCAAGAGTGATGAATACAGTAACTACTATAGGCATTCACCTTCAATACTTCAAGTACCTACCGTTTGTACTTGCATTCTTATTGTTCCTACCGTTTTCGTTACCTTTATATTTTTTGTTTTGGGGCTGGTTCTTGTTTTGTGTACTAAAAATGAGTAAAAATACAACAATAAAATAAATAGGTGAAGTATCACTGTCGTATCGCTCAATATTTTGAGAGCGGAAATACCGTAGTACATACCTACCTATATACCTATTTGCGAGCTCTGTCTATTCTGTACTTTCATCGTCTACTTATTTAATAGGTACGCGACCATGTAGGTACATGACCCGTGTAGGTACCTACATATTCCAAACGAAAATTTCTCGAAAATGTTCTGATGTTTTCCCGATGGACTCTCAATTTCCCACCATTCAGGACATTCCGCACCAATTGGCAGCACTGGTAAATAGGTAGTCAGTAGGTACGCAAGTCCAAGGTACACTCAGAAGGATTATTGATATGTTAGCGTCAAAGAAGGAATAGTGTTTTATGTAAGCGACAAAGCAGGTAGGCCTCACCCACAACAAAGTCCCTGCCCAACTGAAATCATACTCGTACCTGAAGTAAGACATACAAAAGAGACAAAAAAGCTATTACATCCATAGACCCCAGACTCTCCGATTCCCCTAAACTCCTGTCTCAAGTTAAAGAGTAAATTTACTTCACACATCCTAAAACTCGATTTTTCGTTTCGGTTTTAATCGGTCCGGTATCTTGATTATTATACCTATCAATTATTTACATACATCTTTGTACCTTTCCATGAAGGTTTGTCAAATCACAAACAAGGTTTCCGAATTTCAGAGTGGAGGTTTTTCTTTCACTAACCTTCATTAAGCTCTATACCTCACTCTAGGTAGGTACCTACCTAGTTACGCCCCAAAGAAAACTTAGATTGACTTGGCCTCGAGACACTTACCCTGTACCCTTCCTTCAAAGGCCGAAAGACTCCGAACAAATTTGCACCCTATTAACTTTACTCCATTTTTGGTAGCGCAAACCCAGTTAAGAGGGTATTAATGCTATTTCAATGGCCTCATGGAGTGGGTAGGTCCTCTCCAAGACCGGCTTCACCCCGTACTCTCTGATGATAAAGCTCTCATTCCCAGCCAGGACCCCCAGTTGAAAAAGGCGCGTCCTTTCCTCCCTTCCCCTCACCATCACTTCCCTCCTGAACCAAAAACATCGCATCTCCCTACCCCCCACGTCCCTACCAACAACCTACGTCGTATCCACAACTGTTCCCTCCGGTTTCTCAGTTACACGCGTCTCTCCATCGCTGACAACCGCCTACGGTTTGAGTTACATTTGTGCCGCTTTTGCTATCACGTTGTTTCCTCTTAAAATATAGTTATACAATCAACGGATTTGAAACTAGGCCCCAAACCTACCTTTCTGTATAACAAACTCTTCCTGGTTATTTTTCCTTCATTAAGCTTCTCCCCTAACAACACAAATACGAGATAGACCAATAACGAAGGTAAGACGAATAAATTTAAACTTTATCTTTAGTAAGTTTCACTACTTACTCCATTTGCTAACGTTCTAGACCTAGACTATCCAAAATTGAAATAATTTGCTGTACTCACACTAAAACGTAAATAATAGGTAATAATATTATTGAAAACATTTCCAGTTATCATTATTGTGATTAGTTGTATTTATTTCACAGAAAGGTTTTCATGTGTATTTCACGTACCTATTCCAAATAAAAGTGATACAACATGAATGATCCCCAAGGTCTTGCTAGGGGAAGGGGATTTGTACACTTAGGTAGATACTTACATAATATACCATTACATTGAATAATATTCGGACATCTATGGATCTTTATAGGTTCGGGTGTTTAAACCGAAACAATTCAAAAATAGGTACCTAGCTTATACTCGTAGTTAGGTATCAACTTCAAAAATTCGCTCATTAAGGTCATGCTGCATGGCTGGAGATTTGAGTCCCGAAATATTCCTCAGAAGATAAGAACATTTTTGGTGCCTATCGGAAAGATATCTCACGATTCGACGAGGAAAGAGTGGTTTTTTGAGGAAAACTGTTCATGCCGTCTCATGTTTTTACCGAAGATTGAAGTAGCAAATTCAAACACCAAACGCGCGGCGGTATTCCGCTAAGTGAAGTTGTACACTTCAAGTAAATATCAGACAAAGAGCTATGGAAACGCAGCATAAACGCAAAACACTACAAATTCTTTACACAACTGTTAATTATTTTCTATATAGATTACTAAATTTTCTGTACAGCTGTACTATAAAATAATATACATTACAATAAACCCTATTTTTTGGAAATTCCTACAAAACCGTCAACACTCGTCTGTGCATTTGCAAGGATTCCCCATAGAAACCTTTACTTCGTGACCACATGTAGGGAGTAGTGTTGGAATTGACTCATTTGTGGGTTCATGAAATTTCCAGGCATGCGTAAAAATACACTCAAAAAATTGCCTTTCTATACGACACCAAGTAGGTACCTACTTTCATCGTGGATACCTATTGAGAAATACCTACCAACAAAAATTCAATTCGTGGTCGTTCAGTAGGTTATGAACTGTAATTTCGCGTCGTTCACAATCATGTTTCTTTCGCACAAGGTTTTTGCTTGCACTACCGAAGGTACGGAAACCTTGGATTCGTGATTGAGTAAAAAAAATGTATGCCCTCCAAAATCAAAATTTCCACTACCATTTTGCGTTTCTGACATCGAGGAACATTTTTGGTTCCGTGTCTGTCTGTCTGTAGTAATCCCTTGTAACGCCCATAACTACCTGAAATAATGGTCGAAATGGGCTGAAATGTGGAGAGTCGGCGCGGTTTGGGTCACAGACTGTCCCATATCAGAATCATTGAAGAAGTCAATCAGAAATAGTACTATGATAGTTCCAAATGAATTTCATTGGAATCGTAATTTAACTTTCGTCTGCGCATGCGCGACCATGAAATGTTGACGATTTCCTTGTAACGCTCCTAACTATGCGGAAAACAGTCGTAGAGAGCTGACATTTTGAGTGTACACGGGAGTTGAATCGCAGATGGTCCCGATTCAAAATCACAGAAATCGTTTCATCTGCGCGTGCGCAAACTTGAAATACTTGAAACGCCCATAACTACTTTAAATATCGTTGAAATGAGTTTAGATTTGGAGGGTCGATCAAGAATAATTGTTTGATAGTTCCATGTGTATTTCATTGAAATCTTACAGTAACTTTCGTCTGCGCACGCGCGAACAGTTGAATAATAAAACTTCGTCTAATAATTTGCAGCGTAGTAAAAACCAAAATGATGGATCTTTTGGATTTTGTTGATAGGTTTGCAACTTGTTTAAATTAAATTTTCAGATTCTACGTACCTTGAAACGGAAACCATCAAACTTTGAAGGGAGTTAATTTTTTTTTTGCTCGGTTCCAAAGGTTCATTATTGAAAATAATAAACCAATTTATGTCCGTACGCCGCCGCCGTACTTCGCAGTTTCCTTAGTTACGATCAACTAAAATTACCTAGTGAAATTTTATTTGTACGTCCTGTAAGGGGTCTAGTTGGCCCGCGAAGCTCGGCGTTACTGTCAGTCATCTCTATGGGGTGAAAAATAGGAGTTGACATTTCCTCGAACGCCGTAGCTCGAAAACTTTCTATAGAAATGGGTTTTTTAATTTTTTCAATTCTTTTTAAAATTGATCTTTGAGACCACCCGTAGCATTTTACGTCCAGCCGTTCGTTTGCACCGAAAAGTTCCGTCAACATGATCGTGAATGAAACGGATGTACATCCAGCCAGAAAGATATCATTGGTAGGGAACACCTGATTGTAATCACGCCTGGCTGTATGAAATCGAGTAGGTTGTTCCGAGCTTTCGTTTGAAGAATAATGGTTATTTTGAATTTTTTCGATAGGTACTTTTTTAATTTGAACAAACATTATGCTTCATGAAAGCAACAAATAATTAATTATAGAATCCTTGTATCTACTTCATTTATGAATCTGTAATTGCCCGGCTTGCTCCAGTACTCGGTTAGGGTTCATGGGGGGAAGCACGAGGGTAGGCATCGACCACAGAAAACAGTGATCTACGCATAAGGGGATACAGGTATAACAAACGTTGTGTAATAATTTGGAGCGATTTTTATATAGACCGACCCGTACGAAATTCAAAATTTCAGCTCGTTTGGAACCAAAATTTGTTCCTTGATGCCTTAAACGCAAAATGCGAACGGAAATGTTGATTTTGGTTTCGAATCTAGAATGAGGGTTGGAAAATAGTTGGCAAGGGAAACCAATGGATAATTTATTAATGGCAGCTTATATTAGTTGTTGATCAAAATTGATTCCATGCATTCTTTCGGACGTCATTTATTTTTAGCAACCCCTCCCCCCCCCATGTTTCCGTAAGTGCTGGGAAATCTTGGAAACTCCGAACTCAGTTCATGTTTTCCATCAGCAATCGACTCGATGAATGGCAGAATGAGAATGGTGAGAGGGGATATTGGTTTGAGGCGATCCAAATAACTTGTTATTACGAGCAGATGGGGAAAAGTAGAGTTAGACTGCGATGTTTACGGATCATCGGAGAGCTACACACTGCAATGATCCGATGGGTCGAAATCATCAGTCCATCATCGTTCGGTTGAAATAATCAGTTTTAGCTGCGCAACGGGGGAAGAGGACATTTTTCGCCAGAATGAACCTCAAAACTGCTTAATGATACGCTCAACGGAAAGAGACTACCTAGCTCCTATTTCAGAACAGTCATGCGTTACGATGCAGTGGCGTTAACAATACATACTATAGGTTTGTCTTTAATACAAAGCGTACGATATCGCATTTCATTTCAGCATCTCAAGAAAAAATCGCGAGCCTGATCAATCCTTTGACGGAGAATTTGCTCGTAATACGTAACATGGTCTGTAGAATGGAAAATGGTTTCGGGCAAGCGAACTGAATCTTATATCACCCACGATTCATGGGAATTCAAAATCCACTCTCCAACTCGCATTTGTTCTCAGCACGCGTTTTCTATTATTTAGATGTTCACTCATATTTTCTTCCAGATTCCTTTCTACTCCATTGGGCTTACACTGCTGAAAATATACAAATTTAAAATGAACATCTCTCTTGAATTATTTTAGAGGTCTAGCTTTTGTATCTTCATCTAACTTCTTCCCCAGGGCAGCTAGAAATCATAGATTGTGAGGCAGGCACCCACTGTGGACACAGAGGTACAGCTCGGACTTGTATGGTTTAACTGTTCAAATTACTCATCGATACATGTGGTGTTAAGGACTAAAGGAGCTAAAGAGTTCATAATGAAAGGGGAGACTAAATGAAAATACCTCCCCCCAGACCAGGGTGTGACACCCTTGAGACTACTAGCAATTAAAAATACTTCTGGGAATCATTCCTATTCAGTGTAGTAATATAGTCCGACCTGTACGCTGGAAAACCTGCACTGGAAGTATAAACGATCATTGACGGAGAAAATGCACTCATTTCTCTCTGTATGGGAAAGATGGGAACAAAAACAAGTGTCCCTATTTTGTGTCGTACGAATCACCTCTCCTGGTTTTCTCCAAAGCTGTTACAAGCCTTAAAGCGGGAATGGTGCCAAATTTTACATGAGTTGCAACAAGTTACTGCTTCGGAAGTTTTTGGTTTATTATTTTCAATAATAAAAATTTGGAATCGAGCGTGGAAAAAAAAAATAAATCCCCAAAATTTGATGGTTTAAGCTTCAAGGTACCTACGTAGAATCCGAAAATGGAATAAAAATACCTACGAGTATATAAATGCCCCTTCTGCGTAGATCACTGTTTTCTGTGGTCAATACCTACCCTCCTGCTCCCCCCCCAGGAAAGCCCTAAATCGAGTACTGGAACCGGCCCGGGAATTACAGTTTCATAAAAACGCGCGGGATTCAATAATTAATTCATTAATTATTTGGTAATTCAGTAATTAATTATTTGTTGTTATTCTTCATCTGTACAGGTCAATAAACCATCGTGTAATAATTTGCAGCGTTTTGTACTTGGGATGTAAAGCGATTAAGTTTGCTGATAGAGGTGCTGATATTTTTCCCAACTGCTAGTACTGCAGTATCATCGGCGAAGATGGCTGTCGTGTTTCCTTCAATTTCAGGTAGATAGCTGTTATAGTTTTCGCACAAGGTGTAGGTACTTTACTAGGTACTTATAATCTCCGGAAGTAGGCCGACATTTCAGCGTGCGTGACCAGCTTCGAAGTAATAATAATCTAGATTTTACGAAAAGTGAAATACGATCGAATCGAATCAACTGATTATGTTAAAGGCGATTTGCCCTAAATCCGTTACTCAAAACTAATTTGCGATTCATTCGTGTTGACGCTCTTTTTTCCGGTCAGCGGTTGAGTACGGCGCGGCGTACGGTTGATGAGATACTCCGGTTGGTCGCATTCGGCCCTCAAAATTAGAATTTACCTATTTGAAATATTCAGGAAACCTACGGTCTTCTGTTGAAAGTTTATGGAGCTTTGGAAGTTGGTGTCAACTCCTATTTTTCACCCCTTGGAGATGACTGACATTAACGCAGAGCTTCGAGGAACCATCTAGACCCCAAATAGAATCTACTTACCAATGCCCATAAATTTTGATCTATGAATTAGCCAACGTGCCGCGCAAGGCGTATGGCGGACGGATGCATGTAAGTACATATTTTTCAATACGTTTTTCTGATTCTGCGCACATTGAAACGTTAAAAAGAAAATTTTGAAGAGTTCACAAATTTGGTTCAGTTTTTGATCTGTTCGTTTTGACTTTTGATTTGTATCTTCCTCGGTTCCAAAGGTTAATTTTTGAAGATGATAACAAAAAAGTGCCAACACATATTCCTTATACTCATGTGTATTGTTATACTCGTATTATACAGGGTGGTGCATAATTGCACGCAAGCCGTGTTGCGTCGATTTTTTTACAACCAGCTTGAAACACAGTGTGCAAAATTCAGCACTGTTGTGTGGTGGATATGTACACATTACACACTCACACACCTGCCGACGCATAGGAAAACCACAAACACATTTGCCTCCCAGATTGTCACATCTCGTACTGTGTGATATCAAGTTTAGTGTCCCACGGCATGCAGGGCTCTATATAATTTTCAAGAAGTTTTTATTATATTACAATTTGGAATGTTCTTCATATCTCCAAGGGGCTTTTAATTGTAAACTAAAAGGGTGGTCTTGATCAGAATCTCCATATTTTGTGAGATACAGTTGGTTGGTTATCACCGTCAACTTTATCAGCTGGGTCAGACGATTATCTCATAGATGTACTCCGTTTTAGCGTTGATAGTCAACTCTCGAGGAGACGATAAAGTCGGTGGAGGGTCTTGATGAGCGAAATAATAATACTGCCATAACCCTGGTATGTGTATCTTCCTACATAGGTTATGGAAGGTTTTGAATACCTAATTTCTGAACGTGAGAATCATTTGAGTCTTTCGTCTCATTCACAGCATAGGTATCGTAAGAACGGCCGTTTGTTTGAGGAAGACAGCAGTGTTTATAAAGAAACTGTCTTAAAAAGAGACAGTCTTAAACTGAAGACAGGTGTATGGGGAATGACGGCACACTGTCGTTTTACAACCAAATTGTCATTCCCGGTCGTCTTCGTCATGACCCGTTCTCTGTCCGAATCGCGCCTGGATCGACAGGAATTCCTGATTAAATTGCGATTTATCTTTTGTGAAAAGCATCCTGTTTATCTCACTATTTAAAATTAGATCTAGATACTCATGATCAGTTGCTGAACCGTCGTAGAATACGGTAAGTGCACCTGTTGGCGACATGAACGACACGAACCAAATGTGTACCTGCTACATATTATCTCGAGGAGTTACTCCAGAAAAGTACGGTCGATGATTGAAACATCCCGAAATCAGTTGGAAAAAAGACAATCGACCGAGCTGAAAAGTTGGGATTTTTTGAGGAAATTGGGAGTTCGTTGATTGCAATTACATATCTGAGTGGTTGTGAATTGACTTTTGAAAAAAGTGACTTGTACCAATTTGATAATATCGTATTTCCCGTTGCTTTCCGAAAGGTTTAGTTATTCTTTCAGTAGTGCTGTATTCATCTTATTAGTAGTTTTAGATTCAGGATTGGTGCTGTCGTTTTGACAGCACCAATTGTGGTTTGTCGTGTTTGGGAAACCCAATTCCTTCGGTCATATTTGTTCAAAAACCCAAAGCAATATGAATATATATTTTTTTGCATAGAAATGTAATTCATAATGCTCACGAGAAGAAAATAATTTCAATTCATAGTAATTAAACATCGAACAAACTCAATCATTCAGGTAACTTAATTTGAGAATCACAAAATAATGACTTAAGTAGGTACTTGAATGATTAATTAAGTAAGTACTACTTATTTATCAATATTTCTTATAAAAAACACAAAGCAAGTGATCCCAGTGTGCAAATCTAGTGATCCCAGTGCGGCTAGATCGCTATCTTTGTGCAGAATAAAAATGCTGCGAATTGTTTCACATCGATTTATCATTTTTACCTGTTAAGTATAGATGCCCCTTCTGCGTAGATCACTGTTTTCTGTGCTCGGTACTTACCCTCGAGCTCTCCACAGGAAAGGCCTCAATCGGGTACTGGAGCCTGGAATTACAGTTTCATAAAAATGCGCAGGATTCAATAATTCAATCATTTAATTATTTGTTGTTACTCATGAAGCGTAACAACAAAATCCAACAGAGCTATCATTCTTCAAATGAAATAATATCACAGAACAACCATCAACTCGACTTGATACAGCCATCGGTGATTATCTCCCTAGCAATGGTATCTGAGCAGGATTTATACCGTTTCATTCACGATCATGTAGACGAAGCTTTTCGGTGCTCCGGGTGGTCTCAAAAAATTCTTAGTTGTTAAATTTAAAAACTTTAAAAACCCTTCTATTGAAAGTTTTCGAGCTACGGCGTTCTGAAAATGCAACCCCTATTTATCACCCCTTAGAGATGACTGACAGTAAGGCAAGGCGCACACGGGTCGTTGACCATCCTACTCGTGGGATATGCGTTTCAGGTTCGTCAGGGATTAGACGAAACGCCTGGACGTACTGCTATGCACGACGCTTGAAACTCGCTCAAAACGAGACGCCTACGGATCTCCCCCTTCACGATAGGTCAACGCCTCGTAAGCGGATCCCAACCCATTAACGCAGGTAGTAACGTCCAGGCGTAAAAATCACTCACCTCTCACGATTCCTGAACGACCCGTGTGCGCCTTGCCTTACGCGGAGCTTCGTGGACCGACTAGACCCCAAATAGGACCCACAAACCAAATTTCATTAATTTTGGTTCATGTTAGCTAAAGTGCGAAGTACGGCGTACGGGGTTTTTTACGGAGAGAAATTTAAAGTTCCATTTCCGGATTCTTCATGCCTTGAAACGGAGACCATAAAATTTTTGCTCGATTCCAATATTGTTCATTATTGAAAATAATAAACCAAAATTTCTGTCCTTACGCCGTACTTCGCGCTTTTCTTAGTTCCCATGAACCAAAATTAATGAAATTTGGTTTGTAGGTCCCATTTGGGGTCTAACTGGTCCGCGAAGCTCGGCGTTACTGTCAGTTTTAAGGGGTGAAAAATAGGGGTTGAATTTTCAGAACGCCGTAGCTCGAAAACTTTCAGTATAAGGTATAGTTTTTTTACGTTTTCAAATCGGTCTCAAGCTAAAGAATTGTTTGAGACCATCTGGAGCATTGTACGTCCAGGCGTTCGTTCGCACCGTAAAGCTTCGTCAATAAAGCTTCGTCAACATGATCATGAATCAAACGTTATAAATCCGGCCCAGATATCATTGCTAGGAAACACCTGATTATAATTACGGATGGCTGTATGAAATCGAGTTGGTTGTTCCATGACATTATGTCGTTTGAAGAATGATGGCTGTTTTGAATTTTGTTGATAGGTACATTGGTACCATGAACAAACGTTAAGCTTTGTACAACAAAAAATAATTAATGATTGATTTATTGAATCCTGTGCATTTTTATGAAACTGTAATTCCCGGGCCGGCTCCAGTACTCGATTTAGGGCTTTCCTGGGGGGATCTCGAGGGTAGGTATTGGCCACAGAAAACAGTGATCTATACGGAGAAGGGGCATCCATGCAGGTAAATAATAAACCGTTATGTAATAATTTGCAGCGTTTTACAAAATACGCTTTGAAATAATATTCATAACAACCGTTCGAAATTCAAGGTTTATTATTACCCTCCGAGCGGCAAGGAATGTTTTATAAATATTTCATCGGAATTATAATAATAATTTTCTCGACTATCATCCCACCGTACATTGCGTATAGAACAGTTTAAATGTCTATATGTTCATTTGAGGATTGGTTTAAGTAACACTAAGAAAAACAGGAAGAACCTCGTTTTCCCGTCATCCCCCGTCCGTCATTGGAACAAGAATAGATGAGGAATGACGGACGGGGAATGACGGAAAAACGACTTCCTTCCTGTTTTTCCTAGTTTTACTTGAACCAATCCTCAAATGATTATATAGAAATTTAGACTGTTCCATGCGCTCTACCACGCTAATAAAAACGAGGTTCTTCCTGTTTTTCTTAGTTTTACTTGAACCAATCCTCAAATGATTATATAGAAATTTAAACTGTTCCATGCGCTCTAACACGCTAATAAAAAGAAAAAATATTAGTTTCCAACTCTTTACCGCAAAACCTGTGACGAGGGAATGACCTGTGACGATGACTTGACATTCACGATCGAGACAAGTTGATTCCACGCTGTAAGCCACTGAAACAAACGGCCGACCAGTGTTTTCGGCGACTGTGATCCGCAGGCATAGCGGGTAATAATATGCTAGAAGAAACAGCTGTGACCACCAAAATTCGAGAAACATTGTGGCACAAGCAGTAGGTGTGGACAAACATATTTGTCTCTTGATTTTCAAAAAATATTATTCACTAAAATCATGAAAACCTCTGAAATTGAGTATCTAGATGCTGAGAGCGCAACATCTCGATTCACCCTGGGAAAACCTGATTCTGGACTTGAAAGTTGGGAACGGAACACGGACGGGGAATGACGAATTGACTGTTCGAACATTATTTTTCTACTGAAAGAAGTTCTTTCCGAATTCATTCTTCCGATTCATTGGTTCTTTCAAAGAACCAATGAATCGGAAAAATGAAAAAGCGGTTCTAGAAAAAGTCATATACAACAATATGAAATTCGTTTCAACTCGAAAAATTATAATGAGGCCTGGAAAACGCTCTGGAGTTGTCGCTTCTTATGAGAATGGCCCATGTGTTCATGCGATATTGGAGTATTTGATTTGGTATTGAAGGGATGGTGTTGGTGGAGATGCTAGTACAGTCGAAAAGTTCGCAATCTTCCTCAAGTCAGTCTGTTCGATTCATCTCATTTCTAATGTCTTGCTATTACCCGTGTTAACTATTACGTATCATTATTATTATTATTAATCGTATAGACTAAAGATGAATGTCACCATACCATGAAAAGAGTTGGTCAGTATCAACTGAATATACAGCCTCAAGTAATGATTGAACAGGGATCAAGATAATGCCCGAGACTGTGAATCGGTGCAGTCAGTATAAATAGAAGCAGGACGTTGTATGCATTCTGATTGATCGGATGCTAAGAGAATTCATAGACAGTGGATGGTACTAAGTACACAAAGAGGACGAGGGATGAGTTAAATTTCCATACTGACCAAAGCCTTTATGTGTCTACTTAGTGATAATCACATTCAACGAATATTGCTCTTCATTCAGCCCCTATAAAGGAGGGGAAATCTGTGTCCGTTGTGAATCTATCAAAGATGGTGGATGTGGGGGGATACATTATAGGCAGATGAGCAGCACATGATAATATAGTCAATGTATGTAAAGTAGGCTCTGTATAAATAAGAAAGTATTACGTACACGAAGAGGCTGCGAGTAGAGGCTGATTTCACCCTGCCCTATTCTGTGCAAGGTGTCTATGTGACACTAAACTTTCCGAATTTTGTTTTTGGTGTTGACGGAGGATTTCCATAACTTCTGTGTCATTGAACTTTTAGCTCAAGTATTCTTCTACACGTTGGCAACATTTGTTTCAACTGAAATTTGCGGGTAAACTGGATTCCGGACAGACAGAAAAGTGACGTCCGAACGGAGCAAGGTAAGTTCATATAATGTTTTCTATTTGAAAACCTCAGATTTTCCGTCTGAAAAATTATTTCCATCCGAATTTCAAGTATTAGACTGTCTGATAACTTTTCCTGTGTCAGAGAAATCGATAAACGAAGCGTGTCAAAAAATACACCATGCGAACATTCAAGTCCCACCCACTACTCTCGTTTCTCGTATGCATTATCTGTAACTGTGATTTTGAGACCTGAATAGTACGAAAACAGAGATTAGTTCATGTTGGGCGTTTTGATGTTGTTTTTAATTTATTTTATTGTGTCACCAGGAAATCTTTCTATCAAGAGATAACGAATTTTCTGCTAGGTCCCTAGAAATGCTGAGTGGTCTGATAATGAAGATGACTGTGATTTCGAGGTTCCAGATGATGAGTTGGAAAGAAGGATGAACGAGTTTGTCGCGACTGGTTGGGGAAGACATCACGAACGATGGAGCATGACATGATCCACTAGTCAAATTGAGAAGAAAATAAGGATTTTGCCATAAACTCAGACAAAATTTTACCGTCGAAGGGTGAAATGCGATTTTGTATTACCGCCAATAGTAGGAATTGTTTTGATATTACGTACACATATAATATAATAATAGACTTTTATTATTTTATAGGTAATTACTTACCTACTTATGATTTGTGGTTCACTGCTCATTGAAAAATATGAAATAAACTCTTTTATTGTTATCTGTTTGTTTTTTTGCATTGACCCTTGGGTGGAAACTATTTTCGCAAGGTTTCATATATGAACCAACATTTTAAATCCGCGAAAAATGATGGGAAACATTTCTGGATTCGAAAAACCCTTTATATTATATTATATTATTATTCGAGTCCCAAAAAGAGAGAAAAACGTGCCAGTTTTATTCTTTTAATACATCTGTATATGAGAAGAATAGGGAACAGTGCTTTAATTGACATGATGCCTCATGTGCCTTCCTTTTATTATTTTCATACAAGTTTCTCTAGAAATCAGTCAAATACGGTTCGATAAATTTTGAATTTATCGAGACCTAAGAACTTCTATAAGAAACTCTGTACAGGTTCTTAGAGATGCATTGATTCTACTCTTGGAACTATGTGACCATCCCACGAGGTCCTAGCTGTTGAACGCTACCTCCGACTTACGAAAGACCTGTTTTGGGACCCAAGTTCTGTTCGAGACAGTCTAGGTTCGGATCCCGTTTTCATTATCAAACGCTCCTTGGTTCCAGGAAGGTCACGTGGTATCGAGACGGACACATTGGCCGTTACCCTGCTCGTGTGAACGTTGGATGCAGATCGGTTCTACAGTATTCATTCAGCGTGTAAATCCATCCCCCGAACCTTTCCGAAGGAACACAAACAACTTTCTCGCGATATAAATCTATTTCCGACACTCGGCCTACAACTGATTACGCAAACACACCTGAAAATGACAGATAGGTATGTCCCTCGTTATTGGTAAATACCCAGTTTGTTAAACTCTCTAACCTGGGGTCCCGTCATTATCGCCCTTCTTCTTCTTCAATATTTCCCATCTGGAGGTGGACAGGTGAATTGGCAGTGATGGAAAGGTAGGAGTGTATATACACCGTTTCGATAGATATGGGCTTCGCCGGCCTTCTTATAACACCTGCTTTACGGCTGCTCGCGAAAGATGGCAAAGCTACTTCAAATGTAGCAACCATGGGATTGGTAGGAATCTGCAATGCTAGTTTACGGGGACGTATTAGTCCCCTTGAAGAGGCTAATACGCCCCCTTGAAGAGGGGTCCATGCAATCCGTGAAACCCTAGTTAACCATAAAATGAATGTAAAATGCAATCATCATTTTTTTTGTACAACTACAACCGATAAGCAGTGAGGAAACGTTGCAAAACTAGTGGTTGCTCCACAGAAATCAATACAGCTCATCAACTGCTTCATTCTTGCTGAGACTGATTTGAAAATGATATTGCTTGTTTCATGTATATGCTTCGAGCAGTGACAGAGAGCATAACAAATTCACTCAAAAGTAAATATCGGTGATTTTTTCTACAAATTGCAACAAGTCCTATGCTTTCTGAAATTTGAATAACATGAGCTGTGTTGGATCCAGACCAGTTCGCCTAAAATTCGTACGTAAATGAAATATGAGAACTAACGGCTGTTGTAGACTGCGGCAGACAAGCAGGTGCATTGAGCAACGTTGTTTTGGTTTATGAAGTGAATTTGCCTGTGGTGTGAAGCCTCAAGGCCGTCGACTGGAAAGGAGTCGACGTTTGGTTATGGCAGGTAGAAGGAACCCGTACCTCGTGATGGTTTGACTACAGGACTTCAGCTGAGGAGGTGAGGTTCTCCTGAGATTACTAGTGATTTCATATGAGATATCTTTTCCAAACCTACACACCATCAATGTCTTCAATTTATTCTTACGGGACCCAGGACGCTAGATATTGGTTTGATTCTCTGTTGAGAAAACAGAAATATGCAGATATGCACCATCGAAATGCAATCCAAAAAAAGCTATCGGTAGATTCCTTGTCCACATAGATAATTGGCTGTTATTGTCCAGTAGTCATGCATGCTGCTTTAATTTTTTTTGTTAATTAGATTTGAATGTATTCTTTTATATTATGTTATATTTCATTTGTATTATTGCTGTAGTAATGCTTAAATGCATTCTAACTGTTATGTCCTCTATTCAAAGATCTGAGCATTCTTCAAAATCAATAAAAAAATCTGAAGTTGAAAGGTCATATTATATGACATTTTTATAAGTGTACCTAGTAGGTACAACTGAACATTCTTATGCGGCATCCCCCATCACGACCTCTCGAATTTCCTTATTCAAATTTTGTTTTCCTACTGTAATTCACTTTATTGATAGGCTACAACTCCATTACATTGATAGGTAGATAATCAGATATTCATTCCTAGTGACTGACCGTCAAACGAATGCATCGAATTCCTCTTCATCCAATTACCATTTATACTCTCTCGTCGAGATGGACGGTACCCGTTCTCAGATGTCAAAATCTTGAGATGATCTCCGAAAGTGGAGCAATGTAGGAGATGGAGGAGGTGCGATTACCTCCAAAAATGGAGCGAGCTCATTTAAATTAAGGCAATTAACTAATTAAACGTCTATAAACGACGTCGTTAGTAGGACCGGCGAGAAAAACAATGTTAGTTATGAAATCTTTTCTCTTTTTTGAGCTCCGAATACTTCCCTCAGCAACGCTTTTTCGTCAAGTGTGGTAAATATGATAGGGGGTTATGTACATAAACGACGTCGTTAGTAAGACCGGCGAGAAAAACTATGTTAGTTATGAAACCTTTTCTCTTTTTCTAGCTCAAAATAGCAACGAATAGCAAGGATTTTTCGTCAAGTGTGGTAAATATGATACGGGGTTATACACATAAACTGTGTACTTTTATATACAGAGTACATCTAAGTAGGTACATCTTTGTCATCGTTGACGTAATAGTATTTACTTGGAACCCAATCGTCATTCAGGCCCTGTTTCATTGGTTGTGTATGAAATTTCGTCTAAACATCTCAAGATCGATTTAACATCTTATCTATAGGCTTTCTCACACACAGCTTTCTCTCTTGAGCGAACCGCGACGATGCCAGAACCGTTAGATTCTTAAAGTTACTGAAATATAATGATACTAACCGAGATGAAGTAAAAACCTCCCTAACAGTGCAAAATGTTTCATTCTGGTAATCTCAAGTTATTTGATTTTTAGGGTTTCCCCGTTATTTATTATGAGGAAAACACCCATAACTTGGGGCATGAATAAATGACAGATATAGTTTTCCACCCGGTTGTACTTTATTGTTACTAAGCTTTTTGCCTTCATTCAAGGCATCACCAAGGCATCACACCAATTTTCGCCTTAATTTAAGGCATTAACGCCTTAAATTAAGTTGAACATCTTAGTCACAATAAAGTGCAATTGTGTGGAAAACTAAAGGTGTAATTTATTCATATCCGAATTTAGGTATCTCACTTTGAACTTTCCTAGACTCATTCCTTAAATTCCATTAAAATCAAAGGCAGGTATTTTGCAACAGTTACGCGGTTTTCCACCCCCCGTGCAGCAACGCCATACTCAGCGGCCAAAAACCCCTTCCCGGTCCAATTTTTGGAATTTCGATGGTCGTGGATTCATCCCATTTGGATGATTCGTTTAGTCGTGATGTGCAAACATACATATGAACAGATAGAAATAAATTACTTATAGATAAACGGAGAAATTGAGATGATGAAATAGTATGAAATTGAAAATAAGTATGAAATTGTGAGATTTCAATCAGTGTACGGACAGAATTAAGATTAAATTACCATAAATAATGAGGAAGATGCCCGACACTGCTCATGTATGCCCCCCCCCCCCCCCCCACCCAATTTCCTTCCTACATAGGTACCTACTTTTGGGTCGCTAGGAATGGCGATGATTCAGATTTAGGTCACCATAATTTTGACGCGACGAGACCGGTAGTCTCACTTAGCTCGTCCGAGCTTTCAAGATGACCAGAAAACAACTGGGGACCAACATTGGGTCAGTGACAGGCCAGTGATCGGGACAATCTACAGAGCGCTGCAAAAGGGTGGGGAGCCGTCCTTGCCCGGCAATCGGTGTATTTCTCACGGCCTCTCATCCTGAATACGACTGACCTCTTGTTGTATCCTCAAATTATTTCGGTTTAATTGTGTATAATAAATTATTAATGAAGAAAAAATCTGGCAAGCGTGTCGGAAGTCGAGCTTCCTGAAATCTTGGTGCCTACTACCGCAACTGGATAATCGAACAGTATGTTTAAGGTACTACCGGAATAAATTATTGGTGTGATTACTGGATGTCGTGAGTCCCTCCAGGAACCACTCCAACTAGAGTTAAGTTCTCGCCAATTATTTGACCGCTAAAGTATAGTTTCTGTAAATAAACGGTACGAGTGGGGAGACAAGCCGCAGGATCCAGAGTGCACAACCTGGAGCCCCTCCATCAACCCCTAGCAGGGGGTTGGAAGGAGAAGGCTCCCTTGCCTATAAAAACTCGGATCCTGCGTCTTTTTAACCATTCGACGCTTCCTCTAGCCGCTGGCTACTCTCTCTTCTCCTACCCTGCTCTCAATCCAATCCAAAAAGATCCTAGATGACGGTGGTGGTCAGCCCATAACCGCCTAGGCAAATTCTCCCAAAAAGATTCCAGATGACGGCGGTGATTCGCTCATAACCGCCTGGGCATTCCTTCACACCACCGTGATGAATATATGCCAATTTTAAATTCATCACACTGGATATCAAGTTTGCGCCTGCGCAGAGCGATGCTCCCACAACTTTGCTTCCGATTGCGTAATGAAATTTTCATAACGAAAGTCGAATGTCGAATTGTCATTTTGACTATCATGAATGAAACTAACCTACAAATTGAAGCAAAAAGGCTAAGGAAAAAAAAGTCACGTGCGGGCCTAAGCTACTTGCCGTTCCTTCGATTGCATTTCACCTCAAGTCATGTATCAGTAGACAAGTGGCCAGAATACTATAAACGTTAGTTCCGCTAGCAGTCACCGCCAAAGGGTGGCCCTCAAGTTCAGAGTTTCTACCACTTCGGGATGCTCTACGAGGGAGGTATTTCGTGGCAAAAGTCACGCTAAGGCTCCATCTCCTTACTGTGACTGCCCCACATTACATGTTTCGCGGAATGGCCTCAGCGAAGGACGGGTCGGATATTCCCTCGGCCTTCGGACTCTTCTGAGATCAGGCAAAAACTGTTTACCCGCCTCGCGCTTTCCACAGCAAACATGAGTTTCATGTTTGATCGACTTTCTCTTTCCATTCCAGTTAATTTGGCGTCTCTCCAATAATAACGATGGTTTAAGGCTAACCCTAGTATAGAAGGTTGCTTTACGTCAAACGAAACGAATACATGCACATAAATGTGGATAGCTTTGAACGATCGTAGCATCAAAGACGCTATCGATCTGGAACGTGTAGAATTTTATGTCAACAGTGGGGTAGGAATATGGCTTATGTACGGACTACAAACTCCACCACTCCGGATTACGATAATTTATGGTTATCAAACTCCAGCAAGTATTAATTTCATGTTCGTTATTCACATTGTTCAATTCTTCACACCTGAAATGCAAATTATTTCTAATAACAATTTCTAATTTAAAACGTCTGCCAAGTCCGGTAGGCAGTATAGCTTCCTCACTTGTGTAACGTGAACGTATATAATTCGTTGGTGGGTCCATTCGGTGGATAGGTGGAGAATTGACTCGTATGGATTTAAAATTGAATTGTTCAAAAGTGGCAAAATAGTAGGATGGAATAGGAGTTGAAGGAGTAGCGGTGCGTGGGGTCTGAAAACGATGGGGCACCAGACCAGAACACAAAACCAACAGATGCGTC
The DNA here is from genome assembly GCA_954871275.1 of Leptopterna dolabrata. Lineage (NCBI taxonomy): Eukaryota > Metazoa > Arthropoda > Insecta > Hemiptera > Miridae > Leptopterna > Leptopterna dolabrata. The sequence goes on from OX940980.1 coordinate 24,058,776, forward strand.
TACAGAGTACCCCAAGGCAACAGCACCCTTCCCTTAATTACTGGTTGAGTGATATTCAACAAAGCTTATCTCTTTTAATCAACACTCTATCAACGAACAACAACGTTGACAATTTCTACTGCAAATTAGCCACCGAATTCATGTGTTACAAAAATATTATAGTAAACAGGAATACAACAAAAAATGATTGACTAGAAGCTAGATAGTTATCTGTCTGTTGACGCCGATCAATCCACAAACAGCAAACAGGAAAAAACGCACGTAGGTACCGCAGGTACAAATCTGTCATCGGATCCGGATCATACACAAAACGCGCAAAATTTGACGCAAAAACATTGAAAACGGACAGGCAGAGAAAGCGAATTTGATTCAGTGGAATGAAGTTCTCAGCTTAGTTGTCATCTGTAGATGTCGGACATGTGATTCAGAGATTTAAAAAAAAAAAAACGCTGCAAATCCGTGCACAACGGTTTATTATTTTGTACAGAATACCCTTCTGTTACAGATCACAGCTCTCTGTATAGATAACCCGTCTATATGATATAATATGAACTATTCTATACATCTTATGAAGAGCTCAGACCCTCCGTAGGTTAGTACCTAACCCCGTACTCGTTACTAAGTACCTACCTAAATCACGAGTTAAATGTTGCTAAAATAATTCTGTCGATGACAAGCAGTAACTAGAACGGCAAAAAGAAACGAAAATAATGAAGTTCTGAAGGAAAATTGTTGATATGAAGTGAAATGGATGCCCCTTCTGCGTAGATCACTGTTTTCTGTGGTCAATACCTACCTTCGTGGTCAAGTATAATGAACCGTTGTGTAATAACTTACCCATCAATAATACTTCAACGGTTATTCAAGTCCGATCAACAAAATCCAGCCCCTTCTTGGTTGATGAACCGTTGTGTAATAATTTACCGTTGTGTAATAATTTGCCGTTGTGTAATAATTTACCCATCAATTATACTTCAACGTTTGTTCCATTTTCACAAGTACCTACCAACTAAATCCAATAGTCCATCACTTACCAAATGAAATAATATCGCAGAACAACCAACTCGGCTTCATACAGCCATCCTTGATTATAATCAGGTGCTCCCTAGTGATGATTATCTGGGCCGGATTTATACCGTTTGATTCACGATCGAGTTGACGAAGCTTTTTGGTGCACACGAACGGCTGGACGTACAATGCTCCGGGTGGTCTCAAAAAATTGTGTAGCTCAAGACAAATTTAATAACGTAAAAAAAACCATACCCTTCCATCGAAAGTTTTCGAGCTAAGGCGTTCTGAAAATTTCAACCCCTATTTTGAACCCGTTAGAGATGACTGACAGTAACGTCGAGCTTCGAGGACCAACTAGACGCCGAACGGAACCTATAACCCGAATTTCATCAATTTTTTTTCATGGTAACTAAGAAAAGTGGCCCGTACGGCGTACGGCGTACGGCGTACGGCGTACGGCGTACGGCGTACGGTGTACGGCGTACGGCGTACGGCGTACGGCGGACAGACAGAAATATTTTTATTGCAGTTTTGGATTCTACATACCTTGAAACGTAAACCATCAAATTTTGAGGGGGGGTAAGAATTTTTTTTTTCATGCTCGATTCCAATGGTTCATTATTGAAAATAATAAACCAAAATATTTCTGTCTGTCCGCCGTACGCCGTACGCCGTACGGGCCACTTTTCTTAGTTACCATGAAAAAAAATTGATGAAATTCGGGTTATAGGTTTCGTTCGGCGTCTAGTTGGTCCTCGAAGCTCGACGTTACTGTGAGTCATCTCTAAGGGGTTCAAAATAGGGGTTGAAATTTTCAAAACGCCTATACCATTTTTTTACGTAAATATTTTTACGGTTTTAAATAGTTCTTGAACTTGCGAGTTTTTTAAGACCATCCGGAGCATCGTACGTCCAGCCGTTCGTTCACAGTAAGGCCCCGAAGTTTGCACCGACAGGCATTTTCGACTCCAGTGTGAATGAAATTGTATACAATTCAAACCAAATCTCGTAACCAGAGACGCGCCCACAATAGGAATTTGTGAATACGGCCAATCATTGGTAGGGATCACCTGATTATATTGGCGGAGTATGAAGTCGAGTTGGTTGTTCTGTGATATTATTTAATTTGAAAAATGATGGCTCTTTTGGAGTTTGGTGGTAGGTAGTGAAACTTGAACAAACGTTGAAGTATTATTGATGGGTAAATTATTACTACGGTAAATCATTACTCAACGGTAAATTATTACACAACGCTTCATTATACCATCTACGTAGAAGGGGGTGGAGTTTGTTGGTAGGTACTTTTGCAACTTTTTTCACTCCTCATCAACAATTTCTTTTCAGAACTTCATTATGTGTGTTTCTTTTTGTTAGGTACTGTTTGTCATCGGCAGAATTATTTTAGCAACATTTAACTCGTGATTTAGGTAGGAACCTAGTAACGAGTACAGGGTTAGGTACTAACCTACGGAGAGTCTGCGATCTACATAATATGTATAGAATAGTACATATCATATTATATAGACGGGTTATCTATACATAGAGCTGTGATCTGTAACAGAAGGGTATTCTATACAAAATAATAAACCGTTGTGCAGGGATTTGCAGCGTTTTTTTATTGCAGTTTTGGATTCTACATACCTTGAAACGTAAACCATCAAATTTTGAGGGGGGGTTAGAATTTTTTTTTCATACTCGATTCCAATGATTCATTATTGAAAATAATAAACCAACAAATCAGAGGAAGAAGCATCTCGTATCGAGATGAAAACTGAATCGAAGGGATCGAATCGATTGTGAAATGAACGATTTTGGTGTTGAAATCAGATTATGGCGCCGGGGCCCTAAGTGGGCGTGGCGAGCAGCATTTTTACTCGAATGAGCTCTTTTCAAGGATTTCTAGGGCAGTACAAGGATTTCATGTTGCACATGCGCAGACGAAATTTACTGTATTTTTTAAATGAATTATATGAGACAATCTGTGGCCAAATCCACACCTACCCTCTGAATTTCAACTCATTAAGACCATTATTTCATATAGTTTTTTCCCTGGATAAGAAACTGACCACAGACAGACAAAAATGTTCCTTGATGGAAGCGTGAAATTTCATTCGGACATTTTCGTTTTGGAGGACATAGGTACATTTTTTCGACTCTTGCACGAATTCAAAGCTTCCCCACCTTCTGTAGTGAGGAAGGAAAAAGCATCATTTTGTGAATGACCTCCATCAGAAGTTCCGGGCGTTGTAATGTGCATCTGTGTCTTACACTTGGAAGTTGTACAACAATTCAAAACTGTAACAGCAAACCTCAAGATTGTTGTACGGGTCTGGTGTTGGTAAGAGATTACTACAGTTTTGACGTTACTTCCAAAACTATCCGTGTGTAAGAATGAACATCTAGGACACTAATAAAGATTTATTGATTTATATATATACCTGTTGACAATCTAATAAATTGATGATTATAGGTACATAACGTTTTTAGTTCTTAAAATCGTTGTAAAATCAAATCCGTTCACAATGGGAAATTATTTGAGAATGGTCATGTGTGTTATCATCCAATGGTAGAGATAGTACTGTGTAAATATTGTTGTTTCTACGTCAATTAGTTCGTTACAATTTGACAGATTCGAACTAAATACTGAAGTAACGAAGCCTTATCAAAGTAACATTCTTATTTACTCTCTCGCTACAAAAAAAAAAAAAAATAATCAAGAAATTATGTTATGAACGAAATAAATCACAAGATACAACTGCTGTAATCGCCATGATGGCTTTTACGGTGAGGGCCTTTAAATTAAAGGTACGTACTTTGTGTCAAGCCTGTGGTGAGCGTTTTTCCCGTGAAGCCCTGTTCTGTGTGAAAGATAATTGCATGTCATATTCCCGCCGCTTCTTCATGAAATAAAGTAAAGTTGAAATGGTGTGGGACCAAAAAATAAGTAGGCACTTACTTATACGCCACCCTTGGTCAGATGTTTTCATTTGGACCTAGTTGTGGAAATAGCTCCAGGAATGTTGATGTCATGTCGGTGATGATAGTAATAGGTCAAATTTTCCGATTTTTATTTTGCTATAACTTTTTATGGTTGAATGGTGGTACTAGTAGCAGTTCAGTAACTACAACATTATCATCATGCATCTGCATCTACCATGCATTGCTCAACACTACGTTTAGGTATCATTATGTGTGGCAGGTTCAACCTTTACTCCCCCCCCCCCCCCTCCAATTGAGTTCCGGTTATGCAAAAATGTCTATGTATTTTAAGGGTTTGTCTGTCATTAGCAGCAATGTTTGACCATTATAAAAAAAAGAACGATCTAAGGAAGTATCAGTATCAAACGAGCTTTGATCCAGAGCTTCCAAGGAAGTCTGAAAGGTCAAAGGTTAATCACGGGAAAGGGTTAGGCGAGAGAGAGGTCATCATGTTTAGTTAAGGATGAGTCTCATGTTGGTACCTTATAAATGAGCTTAACTTGATAGGATCTGATTTTCTGGTTTAACTGACGCTGTATCCACGCTTGGTCATTCATCTTCGTATTACGTCGTGGTAGTCTGTACTACGTCGTTTTGTTAGTAGCAAATAGAATAATTTTTTTGCGCGGGGGGGGGGGGGGGGGGAGAAAAAAGGAAACCCAAAGCAAATTAGCAAATCTTTTGATTTTGTATCACCACAGGTACGTACCGTCAACCTACCGAACAATTAAAGTAAATCAATTATTCTGTACTTAATTGAATATTATGTTTGAGCTTGTTTGTGATGAACATTGTTTCACTCAACGTTTCTGATCCCCTGAAAACCGTTTAGCGTATAATTATGAACAGTAAGCTGAGGTTCGCGAATTTCATCGATACCTCACCATCAAGACCGAGCGACCATGCGGGTCGTTGCATATTTCCAACGCCGTCTTCGCGGATTTTTCGCGAACTGCATAGTCAAGTAAGGAAGAGGTGTCACGGTTTTTCAGAGGATAGTTTGTTATGCATCCGACAAAAATTATGCATGAATTCTCGACGATATTCACCGATCAACAATGTCGGTGTCACTGTGTAATTTTTTCTTAGTGAAATAGACAACCTTTCAGTAAATCTGTTTTAACATGAAATGAGTTTCCACGATTTCATCGCGAGCGATTTAGTTCGTAGACACTACAGTTGCCTAAGACACGAAAATGCGCAGATTTCGCTAAAAAAGGGGTAGTTCTGATTTTTCGGTATGTTGTTAGGTCACATACAAGTCGTGGAAAATCAAGTTTGCAGCTTCGAAATACCTGTGTTCGCAGCTTGGTGATAGAAAAATTTTATGTTTAAAATCGATGGTTTCGGCCAGGTCTCTAAGCTGCAAACTTGGTTTTACACTACACGTATGTATCCTAACAACATGCAGAAAAATCAGAACTACCCGTTTTTTGCGAACTAGGATGTCTTAGGTGACTGGTCTATTAATATTGTGGTACTATGGGGTCTAATAAATTATAGTTGGGGATAACGGCTACTTACCTACAAATCACGAGCAGTTGACTGAAACATAATAAAACAATTGTACCTCGTACGTAAGTGTCATTCAGTTGATCAGTAGGTATCATAAATTCATAGGTGTCATAAATTAAACTTATGATCGATGTAAATTTTTTTTTCAATTCAATTCTTTATTCAAAAACATATTTAGTACATAATGAAACAGAAACATGAGAAACCAAGTTCATGAATGGACCACATTTTTGTTTAATCAGGAGTTGTTATATCTACCGTTATTTCTATTGGAGAGAAAACGTTCCTTGATTCAAAATTTAAGTATTTAAAATTACCTACAATGAAATTAGGTGTGGTGAACGGTGTATCGCAAGCGCGCGTCGAGAAAATGCATTTTCCCCGATTAATAGAACCTGCCTACTATAAATGGATCAGTTATATAAGACGTCGCAGTATGCAGTATCCATTTTCGGACTTGACCCGTTCGCATTCTGTCGTCTCACCTATTCGAGCATTGTTACGAGTCCATTGGGGCCACCGACCAGTTGTCCGTTTGTGGTGATGGAGGGGTGGTTGGAGGGGGGGAAGGTTGTCGAGCCCTGATTATCATTAGAAATCCTCTCAACGCTCGGACTCAGTGCAAACGACGGCGATCCTTATGATTCTAGTAGTACCCAGACCGGCTTGACGAACTTGCAACCATCTGAAATTTTTTTCTTCCAGGTCACCAGTAGTGCACAGGAATATGATCAAAAACTGATAAAAAAATTTGTTATCAACATTAAAATACGTAGAATTTTCAAATGGGGGGAGAAATAGATCTACCAGAATCGCAGTTTTGCGGCACAAGTAGCCTGTCGGCATGAATACGTTATCCAGTGGGGGCATTGAAGCCGCTCAACGGGGCTCCCTTTGTTTGTCGTCGGTTGCCCACTTGACAAAAAAAAACTGCGTAATAGGGGTTTTGCAACCCGCAGATGTTCCCAGAACAACTAGGAACGTGGTTTACCAGCCCGTTTACAAGAAGGGGTAGGGACTGAAGGGGAGAAAGAAATCCTATTCTAACTGCAGTTAAACGTTCGATCCAGAGCAAAGTACCTACCTAAGCTTTGAACACGGAAGACAATGTCTCAGCCAAGAAATACGGATGTGTGACCAATGAAATGAAGAATAAATTTATTCCTTCTTAAACAGGTTATACAATCAAATATCTAAGAACTTATCGATCGTGGGGGGGGGGGGGGGGATTCCTAGATACTCGAGCGTTCTAGCATCAAGAAATTAAAACAAAAATTTAACGAGACGGCCAACAAATCAACCTGTTGAAGCAACAGCTCATTTAGTGTTGTTAAGAATCACGTGAAGCTGACTGTTCGGGTTACGGTACGCGTGTATGATACCACGAATAAATGTTGACTCACAACACAAAGCAATAAAAATAGTTCCAGATTGTCGTTTTTTCCGTTGACCTATCTAATGAAAGACAGGAGTTTTGTTTGATTTGGTCCTAGCTGGCGATAACGGTTTTGAACTTAAACATACCCTACTTGTAGATATGTTCGTTCATTTTCGTGTACCTAAGCACGAGTAAAGTGTAATGTCTGCTTTAAAAAGTCTCCCTCCATCAGCCTAATGTTTTACGGATCGATACAGTTCAATAATCATTATAAAAATTGTATGACCATTTTGTAGGGATGAATACATCGACTGATGGGACTCAGACGTAGATGCGAATTGATTCGGTAGCGCGACCTTGGTCGTTGGGGGATCTCGGATTACCTAATGATGGATGGCCCTCCCATCATTTGACCTAATTTCGCGTTAGTTTACCCAAATGAACCCTGAGCTGAGTGGATATATATACATATCGCGCATAATATTATCTATAGCTAGGGATTATACTCGATAACGTTGCTATGTTAGGTGTAAAAACAAGATACACAAAATTCAAACGGTTGGACAGCGGTAAGTTCAGTAGTTACGAAACCATTGGGTACTGTTAGGTGGTATGAGTGGCAGCTTTTGGTTTATTATTGAACCTTTGGAATCGAGCATGACCCCAAAGGATGGAGATTAGCGTTTTAAGGTACCTACGTAGAATCAGAAAATGGAATAAAAAATGTCTGTCCGTCCGCCGTACTTTCTTTAGTTACCATGGACCAAAATGATTGAAATTGGGTTTGTAGTAGGTACCTAATTTGGCGCCTAATTTATTGGTCTACACAGTTGGGGGTTACTGTCAGACATCAAGTGGTGAAAAATAGGGGATGGAATTTTCAAAACGCCGCAGCTCGAAAACTTTCAACAGAAGGGTTTTTTGATGTTTTTAAATTGATTCCGCACTCCGTAGAAGTAAAATAATGGAGAAAAGTTAGAGTTTTAATAAAATGAGTACCTGTACTTACCTAGCTAATTGCTTATTCATCACCAAAAACGGTTGACGTTACTAAACGTTACTGGGCTGGGCGATGTCCCATCATGTAACCATAATTGTGTAAGAACTATTTCATTGGTCATCCGCTGTATGTCGGTAAAATGTTTGTGAGTAATCTCCTTTTATACTGAGCTGGCTGACAAAAATGGTACCAACCCAAATTCTTCCATCTGCCTTCTTGACGTCCTCAAGCGATCAGCAGGTAGTTTGATGGGGCCGTCTGTGTACTTAATAACAGCCCTTCTACTCCTTTCAATCAGCCGGCTCTCACCTCCACTTTCAGAGCGACAATTACCGCGGATGTGGCCTTCTCGCCACCAAGGCGCGCATTTTAATTGGTCTAGTGAGCGGGAACGATTGAATGTGTAGGTATATTATTTATTCACTGTCGAAAGAAGGATTCTGTTGCACCTAAACTGTCTCAATGAAGTACCTACCTATTGTTGGTGAATGTACCTGCCTATCTACTCCTAGACAAATTCACTCTTTCATTATAAAGATAAATAATAACAAATTCTGTAAGCCTTTTTGTCTACTTCGTCTCTCCAGCCTCTTCGTCCATTTGTATTTTGTTCTCATTCTGCGTGATCACTGTGAATTTTAAATGAAGTGGATAATTTCATGTTTGTGCATGCGCCGAAATAGGTTATAAATTAATGAAATTCCATGGAATTATTACAGAACCGTCCGGGAACCAACCTTGGATTATTCTTTCGATAGATAATGATGGTGGATGCAGTGGATTGGGTAGCGACCGAAAGCATTTCGAATCAAATTTGTTTTATGCATGATTGCGTGTATGAAACGCAAAATTTCGATTTTGGAGCTCACATTTCACAAACGTTTGTCGGCTCCTGCATGGATACAATGCTTTCCTATCCCTACTAAATACTGCATGTTTCCCAAGTTCCGAGTGAGAGGGTCAGCATTGAATGCATTTTGGGAGCGCGTTTCTTCTAATACAGGAGCTATTGTATTCGAATGACAGAGACATAGATTTAAAAGATACCTACCTCTCTTCCAAGAATGCATTTTAATTATCAATAAATCGTTCGTTGAAATCTTAATTGAACTGATCCTCGTGCATAGTGTTAATTTCTTAATTCACCAGAAGATCAACACCATTTTCTGGAAGAGTTGGTAATCATGCTTGTAGGACTGTGGTAACTGGCAAGTCTGAACTAGTTTACATGGAAAATCAAGCAAGATACGACAACTACGGCGAATTCTGAAATTTTGTGGCGATTCCTTATTGTATCCAATTAAAATAACCATGCGCGGGGGCTGATCCGTCTCGAAGACCGTTAACTGGCTGATTTGTCCTTTATCTACGGAAGTACGGACTGGTAAATGGCCATATAAATTGGCCCAGCCTACTGAAAAAAATTTTCAGCATAATCGATATCTGCATGAAAAAAAAGAAAGGTTTGGGGGGGGGGGGGGGGTATTGTCCATGAAAAAAATAATAAAAGCTTATCTATAAAAGTTATTTGAACTCCTAGTGTGAGTTTATGTGCAAGAACATATAAATTGTTTTTCCTAGGATGTTAGAGATAGTCAGTGGTGATGATTCTATAAGAGATAATCTTAGCTGACCCATTGCCGTAGGAAAAATACGTCCACTATAGTGCAAATATCGTAGAGCGAGGGAGGACCACATTAAAAGAAGATTTCTACCCATTTGAGGAAAGTTTTAGGCATAACATTGAAATATCAGTTGGGCAATGAAAAGATTGCCCATTAAGGTATCTTTGTTATTCCGATAATTAGTGTCTCAAATCTACTAACGACCGAATTCTTTTTAATCATTTCTATTTTCCGTCAGATTGTTCATAAAACTGTAACAGTAGGAGATTTTTAACTACCTGCTCAAATAGCATTCGATGCCTTGTCTCCATGTGTTTTTTTATACCTACGCAAACAATAATTTCTCGCCATCAGATCAGTTGGGTCAAAAGTAGAGGTGGTACATTAGTTCCTGAGCTTGCTGCCACACAACGCCATCTACTCGTGGCCAGAATTTGATTTCAAAATTCGGACATGTCCACGGATATCCGGACATATGCTCACCCTATCAGGAGAGAGCACAGTGAATTGAGGCATTCTTCAGTTGGGACTATCGCCATGCTATTCAGCGTTCAGTTCAGAATCCAACATACTCACTAAAATTGGGAAACAAAATCAAGTTTACGTGTCATGTGGTATTTCTTCAAAAAGGTCAAAGCCCTCGCAACCCGTATCTTATCCAGTGATAAGACGGAGTTGGGGAGTCCGTCTCAAGTGAAAGAGAGTAGTGTGACCGACTAATAGCTAAATCGGCCCTGGTAATCATAACATTATTTGTCTCTTTTGTCCCCCAATCCCTGCTCGCTCGCATAAACAACTCCGTATCCGCGTTTCGTCGCCTCTCCGTCACAACAACCTCGTTCGGCAGTTTTACCGTATCATTTTCCCGTGTTTTGTCAGTATGAATGTTTCCCCGGAGTTATGATTGCGATTTTGAAGATCTGGTCAACCGATTTTCTTGGGTAATGGCATCACAGAGAGAGCTAGATGAGTTTTTGGATATTGCATGTATTTCCGTCTTTCTTCCGAACAAACAACCGGATACGCCATCATTGTGATGACCCGGAGAGAAGAAAGCAGTAAATTCTGAGTACCTACTTGCACTGGTTTTCGTAGATTCCTTACTTTTTTCTCGTCTTGGGTCAAGTGCTATGATATCTGACTGTTATGCTTAGGCATTTTGATAACTTCATAACTACTAAGTTTTGTAATAGTACGTATAGATTTGTTGGAATTCTGTTATCATGTAGATAGGTAGGTACTACCTATTTGCAGTAAATTCGCAAATTTACCAAATATCCTACATGAATAGATAACTACATAGAAATTGACATGAAACGAATGTACGTGGTGACCCACTTTCTTAACCACGAAACTTAAGGAATCGATTATACAACTAATTTCCAATAACATATTCCTCCTCGCAATATTTTTTAACCCCTTGTTTCGTGAGTTTTTTCAATTTAAATTTTTTCCGTTTTTTCGATCTTATACCACTCCCTTAAATTATGGCCATAACTCCCATAAATTGCTATAAAATTAGAAATAAGGTCACCATTTGGAAATAGCGTGAAATTCCCTATCAGAATATGACCCTAACATAAAATTTTTAGAACATTCATTGGGCGGATAATGGGACTGAAAATTAAATTTTCTCTAATCTTCAACAATTATTTTCTCAAATGGCTCTACGTCTCAAAAGCAATGGGTGATTGAACGTGCACGTGACGGGAAAAAAATTCTCAGGATCCCAGCTTTCCAACGGTGTGGTTATTAGCATTTTACTGCAGTAATAAGGGGAGAAAACCACGTTTGGATGAAAGCAAAAAGCGTGTTTTTCGAGGAAATCGAGTGTTTTAGGGTACTATTTATGGGTGATATTTTTAAAATTTCAACTCCGAGTTTGGCTTGAAAGATGTATACATACATTTGAAATCATCATTGAATTGCAGAGTTGACTGGCGGAAGAGGAGGTCAAGGTCGAATAAGAAATCTCCTCGAGAATTCGTAAACGGATTTCGATTGGGTAAACCCTCCTGAACCCGCGGTGAGAGGAGAACGCTAATTTATGCGGCCAGTTAGATTTATGAAGATTAGGAATAGAACTTGTGCGGTCAGTTTGGAAGGGTACTTCGTTACGAATAACACCCGGCTTCCTCCACGTGTCATGCTCCGCTCAGTGGTCAGCAATCTGCAGATATTTGGGGTGACTGCTAATATAGCCTAACGGAAATAGCTCAGGAACAAATTAATATGAAATAGTCAAACGTTCGTCATAATGTACTGGAGGAATGTGAAGAAGGTATTTAGACACTGAATAATATAATATCATTCTACAGGTATTGCGTGAAACTGGGCTCCATGGTACCTGTGATTCTGATGATACGAGAAGTAGGTATATATTTTTATAGTAAAATAGCTGGATTACTCGTGCGTTGAACGGTGAACAGGCAAAACTCCGAGTGCCATTATTAATGTTTCGCCTACCCACAAGGTAACATTCCCTACATCCTCTCATAACGGACGAACGGTTCTTCGCACAGTTCGTTTTGGTGTCGTTCGATTCAGCGAGAAAATCTCTTTCCCTCAAAACCTGTTTTGTCCGAAACCGTTTCCAGAATTAAACCGCTTATGTACCTAGGTCACGCCCTTAGTTACAGTGAAATGTAAACATTGTGCCGTCGTGAAGGACCACCGAGTTTACGATGAATGAGTCGTAAGTGGAAAAATTCATATAGCCTATGTTACCCGCCGGCGTTTGATTAGCACGCCGGAAAAAACCGCGTCAAGATCGGTTCGGTCGTTTGGCCATCCACCAAGACATACAAACAAACAAACAAACTTTGAGTTTTATAATAATAAAATATAAGATAATTTTTGTTGTGTTATAATAATAACCATGACCTATTTACTTGCAGTGATTTGAGGTTTTGCTCAAATCCTGGGATTGTCGTAAAATTCAGTGAATGATTTTGATTAATCACGTTAGGTATTGAATGAATTTTCTCTAGAATTAATTAGTTTTTTAATTAATTTCTTTTTAAATACATGTAGTGGCCCCCATTAAACGCCCAATCCTGATCATGGGAATCATGATGTTAGTAGATCATTTTGCGATGTCCTTTATCTTCAGTGAAACTGTTATAATGTATTTATGGAATTACTGGTGTCGATCATTGCTAACTTGAGTAAATTATGAGGCAACCTATGTCCGTTGTTGATGCACCTGCCTGCAGAGATGAGCACCTACCTACTTGTCTTGTGGCTTCTGCTGCCATCGAGTATCAACGGGTTGTATATGTTATCCAAGCTTAGCTTAATTATATAACTAGGACCAAGCCTCCGATTTGATGAGGTATCCAACTGCAGTCTTACGTAGTCCTTCATAGTAATTGATGGAATAACCCAATGTAATTCGTGTGTGTACAGTAATAAATGGTTTTTATTATTATTATAATATCATAGACCCAACACAGCAAACTGGAAGTATGAATACCAACAAACCTACAGCTCAACAGCGTTGTACCACCACAGAACTCACTTTTTTAAAATTGAGCTAGTACTTGATACCAGTTTGTATTTATATGCTTATATTATATTTATGTAAATACAGGTTGGAATCTATGTTACAGAGGTGGTCGAGGCAGGAGGGCAGAGATGGAGGTGGTCACCAACAGCACTCTCCTAATCTCGCCGCATCCGCCCATGAGCATCGGAGCTCAGTCCCTCATCAACTCAGTGTACATTTTTGGGATCATCAACAACCTGGGAGCCTTGGGGTAAGTCACAACCATACAACTGTGTATGGTACAACCCTTCGTTTGAACGGAGACCAAAACGAGCTATCTCAGTCGACAAATGTAGGTATGTAAGGTATGTAGGAGTTGATGGAGTAAAGGTAGGTATTTGAAGGAAGCGAAATAACCAGTTACTCCTTGGGAAACGACAGTTTCTTTGCTACTTTCTGCATTCAAACGAAGATGTCTCTACAGGAAAGGAGATGTCAATTTGCCAAAAATTAACGAAAAGCTGCAACTCCTAGAAAGTTTTTCTGGTGCAGGCAAGGTTATTTCATTGAAAATATTTCCATCTAAATCAGTTTGCAAAACACTTCAAACCATCCGTAGCTCGAAAAGCGCCGAAGCGCTTTTCGAGATATTTCTACGAGGAGTTTGTTGGAAATCACTCCGAGTATCGATTTATACAGTTTTAAACCTCCAGCTTCACGTTTCCATTCATTTTTGTGATAGCAGCATTCTCACCGAAAATCTCACCTGCTGATTTCAGATACCTGTTTGGTTCCGAGCATGCTCCGAAGAACGCCAGGACGTCTCTCGTCCTGAAGTGTCTGGCATTCAACGACCTCCTGGCTGTCCTGGGGATGTGGACGCAGATGAACCTGCGGAACTTGTTCCCGTCCGTCTCCCACACCCACTGGTTCTGCGTTTTTCGAGTCGTTTGGCGAAGCTTCGGCCTCGGTTCCGGTTGCATCGTGTGTGTCATGGCCATAGACCGCTGGCTTGCCCTTACCCGACCCTTTTTCTACCAGAAGGTAACTTTTAACTGCGGATAAATTATGCTCGAGCCGTTGGAGAAGTGCAGTTTGAAAGGTTCGGATGATTCCCAATTGTATGGACTTCTTCAAACACGTATACATTCAAGTAAATATCTACCTACCTTAAAACTACGACCACATCAATGAAAATTGTGGCAGTAATAACAATTGACCCAGGTTTTGTGCTTTAAATGATTTTGTTAGCTTCATAAAACGTTGTGTATGCTACGAAGTACTCGATCTTGTGAAATCCAACTCAAGTTTTCGATAAGGTCGACTATTTCTTTTAAAGGACGATGAATGGGTAATTCGAGAGGATTAGAATTTGTGTGACATCAGAACCGGATTTAGCGCCCGTTTAGCAATTTTCATCTCAAAATTCCAAGCAAGAAACCTAATAGGAAACATGCAATTACGACAGACGGGAAGGTTGCAGAGGATTTCCCCCAAGCTGGGATGAGGGTCTTTGACGTCATGTCGATTTCTCTCCACCCATTTCTTGCCCACATCCAATCATCCAATCTCATATATTGCACCCCTTCAGTGCTCGTTGCGTAGTCGTAATGAGCATCAGCTTTAACATCCCGTACATCCTGGAGTGAATACTTTTTTCATGAGCTCGCAGTTCGCGTAAAATCGCGCGCTAATCGATCTTCCTATGCAGACCGTGCTGCATAGGAATGATAGGATAGATTATTGTGTTGAATATGGTACAATTATATTACACCTAACGAGTCCGAGTAGGTATCTATCTACCTGGTACGAGTACGTTCGCACACAGTACCTACCTTCCTTCCTTATTTATCCTTCTTCCAGATTTGAGTATGTGAGACTCATCCATTATTCAATAATTTGTTTAATTTGAGGATCTCTGATCGGTGTAAACATCTAGGCAATTTGAGGAGGTTACTTTCAAAAAGAACGTAAATATCGACTTGACAAAATTTTACTGGAAATGCAAAAAACGTAGTACTAGCCAAAGGAGATCTCATTTCACGCATAGAACAGATTTAAAAAAAAATTATTTCAATAATGAACCCCCTCAAAGTCACGGTTTCTATTTCAAGGTAAGTATACTCAGAATCCGAAAAGGAAATTAAAAAAATTCTGTGCGTTCGCCGTACACCATCCCCCGTCATTACTGAAAATTACATGCCAAACAAAAGGCCTTCATCACAAAGCGACGGAGATGTATAGTTTTGGTGGGAACACCTGCAACAGAAAATGATGATCGCAAAAAAAAAATTGTGGATACCATTTTTGAAAGTGACCCCCCCCCCCCCTTTTCTGAATTAACAACGTCTCAGAGCGTATGAAAATTTTAATGCGGGTTTTATTGAGCTGAATTTGTCAAATTTTTCTCAAGTTTCCAATTTGAAACGGTGGGAGTTGAGAGTGGACGTGATCAAATAAATGAGGCCGAATGCTACGCACAAAATATCTTTGCTTGCATGGCAAATTCTCGATTGTATGTTGCCGACTTGCAAAAACCCGAACTCTCGTCATTATGCTCGAAGAATATGCAGGTGGCGCCTGATGAGGTGGTCACGCGCCAGGTCCTACACGATCGTCAACCAACCAATCACTACCGCATCTAGAAATCCAAAAGACACTGGATGACTATGAATGCGCCGAAGCAAAATAGCAATTAACATTATAGAGGAAGACGAGTGGCGAAGCCGTGGCCTTGGGCGACCAACCCGGGCTGAGATTTGGCGAACTGTTCGGCGCGTGGAGGAACGACGATTCGCCAGTGACAGGATGCGCGGGAACCGACCGTCAGAATGACAACCATCACAAAAAAAAACCATCCCCGACCTTCGGAATATAGATTTGATCTCTCATTATCTGGAAGACCGGCATGATACTCTCAAAGCTTCATCTTTAGTTTATTAATTACAGTTTTAAATAGAATTCCTTGCGGCTACAAGGGATATTTTATGCCGGCCACGCGTGTTGACTCGCCTCGATGAATAAATTGGCGTCAGTTTGATGTGTGTGTGTTTCTTCAAATTCGTGACATCTTTGCAAATGCAATTCCTCGGGATGAATTATATATGAATCTGAATCGGTGTCTGTTTGTCTGCCAAACAAATAACTGCGCAAGTTCTTTCGACAAGCTTTCCAGTGTAATATTACTAACCTAAGCTAAGGCAGCTTTCCGCACAGTTTAAATTTAGCTTCTGTAAATATTCACACAAGCTATAATCATGGCAAAAATTACGAATGAATAATTTTCTCTCAGTAGAAATAGCGAACCTATGTATTCGGCTCGAATCTTTAATCTAGATGAATTTGACAAAAATGTTTGTAATATTGACTGGCATCGTTTTTGGAATCTCCATGGACCCATTTTTAATCCTGTATAATTATGTTTCGTCCGAATTTCGAACCTGCCTTTGCCAAAGTAGGCATAATATTTGCTGTACCTACTCTGGGTCTTTGATTTCTTATGTACGCAATAATGAGAGAGTGTGGGTGAATATGGTAATGGTTCATACTAAGGGACGGGATCAAAACCGTCATTTATCCGTAGAAAATTCCCGACATCTTTACACAAGTCTTCAAACCCCAATGGGCCCGCACTGTGACGCGTGTCTTAACAAACTATCATCCAACATGTCACCTAGCCATTCTTCATCGCGGGTGGCTCAATTGTGACAAATGGTCCCAACAAAGAAAGTCGTTGGCTTTTATTATTAGTTGGGTAGGTATCGGGAACGCCAACGTGCAACGTTGGCGAATTGTAGGAAGGCATTATCTAATTCTGAAATATTCCATACCACTTCGCTAATATTCTAAACGGCTGTGCTTGAAGTAGGGTTACCAACTCATTTTTTCTGAAGGTAGGGTATACTACATAAAAATGTAGGACCTAATATAGGACGATACATGTAGATTACTATGTTCAGAAAAAATGAATTTGCCATAAACTTTTCTTCTTCCACAGTTACTTACCGATGGAGATTTCAACACGTAAACGTCACACAATACAAACGCTTTTGGTTGACTTGGGTGGATAGCAAACTAAGAATTCATATTATAAGTCCTACAGAAAGTTTCACTTCTCTGCGGTATCAGAAAAAAACTCAATCTGACAAAATGACAGCAAAGACTAGGCAGTGGAAACTATGCTTGTTCGATAAATAATAAGACGAAAGTCAGGAAACGTACAGTTATGAAGGGAATCGTTTTCTGTATTGGAACAAATCAGGGTTGAACACAACAAATAACTGGTGGGTAAAAATCACCGTTCCTTCGGACCCACGTCAGACGTAAATCGTTTTTGGGGTTCTCAGACAGACTTTGAATATTAAGTTATTCTCTAGATTGCTAAATTTGCCTAAAACCCCGGATTTTCATTTTATTTATTGTATTTTGACGGTAAATCCAAAAAATAGGACATTTCCTCCAAAATAAGACGGATGGTAACCATGGCTTGAGTGTTTAAATAATTGCATTTGACCTGAGCAACAGATAATTTAGTTAGGTATCAAAAACGTCTCTTGAGGTGTACCACTGGTGGGAAGGGGGTCAAATTTGGGAAATGAATTGTGTAACCTCGAAGGAAGACCTAACGCGTCCTAATCTGATCTCATAATTTTAATTCTCTGTGACGGCCTTCGTGTATTTGTTTCACCTTAATTAATCCCTAGGTAATAGGCATGTAACTTTAGTTCATTTCCACAGTTTTCGATAATTTACCAAATAGACAGTTTCCGGTCATTTCTAATCATCTGCACTTTTTTCAGTACATCACAGTGAGCTGTATCAAAAAAGCGATTTTCACGCTTTGGGTGACAGACTTTTTGCTGGTTTGCCTTCCGTTCTTCGGGTTTGGTCTGTACTTCACTGCCAAAACTTCAAGCTGCGCGCGTTACAAGCAGGCCAAGACTCCTGTTGACATCGCCTACGCTTACCTCTACTTCACTTTCGGTAAACCAGACGTTCATTGAGAATTTAAATTATATACCTACTCGGTAACTTGTTCATCTTGTTCATCAGTAGCTTCTAAGTATCAGCTTTTATAGCCTTTAACCTTTCCGGGTGACTAGCAACCCCTCCCAGCCAACCGTTTTGTGAACCGCCCATTGAACATAGAAACCACTTGAACGTCACGAGCACACAGAAAGGGTTTGGTCGGAACCATACAGAGCGAGGAAGAGGAACGCAGGGTTTGGTCGGAACCATACAGAGCGAGGAAGAGGAACGCGTCGGAAGCTCTGAAATCAATAACGATTTGATTGGCTAGGTATTGCTGATGGGAGATGGTGGGGGTACTCGTCAGAAAGCGGTAAGCCAAAAAGTCCTCTGACCGACCTGGCAACTAGAAAACCGTCCGCAAGTGGTCAGAAAAACGTACAGTCAGAGAAGATTCAGGAAATCAACTACGAACACCCAAGTGACTTCCATTTGGTATGCAAGTGGCTTTCTCGCCACAGCGAACAAACCTGTGGCCTATTCATCCTGAACTTGAGCTTGCAAGGTTTGCTAACGAAAATGTTAATACTGTCAACCTATTCGGAAGATCCAGCCCAGGAAAAATGCTTATCAGAATTTCTCTTGATGTCATATTATTATGACAATATACCTATTTCGGTGGTGGCAATTTGCGTCATTACCAAAATAAAGTAAAGTAAACAGCCATTTCAGGCTGAGGCTGTACTTAAAACTGCCCAGCTGGTGTCGCGGAGGTGATCGGCTGCCCTCTGGGGAGGATCAGAATTTGTTCCGATCATTTTGCTCATGGCTACCTATTGCCTCACTGCCCGAGGTTGAGACGAGGGGTGTTGGGATTCGAACCGACGGACCGCATTCGCCGTCCCAAGTCCAACCACCAAGTGACAGAGTGCTCGTCATTACCATTTGTGGCGGTTTCTTCCGGGTTTGAATAGGATGTAGCAGCAGTGCTTCAAATACTTATCCAGTGGCGGCGGCTCGTAGCTCTAACCAGAGCGGGTGCACAAAGGGAACGTTGGGTGTATTGTCCGTCAAGTAGTTGTAGGAACAATTGTTACCAGAGCTGCTAATGCGAAAAGTATGTATTTAATTAAGGTGCAGGTGGTGTATGTGCGTTGGTGTAGGTATATAAGACTAGAAAATGGTAACTAAATCTGTAACTAAAATGATACCTACATACATAACTAAATTCGTGGGTAACTGAAATGGTAATCAAATCTATTCCATGGATTACATAAAATTGTATAATCAAAATTACGTAGGTATAAATGTAAGAACGTAAAGTAAATGTAAATGTAAACAGTGGAAGAGTCATGCTTCTTTATTTTGACAGAAGAATGGGCTAAATCTACAGTAACATCATTACGACCGTTTGAGCGTAAGCATGCGAAATAATATTATTAACTTTTCACTTACCGGGCGTCCACACAACCACTCCGTTTTGGCATACCTACTGTTACTTCCGAATGGAGACCGCGCGGCGATCTTACTTTTTTTGACAGCGTTTGAGTTCGTACAACGAGGGTTGAGGCTGGCCTGAGTCACGAACCTTCACTTTTTCTGACATAACCAATCGCGAATAGGTTTGGGGGGGGGGGGGGGGGGGTAAAAATGACCTAATTATTAATCATGATGACACGATTGAAAACGAAATCCGAGTCAAAAGCGAGGTCGAGATCGAGAACGAAAGGAGAATAGGTACCTACAAAGCGAGGTCGAGATCGAGAACGAAAGGAGAATAGGTACCTACAAAGCGAGGGTCGAGAAACAGAACGAATGCCAACTACATAGCGAGGGCAGAAATCAAATGAAACGGATGAGAAAGCCTAATGTTCGTGTCCAAATCGGAAAAACAAAAGCTGTAAAATGTGCAACGAGAGAAGAGCGCGAGAGCTGGTTCACTTGTCATACATTTGTGTTGTAATGGAATTATACAGATAAAAAAAAATCAAGCGATAAAATGTCCATGAATATTAATTTAACTTCATGGTTTACTCATAGCAGGAAGTGCTTAGAGCAGACGTAGCGGTGTGTTCTCCAACTAACAGAATTTTATTTTTCACTATAAAAACTGGTCTCTCATTGGCGGAAATCCGTTTCGTGTCGCCAATTCCTGTTGTACATTCACAGACCCTTTAAATACATTTAAATCCTGAGCACAGATCTGCTGTGCTCCTTGTTTGTGGGTTTCCATGGTCTCGGTGTCCTGATGCCCCGCTCGCGTCAACCTCGGCAGCTAGAAGCTCCCTCCTCCCTTCCACAACCACAGCCAGCTCTTCCCGCGCGAATATGAGTGACGAAATACCTAACCAATCAGTCCTGCACATTTTGTAGAGCTGGAGTTTATGCTGCAACATCTCTGTCCCTCGTAATTTTCCTTGGGAGTGCACGTGCTCCTGTGCCCTGGCCACTATCCCCTGTACCGACATGTGAGATGTGCAGGCACCTCAATATTGCAAAAATCATTTTTTGAGGTTCTGCAAAGTGTTGGGTAGGCAAGTAGGTACTACTTTGGCTGTAGGTAGGTGTGGTCGAGGCTCGACTGACCGCATAATACTTAGCATGAGGCTGATGATGGAAATGTTTTTCGTGGGAATGAAATGGTCTCACTGAGCTACTATTTCCATTTCCATTATTGTCAGCTAAAAGCTTAAGGAATTCCGTATACTATCGTACATTTTACTTGTTCTTCCAGGGGCTTTGCTGTGCCTGTGCCTCGTCCTGTGCAACGTCGCGGTGATGAGGAGCCTCACGTGCCAGAGGAAGAAGAATGCTAACAACCAGAAGGTCCTCATCCGCAGGATCTCCAAGAACCGCGATCTCACTGCGTCCGCTTGTACTACAGAAGAAGTCGCCTTTGCCCGCGTCATGCTCCTCTTATGCGGCGTTTTTCTATTTTGCTGGCTTCCGCAGCTGGTCCGTGGCTCACCCTCGAAGAGGATATTAATATCTTGAATACTAATAACTATAAAATCATAGCCACTGATGTACAGCGAATTCTTTCCAACATTGGGGCAGAGAAGAGTACCTACAAAAAACAACCTAGGGCTATAATTAGCATTATATTTATATATAATTATAACTAGCACCAAGGTAGAGATCCTTGGAGTACCTGATAGATTATTCAAGTTTCTTCAGTAAAGAAGAGCTATTTTGAACGATAACATATTTATTTATTCGCTTACTTTTCAGGAACATTCTTCAACTCGTTACCTATATATTATCATGGGATTTCAGTATCCCAACTGGGTAATTACAACACACTGTCAAATTGAGCTTGGCAAGTTTGGGCTTGTCAAAAACAGTGTTTAAAGAGAAATAGGAAAGGGATGTTCCAAAAAAGTAAAAGGAAAAAATTGGAGTCACTTATGATCTTAATGGAAGCAGGTGTGCCAAAAAATCTTTTACAGTTACAATACAGTTTCTCCATTCTTTATTGTCGTAGTTTCTCGGTAGCTATTGTATTGAGCTTTGCCCTCGTAATAGTCATTTATAATGTAGGTAGGTACCTCGTTACTGAGTTGGAGCTCTTTCGATTTCGCAAGTCAGTACAAAACCCTCATATCTTAATCCAGTTTTGCAATAGATATCCAAAATTCAACAAATCTGAGACCAGTTTGATAAACATAAAATTGTTCTAATTTTGGATAGGACAGTTTTTTCTCAAGCCCTTACTTTTAGGTGGCTATTATAATAAGAGTACCTTATTTATATCTATGATCAAGCGGGTGAGCCCATACCTACCATAGAAATCGGTAGGTTTATCATCTTGTGTATAGTTCACAGGAACGACAATGCGGAAACCGCCAGGTAACTGATCAGGTAGGTAGTTACTTCGCTAGCCAGTTAGCATATTATTACCCGTGAGGCTGTGAACATGACCATTGTGCTTATTTGCACAACTATTCTCAAAATGGCGACAGCTTGAATTGTGCAAGCGGGCTGAATCTCTACTGTGACAACGGATATATTGGTAAATAGCAGATTTTTTCAGGTTAGAGCAAATTACTCTGGCATTGCTAGCTTTTCAGAGGACTGCGGGCCAACAATTATATGCACTGGATACTGTACCTTCTTATCTGACAATGATAAGATAATAATAAGATTATGATAAGATAATGATATTATGATGGGCATGGGAGTGGGGTGCCTAGTGTGATATTGACTGGTATATTGCAATAAGTATATGGTGTATTGTAATATGTCCAGGGGAAACCATCAGGGACCTCTTGGAGTAGTTTTGAGAAAAACGGTTTGAAAGTATCAGTCCACCTGGATGTCAAAGCCCCTTAAAAAAATATTTAAATAACCCTGAACATTCAGAAACACCTTGTTTGATGATTAGGAAAGTTCGAAAAGTTCAATAAAAACTTAAGAGTTTCAAGAAGGTTTTTTCCACGTTGGTTACCAACTTAGAGCTGTAATTTTGAAAGTGGGAATTTTAGATGAGCTGGTATTCCACATTTGCTTACAATTTAAAAAAAGTAAAATGATTTACAATATTAGGTACAGAAAAAGTGATCTTCGAGTAAAATGTTATTAGGTTTCAGAGTTGCAAATTTAAAAAACGCTGCAAATCCCTGCACAACGGTTTATTATTTTGTATAGAATACCCTCCTGTTACAGATCACAGCTCTATGTATAGATAACCCGTCTATATAATATGATATGTACTATTCTATACATATTATGTAGATCGCAGACCCTCCGTAGGTTAGTACCTAACCCCGTACTCGTTACTAGGTACCTACCTAAATCACGAGTTAAATGTTGCTAAAATAGTTCTGCCGATGACAAACAGTACCTAACAAAAAGAAACACACATAATGAAGTTCTGAAAAGAAATTGTTGATGAGGAGTGAAAACCGATGACAAACAGTACCTAACAAAATGAAACACACATAATGAAGTTCTGAAAAGAAATTGTTGATGAGGAGTGAAAAAAGTTGCAAAAGTACCTACCAACAAACTCCAGCCCCTTCTACGTAGATGGTATAATGAACCGTTGTGTAATAATTTACCGTTGAGTAATGATTTACCGTAGTAATAATTTACCCATCAATAATACTTCAACGTTTGTTCAAGTTTCACTACCTACCAACAAACTCCAATAGAGCCATCATTTTTCAAATTAAATAATATCACAGAACAACCAACTCGACTTCATACTCCGCCAATATAATCAGGTGATCCCTGCCAATGATTGGCCGTATTCACAAATTCCTATTGTGGGCGCGTCTCTGGTTACAAGATTTGGTTTGAATTGTATACAATTTCATTCACACTGGAGTCGAAAATGCCTGTCGGTGCAAACTTCGGGGCCTTACTGTGAACGAACGGCTGGACGTACGATGCTCCGGATGGTCTTAAAAAACTCGCAAGTTCAAGAACTATTTAAAACCGTAAAAATATTTACGTAAAAAAATGGTATAGGCGTTTCGAAAATTTCAACCCCTATTTTGAACCCCTTAGAGATGACTCACAGTAACGTCGAGCTTCGAGGACCAACTAGACGCCGAACGGAACCTATAACCCGAATTTCATCAATTTTTTTTCATGGTAACTAAGAAAAGTGGCCCGTACGGCGTACGGCGTACGGCGTACGGCGGACAGACAGAAATATTTTTATTGCAGTTTTGGATTCTACATACCTTGAAACGTAAACCATCAAATTTTGAGGGGGGGTAAGAATTTTTTTTTTCATGCTCGATTCCAATGGTTCATTATTGAAAATAATAAACCAAAAGGCAACAGAAAATGGGAAACAAATCAGAGAAACAGGCTTAGTTATAAGAGATGAACATTAGATTATCGACAGCCTCCATGGAATTTCTCGAATAATTCTTTTCTTGTCGTTTTCTCCCACACTTCGAAGCAACGGTACCGTTTAAATTGGAAGGTGTATTAAGCGGGTGGCTCCCCCATCCTATCTTTGGACCCTGATTGTTCTTACCATGACCCTGACGATTCTTCCCCGGAAGTGGATATCTTTTCCATCGTTTTTCGAAAGGACCTTTATGGTTTTTACCCTCAATGAATAGGTAGGTATTGTATTTGTTAGTAGAAAAGCTACTGATGGCATCTTCATCTCAAAATCGACAATAAGTGGACCCTGATGGTGTTTCCCCAGGACCCTTCGTTTTTCGTGTGTTGTAATATCATTTTATGCTTTTGTATTTTGGTGCAGATCACGATTCCTGTGGCGCAAATGACGGACAAGTGTAACTGGTTCATCAACACGGCCGACATCATCCTGGCGTTGCACTTTGTCATCGATCCGTACTTCTACATTCTTCAGCAGTGGAAGTGGTTCCAGAGTCTCTGCAGAAGGAAGCCCGGGTCGCGAGGGAACTCCGTCAAAACAACAACGCACGAGGAACTCGTCACATTGTGAGTGCCACCTGAAATGTTCGGCCCCTGAATGGCCCAGCAGTCACAAGATCCTGTCGAGCCTGGCTGGATGGCTGGGCCACTGTGACAGTTATTACTGGCTGCACCTCTGTGATCATGTTAACATGATGTTTCTCGTAATTTTGGCCATTATGACCTGAACTCAAGTGCACGGTATAATCTGACTAAACCCAAGGAAGGGCTTGGAAATCTGGTTCACTCTAGACGGTTCAGTGACTAGTGCCAAGGACGTTCGTGCTCCTCTGGAATACTTACCGAGATAGCAATGTAATCGTCAGTGTTGTATTATAGGAATATCCAGCTGTTGTAAACGTACACCCGCCTCTTTTAAGCTTGGATGTCGCTGTCGCAAGGCAAACAAAACAGGTACCTAGGTACCTATACAAATTATTATACTAGGAATTAGGTCGGTAGGTACACGCTGCATTAGTTGATCTGGTCTGAGAGCTCATCAGCAACTTGTATTTTAATAATTTAATAATTATATGGCCTTCATTCTCGTATCAGCAGGTAGGATCTTCATACGTAGGTACCTACACAGTCCTCTACCGACAGTAGCCACCATGGGTGCCACTGTATCCTATATTGCTACATGGTAACTTCAAGTAAATGTTGTAACTTTACTCCAACACCAACTGGGTGCCAGTTTGCCATCGCCGCTGGTCTCACCATCCCAAGAAGTTTGATTTTGCTTCACCTTGTAGTAAACCTTGATAAATCTAGATTCCAATAAAAGCCATCTTTGCTCCATTCGAAATTATGGAAGATTGGTGATTTTAAATTGTTGAAATTATTTGAGAGCTATTATCTCCTCAAAAATTACAATAACATTAACAATAATACCTAAGAAATCGTTTTAAAAGATCAGTGATTTTGAGGAAAACGTCTCTTTCATTGCTTATTAGAGTCATTTGTACTTATGGACGCTTGAGATAGACTGGTTTTCTCCAACCTACTTTGATTTAAGAAAAACTGCATACTATTTCAACATTCCGGATCCATCACCGATCTGCTTACCACTTAGGTACTTACCTAGGCAAGTCAACAATCCCCCCCCTCAAACCTCCCTCCCCCCCTCAATCCCCTAGGCTCAAACAATTCCTAAACTTTTGATCTATACGCTCGTAATCATGTCTAAACCCTAATATATTTTTTAATCACCCTCACGCCCACAACTTGGCAGTCTAAATATCCAATTTTTAAAATTTATTACTATTTATTTTTCCAATTTAGGTATCAATATAGGTATAGGTAGGTATATCTACCAACTCAACCAAATCATTCAATTTCATACTCCCTTGGGTTTAATTAACAATGGTTTAACACACCCAAATTAGTGTTGAAATTTGAGTTTTACGAGAAACACAGTGATTTAGACGCAGTGCGTGACTTGTACAGTGAGATGTGTACCTACGTATGTCTTTGTAGGAAAGGCGATGTTGAATAGTTTGTCATAATGACGGGAAAAATCCATTTGACTAATCATTTTATCATCGAGAAAAACAATTATTAGGGATCAACCTTTCTACGTTTTCTAATTCGAATATTTATGCAAAACTTGTCACCTTGGTATAAAATATGTTTTGAATAAAGTATGAGGTCTCGTTTTGGGCTTGGCATCGATATTTGCTGTTGCGCCAATTAAAACAATGACACGTTCACACTGGACGAGCTTTGTATCGAATTTCTGTGATAAACTACAAAATCCTTAAACTTAGAGTGCCTAGCTCATACTTAATTATTATCATTTCTTATTACGAATTTTTGTGTATTAAGAGGGAGAACAACTTATATTTTTCATTTTTACAATTTTATTGATTTATGTTTGTAATTAAGTGGTAATTTTTTTTAAACCAACAATCGTAAGTGACTATTGTGATTAGAAAATTACGCTGCGTGGAACAGAAATCATGTTAAATATTTATGCCAGTTCTGTTTGTCAAGATACTCATATTCTTATTGCGGTTTCTTAAATTCATCACGTACCTATTATTAAGTTTCGAAGTAGTTTAACAGACATTGATGAGACGAACTCTAGTCCTGGTTATTTCGATGATATGAACCTGTTTTCTAACGTTGCATTTTTTGTTGGTTTATTTTTGTGTCGTTGGATTAATATATGAGTATACTTTGGTTGCATTTGCCACTCAGTTAAATTCTCATCTCTCTTACTGCCTGGTTCCCTTATAGCGGCTAGTGGGCTATCCTGGCAGCGAATAATATAATATGGGTCTAGTCATATGAGTTTATTAGTGACAACAACTAGAAAATCTTAATTAATTAATTATCAGAGTGATATGACGAGTAAATTACACTCTGGTGTAGGCACTACCTATATACTATCACTCAACTAGGGAGTCGAGCATTAACGACGATAGCGATTCACAGCTGTTGTAAATTCTTCTCACTGAAATCTTGTTTCACATTTCTCATTGTCTTTGCTTTCGTTGGTAAATCAAAATGCTCGAAATTGCCTACCTATAGAAGTGTAAGTACAATCATACCTACGTAGGCTCGGTATTTAGCTGGGTAAGTGAACAGCATACATGGACACCTTGTGGGTAAACAAATAGGTAGGTACTACAGTGGAATTCCGCCAATTCAAACACCGCTAGTTCCAGGTAATTCGAATACCCCGCTAATTCGAAGAAAATGCTCGGTCCCTTGGAAAAATTGCGCTAATTCGAAGAAAACCAACGTATTTTGGTCCTCCGGTATTTCGACTTTTTTTTGCAAGCTAACCCTCATTAATCCGAAAATTTCGACTGTTTAGAAATAAATAGTCGACGAATTCGAATGCATGAGGGTTAGCTCGACGATTTAGGAGGAATTTTGCTCTTTGTTCGCTTGGTACATTAATTTTTTGTAAAGAGAAATTGAATGAAGTACGTATACAATATGTAGGTATGTATAATGTACATAATAATAATATGAATGTATTTTGAAGTAGTTTTTTCGCAGTATTTGTAATAAATCATTCATTTGTAAGAAACTGTTTCATGTGATACCCCAAATTCGAAATCTCGCTTACTAGATAGGTACCGCGCTAATTCGGTAATTCGAATTTTTTGCTGGTGCCTTGAAGATTCGAATTAGCGGGATTCCACTGTATTATTATAACTGAGAATATTGGAATGAATTACTTGAGTTACTTGAATTGATTCATATGAACATGTGTGCTAGTATCCTAAATTCATGCGATGATCATCAGATCGTGGAGGTTTTAGTTAGTGGCCTGTAACAAGTTCAGGTAAGAATATGCTGTGCGTAGAACCTGTAACGAATACCATATTTTTTAGTGAAGATGACCTCCATGACTGTAGCAATGCATTTTTGTGAAGGAAGACATTTAAGGGTTTAATTTGTGTAGTTGTATTTTAGCAGTGGAGTAAGTGAAGACTGCTAACACCCGACAGTTAGGCTGCATTGGCAAACGAAATACTGAACAAAAACAGCTGGAACATCGGTTCAATACAGCTGGTTGAGCTTTTAACCACAGACAGTGATATGGTAAAGGCATAGTCAAGTGTGATACTTACGTCGCCATAAGTCTCGTAGCCCAGTGTCATGAAACCTCCAGCCGATATAGGTACTCAAGGGTGACTGACACCCGAGTTTTAACATGACAAACACTGGCTTCACGTACTGAGCTGTGCGGATCCATGAACTGTTGTAAAGACTGTTGCCTACTTCTGTGCTCTGAAATAACGGTTGACAGACTTCAGCCATGATTCATGGAAATCAATCAATTTCCAATATTTGACTGGAAAAGGGTATCATGATACGTAGGTACATTAATCAACAAGTTTTTTGTGAAGTGGGGCAGGTCAAATGTGTAAGTGGCTCGAAAAACGGCGCCAAATGATAACTGGGTTTCGAATGTCGGTACAAGTATGTTATAGCCCCTCCAATATCGATTGTATCGATTATCTCAAATACATCGATCCTTGTGGTATCGATGACTGCTCAATATGGCGTCCCGATGCCTACATCCCGGGTGCCGATATCAACTTTCAAAATGAATACGGGAAGACCATTGTAAGGACACCAAAAAATAAGAGTGACTATAACATACTTGTACCATCTATTCAGAAGTCCCAAACAACCTGCTCATTCACGGGATAGTTTCTGGGATTGTTTATCTTTTTTGAGATGCGAGCGCTAGCGAGCATCCAGATCGCTTGACAATGCGAGCGGGGGAATGGGAACTAAACTTCTTGTACACCCACCGTCTTGTCTGATACACGTCATCGATACCACAAGGATCGATGTATTTGAGATAATCGATACAATCGATATTGGCGGGGCTATAACATACTTGTACCATGTGAACTAATGAAATCTTATTTTCATTGGTACAAGTATGTTATAGCCCCTCCAATATCGATTGTATCGATTATCTCAAATACATCGATCCTTGTGGTATCGATGACTGCTCAATATGGCGTCCCGATGCCTACATCCCGGGTGCCGATATCAACTTTCAAAATGAATACGGGAAGACCATTGTAAGGACACCAAAAAATAAGAGTGACTATAACATACTTGTACCATCTATTCAGAAGTCCCAAACAACCTGCTCATTCACGGGATAGTTTCTGGGATTGTTTATCTTTTTTGAGATGCGAGCGCTAGCGAGCATCCAGATCGCTTGACAATGCGAGCGGGGGAATGGGAACTAAACTTCTTGTACACCCACCGTCTTGTCTGGTACACGTCATCGATACCACAAGGATCGATGTATTTGAGATAATCGATACAATCGATATTGGCGGGGCTATAACATACTTGTACCATGTGAACTAATGAAATCTTATTTTCATTGGTACAAGTATGTTATAGCCCCGCCAATATCGATTGTATCGATTATCTCAAATACATCGATCCTTGTGGTATCGATGCCGGCTCAATATGGCGTCCCGATGCCTACATCCCGGGTGCCGATATCAACTTTCAAAATGAATACGGGAAGACCATTGTAAGGACACCAAAAAATAAGAGTGACTATAACATACTTGTACCATCTATTCAGAAGTCCCAAACAACCTGCTCATTCACGGGATAGTTTCTGGGATTGTTTATCTTTTTTGAGATGCGAGCGCTAGCGAGCATCCAGATCGCTTGACAATGCGAGCGGGGGAATGGGAACTAAACTTCTTGTACACCCACCGTCTTGTCTGATACACGTCATCGATACCACAAGGATCGATGTATTTGAGATAATCGATACAATCGATATTGGCGGGGCTATAACATACTTGTACCATGTCGGTACAAGTATGTCTTCTCTATGGTTGCGTTGACATTTGATACGTCTTATCATAAACATTCGTTGAACTATGACTCCGCCCTCATGAGCAGCTGCCGTGTTATTCAGGGCAGTAGGTACAGTCCGGAGTCCTTCCAGTGGAACTCCTCGAAAAAATATGAATTCCTTCCAGTTTTTATCTTCTGGTGAGTACTTATCATGACTGTAATAATACAAAACTCTTGCAACTTCCATATTCTGTTAGAATTTGCAGTGGTACAAATATGCCCCTCCATTTTCCCATGTTGGGTGGAATGTGTGTTTTAAGCACTCCAAGGGGGCAAATCTGTGACACCGTAACCATTTAGCCCAGGGTGAAAATGAAGATGTTCAGTCGTTGCGGACAGGCAAATGAGTGTTAATGAAATTTCCGACAGAAAAAAAATAAAAAATAAAAATTACAGGGCTTTTGGCCTGGTTTTACTTCGGAGAACATCGAAGAAGTTAGAAACTTGGAATATAAATCCATTGTTTGTAATCATATCATAATCAGCACTAAAATGCCTACATGTTGAAAGGGGGGAAAAATTGCGCTAGTTGTAATTGAGGCAGAGCTGAGTGAAATTAAAATGGCAGAATGAGGTTGAAATTTTGGTACGCAACTACCCCACTTCACTAACTTTTTTCTCTTGCTCGATTAGCCAATAAATAAACTTTTTTTAAATTTATGAAAAAGAATACAAAATTTTTCTCTCAATGGCAATACCTACCTTGTTTGATAAATTACCTACGCAAAGCGTAATTGTTTCTGTACCTACATACCTTCTCCATGATGTGTTCGCCATAGTAGCAGAATGTGAAAATTTGAAACAGCTCATCACCGAGGAACATAAAGAATACGCTCTTGTCATGAAGGCTCATTTTGTTCTGGAATAAAACTCGAGTTAAAGATAACATTTACCACATTTATCACGCAATTACGTGTAAGAATCATTTGGCGAGATATCACCCGTATCGGACACCATTTGGCTCTCCACCAGGATCCAAGAGTATATCTACATCTACATGGACGTAACATCAATTTGACGGTTTGTATCAGCAATACGCAGTACGTTGAGTTGGCTTACTGGTTAGACGAGAACATGAATAGGTGCACTCCGATGTAAACATGAGGGTGCTGAGGCAAATGAGGAACGCTCCTCCGGTCAACAAAGCGAACATGGAAAAGAAGCAGTAACGTTGGAATCTATCAAAAATTCTGAAAACGTCAAAGACAAGAGCTAGATAGGTACCTATATTGCATTTTGTAGTCATATTGATAATCATGTCAACCAAATTGACATGAATGGCTAGAAAAGAATCTTCTTTTCTAGAAACTCATTAACCGTTCCGTTCAACTTAATAATCATTCTAACCAATTTACGAGTATAATGCAATGTCACCAGTCTGTACAGATCTACCACAAAATTCGAAAACTAGAGAAAGAAAAACCTTTACAAAACGGGTAGACAAGTGTCGTGATATCACTCCTTGTATTGTAAAGATTTATCAAATAAACTCGTGAATGAATTGGTAGACGTGGGCAGGGAGCTCGAGAGAGCTGGAAGGGTCGAGTGGAAGGGATCCCTACCATCCCCCACGAGAGTGGAGGATGGAGGGAGCATAGTCCCTGGACTATATAAACTCGCCTCCTTCGCCTTCCAAGTCATTCTACGCTCTCCTTAAGTCGCCAACTTATCTCTCTCTTTCCTTGCCTCACTCCTCCTCACCTAAAAGATCCCCAGACTGGTATATCCACTGGGGCACCAAAAGATCCCAGACTGGTATATCCACTGGGCACCTCCTAAAGGAACCCAGACTGGTATATCCACTAGGTATGTCCGAAAAGATCCTAGACTGGTATATCCACTGGGTAAATCCCCAAAAAGAACCCATTCTGGTATATCCACTGGGCATGTCCCGTAACTCACCATCCCGTCTCATCTGATCAAACCATGACAACAAGATTTCGAGAATATGAGCAGCGTGGTTCTTCCCACACTTTAGTACGTTTGGCTTGTATATTTGATTCTTGATACTTTGCTAAGCGTTGAAAGAAGTAGGTATCGGGATGTAACTTACTGAATAACTTTTTGGTGGTGGCGTACTGAATGCCTCAAGCAAAGATTTATGCTTTCTTTTTGAGAGATTTTATAGTTAACCTCTTTTCTCGCGTGTTCACTCCGCCCCTCAACTTCCCTAAGTGTGATAATGACGATCTCCAATTCTTTCAGAAACTCTTCAGAAAAGGCGATGAACGAACAGCCATGCCCTAAAATTTACACATATGAATAGGTAAGTAGGTACCTAGTTATACTGTTACACATCTTACAGTGTGTGTCGTGTGGTAGTGATGTTATTGTACATTCCAAATTAATTGAGATTCTGCTTGTCGCCTGGATATATCTCTACTACCTTGTGCCTTGTGCCTATAGTAGGTAGGTGGTACCTTATTATTCCAACAATCAAGGAATGCGTCAGCATTTAAAATGTATTCCATTTCACTTAGACATGGCCTGACAGAATCGAAAACACTCGCGTACAGAAGAGCACTTACCAACTACTAAGAAGTATGACATCATCACCATAGCCACTTCACATAAAAGTGCAAAATGGTATCCTGGCCATTCGTGACTCTCGTATGGCAAGTATGTTGGGACGGGTAGGTTCCTGCACGGGAAACATGCAAGCGAATGCAGCTGTTGTATATTTTGAACTCAAGGGGTGATGATGGGCTAAGACCTCTTGAGGGCTAGTACCTTGATGATTTATGTTGTATCATGATATATCGAGGTATACCTATGTAACTGGGCGTAAACGTAATATTTATGATGTACAGAAAGTACTCTAATCGAAGTAAACTGGCAAATCTTAGAAACATAGATTTTCTTAGTTTGAGTAAGTACCTGCCTATGTTGGGATTGTACCGAAAATTCTTATAATATTGTTGAGACACCTAACCACCAGTTAATCCATTCAAATTCCATAGGTGCAAATTCCTCGGCACATCAGATCATCCATGTAGGTAGAAAACGGGGTTGTATACACTGTAGTATTAAAAAAAATAAATAAAAAGCAATAGTAATCATTTTTCATTTACATATTGATTCTGTTGTCGCTTCTGGGGTTGTCAAGATGCCCACGGAAGGACTCGATCAGCGATCTGACCCAGAAGATGATAAGAGCAGCCGTGACTGCCCGTTGGAAATTGGTTCCGTAAAAACATTTCCTCACAGCGCAATTTTTCCTCACAGCGTCTATCTCCTTTTTGCATTGACCGTTTAGTGTGTTTTTATAGTCGTGAACTTGGTCCTGGCCTAAATCACTGCAATAAAAATATGTATACCAACTATTTTTAAAACCTAGGAAGTTGAGGGGCACAAATTAATCATAAATACGAGTACCTACCCGTAAATTATGATAATTCCATCTGCTGCTGTGTCTATTGTTTACTTAATGGAACAATTTGCAGTGATTTTATTACGTTTAAAGTTAGGAAGACAGGCGCCAGGAAAATGAAGAAAAATGGGCCTCAGGATTGATTCCAACCCATCTGATTTTTCCCAATTAATGTCTTAAACAGTTCGGCCACTATGAGCAGAACTTGAAACAGAAAGCGTGCATCTAGGTGTCACTACTTTATACTACTAGGTACTTTATACCTAATATAACTTCCAACATACATGAAAAGAGTCTCAACTTCTTTTTTTCTGATGATACAGTTAGTCATCAGACCATGACCATGGCTGATATCGTGAAGGCCGTAAAGTGGGCGGACTCCCCCATGAGCTTCTCGTCGTCGAGGCTGATGGCGACGGTGTAGAGGAGGAAGATCGTGTGGGTAATAAAGAACACCAGAGTAAATGCAGAATCCCACTCCATACCTGACGATGTGGAAATCCAAGTGCTACCTCTCAATGTACCTATATATCTGTCATGTTTTTAAAATTTAGCAAATTAGATCCTGGCAGGATTATACCTTCTGCAAAGAATTTCTGAAATT
The DNA here is from genome assembly GCA_954871275.1 of Leptopterna dolabrata. Classification (NCBI taxonomy): domain Eukaryota; kingdom Metazoa; phylum Arthropoda; class Insecta; order Hemiptera; family Miridae; genus Leptopterna; species Leptopterna dolabrata. The sequence goes on from OX940980.1 coordinate 24,092,479, forward strand.
GGAATCGTTCAGAATGGAAATTAGGTGTACCTAGTACAAGTATCTGTGTGTAGAAGTTGTTTACTTCAATGAATGCATTGAATAGCAATGGTAGGCAAGAGACGAGAACTTATACAAAAAGCCCAAAGGTGTGAAAGGGGTGTGACCCACAATGCCGCCAGGAGTTGCAGGACTTTTCCACCGTCTGGCCCGGGCGCGGCGATTCCGTCTCGACGGCTACTGCCCAGGTCGCGGAGGCGCAAAGAAGCGTCAGCGGAGGATCGAAATAGGGGGGTTTGTTGCAAAAGGTGGCGTAGAAGCTTTTATTTTTTAACTTGTATATGGGTGAAAACATGATTAAAAAAACATTAAAAAACCGCTACAAATTATTACACAACGGTTTTTTACCTGTATACATGCCCCTTCTACGTAGATCACTGCTTTCTGTGGTCAATACCCTCAAGCTGCCCCCAGGAAAGCTCTAAACGGAGCCGACCCGGGAATTAAACTTTCATACGAATGCGCGGGGGTGAGTAATTAATTAATTACTTGTAATTATTCATGAAGCATAAGGTAAATAATAAAACACCGTGTAATAATTTACCTGTGTAGATTCCCCTTCTGCGTAGATAGTACAATAAACCGTTGCGTAACGATTTACCGTTGTGTAACAATTTACCCAATAATACTTCAACGTTTGTTCAAGTTGCAGAAGTACCTATCAACAAAATCTAATAGATTCATCATTTTTCAAATGAAATAATATCACAGAACAACCAACTCGACTTCATACAGCCATCCGTGATTATAATCACGTGATCCCTAGCAATGATATTATCTGGGCCGGATTCATACCGTTTCATTCACGATCATGTTGACGAAGATTTCCGGTACCAACGAACGGATGGTCGTACAATGCTCCGGGTGGTCTCAACAAATTCTTTAGCTCAAGTTCAATTTAAAAACGTAAAAAAACCATACCCTTCTATCGAAAGTTGTTCAGCTACGGCGTTCTAAAAATTTCAATCCATATTTTTCACCCCTTAGAGATGGCTGACAGTAACGCCGTGCTTCGAGGATCAACTAGACCCCAAACGGGAACTACAAACAAAATTTCATTAATTTTGGTTCATGGTAACTAAGAGAAGTGCGAAGTACGGCGTACGGCGGACAGAAATTTTGGTTTATTATTTTCAATAATGAACCTTTGGAATCGAGCATAAAAATTTTTAACCCCCTCCCCCCCTGTGCGAATGGAAATGGCACATCTTAGCAATATCTTGAACGAACCCAGCGTGGGAAACACCACAAAAAAACATTTCCCGCTGACCGAACCTCCTGCCAGAATCAGCAAGAAAACCTGGCTGGGACCTTGAAGCCACTCGCCTGTGTTCAACTTCACCAAAACTATCCCCACTCTCAACAGAGGTGATAAAAACAATCGAAGGATCGGAATCGAGGCCTTTTTCCCAACAGTCATCGGATCTTCGCCGTGGGCCGCCTGAGGAACGTGACGACCCCTCACTCTACATCCGTCACACGGAGACAACTAGCCAGCCTCTCGGGATATCTGCCGCCTTCACGCCACCGACTCGCCACACTAAGGTAAAGCGAACTTTCCTACCGTTGCGCCTCTTACCGAGTACGAATCGCGTCGCGTGTGAGACAACTGTGCACTGGAGAGCATAGGGAGCCTTAAAGACTAATTATAGCATAGTAGTAGGTACAATAATAACAATAATATATTATAATGTGAGTTTGCACAATAATAAACCTAAGTGAACTACGATTTCAGTAGTGCCTTTTCTCTCTCCTAGTGACCCGTCAAAGGAGGCATAATACATACTAGTAAGTGCTCGAACTCTCCTGTAGCCATCAGCTTCAGGAAGACAGACTAGTTAACGAACTAGAACAAATCGGGCACCCCCCCCCCCCCCCCCAACATAACATCATGGTTTCCGTTTCAAGGTATAGAATCCGAAAATGCTATAAAAAAATTTCTGTCTGTCCGCCGTACGCCGTACTTGGCACTTTCCTTCGTTACCATGAACGAAATTTGGTTTGTAGGTCCCATTTGGGGTCTTAGTTGGTCCGCAAAGCTCGGCGTTAATGTCAGTCATCTCTAAGGGATGAAAAATAGGGGTTGAAATCTCCAGGACGCCGTTACCTCGAATTTTTTAACGTTTTTAAATTGAACTTTTTTGAGAATTTTTGAGACTTTTTTGGAGTTTTTTGGGACCGCCCGGAGCATCGTATGTCCAGCCGTTCGTTCACGGTGAGGCCCTGCAATTTGCACCGACAGGCTTCATCAACAGGAGAATGAATCAAATTGTATACATTCAGCCCAGATATCATTGCTAGGGAGCACCTGATTATAATCACGGATGGCTGTATGAAGTCGAATTCGTTGTTCTGTGATATTATTCCATTTGAAAAATGATGGCTTTTTTGGATTTGTTGACAGGTACTTTTGCAACTTAAACAAACGTTGAAGTATTATTGGGTATATTATTACACAACGGTTTATTGTACTATCTACGCAGAAGGGGCATCTGTACAGGTAGATTATTACTCAACGGTTTATTATTTACATTATGCTTCATGAATAAATACAAATAATAATTATTAATGATTTAATAATTGTTGAATCCCGCGCGTTTGTATGAAACTTTAATTCCGGGCCGGCTCCAGTACCCCATTCAGGGCTTTCTGTATCGTGAATTGATTTACCATATTGTTTTTGAGCTTTGATGATATGGTTGCCTACATCGTCACTGGAGATGAAATATTTTAAAGGAAATTACTAAATGTATAATGAATATTTTGAATAACAACTTTCTCACCATGCATCGGCCGAAATTATCCTTGAACGATTTTGACGCAACCACATTCTTTTGAACGGACATGTTGGGACTTTTCTGTGTGGTTCTCGATTGTGTGTTAGATTTTATCCCGGCACGCTCTCATAATGTTGCATGATCGCGTAATGTAATGTGAAGAACACTTAGACTGGCTCTTATTCATGCACAATTACACGGATCATGACATGTCCAAACCATAATACTAGATGACTATGGATGAATTTTGAAGGAACAAATTCTCATACGTATGTTGAAGGTACATATCGTGTGTAGTGAATTAATAATCGGGTTATTGGGAGCATTTCCCTGGCAAAGTCGCAATCTAGACGATAAGAACGGGGGGAGATAGAGCTGCATGAAGTTGAATAGTTGATGCCCGCTCTGTTGAGTTGTTTTAGCCGAGATTTCGTTTGGTTGTACCTACTGTCACAGTACAATAATAGTGCCAAATTAGACCAAGTGATTGGTAACCTCAGAGAAAAACGATGCCATTAATAAATAATTCTTACCAAGTATTCGAAAACACCTTTCATCACTCCGCAATCACTTCCCATCTACTTACTTTAGCGGAATACCTGTGTGACTGACAATGATTGTTACGTCTGAACAGATTTTAAACGAGTTACATATGATAAAAAACTGTAACGCCAGCGGGACTTGTACCTACAACCTTTCCGCTGACTCTCTTACCAACTTTTGCCTTTATGAAAATGATCTAACTAGTGATCGTTTTTCTGACCGCATTTTAACATAGGATTGTTTAGTTATTAGCCCGAGTCTCATTAAATCTAATTGGCACTCCGTAGCCAGGCGCAAAGCCTAATAGAACATTTTATCAGACAGAAATGAACAAAATGGGCGAAGAAAAATTTACTATGGGGCTTTTTTTGACCAGTTAGGACCATATAGCTCGGTTGCTTGGAACAAATAAGGAGGTTTGCAGGTTCATGTCACATTATTTCGTAAGGGTGTGCGGCCACATGTGGTCGGGGGCGAGCTTGTCAAACTTCTCGCCAAACGGGCGTCTCTTTTCAAACGCCCGACCACAACCGTCTGCTGAGTCTGTGGGTATGTTTGCTTAAAAATCACGGCCAAACTGCTAAAAGGATCAGCTCGAGGTGAACAAAAGGAGGGATAGGAAGACTAAAAATTAGTCACAATTATTACCCACCTGCCTGCATAAGTAATATAAAAAAATGCCATAGACCAAGAAGCATTTTGTAAATACAGAATTGGGACAGTGGCCTGAGTAAACAAGATTTCACTCTCAGACTCACTAAATACTAGTCAGCAGTTGCCAAATAGGTACTCACACATTGTCGAGCGTATTTTTCTGCTGGTCTTTCGTTGGTCGGTCTGCAAGTTGACAGGAGTCCAACACTAGATTTGCGAGGCCAATTTTTCAAACTCTTCCGTCGGCCGATCACGTTCCCTCTCATGTTTCGCCTGACGGGAAGTGCAAGCCAAACAAGTGCCCCCGTGCCCGTCGACCATTTCAATAGGCGTCTCAAAGTTTAAAAATATGCGAGAGAACAAACGCATTCCGGTGACGACGCCAACTTCATTCATCTGCACTCGCAGTAGGAGAGTTAGACTGCCACGTGCTGTTGTGGTGTTGTAGTAATACCATGTTGTGGTGGTGTAGTAATACAACTATAAGCGGAAGAAGTTTTGAAATAAAATATGCTGAAACTCTGCCTATGTATCACGCTCAATAACAGCTATTTTTCGTAACGTTTTATGGATAAATATTTAATAACCGCCGCAAGATGATTGATAGAGCTATGTAAGTTATTTCATTCGATTCAACATGGTGGAAAACATGAAAAACTACGCATTTTTCAGACAGATGGCACGACTGGTGCCAGCGTGGCGGCGATCCCTGTTATACCATGGAGGTATCAAATACTTTACAGCGAATTCCGGGGGCCCAAGGTGTATACTATCAAAATTTCAAGTCAAAATACCCAAAATTGCTGCTTATACCGCGGTAATGACAGGTATATAGCCACCCGCAAATGTTTCTCGAGTCTTAGTAAGAAGGCTCACTGACGTTCGGCACTGGCACCACAATGGGGTATTCCTGTGACTCTAATAAGATGATTTTTGGAATATTTTAGTTCAAGTAATTGTGACAAGAACGCAAAGTGTGGGAGGATGTGATAATTGTGTAATATCAGGAAGGAAATGCGAAATGAAGATATCTGATGATGAAAAAGCACCGGTCTTACGTCGACGTCACGGCCGGGCTATGTGCACGCGCGCGCGCGTGTGTGTGTGTGTGTGCGCGCGCGCGCGTGCATATAAGCGGTAAGGCATAGTATCCATAGGGATCTATCTCTGCGATCAAGGTATCCGATCATCAGTCTAACGTCACTTTATCTTTCAAAGTGGTCAAGTTACGTTGGAGGAAACTTCAGCTGTTATATTATTATTTCCATATCGATCTTGTTCATTCCGTTTTAATTTGTCCCCTTTACTCATTGCGTTGTTGCGAAGCTGGAGGAGGCAATGAATTATCTCCATGTCATGCCCGTTTTGGTTTATTATTCTCTGAATAATACACCTATGTAATCGCTCAGCAAAAAATTTTTATAACACCCCCTCAAACTATTTTCTTTTCCGTTTCAAGGTGCGTAGATTCAAAAAATGCAATGTCCGTCCGCCGTCCGCCGTATCACGTGTACAGGCTTCATTTTCGGTCTAAAAAAGTCGTTCTTTCGCACACATGCTCCATTTGGGCCCTAGTTGTGTCCCAAAACCTTTCAGCCCGATCGGAATATACCCAGGGATGTTATGAGTGAAAATGTGTGTAAAAATAGGTACTTTTTGCGTTTTAGCAACATGTTGGTAACATGAGCTTTTGAGGTATCGTTTTCCATGTTTTTGGGGACGAGAAGATCGAATATGAGGTCGATTTTGGCCAAGGAGTGGAAAATTGAGGTTGTACCAGATGTTCAGCTCCCAAAATTGATTTTGTATGAGTCAAAAACCTGCGAAATCGTCTGAAATAACCATCAGTTTGTAGAATAACACTAGAAAAAATGTCAACACGTGGATCAAGACGATTAAATGGCACTACCAATGATCAAAGTTAATTTGAAAAAAAAAAAAAATATCGTACCTACCTAATTTGTGTTTTGGGGGCCAAAATTGGTGGAAACCATCAGAAATAGCTATTTCAATTATTTCACATGAAACTAACAATAAATGTACAGCCAACATTTTTGTGGAATAATAAACCCCATGTGACAAGGACTTTGCAGCGTTTTACGTTTTAGCAACATATTGGTAACATGAGCTTCTGAGATATCGTTTTCTATGTTTTTGGGGACGAGAAGACCGAATATGAAGTCGATTTTGACCAAAGAGTGGAAAATTGAGTTCTACCAAATGTTCAGCTCCCAGAATTGATTTTTTATGAGTGAAAAACCTGGGAAATCGTCTGAAATCACCATCAGTTTGTATAATAACACTGGAAAAAGTGTCAAGACGTGGTTCAGGACGATTAAATGGCACTACCAATGATCAAAGATAGTTAAAAAAAAAAAAGAAAAAAAGAGCGTACCTAATTTGTGTTTTAGGGGCCAAAATTAATGGAAACCTGGAAACCATCAGAAGTAGCTATTTTGATTATTACGCATGAAAGAAACAATTAATGAACAGCCAACCTTTCTGTAGGTATGTCCAATAGAATAATAAACCCATGTGACAAGGACTTTGCAGCGTTTTTTTTTTTTTTTCAAATTCCCAATTTCCATTTGCTTTTCTAATTTTATGTTAACATGAACAGACCTGATTTTCGTTAACCCCCGAGCGATATGCTTTGGTGGGGGGGGGGGGGGGGGGGGGACAAAGAAAAAGACAGGTGTGGTGATAGAAGATTTAGGGTTGGCTTGGATAGGTGAGGTTGAGATGTGAATTTTTAAGGTTGGATAGCTAGCGTTTGAAAGTTTACACCTATGGCGAAGCCAGGAAGGTTACCACCACTAGAAACGCTAGAGGATATACCCAGACAGTTCTACCTCGTCAGTTATCACCAGACCCGTTCCACCACTCTTTCTTTTAGGCGAGAAAGGTAAGGAGGTATGAGGAGAGAGAGAGAGAGAGAAGTCATCGACTTGAGGTTTGAGTGTAGAATGGCGAGCTGGGTGAAAAGAACGGGTTTTATAGGAGCTCTGCCACCCTCCTACCGTCCTCCGATGGTCGTTAGGAGCCGTTGGTGGATCGATGGAGTGAGAGGAGACCTATCCCACTTGAGTCACGTAGGCCCTCCATTCGTTCAGCTTTATTTAGGACAATCTTAAGTATGTACATTGAGTGGTATTCCAGGAGGATACCACGGCAACAGGAATACTCCGTTATGATGTTGTTACGGAGATAGGAAACATTGTGTCGGAGGACTTCTTTTGCTATCTGGATCTATCGAAGTCGCGGATACTATGCAAATCAGAGGCAAATGTCAGGCGTACAAGAAGAAGAGGAAACTGCAAGTTCTTCAATGACTCCAGTGAGAAAGAGAAACCCGAATTTACTGGGACAGGTGGATTCGAATATAGGAACGATACAGAGTGGCGTAAAAAATTGACGGGGAATTCAAGCTCACACAGGTAATATAGGTATGTTGATTTATGTGCTAGGAGGAGAAGCAGTTGAACTTGAGAGAGGTTTGGCTTGTCGAAAGAAGGAATCACCAGTTAGGAGTTAGTTTTGGGGAAACTTTCTGAACATTTCAAAGGCAAATCGTATTTGGTTTTTGAGAAAACCAGTTTTTTTTGGCTAGATATGAACAGTTGCACCAATCGGCTGATGAATTATCAAATAATGATCTTCACGATTTGGAAAAGGGTTGTGGATTTGAAGGCGATTTGTGGGATGAATCGATCGTGCAGAAAATCATCCAAAGCGCGCGAAATGTTTAGTTGTCTTGGTCACGAATATGAGAGTCCAGCTTAGCTATGCTAACCCGCATTACATAGCAATGCTGGTTGAAAATTCACAATGCCGGTGCGGCGCTCCAAGGTCCATCACCAACTTCCCTCGTAATTTGAATGAAATCGGACGAATTGTTTGAAAAATATTGGCGTCTGTAGGATTTCACGTTTGTGCATGCGCTGTGGCTAGCTTTCCGAATAAGATGAATAGAAACCCACATAGTGGGTTCATACTGGCTCATCTAGGGCCTATCTAGCTAAATTACTTCAATTGGACGGTTGGACAATGCGCTGCGGGTCTGGCTGCCCCTTGGAAGCCAAGCTCGCGTTTTCGTGACGCGGACTATTAAAGTTATTTGCCACTTCAAACCAGGATGAACATCCCTAATATTCGACCGCATATAATTGTGTAAATAACCCAGGATCGACCCATGTTTTTGACGACGAAGAGATACTGGAACCGTTGATGTCTTTATCACGACTCACAGCCCTTCCAGTGCACAATAATATATTTATGCAACAATCCGATTATATTAGGTACTTGAAGAGATCTGAAACATTATCCTTGATTGTTCAATTTGAATTCGCTCGGTTTCAAATTCAAGCAGCACATGGTTGTTATATTTTTGTAGATAGTGCAGTGTGACTACTAGCGACCATTCGTTTATTGCACGACGTTTATTGCATATTTTTCAGCAATCTTTCTGCAGAGTCAGTGAGGAAAAGAGGATTTTGGGGGAAAATAAAATAAATACATAAAATCAATTTTTTATCTAATAATTACAAACATAGAAAATGAACCAAATTCAACCGATTAAATGGAAATAACCGTGAACAAAATATCACAATTTCAATAAATAACGCTGTATCACATTCAAATCACAAATGAATTATTTTAAATTTTAAGTGTTTCACGAAGAAAATTAAGTTGATACCAATATTGTTTTCCTAATTGTTTTCTGGGTGATCTAGTTACATTTTCACTGTGGATGATTAATGAATTTGTTCATCAAATTCATACAGGCTTTGTTGTTTTGGATATACACGTACCTTCAGCACACGAAACAAAGGATACGCAACTGACACGTGGTTAAAAAGGTAATACTGTACATGAAAAGAAAATTAAATTATAAATTTCAAAATTCTATCATTAAACTAATTTTACTATCGTGACCGGATCGCATGTCATAGGAAACTCGAGGACGCCAATGTTTTTCGTGCAATTGTTAATGCTTTTATGCAGTTGATTTTATAGATGACTGGTCACTGCCTAACATTTACCATGTTTTACTCGTTCTACATAGTTTCCCATGCATTTTCAAGGTCGATACATTATATTAATGTACAAGGGGATGATTTGCAATAAATCTGTACATAATCCAATTTGTGAGATGTTTTGATTATCTACTCAAAAGTTTCATCCTAAAGTCGTTCCAGTCTGAAAAGTGTATTTTGTGCGTCCGAGCTGCCTACGTAGAAAGTATCTATGCAAAATGATTGGTGGGGTGTAGATTGAGTTCGTTTGAAAGGTAGAGGGAAGAGGGGCTGCATAGCTGGATTTCTTATGTTTGTATCTTGTGAATTTACGATGCCCAATAGCAGTTACCCAATACAAATACCAACACTGGTCTTTAAAAGCATTGCTGAATCATCTAGAAAATGATCAGCAACGGAAGTAACAAGAAATCGACGCCAACAAAAATCTTGCTCATCAATCATGCTACTGTAGTGGATGCTACAGTTATTTTTGAGTTTCCTGGTGTTTTGTTTGCCAAATTATCAAAAGCATGATTGTGTTTGGAAAGCGACAGTCCTTTCCGTTTCCTACGAGTCAGTTCGGGTTTTTTACTAAGTCTCCATTCAACTTCTTTTGCATCACGTTGCAAATTACTTTGAATATATATTGTCTATTTGCCGTTAAATCTGGAGATTATTTGCAGATTTGATTATTAAGATTATTTGCAGTAGGCTGTTGAAGGTCAGCCTTCGCTTTCAAAGTAGTGACCCCTGACGTGACTTAAATTAATCAAAATTCTCTACCGTGGCACATCAAAATTTACATCCCGGCTCAAAACGACGCAGAAGCGTCAGAACAAGAGGCTCCATCCATCCATGCATCACTATCATACGATATGACCCCCGTCCCTTTTCAATTCAAATACAAATACACCACTAGTGAATGTCCTTTTACTGATAAACCATTGTAATATTTCATGATGTGTAAACTTTTTGTAGCTTCTTTGGTCCGACAACAGCAAACTAATCCAATCTCCCTACACAATTTCCTAAACATTTGACAATGTCACTATTTAAGCCGAATATTAACATTTCGAATTTGCATATAATATAGACTCTTTCTACGAACAAAGAGATGGAAACAATGAAGCAAGCGCAAAATTATACTTGAATAATTTGAACACATCCAAATTTTTTAAGGCATAAAAACAATTAAGCAATGCCGCACTAAAATAATTACTATTTGTATACTTTATTTCCCAGCTGGAAAATAATAATTTGATTTCGCCAAAATAATCGTACATTCCAAAACTCAAATAAAGGGGTTGTGGTATGGCTATCTCCTGGGCTACGTTGATGATTTCAATGCAATTTCTGCCATTTATATTTACTTAGGTAAGTAGTTACCTAAAAACTGGATCAGATTATTAAAATTATACTCGTACTTTCATCTTCATGACAGCGACTAGGTACTGATTGCACCTATATGGCGTTGGCGTTAAGTGACGTAAATCGGAACAAGAAAGCCAATGAAAACATTGATATGGAGTTATGAGGATTGGGATTTGACGATTCCATGTGAAAATAGACATCAAGTTCTCAATTACATTCTCAACTACTGACAGTCATGAGCAACGATTGAAGCTTATCATCATATACTTCCTTGTCATTCGGTAGTATAATATTCATTGTTCATCGAGAAGGATTCTCCAACCGAGATCCATTGAAAAGTTGATGGTATGTATCAACGGCAGGTGTGCAACACCTATTCCAGATGTATTTTTACCCTCTCTGAAAAATTTACAATTAGGTACTTTTGGATTTCGGATATTACAGAGGAGCGAGGAATATCCGTACAAATTTCAAAACTATACCAGTTTGTGAAAGGTGTCTACTATCAAACATTTGAATCAAACATTTGAAATTGTGTTTTCATTTTGGCACAATAGTATTCCGAAGTATAGTCCGAATGAGCCTGGACTGATTTTTCAAATTATTACTGCTGAATGTTATTGTCAAATAGACCAAATATGGCATTGCATTTAGTGTCAGTCAACGGGTGTTTCCCCCCATTGGTGTCAAATGACATGACATGTTGTCAAAAAATTACTCATACATAATAATAAATCATACGTATCATCAAGTCTTAGTCCAAATAAATTTCTCGAACCCTTGAACCTTTTTTTTTCAACGTCGTAGGTTCGTAGATATGAACAAGGGTAAATTATCGGAATTAACAATTTATTATATTAGGCAGTATTTTTGTGCAGCCGACACGGCAAATAACCGACTAAACGAAAGTAAGGTTCGACAATAATTATTGAGATCCTTCCCGCTTTTGTGCGGTACATACATGTAAATTGAACAATTTGGTTGAACGCGCCAGTCTGGGATAAAATCGAACGGGTTTGACATTGAACTCCTTTTTACAGACTTCGATTTCGTCCCTTATGTTTGCAAAAGATGAAATTTTCAGTAGGTAGCCAACATTTGCTTTTTACACTGGCTGTATAATGTGGTTACTGACCGTCGTTTTTATTTCTGCACCTTGATAGGTAGAACGCCTAAAACTTAGTTCAAATGGAATTTCGATGTCCTCCTCAACATTCATACGTCTATGCATCTCCCTAATAATTCCATCCATCTGTAAGTTGGGTCTTCTTCACATGGAGAAACTCGGCAAGTTATAGTAAAGCAGATCGATAAGTCAAGAAATATGGCAATGGGATTATTCACCATTTGAAGAAGGTCTTGAAGACGGCTTTTTTTTCTTTCTCCAAATAACTAACCGGAATCGAAAATGAGAGGAAATAGTTACGTACAAACCCAGTGTTTCTGCGCCCATGAAGACTTGCTAAGAGGAACGTGTCATCAACTCAAACATAAAATCTTAACTTACAATACTATCAGAACCTAAAGTTCCTACTTTGATTAATGAGCGGCATCCAATAGTTGTTGCCCTCCCTCGCACATGGTGCATTGCCCTTTCTCAATGTTACGGACAAAAATATCACAGAATGTAAACGGTAAACCGTTAAAAACCGTTCGAGACCCAGCGTTAGTCTATGGAAACCAAATTAACGCAGTGAGTTGACTAAGCATTTTTGGTTGTTGTTGTTTACTTAAAATATTATCATACGGGAGTTCGTTATCACTCCCCCCCCCCCTTTAACACTCGTGACTTCATAACTAGGTTTGTTCCATGCGATTCAATGCCGCATTTTGTTTCTGCGCATGTCGACGCAGAAGTGGTGCGCGGCTGATCTAGTAGCTCGAGACTTGCTGAGCCGCAAGGCAGACTGACGTCAGCAGTCGATTGACGACAGTTCAGTACAGTTCACATGAAGTCTGTACGAGTCTGCATAATTCGCCCCAAAGAGTGGAACAGCTGGTTCTGAAATCGTGGAATTAGAACAAAGTTGAGTTATAAGTAATAATATTAATTTTTAGAAGTTGTAATCCAGTATGATAAACTCAATCAAGTAAAATCTTCGTTCAGTTCCGCTTGGACGTCTATTTAATTTATCAGAAATCCCCCTAACTGATTCATCTAATCGGGTGGTTTCTCTCTCAGATAACAAGTTAGAGATCCCCAGTACCAAGTTTGCAACTAGGTACAACACAGATAACACATTTTAGGCTAAAATATGATGAAGAAGCAAAAATATCATCACTTCTTTGCACATACAGACAAGCGAGCAGTGTAGTAAATCAAATGTGTCTTCATCTGAACCACATGAGGTTTACGGATGAATTCATATTCATGGATAGCATCGATAATAATTAATATTATTTTTATTGAGCTATTCTCACTATAGATGAGTCCGTGATTATGATCAGTTTAGGTTTATAAGTATTGGTATGGTATAGCTCAAGTATGACCTAATCTGACGATTACGTTGTGTCGTAATTATATCCAAAGACTGGTGGAACTTGTTCCTCCACCTACCATTGCCATGAGACTTTGCTTAAGTTTGCGCTCAATATATGCATGTTTGATACCTTATTCTAAATCTAGCAAATTGAAGGGAGTTAGGAGTTACCCTCGAAGGATATTGCTGATGAGGATAAACTCAGAAATTGGGTCGGGCCATGCCCTGCCACCCCTGGCCAGTCCGCTTCCACGAGCCCGTTGTGCAGATTCCCGGACCTCTCCACCACTCATTGATGTCCCTGTAGGACTTCATTGGAATTTCATCGTGGAGCATCGCGCACAACCTGTAAATTCACGCATAGATGCTACATAGAGCAGAAATTCGCCAGATCTGTAAGTAATCTAGACAAGACAAGACTGTGTAGATGAAAGCTGTCATAAGCAGTATTATTTTGAAGAGGTTGCGTGGTACCTGCAGAAGTAGAAAGTGTTGATGAACTCGCCCAGTCCTTTCCACCTGAAGTAGGCGTTGTAGGCATAGTCGTCTTTGTCCAGGAGGAGAAGGTACTCAGCGAGGGAGCGAGGCGAGTCAAAATCGTCCACGTGTATGTAAGAGTGCTCCGGTGCGCTGTGCTTGTAGTCGTCCGGGCGGGCCCCCATCACGATCGGCAGGATATCGTGTCTGTCACAAGTAATATCAAACATCAACGTAAGTTTTGAGCATAGGGATGAGGAGGGTCCTATAGCTAAGTATAATTTGTAGCGCCAATGCTGACTGGTTGCGTGGATGCGTTCCAATGTCAACAGTTTTAAAGGTCATCTGAAACAGGTAACATTTTCCAAGCTAAACCCTTGACTTCGAGCTCAAAACCACTACCTAAGTGAATTTGCAAAGGCTCTATTGCGCTTCCAACATTAAAAATTACTATTAGTTGTCGAAGAAGACTCTACTGATGCATTTATGGTTAATGTAACTAGCAGGGTCTCATACATCTTTCAAATAATGATTCCCTCGCGAAGTGCTTTTTCAGTAGGCGAAAACCTCCAGGGGTCTCTCCGAACGAAATTTGAACAATTTGTTCAATTGGCTCAACTTTTGGATAGCACAACTTGTGCTGGGATCAAAGATTTAAAGGCGTTTGGGAGGGTTTCTCATTATTTTAGAAAGAGGTAGGTGAGATTCTGATTTGCCATCATACTGCCCGTTTTCTACTCTGTTTGCAGTTAAAAATAAGGAATTTTGTAAAATGTCGTTATTTTCATTAGGTTTGATTAGGTTAAACTTTGAAAACCAATTGCCACGTCGCGATGTTCGATTCACTGTCGTTTTCATAAACGTTAAAAAATAACATTATGTATACATGGTTTGATCCCTAGTTCATAGTAGTGGTTTGTCTACTTGAGGAAGTTAGCACTCAGCAAAAAGTGTTTTTCGATAGGTGTTTTGAATAATTTCTATATCACATTTAGGGTGAGAAAAAAATGGAGTTTCATTTTGAACTAAGAAAAACTATTTCTGTTTAGGGGCACATTTCCGGGCGACTTGTATGCATGCTAAAAATTGGCATTTAATTTCCAGTGTAACAATATTTTGTTTATCTTGGTGATTGTCGGTCATTTATACAAATAAATCAGAACGTTAAAAATAACAAATCGAAAAATGACGACAAAGTAGGAAGGCCGCGGCCGATAAGGATTATAACGACACATCTTGTCCCAGTCAGTAGATGAACAGGTCAGCATGTCAGAAGGTTATCCTTAATAGGAGAACAAAACAAGATGGAACAAGGTATTTCCAGATGATAAAATTCCAGCGAAGAAGCCGGAGGGCATTCAAAAAGGACGTTGGAGCAGGCTGTAGGTTTGAACTTTGTTATGGAAGGAGCGAAGATCACATACGTGAGCAATCTGCGAGATAAACGGATGTTGATTAACGTGAGTAGGTGAGTGTAGACAAGAGCCGGAAAGTGTCACTAAATAAAAACATAAGATATTTGAACTGTCCAAGATCTTAGACAATTGGTTCCTACGTATTATAGAATCTTTTGAATCGATTCTTCTGGTCCTCAACGACCCACTGCAACAAAATTATGCCAAAATATTGTTTTTTTAGAAAGAAAAAAAATGGCAATGAAATTTGAAATGACTAACAGTGTAGGTTTTTACTATATTTATGTGTGTACTGGTTTGCATCCTACACCTCAGAATAATTTCAACGTTTGGATACCTTTGACAGAATTTCAATGCTACCAAGTCTCGAGTTGACTGTAGAAGATGGAGCTGAAAAGGATAAAAAAGAATAACAGTAAGATGAGAAAGACGCTAAAAATAATAGTTACGAACCTCAGGCCGGTATTGAAGAATTTCTCTGTGATGTAATCCTTGCAGTTGGAGTTTTCAAACGCCAGGTAGAACTTATATTCGTTGTTTAACATGTCAAAACATTTCTTCTCGTTGGACCTGCATAATAAAAATCAGTTGTCATTTGAACCGAGATTCCTACAACTAGGATATTTTTAAGATTAGCTATGAGTGTTTAAATTATACTACGCTTGTTTACCGGTGGGGTGAATAATACATAATATACAAAGCTAACTGGTGCCTCGTCGTGGAATCGAAATACGATGACCACTTGGGGGCTGATAGTTGTTTACCAGTTTTTACATACATTTGCAGACTCGCGTAATACAGTCATTCCAAACGTCAGATTTGCGTACCTACTGGTTTCTCATCAAGTTCTGTACTGAAGTCGTTGGCGTAATGCTGAACCCAATACATCATGACTAATTCACATTTTATCGATCGAGGGCAGACCCTCGGCCTGATCGATGCTCGTCAAGTGGTGACCTAAGAATATGCTACGAGTCTCCTACGTTAGGTTCTTCCGATTTATTATACCTACTTGTCCCCGCGACCCGCCTAATAATCTTGTAATCGAACTTAAGTGGGAACGAATTCGTCGTACCACGAGATGATTTCGAGTGATCTATAGGCCTAGAGCTTGAAATATCTCCGTGGACTGACGTTCTTCCCTGAATTGATGAGAACATTAATTTATCTAATCAACAGGGGGGGAAAAAAAATCGACGAAAGGATCACTCGAAATTGCAGCGATTTAAATGGTATTCTTCCTCAGTTTCGCTTCTTGCAGGTAGAGGTTCTACAAAATTAATCTTCGAAATGTATGATTTTGATTTAATAGGCCCCACCTATAAATTATGTTTACAGTGAAAGGCCGTAACTGAAAGGGGAGGGGGATGGGGGTAGCCCTAATAAGTTGTAAAGTCATGCGCACGTTGCCAGCCGGTTGTGGCATATGAAGGAATTTGTTGGTGAAAGCTAGCTTATAATGTAGTCACAGGGACTTTTGAGAGTACATAGGTACCAACTTACTGTTTCGAGAAAACTCACCTCGGACACTTCTTGGAGCCACATGCTCCAAAGATGTCGACGGATATGTATTTCTGGAGCTCATGCGCGTACTGAAGGCGACTATTGCGGGCGCCGCAGTTGGACACGAACCAGGCAACCTGTTTTGTCTTGTTCGCCGCGTAGTTGCGCAAAGGCTTAGTGAGCATACGCACGCGCGGGTCGTAGTAAACGAATTTTTCATAGGGCGCAACGATGTCCGAGTCCCGACGATATGTTGACGTCCAGTTGAAAACGTCGTTGTACTTGACGTGTTGCGTGTGGTATGGACACTCCAGGTGATAGATGATCCAAACCTGAAAAACATTGAGTCATAGATTGAATCTACCTGCCTGTCTATAATAGAATAACGAAAGGTTGTACGTAGTTAACAAAAATTTGAGGGGCAGGGGCGGGTTGGGCTCACATGAATTTCATCTACCTTCAAAATTTATCAATCTATTTCTATTCACCTTTCGTCAGCACATATAAAACAACAATACATGAAATCCTCCACACGTTTATAGTATCCATGCGGTAGGTGCGTAGTATCCGTGCGAGAGTACGCGCGGTAGGTGGTGAGCCAACTAATATGAATGAACGGTAATGAACCAGAAGTGGCAATACCATTACGTTAATACCACAACGCTTTGTGAAATCCTCAGCACAAAGACTGTTCTTATTTTCTGGAGTGATTTTGTAGCTGTACCAATGCAACCAATGCTGCAGCTGTGCGATGCACTGCCAACGACAGAAAGAATATGCTCTTACCCAGCACTCTCCACAGGAGCTTCATTCCAGATTTGAGCCTCGTATGTTGATTAGGAAAGAAATTGCTCTCAGAGTTCACTCAGCTGATCAGGTCAGGGACCCACTTTGTAATCCTTACCCAGCAGTCCCACATAAGCTCCATTCCAAGTCTGAGCCTCGTTAGGACGGGAGGTGAACCAGGAGGAAAATCAGCCTCAAAGCTCACTTGGCTGATCACGGTACGGAACACTTTGTCATCACCATCGTTACCCAGCAGTCGTAGAGAGGATACATTCCAAATTTGAGCCCTGAAGGTTGAATAGAAAAGAAACTGGTATCAAAGCCACAGCACAGAAACTCACCAAATCTTCATCATAATCGGACGAACGCATAATAAAGAGCATAATAGAGGATGGAGACGCGAACGCATAATATAATAAAGAACGAAGAAAGAAAGAAAGGCACATTAATGCCGTGGTACCCCTCAAACACTACACTCCTATGTAATGTGTGTGTGTGTGTGTGTGTGTTGTGAGTTAACCAAATAAACGAGGAGAACGACGAGCTGACCGACGCTTCGGGGAAGGGACCAGAAGGGTCCCCTCCATCGAGCTCCCAACGTTTCTCAGCGATCGCAATGGCCGTTGACAGACGGGGGGCGAGGTGGAGGCTCCTTTATAAACCGCCCGGCTCTTCATTCGACCGACCACTGTCTGATTTGCGGCTTCTCTCTCGATCACCTTACACCCTCACTCTCTCTCTCTCTCACTCCATCTCTGTCTCTCTCACCCTTCTTCGCACCTGCTGTAGTGATAACCGCGGGGTGTTCCCTCCTCTAATACTCACTGTGGTGATAACCGCCGGGGTATTAGCATCCTCATCCTCATAAGTCTGCTGTGGTGATAACCGTGGGACGTTCCTTATCTAGCGCTTGCTGTGGTGCATGTAATCGGGTACTCCAGGGCTCCAGTACTCGAGTACTCGATTTAGGGCATTTCTGGGGGGAGCTCGAGGGTATTGACCACAAAAAACAGTGATCTACGCAGAAGGGGCATCTGCATAGGCAAGTTATTATTTTACCTTATGCTTCATGAATAGCAACAAATAATTAATTATTGAATTATTGAATCCTTCGCATTTTTATGAAACTGTAATTCGCGGGCCGGTTCCAGTACTCGATTTAGGGCTTTCCTGAGGGGGAGTACGAGGGTAGGTATTGACTACAGAAAACAGTGATCTACGCAGAAGGGGCAGCGGTATAGGTACACAATAAACCGTTCTGTAATAATTTGCAGCGTTATTATATAGGTATAGATTTATCCAAAGAATCAAGAAACATGATTAGTGCATTTCAATATAATATGATTAGTATGATTAGTAAATTATCAATTTTCATTTAAAAAAGAAAAAAATTTTTTCCGCATGTGTAATTCATTATACATTTTTGTATAAAACAGCTAGACATCCACGTAATTGTCATATATTTTGAAAATCCTTGTAACTTGTAAACCTGTAGAAAGAAAGTTAAATTAGGTTCCTTTGTACCTAATTGAGTACCAGCACGAGTTGTACTCAAAAGGAAGTTTGTAGCATCAATTAAGTATATTTTAACCTCTTATGTAATCATTACTGTTTGAAAAAAAAGGAAAAAATCTAATAGCGAATCTGACTGGGTTTTAAGTAGATGCGAGGACGAATGAAGAATGAAAATATACATCACACCTTGGAAAATAATAAAATAAAACAAGGTTACCCGAAAGGGTTTGAGAACTTGTTTTGTCATGTGCGCGCGTCTTGCGTTGTTTGTTGCCCCCCATCTCGGGTATTTTATAGTCTCTTGAGTGCAATTTATATTTATTTAGAAGGATTTATAGGTATAAATTCGGAGCAATGGAATTTTGCGTTCTGTGCAGTCTGCTCCGTAAACGATTCGGACCATTCGGTGTTATTGAACAAAGAAGAACCACTTGCCGCTGCCGTGTCTTCAGATTGCTACCAAACAGAGAGGTCGTGATGTATATTTTAAAATAGCAATTTCAGGAATAAACTACGCCCGAAAAACTCGATTTTCTGCGTTTAGAGCACATTTTGCGCCTATGTGCGCATTCAAAAATTCGAGTGACGGGTCATTTTTTCATCGAATTTTATGTAGAATCCGAATATGCAATAAGAATCTCCTTTGAAAAAACAAAGTTAGCGTGCACTGCCCACGTTTTGAGCAAGAGCGCGTGCGCAAAAATTTCATTAAAATTGTACGCTAAAAATTGAGGGGAACCATTTGAAACATTTCTCAAAACCCCTTTCGGGAGATATTTCGGTGGGCCTTAAATTTTCCCACCCATAACAGGTGATCTCGCATTTATTTCTGGGCATTAGGATTGTTTAAATAGCCCTCCCCACCATCCAGCCACTGCCACCCAACAGCCGCAAAAATAGCGACATTCAATTACCATAAAACCGTTTTCTGGAGAAAATACCAAATTAAATAAACGCTTAAAAGAATATAAAAAGAACAAAATTGTATATACAACTTCCTAATCGTAAATAAGTATGTTCATTGTACAAAACCCCAATAAATAAGTATATTATTATCATCAACGAAAATTTATTGCTATTTCAGTTAACCACGCGCAATATTGGTCAAATATAATGTTGAACGGATGTGCTCCAACGGTGACTCCCACTGGATGATTTCTCATTACCCATGCGGTACGTATAAGTCCACCTTAAACTTGGTAATGGGGATCAGCCGGAAGCCTTGAAGTTTCAGTTTACACTAAATTTACATGTCGATAGCGCGTTGCTCGGCCACAAACTCTTTTTCGGTTATCGCACGAACTGGGAACTATCTATGCAGGCCCAACAGTTCTGATTAGCTTGCTCAATCCTGACAAACCAGCCGATTCGAATCGTTTGAAGTTGTGAAAGTTTCGGATAGGTATAATTATTGTTCGTTGGTATGATATGCTTGATACTTTTTGTGCTAGGCCTTGTTTACGTACAACCTGTTTAAGGGTAATCCGTGATTTGATGAAAAAACAGGAGGAATAATTTATTCACGAGCTCATCATTGCTTGAGAAAGTTTCTAGTTATCATCTGCATTATAACAACAGTCGATGCTTCGATGCTCTGTCACTGTACTACCCATATTTTGGATCATTATGGACATAATTAAGGAATAGAACACAGAACTCAGTGATCTATCGGTACAGAAGGGTCCTACAATATCCGAAGAATATAAGCAATTTAGGGGGAATTCACGACTTTTTCCTTTTAGGTATTATAAAGCCTAATTTGTTTATTTTGTCTCACTACCGTTTCATTTATTTGTCTGTACACCGTCTCACCTGCTTGTGGTGCTTAGGGTGTCCCGGATGGACGAAATGATCTTTGTAAAGAATGGCGTCAACTCGCCTGGACTCGGCTTTTGAAGTGGTAATTTTACATGTGTCGACCGGGCAGTTGCTAAAAGCTGTCCTCCCAGGCTTCAGCTTATACCAGGCGTTCAGTCCGTTGAAGAGGAGGATCGTCTTGAGGTTTTGGTTCCCTTCCTGCGGTAAAACATAAAGTCGATTATAGGTAACGGAGGAATCTGCAGAAACAACAACTTTGGTATTTTGATTGAGATTTTTCATGGTTAGGTCAGGAAAGTGAACGGGCATACAACTACTGTAGTGAGTCAAAATTACGATTAAAAAAGGGAAGTAAAGCAAAGTAATCAGCCATTCCGGAATGGGCCTTTACGTCCTATTGCCTTGCCGGCGTTGAGAACGTGATCAGCTATCCTCTCAAGAGGCTTATAATTAATTTGTTATTATGATTATGCTCAAGGCTATTCAAGAGCCATGAGACTCAAGTTGAGGCTAGTGGCCGGTGAGATTCGAACGGAAAAATTTCAGCGGCCATCACATTCAGAGCCAGCCACAGACCGATTGCTAGCCCTCAACATTGACTCACCCCTTATACAAGATATTATAATAATCATACACATCGAAGAAACATACCTTGGGCGTTCCATCATCCTCGAAGGACCTTGGTGGTCGGAACATAAGCTGTTCGACGATTCTGTCATAGCCCGGAGGCGCCTGAGCGGGCCAAAGTCCGCTTTTGACGCCTATCGGTGAGTGCGTGGGCATGAGAGTGCCGTATGACATGAACCATGGCTTTTCTTTCGGGAACTCCTCTTCTTTCGGGGTCCCCTCAGGCTCTTCTGTCACCTCAACCCACTCTCCAGCATGCTTCAACCACAAATAACACAACAACGAATTATGAGTAGGTAACAGTGACACTGAACTAGTAAACAGTTTCATGTTTACTGAAACTGTCAGCTCCGCCTATTAAAATAAGTCTTCCCACTTCCAGGAATAGCAAATCTACCTGGATAGCAGCAAAGGTGACCGGTGGCAGAGGATCTGTAGAAGGCTGCGGCCAGAGGAAGAAGAGTATGACCGCAGATGCGAGCAAGAGACAAAAGCAGGATTTCTTAGCAGACACACGTGGCATGTCATCCCACCCCACCTGCCTGCAACAGAGTAGGTAGAGTTTTATAGAGGAATTTATAATAATTTATATGTGCGATATACTACGTTTAGCATTACAAACTACTTCATTTGAATATTAATCTCTTAATCTCGACGACTATCTGCTGGGAGCCAACCAATGATGGAATGAACTCGTTGCTAAGGAAGCCTTTACCTTTGGTGTTCGCTGAACTTTCTGGGATTAAACGTGCTGAAAAGAGCAACCTGGTTACAGTTTTTTCTCGTAGGGAAAAAGGGGTTGCCACCAAGTTGAAGTCGGAAGAAACGGTCATAGAAGCGGAGCATTCTAGATAAGAGCCTACAAACTGAGAAGAAGCAATAAAAAGCAAAAAGGCAATAATTCACTATAATAGCTCACAGGGCTCTACCATAAATCTCCTCGCCAAGATTTTTGAGCGTGACTCCCAGTACTATAGGAATACAACCGACAGAGTCTTGCAAAGTGTATTTGGTCACCCGGACGAAAGATTCAGATGGAATTTAACTTTTTCTTGTAGAATAGACGTCTGATAAACCAATATCTGGCCTAAGAAACTGATCGAAGAAGAAACTACTTCATATTTTACTTCATATTTTGGATCAGATGAGCACTTTGACGAAAAGACAAAATACAATTAGTGTCATATTGAAGGACATTCTAATGTCCCTAATCCTTTTCCTTTTTTTTTTTTTTTAATAATCGATATATTTGCTATATCAGTAACATAACAACTGAGCTTAGCCCATCAAGTTAGTTTGCTATAATATTATTCAACTGTTTGTAGAGTTTTTAGCCCAGTGGCTGTAACTCAGGAGAACACTCAATCACTACACTTGTCACATTGTCACATCACAAGGTCGAAAGGTTTTGTTCTATCAAGCCGCCGGGTGGCGTTGCTGTTGTCTAGGAGTCGAAGAACTTCTGGATTCATGTGTTCATGAAGCCGCTGTTCGTATTTAATCGCATGTTGCTTTGCCACTTCGCTGACGGAATCCATCTTGAGGTCTCGATGGAGGTCATAATTTCTGATGTACCAAGGGGCGTTGACAATACTCCTCAGTACCTTGTTCTGAAAAGTTTGTATAATCTTGCTGTTTGTCTTTTTAGTACAGCCCCAGAGCTGGATACCATAAGTCCACACAGGTTTTAGGATTTGCTTGTAGATTAGCAATTTGTTGTGTACAGATAGTTCAGAATATCTGCCTAGCAACCAGTACATTTTTTTGAACTTCATATTTAACTGATCTTTTTTTTTAATCACATGTTCCTTCCATCTTAATTTGGCATCAAGAGTCATCCCTAAGTACTTTGCTGTATTAGCGTAGGGGATCTGTTGGCCATTCATCATGACTGGTATCGTTGTTATGTTCTTGTTCGTAAAGTTAGTATGAGTAGATTTCAGTTCATTAAGCTTAAGTCGCCATTTTTTGGTCCAGGCGCTTACATCATCAACAGAATGCTGTAATTTCCTAGTTGCTTCCTCTACTGAGTCACCAACCGCAAGTATGGCAGTATCATCAGCAAAAGTTGCGATTGTCGTGTGTTCATTGCTAGGTACATCACGTGTATACAGAAGGTATAGTAAGGGCCCAAGCACGCTTCCTTGAGGGACACCTGCCCTTATTTTTTTGAGACTGGAGTATTCTCCTTCGTGTTTCACTCTGAAATGTCTTTCGGAAAGATATGATTTCAAAATTTGAAAAAATGGCTTCGGTAAGTCTCTCTCAAGTTTGTACTCTAACCCTTGATGCCAGACTTTGTCAAAAGCTTGGGAAACATCCAGGAAGACACTTGCACAAACTTGTTTCTTTTCTAGACAATTCTCTATTACATCAGTTACACGATGCACTTGTTCTATGGTAGAGTGTTTTTCCCTGAATCCAAACTGGTGGTCGGGGATTAGCTCTAATCTTTGTATCAGTAATCTCTCAAAGAGCTTAGATATTACTGGTAGTAATGATATAGGTCGGTAGGACTCTTTATTCTTGGATTCTTTCCCAGGTTTCAGTATCATGATAACCTCTGCCACTTTCCAGCAGTGGGGTACATATTTCAGTCTCAATGCCGCGTTTATCAGATACAATAGCATTCGCATGCCTTCCTCTGGTAGTTGCTTAATTGCCTTTCCTGTAATGAGATCATATCCAGGAGCTTTGTTCAATCCTTTTCCTGATAAATAAACCTCCAGGGTGATCCAATGAAATAGTATACCACACCGATAGCATCAAGAAACAAGTCCGAACGTCCATTCCAGTTCCGTGGAATCCAAAACTGAAACTAACGAGGCACGCGAAAGCTGTAACAGGCGAGTCTGCTGCAGGAGTAATGAGCTGGTTTTATATTGCTTCTGGGACGAATCCAACACAGCCTTGTTCCCGATCAGACTTCCAGTGGGAATACCGCTAAAACCCTTGTACTGGCACGCACCCAGCCGAGCAATAGCGGTCAGCTCTTGTTTTGTCTCTGACACTGGCTTTCTCCAATACCTACATGTTTTCTTACCCGCGGATGCATCGTGTAAGAAATCTCACAATTGGGATTCATTAGGAGAAATAATTCTCTCTTCACATGTTCGTCACGGAAAACGAAGGCTATCTGAATATAATTGAGGGAAAATGAAAAGGCAAAGGTCGTCTCAGCTATGAATCCAAAATACCCAAATATTTATTTACTGGATATTGGAGAGGGTGGGAAATATGGGTATTCAAAGGGGGGAAAACCCCTAATAAACCAGCACAAATAAAACCGTCATTAAACATATTACTTGGTTGAATCAAGTAAAATTAATATTAAACGAAGTTTTGAGGCCTTTTTGGGTGTCCATTTTTCTGGGCATGAGAGGTATTGTATGTAATTTTTACCCCAAGATGTAAATTCAATCTAAATCGCTCTAGCCGTTATATCAGAAATACAAAAAATAATAAAGAGTAAAATGTGCATAGATAGGTACCTTAATTTGGACGGCATCGTCAGTATAATATAACTGGGATCTGGGATGTCGGAAGGTCGGAATAGGTCGGAAATTGGAATCGGTAATCGCAACTCGGAACTAGAAAATAAAATGAAAATCGCACGTTCAGTCCACAAACTCCGGCCCTCCACTCCGCTACCTCACAGCGTCACGCGTCACGCCTGAGATAAAATCATTGCTAGGGATCACCTGATTATATTCACGGAGTATGAAGTCGAGTTGGTTGTGCTGTGATATTATTTCATTTGAAAAATGCTGGCTCTTTTGGAGTTTGTTGATAGGTAGTGAAACTTCAACAAACGCAGAAGTATTATCGATGGGTAAATTATTACACAATGGTAAATTATTACACAACGGTAAATTATTACACAACGGCTCATTATACCATCTACGTAGAAGGGGCTGGAGTTTGTTGGTAGATAGACGTACTATTATGAAAATTATGAATACTGTGATATTGTCTACCTAGTAAAAAATTCTGAACAACTTTTTGAAGAAAAAATATTATTTTGACGCAATGTAATAAAAATACAGTATTTTTCTTACCATTAATATTTTCTCCTTTTGTTCATCCCGTGGTTTTGGAACCAATTTCACAATCATTTTCTGACACTACATACCTATATTGCAAAATACTGAAGGCTAACGAACTCATAATAACTCTTGCGGGGACGGATTTTTCTGAGCGAGAAAGAATTTTTTAGCGCGCAATATGAAGGCGTTATTATGCGAAAGGACATAAGTACATAAATACCTGAATAAATATATAATTATAACAGACGGTATTATTATTGTTAAACGTATTTCATGTAGAATAAAATATAGATTAGGTACATATAAAACACGATAAAACCAAAACTCTAGAATTTCGTTCTCTGGCGCACAAAAAAGGATTTTGAAGAGTACCCATTACTCTTCCAGAGCTACCATCCAGAGCTGCGAACGAGACAATAATGCAAAACGCAAATAATGAAGTTCTGAAGTGAAATTGTTGGAGGAGTGAAAAAAGTTGCAAACATACCTAACTACCAACAAACTCCAGCCCCTTCTACGTAGATGATATAATGAGCCGTTGTGCAATAATTTACCGTTGTGTAATAATTTACCCATCAATACCCCCCCCCCCCCAATCTATGTTTGTTCAAGTTTCACTACCTATCAACACACTCCGAAAGAGCCATCATTTTTCAAATGAAATAATATCACAGAACAACCAACTCGACTTCATACTCCGCCAATATAATCAGGTGATCCCTAGCAATTATTTTATCTCGGGCTGTGACACTGTGAGGTGGCGGAGTTGGGGGCCGGGGTTTGTCTTTGTGGACTGAACGTCGAGTCCTAACGCCTGTTCATAGTGTAACCGGGTAACCGCACGGGCATGCTTTTGTTGGCTAATTTACATGCCGCTCTTCCAATCACATTTGGAATCATACTGTAGTTGGGTAAAAATAAGAAGGAACCGTGTTATGCAGGAAGTATATAGAAGTATTTATTATTCAATAAAATTGAGGTGCCTGTCTGCCTTTTGGACTTTGGGTTCCTGTCCGTCTTTGGGGGTTTTACCTTACAGTCCATGGAGAAGTTCTCCCACCCATCGGAATTCGGTAGTTTACGTTTAAAAGTAGGAACGTTGATCTCGAAATGCGAATAAAAACTGATGGGTGTGAGCGTAAAAAAATCGAGTGGGAGATCTTAGCACGGGGCCAGAAGATTTTCGATTCAGATGATCAGACATCAGAGTTCAATTTTCGACCCAACTGATCAGGATGCTCAATTTTCGACACGGCTGATTGGAGAGATCAATTCGTTCATTTCGCTTCACTCTCTTGAGAGATCAAATTTCCGCAGCTCATGTTCTTCATTCGAATGGGAGCAAATGAAGTGAAATGTTTCTGGAGCTTTTACGAGTTTGTCATGCCTTTTTCCTTCCCTACGTCAGGCTATTTATAAATCAGCGGATCCCAGTGATTTCCGTCCACCAGATTCGTTTCATTTTCCTGCATGCACGTTTCTTGGGAATTAATTCAAGTATAGTAAAATAAATAGAAACTTTAAAGTACCAACATACTTCAGATAAAACCTCAACGACCTTGATTATTGTTGTTTTATTTATTTGTACGCCAATTTACAGGTAGGTTATAAAGTCGAGTTGTAAACTCAAAGGTGTTGAAAAAAAAAAAATAAATAAAATAAAACATAAAAAGTAGGTATTGAAAAACACTTGATTGAATGGAAACAAAATCAAAAATTCTTAGAATGATTATAGTCGATGAACAATCATTCAGAATTACAATTTCATGTATGATGTGTTCGGGGTTCTGGCTTTGATGGCTGCCAACGTATACTATACTAATTGAACTAGTGTAACATTGCCTAGTCGACATTTGTTATACCAATAGTGCACAGCCCGTTACGTGCTATGTAAGTATCGAAGGACCAGAAGGAAATAAACTGTCTATCCATCAATCTAGATTTGTGATCAGTCTGTGTCGTTGGGTTACACGTAAAAGTATCCACGTACCAAATTATGAGAATGAAAAATCCCACCAAATTATGAATTAACAGTATGTTTTTTAACAATCTGCGACAATTTCTTGCTCTACATCCACTAGGCAATTTGGGTGTAAGTACAAACTCACACACGCTCACGCCAAACTATACAGACAGGATATGCGGGAAAACTGCCAAGTTGACTTCACCCATCACCGCATCCTGTTTTCAAGTCCGCTACGCCTCCAAATAAATCTATTTGGGTGGGTCAGGGAAACTTCAGTGACCTAATTTCTGCTCATTGTCATGGTCATGGAGGAATCAGAGGATATTGAAGCTAGATTGAGGAAAAATATGTACCGCTCAAACCTTGGCAGCGTGAAACTGAACTTCAGACGAAAGATACTGCAACTTTTCCCACATCGGATTTCGACATTCTTCTGTCAGTATCTCTGTTCTATACAAATCACCCTGGGGTCCACTAGTTACCTACCTGATAATTACTATGTACCTAAAAAAAATTACAGGATAAAAATAGAAATAGTCTATTTCCACGTAAAATAACAAACTGTAGACCGGTTTCGGTTGTTACACCATCATCAGTAGGTACACGAAAAAAATGTATCGTGTAACTCATCGTGTACTGATGATGGTGTAACAACCGAAACCGGTCTACAGTTTGTATTTTATGTGGAGATAGACTACTTCTATTTTTATCCTGTAGTTTTTTGATATGGATTTCCACTACTCCGCTGCAAGTGATTTAAGTTATACTGTGTACCTACTACGCCCCACGTAATTATGACACGGAAAAGGTACCAACGTTAGCAAATGACTAATAAAATCGTTCCACAAGACGACAGTTCTACCATTCGTAAAATCCATTGGTGGGCACTGTTTCAAATATCGGCTTGGAACAGGAATGGGGGGGGGGGGGGGGGTTAGCTTTTTCTACTAAGATACCACCTAGAAACCACTGTGTGAGAATCTGGACTCCTCTGGACGCTCCAGTATTCGTCTATCGAACTATCGATGGTATGATGCGGTAAAAATGGTCAACCATCGATGGTTTCTAAACTATTCTCATCGTTTACAGGTGTGGTTTTGGGAGAGAAGCACGAAACACGAAAACCCCTCGTCAGAATAGGTTGGTACGATCTCGTATGATTCACATTCATGTTCACGAAGCTTTTCGGTTCAAATTCAGGGCCTTGCTGTGAACAAACGGATGGCAGTACAGCGCTCTGGGTGGTCTTATCTGAATTTAAGCAAAAGTTTGTACCTACCTCAGTACATATTCCCAAATAAAAACGGTGCAAAGTCCTTGTCACATGGGTTTATTATTCTATTGGAGTTCTAGAGATTCTTGTTAGCAGTTAAATTTATTGTTTCTTTCATGTGGAATGATTTAATTAGCTATTCCTCATGATTTCCACCAATTTTGGCTCCCAAAACATGAAATAGGTACATTTTTTTTCTCCCCAGATCATCTTTGATCATTGGTAGTGCGATTTAATGGTCTTGATTCAGCTGTTTACACTTTTTCTAATGTTAGTATACACATTGATGGTGATTTCAGACAGTTTTCCAGGTTTTTGACTAAAAAAAAAACAATTTTGGGAACTGAACCAATGGTAAAACCTCAATTTCCGAGTCTTTGGTCAAAATCGACTTCATATTCGGTATTCTCGTCCCCAAAAACATGGAAAACGATACCTCAAAAGCTCATTTTACTAACATGTTGCTAAAACGCAAAAAGTACCTATTTTTACACACATTTTCACTCATAACACCCCTGGGTATATTCCGATCGGACTGAAAAGTTTCGGGACACAACTAGGGCCCAAATGGAGCATGTGTGCGAAAGAACGACTTTTGGTTTATTATTTTCAATAATGAACCATTGGAATCGAGCATGAAAAAAAAAATTCTTACCCCCCCTCAAAATTTGATGGTTTACGTTTCAAGGTATGTAGAATCCAAAACTGCAATAAAAATATTTCTGTCTGTCCGCCGTACGCCGTACGCCGTACACCGTACGCCGTACGCCGTACGGGCCACTTTTCTTAGTTACCATGAAAAAAAATTGATGAAATTCGGGTTATAGGTTCCGTTCGGCGTCTAGTTGGTCCTCGAAGCTCGACGTTACTGTGAGTCATCTCTAAGGGGTTCAAAATAGGGGTTGAAATTTTCAAAACGCCTATACCATTTTTTTACGTAAATATTTTTACGGTTTTAAATAATTCTTGAACTTGCGAGTTTTTTAAGACCATCCGGAGCATCGTACGTCCAGCCGTTCGTTCACAGTAAGGCCCCGAAGTTTGCACCGACAGGCATTTTCGACTCCAGTGTGAATGAAATTGTATACAATTCAAACCAAATCTCGTAACCAGAGACGCGCCCACAATAGGAATTTGTGAATACGGCCAATCATTGGTAGGGATCACCTGATTATATTTGCGGAGTATGAAGTCGAGTTGGTTGTTCTGTGATATTATTTAATTTGAAAAATGATGGCTCTTTTGGAGTTTGTTGGTAGGTAGTGAAACTTGAACAAACGTTGAAGTATTATTGATGGGTAAATTATTACTACGGTAAATCATTACTCAACGGTAAATTATTACACAACGGTTCATTATACCATCTACGTAGAAGGGGCTGGAGTTTGTTGGTAGGTAGTGAAACTTGAACAAACGTTGAAGTATTATTGATGGGTAAATTATTACTACGGTAAATCATTACTCAACGGTAAATTATTACACAACGCTTCATTATACCATCTACGTAGAAGGGGGTGGAGTTTGTTGGTAGGTACTTTTGCAACTTTTTTCACTCCTCATCAACAATTTCTTTTCAGAACTTCATTATGTGTGTTTCTTTTTGTTAGGTACTGTTTATCATCGGCAGAATTATTTTAGCAACATTTAACTCGTGATTTAGGTAGGTACCTAGTAACGAGTACGGGGTTAGGTACTAACCTACGGAGGGTCTGCGATCTACATAATATGTATATAATAGAATAGTACATATCATATTATATAGAAGGGTTATCTATACATAGAGCTGTGATCTGTAACAGGAGGGTATTCTATACAAAATAATAAACCGTTGTGCAGGGATTTGCAGCGTTTTTTTGATCTAAAATGAAGCCTGTACACGTGATACGACGTACGGCGGACGGCGGACGGACATTGCATTTTTGGAATCTACGCACCTTGAAACGGAAAAGAAAAAAGTTTGAGAGGGTGTTATAAAAATTTTTTGCTGAGCGAATACATAGGTGTATTATTCACAGAATAATAAAACAAAAGTCGATAAATCAAAAGGCCCCTGTTTAAAACCCAAAAAATTGCCGTATCACAAATTGCCGCAATAAATTATTATCACAGATTAGAGATTTGACGATAGCATTGTTAAATACCGAGTGTTCCCGGGGAAAGTCATCAGATTTGGAAGACTGAGATTCCAGAATTGTATAATTTATAGCTGTTGTCCCATAAATCCACCACGACGAAACGGTAATCGAATGCCGCCAACTTCCATAACCCATAAGTAAACTTATTCAAGAAGTGTCGGCTGAGCAATACTTCATATTGCTTCAGAGAATAGTTTTTTAAAAATGTTGTAGTGATTTTTTTAAATGTTGCAGCCCTGATATATGCAAACGATCTGCAAAGTGCCTGCTCCAAGAAAGTACTTTCTGATTCTTGGAGTGATGAGTGGATAAACTTACTCCATCATCACACATAAATATGATAGAATGCGAAATACTAAATTTCATCTTTAAAATTGGCTCAATGAAAGTTCGACCGCTTTGGTTACGCGGGAACAACGGGTTGCGGGGAAACGACAGAGCCGACCGTGTAGCCAAACTTGGGACGGTTGCCTCAACTAGTGAGCCTGCCAGCCCATACCCCCATACAAAGATTTGTACAGATTTGTTCTAGGGAAGTAATGGAGCGATGAAAAGAACGCCATTGCTACAAAGAACCACATCCATCAAAACGGAAATGGTTCCAGCAGCTCAAAGAACATCACTCCAAACCTTTTTTTTTTTTTAATCGGTCTCTAGGTTAAATCGATCAGGACACGAATTATGTCAAGTCTACTTGATTCGAATCAACCAGTCGGATTACGACACCTGCCAACGTAGTTCCGAAGTGGAAATGTTGGAGCATAATTATCATCTTACCCCGAAGAAGTCCAGAGGTGAAAAACGAATTATCTTGAAAAACAATTTATTTAGAAAAGCAATTCTTTTTTAGCGAATTTTCAAAGAAAATGAAGCTATTGCAATGGCTTCAAAATTTAAATAATATAAATTTTTGGAAATTTTCTTCATAGAAATCCGTTTCAGACCATTCTAAAACGATTCCTGAAATTTAACACTTTTTTATATGTATATATATATATATATGTGTCACTCCAGACGATAACTCTCGATAGAATTGAGATAAACAGCTCAAATTTGCACAAAAATCTATCTTGGCAATCGAAAGGCTAAGTTCGAAGATGGGCGAAATTGGCCTACTCTAAGGAGGGTTTTGGCGCATTTAAAGTGCGCAAAAATTACCCAAAAATCCCCAAAATGTTATTTTCCAACAAGTGACCCCTCATTTTAAAGGTTTGTGCACGCTGAACACGATGGTGGAATCGGATTTTAGATATCTTGATCCGTTCTCAAATTAGAGCATTTAAAGTGCGCAAAAATTACCCAAAAATCCCCAAAATGTTATTTTCTAACAAGTGACCCCTCATTTTAAAGGTTTTTGCACGCTGAACACGATGGTGAAATTGGATGTTAGATATCTAAATCCGTTCTTAAATTAGAGCATTTAAAGTGCGCAAAAATTACCCAAAACTAGGATAATCTTTAAACTCTTACCCCCCCCCCCCACCCCTTAGAGTGGTCAGATATGGAAATCACATGAGAGGTGCTTAGGTACCGATCCGAATTATACTGCACCATTGGTCCTGTTTACATCGTGAACCATAACGTGGAATGGAAAGTTGCGATGTATCCGTACAGGCAACTTTCGATTCCAATAATTCTCAAGCAGTTTCAGGTCCACTCAATGTTGAATACTAGAATAGAACAATATTTCAACGTAGCACCCACATGTTTTTCCAAGTGATCCTTCCAGAAACCACATCCTTCCTTCATAGTTTATTTCAAGATTGAGCCTGCATGAAAAACAACCTGCACTTGAAGCACTCATGATTTTCTATAACAACTCCTTTACCTACTGCACTCTCTTGAGTAGGTAAGTCAAAAGTCCTAACTACCCTATCCTACCTAATATGAACCCACAGCGATCAAATAAATAAGCACTTAGTACAATTACGTAATAAACAAACGGTAGAATCAGGATGGACAAAACGTACACATTAAAATAAATACGAAGAGAATATACATAGAAAACCAAATTTTAGACCGAAGTTTTCCTTTATTCAAAACCATAGCCATTAATTCGAATATTTCTTTGAAAATTCGCTCATTAAGTCATGCTGCATGACTGGTTTTTTTACCTCTGATCAGTAACTCAACTTGGAATTAACCAACCCATGCCTGGCCTTTGGACCACAAATCCATATGAATGGGAATTCAGTGGGGAGTGGGAATTAAAAAACATCAGAAACAAGACTAGACTGGTCATATCTCAACCTATTCATCAGAATCAACTTATTGTATATACATATATAAATAATTACAAAACTGCTTCCACAAATTAAAAAGAGAGGTTATTGTGGCAAAAATAAGAACCAATCTTGAAACGAGAAACCCGATTTCACAAAGCATTTATGATTTGAATCAGCCTCTACCCACTCTGGGGCTGAAGTTCTAATTCACAATAACGCCTAATTCATAATGTCGAATAAAAAAATCTGATTTAAAAAAAAATATTTTCAGATGAAATGTTAAATGTACGTATTACACTTTCACGAATTTTGTTATTATAGTCCAAGCTTTAGATGTTGGTTCCAACACATTGGGTTCACATTTTCCTTCAGTTGATTTAGCTTGAGAACCGCAACCCTAAAAACTGTTGAAAACCACTGCAATATGAAATAATTTCTTAAAAGAAAATGTGAACTTTGTGGTAACCAACATCTACTCAAGTCTTTGATTTGTATTTTGCTATGGCTGCTGGTGCCTCCCCTCGTGTCCACGTACTATCTTGTACATTGTGTTCACTGGAGAAACCACGGAACTTGGAATATTTTTTGTGACTTGATACTTCTTGATAGATATCGACGGAATTGCAACGCAATGCATGCACTGAATTACATTATAATGTTCAGTACCGAGGGAAATGTTTGACTCTATGGCCTCACCGGAAGTGACGGATCATTGGAACCATAATTAGGACAGTTCCCTACTTCCTTAAAAATTTGAGTAAGTACAAACTATACTTTCCCAAGGAATTGTTCGCACATGTGCCAAATACCCTCGGTTATGATGAATTCTCGTAACCGCTGGGGACCAACCCCATCTTCCCTCAACATTTGCTGAGATCAATTAGGCGTTATTTCGTATAGTAATGTGCAGAACAGTGATATAGGCAGAAGGGTTAGATGTTATTCATACACCAAGTAAACTGACGTGGAATAATATTTTTCCAGCGAGTTTTATCGTGATAATTTCCCTAGGAACTTTACGTTAACTAGCTCAGTTCGTACAATCGGTGAGTCATCATGGATTTTATTATCAGGTTGAAGCCTCGTGTCATATCGCACTTGCTTCCTATCTATGCTTATGTTTAATGCAGCAAGGTCTTATCTATGTAAAAACAATCAGCACATGGCAGTTGCCGTTCGGTCCTTCATGGCGGAAAATCAGAAGCAGAGTGACTCCCTTCTCGTTTGAGTGGGAAAAAATGATACGTATCACAAAATGTTGTCTATAACATACTTTTGATGACAAAATTGCATGTTTCTGTTCTGTTTTATACTCTCTCTATTTGTCTGTAGGTTCTCACAATACTGAATTCTGAGATCACTACAGAATAGGTCAGATATATCGTCTGGAAGGCATATGATTGTAAACCCTGTACAAAAAATGATGTCCTGATGCAGTTTGGTATGGGAAACTTTCCAAAATTCCGGTAACAAAATGTTGGACCTACTCAATGTTTCTTCGAGAGGTTTAGATAGTTTTGGTTTATTATTCTGCGAATAATACACTATGTAATTGCTCAGAAAATTTTTTTTATAGCACCCCTCCAAAATTTTTTCTTTTGCGTTTGAAGATGCATAGATTTCAAAAATGCTATGACCGTCCGCCGCACCATCCATTCTAATTCATTCTCGGTCTAAAAAATTCTTTCTTTCGCACACAAGTTCCATTTGGGCCCTAGTTGTGTCCCAAAACTTTGCAGCTCTAAGCTCGGCAGCTCGATCGGAATACCCCAGAGGTGTTAGGGGGGGGGGGGGGGGGGGAATTGGTGTAAAAATAGGGCTTTTCGAGTTTTTTTTTTAAAGGTTTTAGTGAACATGAGCTTGTGAGGTATCGTTTTCCATACTTTTTAGGACAAGAAGGCCGAATATGAAGTTGATTTTGACCAAAGAGTGAAGAATTGAGGTCATAAAGAAGGTTAACCTCCCAGAATGTATTAGTTTTTGAGTCAAAAACCTGGGAAATTGTCTGGAATAAACCATAGATTTGGTGCAAGTACCTATTTCTAGTAATTGTCTATTTCGCCCAACTTGCTACAGCTAGGAGGCACTGGGATATAAGCCTGTATACACTCAATACTAAGTATATGCACTATAAGCTCAATAATAAGTAGGTATCATACCTTGTTCACAACAGTGTAGCAATTGCCGTATAACAGTTATTGCGGGTTCTCTAATGGCCATGCCACGTTTTGGATAGTTTTCAAATGAAACCCGCATTTAAAATACACAAATGCAATATAGAACTCTTACGTTCAACGTTTTGTGAAATTCTCGTACACCAATCCACCAAAAATGGGTAAAAATTGTTGAAAACTTGATACGAAATCACTGAATGTGGTAGGTATGTATAGAATGGTGAATCGGGTCAGCGACTATTTCAATTGTCAACAATAATGCCTGATCCCAAAACAAAGATTTTGAGGGTTCAGAAAAAGTCAGCTTGATTTGAATGACCAAAAATTGATATTAAATCAACAAAAAGACCTGGAAGTGAATGCTTGAATGAATGAAGTTCCAGTCATCCAGCATGGCTATAAGAGGGAAACAAAGTAAAAAGATGACAGCGAGGAGCCATACCACCTTTCGTAAAATTATATATATTTTTGCATGATCTTATCCATTTTTACCAATTTTTGATTCTTATAAGGTCAAATTTGACCCACTCTTTTTCGAGAAAAATATTTTTATCATCGAATAGTCCTCCGTACCATCCACACAACGTCAGGTGAATTAATGTTGATTTCAACACTTATTACCAATTTTTGACCCCAAAAATCCTAATTTGACCCCAAAAATCCACATTTGAACCCTTTTTGTATGAAAAAAAAAAAAAAAATGAAATTGTAGTTTTCTGTCTTTAATCACTCTTCCATGCTACTTTCAGTAATTTTTTATAAATTGTTTGGAATTTTAGCCGTTTTTACCGATTTTTGACGTATAAAAATTCGAATTTGACCCTCTTAGAATTTTTGAAAATCGTTCACCTTCAAACTCATCCTTTTGTTTGGCAATACGAATATTTTGGCGAAATTTGGCATTTTTATTATGTATCTAAGGTGAGATATCGTCTGCAGTGGCACATAAATAAATAAATAAATATATTTATATAGGTATATAGGTATATATAAATTTTGTTAAAATCTAGGGACGAATTCAGGACGCTCTGAAACGGATTCGGTTATAAAAACATTTCAAAAATTCATGCTCTGGAAATGTTGGATCCATTGGAATAACTTTATTCTCTTTGAAAATTCGCAAAAAGACAATTTCAGTAGTCATAAGTATTTTCTGTCAAAAAAGTGGGTCAAATTTTGGTTCTTAGGCATAAAAAATCGCTCAGCATCGACAAAAATTGGTAAGTTTCACCAGCCTTGCTTCGAAAATTCGTCGATAAGGCCAAACTGTATGACTAGAACTTGTTTACTTGACCAAATAAAATAATACGAAAAATGATATGTTGCAGGTGTCGAGACCTACCTGCCTAGTTCGAAAATTTTTTTGAGAAATTACCTACGATGTATTTTGCACCAGACGTTTTCATGTTTGGAGAATCAATTGAAAAGAAGCATTCGAATTAGTTACACGCTTACCGTCGGTGGTGCTCAAAACTCGAGGAGTAATCAGTCAATGAGCGGCAGATTGTTCAATGAGACCGACTCAAGGGCTGCATCTTTTGGTAACTCGAAAAACCCGAGAAAGATCGTCAAAGTGCGGAAACACCCGGCTCACCCAAGTGACAGGAGCGGCACCCGCGGGGACTGGGCAACGTCGGGTAGCAGAAGGAAAATCCATATCGCGGCGGCGGCAGGCGCCTGCGCCGTTCTCACGCGCGCCGCCCGTCATGTTATCGCCTGCCGAAGTGCTTGGGCTTAGCTCCATCCCGCAGGGGTACCTACTTAATAACCGGTAGGCACAGTCTTAGGGAAAAACTACAATACGAATTATAAGTGTTGTAATAATTGAGTATGTGGGCCGAACAAGGGTTTATGCTACAATTTTTCAAAATTTCGTTTAAAGCGTCCAAATTATCTTTAAGATCTCCTCTAACACAATATAAATACTGCATACTTACTACATCTTAAATCTAGAAGTTCATTTTATTTAGCTTCAAACCATGGAAACTGGACAACTTCTCAAATCGTACTTCAAGGGTACTTCAAACTCAGAGGCGGGATACAAATGCAAAGACTTTTGTTTACCACAAATCGCGAATCATCTGAGCCGACGAAGCATAATGTCCATGGAACCAAAGTGTGTATTACAAAAAACGCTGCAAATTATTACACAACGGTTTATTATTTACCTGTACAGATGCCCCTTCTGCGTAGATCACTTTTTTCTGTGGTCAGTACCCTCGATCTCCCTCCAGGAAAGCCCTAAATGGAGTACTGGAGCCGGCCTGGGATTTAATGTTTCATACAAACGCGCGGGATTCAATAATTAAACCATTAATTATTTGTCCTAGTTATTAATGAAGAATAAGGCAAATAATAAACCGTTGTGTAATAATTTACCCGTATAGGTGCCCCTTCTGCGTAGATAGTATAATAAACCGTTGTGTAATAATTTACTATTGAGTAATAATTTACCGTTGTGTAATAATTTACCGTTGTGTATAATAATTTATCCAATAATACTTCAACGTGTGCTCAAGTTACAAAAGCACCTATCAACAAAATCCAAAACAGCCGCCATTTTCCAAATGGAATAATATCACAGAACAACCAACTCGACTTCATACAGCCATCCGTGATTCTAATCAGGTGCTCCCTAGCAATGATATCTGGGCTGAATGTATACAATTTGATTCACCCTCCTGTTGACGAAGCCTGTCGGTGCAAACTGAACACAAGTGCCATCAAGCTCAATCTGGCTAAACTACCTCCGACCACTGACGCAGCCCATTTCCACTTCCTGAGGACATACCATCAGGTCATGGAGTGGATGGGGATTGCCAAAGACCCTATCGAGTGGGGCTGGTGTAGAAAAGCTGGAAAACTGGAGCCCATCAGGATGAGTAGAGAAGCAGCTCTCCCAAACCTGCTCAAAACCACCTCATGCAGATGGACAACTGGCTGTATGGGGGCGTGTGGCTGTAGAAAGGCGGGCCTAAATTGCTCCGCCCTTTGCAAATTCTGTGCTGGCCAAGAATGTAATAACAGGAATGAAGTCATCGTCGACGACGAAGACGACGCCGATCCAGTAACTTCACTATTTGAAGAAAATGAAGACCCTGACTTCATTAACTCACTCCCTACGAAACGAGCGAAGCGCATGTACATTTTTGTTTTCTTTTCAGTTCTTAGTTCAATTAAAACAGATTTTTGTATGATTATTACTACCTTTTGTTCTTACTTTGTTTAAATAAATGAATCTTAAAAATTTATCTGTATCTGCTGTATTTATCTGTATTAATGTATTATCTGTATTTTTCTGTATTATGTTAAAAATATATCTGTATCTGTATCTGCTGTATGCATCTGTTTCTGTATTGGTGTTTTATTTGAAATTGAACATCCCCTATCACCAGTAGGTATTCAAGTGAAATAGTACCTGCCTCATGAGCATTGCACTGCAGCATTTAAGAAACTCAAGTAGGATTGGTACACTTTAGATTCAAGCCAAAACTGGAAAATAATTGTTAAATTTTTTTTTAGCGGGTACAATGTGGAATCGCAATAGCCAAAAAACAAAATATGCCGTTGTTTTAACTTTTATTTTTATCCCCCACTCCGCAGGGTTCGTTAAGAAAAACGTACATGCATTTTGCAGGTAATTAAATTCCCTACAAATTTTATTCATAAACTTGTTTTCCTAGAATAGGCCATAACTGAATTTCATCGTTCTAAAGTTAGAAGTTTCACAAATTTCCGGAAAATGCGATTTTTTAATTTTATTTTTTTGAAGTGCGTATCTCTGTAACTATCAGTCCTAGAAACAAAATTTAAAACGAAAGTGAAAGTGTGAAAGTGTCGATTGTTTTAGGTTTTTTCAACATGGCGGCGGACGAGGAGGGGGGGGGGGATTGTGCATTTTGCATTTTAAACACTTAATAACCATCCTAGACAACATATCAACAATTTAGAACTACCGGACCGTTTGTAAGTTAACCCCCCTCATTTTGTATCTATTTACTGGGTCACAGGGAACACCTGATTATAATCACGGATGGCTGTATGTCGAGTTCTGTGATATTATTTCATTTGATGAATGATGGCTCTTTTGGATTTTTTTTATAGGTAATTTTGCAACGTGAACAAACGTTATGCTTCATTAATAACAAAAAAAATTAATGATTGAATGATTGAATCCTGCGGATTTCTGTGAAACTGTAATTCCCGGGCCGGTTCCAGTGCTCGATTTAGGGCTTTCTGGGGGGAGCTCGAGGGTAGTTACTGACCAAAGAAAACCGCGATCTACGCAGAAGGGGCTCCGTGAATAATAAATATTTGTGCAATAATTTGTAGCGTTTTTGTTCACGGCCAAACAAATATCATCCATATTAGGTGAAAAGTTGGGACCATGTCGAGGGTCCTACTTAGGTTCAGCGTCGCCCCCAAGGCGAAGGTCCCCGCCAAACAGCGTTGAAAGAAATTTAAAGGTTTGGGGGGGGGGGGGGGGTGAAGGAACAGGTTTCCATGTGTATATGCACATCCAAGAGCAAGGTGGGAAGCTCCGAGCATGCTACTTCGGCGGGCAAAACCGATACCTATCAATCCGTTTTGCGGCTGAGGAGGTTTTGCCAGCAGGTAAATTTTTACAACAGGATTGTTTATGTGAGGTAAATACTTACCTGTCGCTCAGGTAACCACAACTCGTAAGCAGATGAGGAGTGGACCTATATGAGTTATCAACATTCCTACTACCAGTAGTATTGCTTACCGCTGTAGGTGAAATTGTCGGCAGCTGGCTCTTCTCGACTCCTCATCGTCTTCAGCCCTTCAAATTCTTTGGTCATATTGCCCCAGTCAATATTGCACGCTCACGAACCTGCAAAATAAAATCATCATCACAACGTGTCACTACGCGATGAGAAGATGGAAGACGAATAATAAACCAAAATCAGTCCTTTGATGAAGGCTCAACATCAAAAACATAAATCAGTCCTTTGTGTATGCTGGGAACTGGAAACTTCCGTATCTGTATCATCTTCAAAACTTCTAATCAATGCAGGTTGGGACCGAATAGCTCTAGTGAGGCGAGACGACAGCCAGGACGGCCTCCACTCTCCAGGCACTCTTAGAATAGAATAGAATAGAATAAAGTTTATTCACAAATGATTTTACAATGACATAAGACAAATGAGTAACAACTACAATGGTACTTAGGCGCTAAACATTTAATTGATTCTGCCTAACGATAGGCTATGCCCGTGTTGTTAGGCAATCAGTTGCCAATTGCATAGTATTCTATCAACCATCGATAAAAATTCAAAACTCAACCGTTCAATAAAAGCTTGAGTTACATGATCACAAAGTTACAAGAAGTTACATGATCAACAGCATACACCCGCCAACATTTTTATTTATCATAGGTATATACTGCCGATTAAGCTATCAATCCCTCCCATTCCTCTCCTGACTATCCATGATAAAATTTCAGTTTTGTAATTTGATCTCGTGTAGTTCATAGGAGATTTCATGTTAGTGCTTATACTCCTGTGGATTATGTATATTACGTAAGAACCCTACCCTATGAGTAGTAAGAACCAGCCGGGGTCTAGGGGGAACAATATTTCCTGCAGACACAAAGCGTGTAAAGTAAATAGGTGTCCTTGTATCGTTTATAATGTTTGGGTGTTTGTGATAAAATAATAGCGAAATCTTCACATAGAGTTGACGAATATTGAAGACCTTTACCAGGTCAAAAACCTCCTCAGTTGGGGTTCGACGAGGAAGAGACATCATAGTTTTTAGAATAGATTTTTGTTTCAAATATAGTTTGTTTATATGAGTGGTAAAAGTACCACCCCAAGCTAATATTCCATACTGAATTACAGGCTGACACATGCTATAATACACTAGTTTAAGTTTCTCCTTAGGTAAAATTTTTCTTATGTTATAGAAGATATAGGAAAACTTTTTAATTTTATTACAACAGTAGTCTATATGGGGGCGCCATGACAACTCTTGATCTATTATAACACCTAGATATTTATGGTAATTTACCATATCAATAGTCTCTCGAGAATATACTCCAAGAAGACTGCTGTCCCTTTGTACTTCCAATATTAACTTCCTATCATAAATGTCAGCTTTGTTACTACCAAACACAATTAGCTTCGTTTTTTTAGTGTTGAGTGTCAGATAATTTCCATAAAACCAGTCATTTAAAAGTTTCATTGATATGGATGCTTGGGTAAATGTTTCCTCCCACGTATCGCCTTCCACCACCAACGCTGTGTCATCAGCAAATAAGTAGAGTTTGGATTTGTACATTCTTAGCTGCACAATGTCATTGATATATATTAGGAAGAGAAGTGGTCCTAGAGTGCTTCCTTGAATAACACCGAAATCATTATTCAGCTCATCACTCATACAATCACCTATTGAAACAACTTGTCTACGATTCGTAAAGTAGCTTTTAAACCATTGTAAACTGGAGTCTAAGATACCTACCTCCTTCATTTTCTCGAATAGATGTTGCCTATGTATGGCATCAAATGCTTTGGCAATATCTAACATAATAAGGTCAATCTTCTTCAACTCACCTTTTATCGCAAGATGTTTGATGTTTCCTTGACGTCAGATCTTTCGCTTCATGGAGTTCTGATAAGTTAGATAGCGTTACAAATTGAGGCAACAGGGATCAAGTATAAATTTGTGTTTAAAAATTTTTCTAAGGGCGTTCCATTGCAGCAGTAGGTAGCAGAAAGTTGGATGACCCGGGGAACTAAGTCCAGTGTCCTTTCATCCTTCCTGCATTATAGTGTTACGGATGGGGATTTTCGAAGAGAAAATAGGACAAGTCCGAGTTCAAACTTTCTAGCACTCGTAAATTAACATAGAAATTTGGACACAGACCCTATCCTCCCACTTGTTCGAACATCTATCAACTCTCGGGAATCAAAAGTTGCTTCCCTCCTCGCATTACATCGTACCATTGTCGACCTCCTCGAACTCTCTGCGCCCACGGAAAATTACATAGGCTACCCGCAAAACGGAACGATGTTGAAGGTTAGGTGTACCCCCCAACGCCTTCTGTCTTCTCAACCAAATCTAGTACAATCTGAGCACGACCTTCCAAGCTCTCATGAAGTTAACGTGCAAATTCATTCAAAATCATCTATTTATTTCGCTCTTCTCATGATTTAATGGATAATTCTCACATGAAAATTTCGCCATCTTGGTCGGCAAATCTTCATAACGGTTGCATTTTTGCTTTTTTGGAACAGTCTCTGTTAATCTCCCATGCTCACTGTATCATTCAAATAATTTGTAGTTTTTTCAAATAACAAAAATGTATGATGATTCAAGTTTGTTTATTTAGTTATTTATTATGACACCGGCTGGTGCCGGTTTACAACAGCAACAAAAAAAAAAGAAAAGAAGTTTCAATAATTATCAAAATGTCTCAGTTCGGTTTGGAAAATCGAAAAATGTATGACCATATTTCCTTAATCGCGATTAACTTAGGTACTACTAACGCAGAAAATCCCAGAGAATTTGGGACAGGCAGAATAAGACAAACATTTGAACACGAGGTTCTTTTATTTTCAAATCTTCGTCGGGTTCCGTATGTAAGCGGTAGCATTTTGACTACTTTTTTGGGTGTGTGGGGGGCATATGAAGGTCCTCGTGACTTATGAGCAGAGCCCTTCAAATGCCATATTGCCATGGCGCCATACAAAAATGCCATATTTTGCCGATTTTTTGTAAAATGCCTTATTCGGCCGATTTTTGGAAAAATGCCATGTTTGTGCCATGTTTTGCCTTTTTTTCGTCAAACTCCTTCAAAAAAAAAAAATTGAAGTGAAAATTTCTGAATGACATGAGGTTTCTCGAACCCTGAGGCCATTAGTGTAGAGGGATTACTAATGCCTCTAACCCTTTTGGAATGGGGTGCTTCCACGGGTCGCCACTCTGTC
Organism: Leptopterna dolabrata; assembly: GCA_954871275.1. NCBI lineage: Eukaryota > Metazoa > Arthropoda > Insecta > Hemiptera > Miridae > Leptopterna > Leptopterna dolabrata. Next base: position 24,135,273 of record OX940980.1, read on the forward strand.
TGGTGAGGAAGCCACTCTGAAGGAAGGCTGGGAACCTGCTGATCTCCTCTCTATGAAATACGCCCCGGCAACATCAGCTGATGTGGAGAGGACTTTCTCAAAAATGAAATACCTTCTGAGTGATCGACGGCTGGGATTTTCAATGGAAAGCGTTGCAGCACACCCGATGTTGTTATTTAATAATAATAATAATAATAAATTATTTGTATAAAGCTTTGTAAATAAAATAAATTATTTAGCATAAATAACTTGTATGTTGTGATATCATCGTCTCAGAATAGCTGGGGTAGTCGGAGAGGGTTGAAAAATAAGTGCCATATTGAGAGAAATAAGTGCCATATTTGGGCCAAAATAAATGCCATATTTTTTAGGGCCCTATTTCACAAAAATAAGTGCCATATTGTGAAGGGCTCTGCTTATGAGGCGCGAATGTCCTTGAGTGACAAGTTGACGAGAGACTGAACGACCGCTCTTGATGGTGGAAGGTAACAAGAGTTTTATTTGAAGAGAGGGGATGCTGGATGTTATTGAGATGCACCCTGGAGGGGGGATGGTATGGGGGCAGACATGCGCTTTGCCCCCACCGCCACCGACAGCACAGAGTCCCGGATGATCGATACAAGGCCCGAGGTAGCCCAACATGTCTCAGGTACGTTTCCCACCTTCAAATCACTACCAAACCGGCAAAACCAACCATTTTTCCCCCTCTCACCTTGTCCAACACCATCACAATAGATCAACGTTCTAACCAACTTGATTGGTGCAACTCCTGCATGATGAAGTTCCTCCTACTGTTTCTTGCCGACACCCTATCCCCGAACAACTACAAACAATCCTGCGCAAGGGCGGATCTCGACCATTATTGTAATATTATCCCTCGAACCGACTCTTCCCGTAAATTTGATCTATACGTGCGGTATATTATGAAGCAGCGGATTTTCAAATATCAGACGAAGACAGGTACAATGTTTTGGTCCAAAACACCCTGCACCTACTTCCTGGATCCATAAATACGCTACAAGACACATTTATGCAACCAATAATTTCATCCATAAACTCATGCCGATTAAATACACTAAACGTTAAGTCGAGCCCGTTTGTAGCCTATTGCTTGCCTAAACGTTCGTGAGAGGGGGGGGGGGGGGGGAGGGAGAGAGACAGCGATTAAAGGAAATGTGGGATAAACACAAATTAAATACACCTTTCGCTTACCACTAATTTATTAAATACACAAAGCTTTTCACTCAAATTCTGAGCATCATCAGGTAAACTCACGTAAACACACTTCTGTCTGTGTTTACGTGAGTTTACCTGATGATGCTCAGAATTTGAGTGAAAAGCTTTGTGTATTTAATAAATTAGTGGTAAGCGAAAGGTGTATTTAATTTGTGTTTATCCCACATTAAGATGGCTTACCACAAAAGGGAAATAACGCAATTCGATGAAGCGATTAAAGGAGTCTAAAATCATGATGAAGACGGCCAAAAGTGGGGTATAACGCCTCATATCAAATGACCTGTTCTCATCAATGGATCAATGGGCCCTCTCATCAATGGATCAGTATTGAATGAATGAAGACAGCAAGCTTGATACTGATACTCGTAATTTTGACCGCATATGCTCCATGACTATGAGTATGAAATTTACCTCCTCTCTCATAAAGAAATTGACTAATTCGTTAAAGAATATAAACGACCAGTTGACCATCTTTAGATGCGAAATACAAGGGAAGATGGGGTACATTAATTTTATAGTCGGACGCATTCAACGTTTGAACGTTTGCAAATTTATCTATTCAATTATTTAAAATGGGCTGCAAATGGATGGATTTAAGTGTCCCAATACAACCAAAAATTGCAAGAAAGAGTCTAAAAAAGTCGCGTTTGACAAACGTTGACGCTTCCGATCATGTTGAAATTGTTGAGCATTTTTAAATACACGGCCCCCACGGATCGATCCATGAGTTGCCAAAACAAAAACTTGAAAGAGTTTATGCATGACCTTATGAAATATCCAGGAAGAATGCTGCGGTTCTCGTAACGTTTTTGGCTTCCCGAGCAAGCGAGACAGGAGACTCTTACAGGTAGTACCAAAATGTAAAACTGTTGCTACCCTCTCTCATGTAGATCTTATAATCCTCACTATTTACTTTGTTCAACAACTTTTCGTCAGAATAATTCACTCGACCAGGAAACAACATTTTTATATTAACTTCCATTTTGTGTTTCTCTATAGCTTTATTTGTATTACTGCATTGTTTCGCGATAGCTGTGAAGACATTATTACGCCACGAATAGGGTTGATAGCACCCTTACAAGAAACTTGATAGGATCCCCTATAGGAGAGTGAGTGGGCTAGCGCCATCAGCTGTCAGGCCTGCATCGCTATTCTCCAGATCGGACTGTGAAAGTCCGTATGTCAAGTTCCTAGCTAACGACATGTACCTACCTAATTTCCTGTTGACTTGGCCTGTTTTAGTTCATCTTATAATTCTGTACTTATAATTTCACCCACATACCTTGATGGTAAGGATTCTCTTAACAGTGAATCACTGTTTTAATCACCGGAACTACAAACGTTGCAACACCATCAAAAACCATCACTTTCATTTGCAGCGAAGCACAGTCGGCTTGTTGGTGCTGGCACTCTATACATGCAGGGCGATCGTTCTAATTGAAAATGAGGACAATGTCCTTCACATCGGAGGTATCTTTCCCATTGGGGGTGAAGGTGGCTGGCAGGGTGGTCAGGTATGTAACAACTAAAATATTATTGTGTTCATGAAATCACGAGTGCCAATTTGTAATAGTTGAAGCAGGCAAAACAAATACTTGAATCGAATTGTTACGTTTTGAATGCAGGCTTGTGAACCAGCAGCGAATCTCGCTCTTGAAGATGTGAACAACAAGACGGATTTATTACCGGGGTTCATCCTAAAGCTACACTGGAATGATAGCGAAGTAAGGCACTTCAGTATAGAAACGCAGATATTTTTTTAAATGTTCACTGTCTGTTATTAACCTCTCGTTTTGATAATTCTGTCTTCCAGTGTGAGCCCGGGTTAGGAGCGTCAGTCATGTACAACCTGCTGTACAACAAACCGCAGAAACTGATGTTGCTAGCGGGATGCAGCACAGTTTGCACCACAGTCGCTGAGGCAGCCAAGATGTGGAATCTTGTTGTGGTGAGTACAAAGATGGACGGTAAAAATCAATCCCAATCTCTATAATTTCTCAGCCCATTCGTGTTTTAAAGATGTAAAACATAAAGAAGGCGTATAATACTGCAGGATGTGAAGAGCCTATAAATGTGAAGTGCTTGTATGAGCTCGTAAGTAGGTACTCAAGCACATACTGATTAGAAGGGCCCTACCTCTTATGCAAACAAAACAATTATATAGGAAGGTAAGAAATATGACCAACGACGGGCAATTTCGCCAGTTTTCTTTTCCTACACCTTATGCAAACAAAATAATATATAGGAAGGTAAGAAGTATGACCAATTGCGTTATTTCTGAGCGCAATAGATTAACCATAAATGTTGAATTAGATTCATAAATGCATGTTCTGCTGTTCTCCACTGATGTTATTTGGACGATTCAAGCTCTGCTACGGTGCCAGCTCTCCAGCGCTGAGTGACAGAAACAGGTTCCCAACTCTGTTCCGGACTCATCCATCAGCGACGGTTCACAACCCGACGAGGATCAAACTTATGGAGAAGTTCGGCTGGTCAAGGGTTGCCATCCTGCAGCAAGCTGAAGAAGTGTTCATATCGGTATGTGTGCAGTAAATTCTTTCTATTTAAGCTGATGTAAGTATGAAAGATATCTGCAATCTATCTATATCTGTATCTGCAACCAGAATACAGCCTAATAAGTTAGTTTATGCCCCAAAGTTGTTGTCTGGCCTTTCTCGTGGTGACTCTAATCCGGGTGTAATTTGTTCTGGAAAAATTGCTACAGACAGTGGAGGACTTAGAAGCCCGTTGCAAAGAAAGCGGTATAGAAATCGTTACGCGACAAAGCTTCTTGAGCGATCCGAGCGATGCTGTGCGGAATCTTCGGCGACAAGACGCTCGCATCATCGTTGGCCTCTTCTACGTCGTAGCTGCAAGAAGGGTCCTTTGCGAAGTCTACCTTCAGGGTCTTTATGGAAAGTCCTACGTTTGGTTCTTCATCGGTAAGTAACCCAATCAGCTCCCATAATGATTTACCAATATGATGTAGGTATGTACTTGGACAATACTGAGAGGCTATAATTCTTCTGGGCATCCTCCCACTTACTTTCTGCATATGATACACTGGCTTTCTTTATTTTTGATTGCAAATACAATAAAAATTATATTAAGGTTTATGCGCTGTGCATTATTTATCAATGAGTAATGCAAGAACATTCCTACCTACGTAACAGAAAATACAAGCAAAAATAGGTATTTTTTGAATTATTATTATTTATATTTTTAAATTTTTTTTAAAAAGTAATTTTTAATGCCTGAACAATGAGGCCAGAGATGCTGCTCTTCCCCTAACACGGGGAATTAGCCGACAATGGGGGAAAATTTTCTGAATTTTCTTAAAGGTAGCCATTTTATTTATGTAAATCTAAGTACGAGTAATTTTTGATGTCTGTTTAATTTAATATCGATGAAAATAAAACATTTAAAAAAAAGATTGAATGCAGCTGACATTTCAACATCAACAGCTAACTATTCGTATGGTAACAGGTTGGTACGAGGATAATTGGTTTGAAGTGAATCTTGAGAAGGAGGGGATCATGTGTACTAAGGAACAGATGAGAGAGGCGGCCGAAGGTCATATCACCACCGAGGCATTGATGTGGAATCAAAACCAGAACGAGAAAACCATCTCTGGTATGGTAAGTCCTTCTTTTCCACCAACCAAGTGAAATGACAGTAAAGTTCCTTGGGTATATCCTAGCTACCTACTGAAAAAGGAGTCAAGCCTGATATAGAAAAATTCCTTATAGAAAAACCCTTAATCTGACTTGGTCTGTTCGCGCAGGAACCTCAGTATGAATCCAGTTTTTCGACCTCCAACCTGCCTAACAACCAGCATTGTCCCTCCGAGTGCCTTTACGTCATTACGTGACAGCTAATTTCCGTTTCAGACTTCTGAAGATTTCCGAATTCGATTGGACAGTGTCTTACGAAAAACCTACGACATTGATAACAACCGCTACCCAGAGGGCTACCAAGAAGCTCCCTTAGCCTATGATGCTGTTTGGGCAGTTGCACTAGGTACCTATTTATGCGTTTTGAGGATAAGTTACAGCGAATATATATTTTTAAACATGGATATGTTTCTGGGCTGGGGTACAATCTAAAATTTAAGTGTAACGCACTACCGATAAGCAATACCGTTTTCCATACATCTGATGTCCTAGAAACCAAGGCAGTTGTTTACTAAACTCAAGCGGAACTGAAGGCGATCACTAAAACATGGTAGTCATTAGAGTAAAAGTAGTTGAATGAGGCCACACACCTAGCGACGATAAACCAGAACTTTCGATGTGCCTGCGCGTCCGTAGCTTTAACTGCTCTGTTTAGGGATTTAGTTACCGAATTTCCCTGTTTCCGATTTTCCGAAGCGGCTTCAATATCTCTCCCGTAGGTATAGTGGGTTCTGTTCGATAGGAATAAGAATGATAAGCCAGTGTTAGTGAGACGTCGTCCGTTGAACGAGTTAGACGTTGGCGTCAGCAACAACGAGAAGAGAGGAATAGAAATGAATTTAATGCATTTTTAGTAAGTACGCCCTTCTCGTCAAGCGCTGTCGAGGAAGAAAATGTCGCGCATTTCAATGCAGGAAGAACGCCGAAAAATGTAAGAAATATCGCCTTAGTGAAAACAGTAAACGGAAGAACGCTGAAAAATTAAGTGCTATCGTTTTTGTTAAAAGATTGAGGCGCAAAAGAAACGTGACCGTGAAATTGATGAAGTAAACGAGGCATCAGTTGAACCAGTACGAAAGCAATTAATATCTGACAGTTTTGCTGCCAATATTGAATTGGCTGAACGGTTTGGTGAAAATCAATTTGGTAATGTCTGTCATATATGTACGACCGTTTGTGGTTTAACCGAGATATACGCTCTTTGCATCAGAAAAGCGTACCTCTTCTTATCAACGAGTTTCGCGATGAAAATTTCACCGAATCCAAAAACATATCTATGATTCATTGTTTCTCCGTGAAAGCGGAGAAAATTTGGCAGTAACAGTAGGAGTAGCAGTATTATCATCAAATTATTGGCACATATCACGTTTCGACTCGTTATAATTATTATATGGTTATTATAATTATTTTCGGCGTTGTCACGCCTCCATTTCCATAGAACCATAGAGTATTATTATATATTTTTTTTAGGTACCTATATCGGTTAGTTGATTTCAATTGATCTTATGGCACGTGGTCTCCACCAGCGGATCATCGAAATCTGTAGCTTTTTGGTTATTCTGGAGGAAATCTCTCTTAACCCACTGTGATGCACTACCTGTATTAATTGAGACGAGCCTTAATTAAGATAGTTGCCTAATCATGTTCTCAACTCTGACAATTTACAGTCAAGAACTCGAAAATGAATCACATCTAAGAGATATCTGGCTACTTTCATCAGGTGACCATAACAGGTGGTTAACGAAAAATGTGGCATTTTTCGTTAACCATTTGTTATGACAAAGCCGGAGGAAAAGTTGTGTGAAAATGTCAATCAACAAATACTCACAGTATTTATTATCTTGATGAGACTCAAACGTATCATGAGTAGGTATTATTATCTTGATGAGACTCAATCGTGATCTGCGAATGATATTATGTTTTCCCTAAACTAAAATAAATTCAATTTGTTTCAATGTTGAATAACTGTTGCAGCTTTCAATAAAACCATGTCGCGGCTGACGAGGCAGGGGAAAACACTCAAGAATTTCACTTACACGGATAAGGAGACGGCCGATGAAATTTATTCTGCTATAAACTCAACTCAATTTTTGGGTGTCTCTGTGAGTAAACTATCAGTTTCAAACAAACTAGTTTTAATTTGTGGCTAATATTTTTAGATCAAAGATCTTGCTAATAAGAACCAAGACATAAGCGTTTGAGTTGTAGTTCAATTCCCGTACTGGAGTGAAGTTCAAAACAGTTCACTTTCGTTTTGAAATATTGAAATGTGCATGATATTTCTTTTGATTTATCATTTATGGCATTTCATTCTATTGATCGTGTTACCAGGGCATGGTGGCGTTCAGTTCTCAGGGCGACAGGATTGCTCTGACGCAAATCGAGCAAGTCATCAACGGGAACTACGAAAAGCTTGGTTACTACGACACACAAGCTGACAATCTCACATGGTTTAACAAAGAGAAGTGGAGTGGTAAAAGTACTATGATTGAAATTTTCTAATTCTGTTTTTCAGTATGTAAATATATTTGAGACTGCAGCTTCGTTTTTCCAATTGGAGATACCTGGCGGAAATAAAAATATACGACATAAAATCATTAGTAATATTATGGTTGTAGGTGGGAAGGTACCACAGGATCGAACAATAGTGAGAAAAGTCCTTCGGAAGCTGTCCCTCCCGCTTTTAATCTGCATGTGGACCATCTCAGTTATAGGCATCTTCACAGCTATTGGACTTGTTATCTTCAACATAATGTATCGATATCGTCGGTGAGTGCAGATTCCATCAGTGATTATACTATGAACTTGTTTCATACAACATGATCTCGTTAGATCCTTCATTACAAATCTGGTAATTGCTGTGATTTAAGGGTCATCACTTCATCTCATCCCGTCTGCAACACCATAATGCTGGTGGGTGTCATCATTTGCCTCTCGAGCGTCATCCTCCTGGGTCTGGACGGTCAGTTCGTGTCGCCGGAGACCTACCCGAGTATTTGCCAGGCTCGGGTGTGGCTGCTGTCCGTAGGCTTCACCCTCGGCTACGGGGCAATGTTTAGCAAGGTCTGGAGAGTCCATCGACTCACCACCAAGACCAAGACAGACACAATGGTATGAACCTAACTTGAAATACGCAAAAATGAAGTTCAATCTACGGCGTGGATGGTTGAGTTACGAACACGAAAATACCAAAAATACTGACTTGAGTATCCACTCCTGTTTCAGAAAAAAGTACAGCCATGGAAGCTATACACGATGGTGGCTGGTCTCTTGGCGGTCGATCTAGTTTTCCTCCTCACCTGGCAAATCGTCGACCCCCTCCAGAGAAGAATTGAAGTTTTCCCACTAGAAGAGCCCACCTCCACTGACGATGACATCAAAATCCGACCGGAGCTGGAGCACTGTGAGAGCGAAAACAACAGCGTTTGGTTGGGTGAGTCAGGCAATTTGTATTAAGTTTGGTTGCTTCCTAAAAGGTTTTCATGAAGTAATCTGAACCCAAATCATGCTTGCGTCCTCGCATACTCGTCTCCTTTATTCAGTCAGCCTACTGTTGTAACAAAGCATGAATGGACATTGTAGTGTCCGTATGGGAGTAGGTAAAAGTTGGGCGTTTTTGTGTTTTCCAGGGTTGATTTATGGGTACAAAGGTCTTGTATTGGTGTTTGGCTTGTTCTTGGCCTACGAGACGCGAAGCATCAAAGTGAAACAGATTAACGACAGCCGCTACGTTGGGATGTCCATCTACAACGTGGTCGTCCTGTGCCTCATCACAGCTCCAGTCACGATGGTCATCGCCTCCCAGCAGGATGCCTCCTTCACCTTTGTTTCTCTCGCTCTCATATTCTGCTGCTTCCTCTCCATGGCTCTTATATTCGTTCCCAAGGTTGGTTTCTGTTACTAATCGTGTTAGGCTTCTGTTACCAAGACTATTTCCAAAGATCGGTTTTATGACAACGGATGACCGCTAAGGCGGAAATCAGCTCTAACAAGAACCCGTTAAAGTAAAATGAAGCAACTGGTACCGTTCGGCCGTCATTCATGGTTCGCTCTTCAAGGCCAACAACCTCACACACTATCCAACAAGAGAATTTCACAATTTACATGGGATATTTCAAGTACGCAACTGATAAAATAAATTATAAATTTATTCATTGTTATTTCTTCACCGATGGGTGGTAGAGATGCGAGATGATCTGGTTTGTTAACCGATTAGCTCCCTTTGCAAGTTTACAAACCATCAGTTGAAATAGTCAGTTGTACACCAACCGTCAATAATAATAGCTAATTTACTGGTTTCAATTACGTCTACATCCCACGTACGAGTACATGCGGTATGCTGCTACAAACTTGCAGCCGACCATAATTTTCCAAATCAAAATTCCAAAAGTTCATCAAGATTTTTATTATAAAATCATTCCAGGCTCGATCGATGGTCCATTGCTTTCACCTTACTTACGATCCATCATTTCTGAATACCGAAACATGCTTGAATACCCATTGCTGACTCATTTCATATCCGAAGGTCATCGAAGTGATTAGACATCCAAGGGACAAGGCAGAATCGAAGTACAATCCCGACGTAGGGGTGTCCAAAGAGGATGAGGACCGGTATCAGAAACTTCTCGCGGAAAACGAAGAGCTTCAAAAACTCATCACCTCGGTTAGTTTCTGGCTAGTTCACCAAACTTCATCGACAAATAATTGCGACAACATGAATATTTGGAACATGAATGCTTTTGAACGAGGTAGTTATTTTTGTATTTCATTTCATAGAAAGAAGAGAAAATCCGTCTGCTGAAACAGCGGTTGGCAGAGCGGGAGGCTGGAAAAGGCGGCGACCCTAACCGGGGATCTGATCAAACGACTAACCTCCTCTCGGTAAACAATGACTCAAACTCAACTCAAACTCAGATCGTCCCCGACTTTATCACCGACGCCGGCACATCGGACTCGGCATATGGCGCCGGCGCCTCTACCCACACCAGGTCCTCAAGGGCCTCCACCTCTGATTTTGAGTTTTCCGACTCTTATTTGTAAAAATAAATTGAAAATCCCGTTGGAGGGACAGAAATAATTTTTAAAAACAAAAGAAAATAACCCGAAAACTCATCTGATTTTCCCAAATTGCGAATCTGCGCTAAATATCGTATATATTTCATGATAACAGTTTCCGTAAAGTACCTTACAGTTAACGATAGAATCCAAGTTCTCGTAGATCTAATGGAAATAGTGCATTATTTGATGATTATGTTGTCATCCATTAAAAGAAATTCAAGATGCAGTTAGGAGCCTGTCTGCAAGTCCAGTTCAGTTCTTTTATTCATTCCTCCTGAGGAATGGGACGAGTATGCTGCCGCTAGAACTAATCTTTAAGGAAAAAGTGCCTGAAGTGGTTGTAGGAAACCCGAATTCCGGGAAAAAGATAATTAAAAAGGGAACAACTATGTATGACCTCATTTTCTGCTGCCATGGCTTGTGTGAAGCTGTGAAATAATCACAGAAAATTCTCGAGGCTGTATATATAAGAGCTTCAAGTGTAAAAATAAATCCGAATGATAGATAAAATGTAGAAATTTGAATTATAAATTACCTACTCAATAATTACATTTTGTACTAGGTATCATCTTTACAGAAACATGGATTCCCTTAAGGGTATCAAATGAATTGAAATATATACGATGCAATAAATCTCTCACCAAAATATTGGATCGTCCCTTGAAAGAAAATCAATACGCTATATATTTTTAATAAACCAAAAAAAAAAAGAAATTGAAATAGAAAATTAGAAAATTTAAGAATTATTGGCACCAACGAGGAGGAAAAAATTGTTTTCTATTCGCATAGACAAGAAATTTTTCTTTGTGTAATTTCTTTTCATTTTTCGAAAACATTTTTTGTAGGGAGAGTGGTTGTAATGGCCAGAGATACCGATACCTTCCCAATGAGAGGCCACCGACCATCTTGCAGCTTGTTAACCAATTAGATTGAAGTACGTAACTCATGCGTTCAGGATTCCCACCCTTTGTGACGATTTATTGCCCAAATTTGTGTACTTGTCAGCCTCACATATATCTCATTCTATTTCGTTCTATTTTATTTATTAATTTTCTCTTGTAAGTTATGTAGTCTTCTTAAAGAAGAGCACTATCTTTTTTCACCATATTTTTTTCGTTTCTTACGTGCACTTCACGTCTGACATCACAGAGTGTGGAATTAATCAATCTCGACCCGAACGTATTTACAATCGTCTGAATGTGATCTTGTACTTGTATATGGCAGAGAGCGGATTCATAGGGTACCAGTGAATCGAATGACTTAATTCGGTTATTAAATATATTTCACTCAAGCGGCTAGAAAAATCAACCGACGTTCCATTCAACCTTCAATGCGATGGGTGTGCTTGCTTTTGCTTAAACTTTAAACAGTTGATTTTTTTCAGTGAAATATGGAAAATCACTCTGTGCAGGAAGAAGCTCAACATGGGCTGTTGCAATTTTTTTAGCCCCTTGTTTTCGCGAGTTTTTTCATTTTAACTTTTTTCGTGTTTTTGACCTTATGCCAGTAAAATGGCCATGACTTCCTTGAATTACGCTGTAAAATTAAAAATAAGACCACCGTTGGAAATAGCGTTAAATTTCCTATCAGAATATGGCTCTAGCATAATATTTGGAATACACTCTTATAAGAAATTTCTTATAGGAGGCCAAGTTCTCATAGAAAATTTAACGCTGTTGCGAACGGAGGCCTCAGTTTCAATTTTACTGCGTAATTTAAGGGAGCTATGGCCATTCTAGTGGTTTAAGGTCGAAAACACGAGAAACAAATTTATTTGTGAAAAAACTCACGAAAAAGGGGTTAGCAAAAATTGCAAGGAGGAACTTTTTTTTTGGAAATTAGTTGCAGAATCGATTGCTGAATTTTAGTGGTTACGAATGCGGGACACCCTTTATAGGTATTACATTATAGGAAAAGTAAAGAAATACATGTTTACCATTCACGCCACTACGGTTTTTGTCGTTATTATAATTATAATAAAATTATATAATTATTTAATTAGGAACTTGGACAGTTGTTTGGAGTTGACTTATTCCCGCACAAAAAGAAGGGGCGAATTTAATGAATATCTCAGTAACTATTCCTTGAGTGCTCTCATTATATTTGGTACAAGGTCGATTCATAGCGTTTGATTTGACTGCCATTATTGATTTAACATGACGTGATTTATTTGATGAACCCACCATCTTCGTTTCATCTTGAAACTCTAAAAGTGTAGGTTAATTCACATGTAACACGATATATATATAAGCGCTCACACGAGGTACAACTAGTACTTTTTATCGAAGTAAACTTGGACACCACTTCGATTCTGTTGACTTTAATAAGTATCTGCACTATAAAATAATTTGACCTAAGTGCGTCTTAGAATGTGACACTTGTGCATGTCATTCCACTCCATGGTGCTCGTTATTTTCATCTCTTTCGAAAATGTACTTACCTACTCTCACCGTGCATTTCTCAAACCTTCACCAATGTTTCAGTCTGTCATCTACCCTCTACTTAGGTATAGTATTTACTTCTTACGAGAAAGCTGTGGTCTCTATTGATGTAGGTCTCTATTGTTGTTATTTTCACGCAGATTCGTTCGTTCCACACAAAAGATGGCAATCCTGCATGTATGACACATATAATGACTTTCAATTGGTTAAAAACTGTCTTCTTCAATTTAATAGTGTATTTGAACAACTTCATGTTGCACACTAATTGTGTGAGTGTACTGATCTTTGTTGCCTGTATCACTTTGATACTGTAATTTGAAACTGGAGAAAGTTATTACTATGTGATCGTTAATGCATTTAACATGAACAACACTCCATCTATAATATTCTAAAACATGTACAATCAGAATGTACATGCTGAAATTCCGTTTACACCACACATACGACAGTCAACTCATACAGCTCAGACATGTACATCACTCACTGACAAAATAGTCAGTGAGTGATAATCAGTAGGTAGGTACCTAAAGGACAAACAAAAAAATGGATACTTACCTAGGTATTCAATCTTATGGAAGAGTGCTGTACATACAAGTACATACAAAGAATACGCTCCAAAGTATGGTGGAAATTACTCGTATTCATACACCCTTGGTTCACGATTGCTATTATATTGTCTTCATAAGTACATCAATCACTCAGATTCGGGGATTCAAATTCTCCACAGGAAATCCGATCATATTAGATTAATAAGTGGTCGATAGATTCGTCGTTTATAGTGTGAAGTTTATGGATAATTATAGGTTACCACAGCAGAACAATGTGTTGTCAGTGCAATATTTTAATATTTTACATAGGTAACTAATCCACACGAAGTTTTCGATCGACCTTTCCGGGAACAACTAGTAAGTACTTGTGTATTGGAATGACACTTTGTTCAGCAGCCTGCATGGATGTGAAACGACACTATCGTAATTGAACACCACTAATAATTTTGATTTGTTTTCGTTGAAAAATCAACAATTCAATGTGCGAAGTGAGATGAAGGAATACTAAAATATTGGTCTACTTGTAGGATTCATATCAAATGGATTACACATCGAAAATATCATAGACACATTCTACTTACCACGAAAACATTTTAGATTTGTTTGTTAATTTATTAATATTTTGATTGTTATTCTCTGCCACGTGTTGCTTTGATGTTCCCAACTCTCTCTATTGAATTCAAAATCCTCACTCACCCTATTGAACAACCCTAACTGTTTATGTAAATTTACATGGTATTTATATAATATGTATTTTTATTTGCCCTATATTCGTGTAAAATCTCGTTATGTCGAGGTGTGAGGAAAAAACCCCTTGGATTATCAAATTGTGATATGCTCCCAAAAATATATCTGCAGCTTTCAAATAAGAAAAATTAAGAACAAAGGCTCTATCAAGAATCGGATTGTTCAGTGAGTTCACCTCTCCGCGTTGCAAAAATTATATTATTTTACAGGAAGTTGTGCGGAGCAGAATGAAGCTCAATTAGGTTTTTACAGTCACAGAGGTATTTCATATAAAATAATATAAACAAAACTTTAAAAAAAGGAATTCAAAATAGATAATTAATTTTAAAATTGTGGGTGTAAAATCTAGATTATGGGGGACGAGCTAACTTAGGGCGAATCATGTTACAAACGGCCAAATCTCACTTATTTTTAAATTTTAACAATGAAAGATTAACTGCAAGACAATATTCTAAACTGTATGGTATGAGGCGTATCCGATCAGCATACATCTTAAAACGGAACTTAAAACTAAACTCTCGAGCATCCTGCTGACGTACACACCGACCGCTGGAACCGTTTTTAAGGTTGGAGGTTGGAAATTTCAACACGCAAGTTCTCCATTGTGAATGTTCAGTAAATTAACAAAATTTAAAAAATGTCCTCCCCCGAGGAAACAAAAACCAACACGCAGCTTCAGATAAAAACCACACGCAGCTCAATGATTCTTAGACTAAAAAGGTGTTTTTGACACACTAGATGAAATATCAACATGTGATCTGTGAGCAAAAAAACTACACACTCATCACGCAGAGAGCAGAAATTCACTCATAAAACCAAATCCTGTGAAATATTTTTCAACAGATCATGTCAGATTTCTGCCTTGCTAAGATTTATCAAATTCTACCCAGGCGTTTCACGTGGTTTCCCATGGTTTCATGTTTATTATGCGGTGCAAACCCCAACCAAATCTATTGTTCCCTTTTTGGCTTGGAAGTTTTCTTAGTTCAACTTATTGTAGATATGGAAACATAATTACATATGATGAATTCCCTACCAATCCTCTCGTACCGTGACCATCAATAACGAGATTTTCACGAGTGCATTAAAGATCCGCCCGCTGTCCAAAATTGATCTGTCAGTATAACAAACACTTTTTTGAAAGTATGCACGTATACTCTTGGGAGGCATAGTGTTTTTTGTCAGTAAGATACTTTAATTGATCTACGTTAATTAATTATTTGGATCGATAAATGGGCGCTACCGGACGGGCGGATCTTATAGTGAGATCTTGAAGGTTTTATTTAACGTTTTTCTCCTCACCGTTTTCTGCCGCAGATGGACAGTCAATACGAAGACGCACAGTTGTGAGACTCGAAGCTCCGAGGCGCCCACAGCCAGCAGCGCGAGACATTTTGAACTGGAAGCGATCTCACATGCTATTCGGAAGTTACCGGGAACCGACTGGTGCTGTTATATGGAAATGAATCAGATGATATCAGGCAGCTACAGTATTATCAAGGAGCTATGCTGAAAAGATATCTGGCAGCAGTTTGCCAGTGATTTGGGACGTTGAACAGAATCAATGTACAGGGAGTGGTTATCAGGAAGTGGTTCTGATACACCCATTGACAAGTGTGCAAGGACAGAAGCCAAAAAACATTCAGATAATTTGGTTGTAGTAGGTATACTAACTTTCCAGAATTTTTTTTTTTTTTTTTCAATTTTAAAGCCTAAACCTTGGTCACCGTTCTTTCAGTTGGTCCTACAGACCCATTCAATACTGTGGAGATAGGAAAATTAGTGATGATAGTAATATCCTTTGCGTTTTTAATGCGGCTTCTAGGAATATTCGATGATTTGTTGGTTCGTTATAGAATATGTCAGGCATTCATGGAGCGCGAGGGTCTGACTTCGGAGCTTCAATGAAACGTTGAGTGTTTGCATTGAACTTATCAAGATTCTAAGAATGATCCTCGGGATTATTTATGTTTTATACAGAGACAAACGTTTAAAAACTTGATGGTCTACCAAGATGATTTAGATGATAATATTTTAATGGTTCCTATCAACACGCAAGTCGTTCGTTTAACAGAAGCAGAGAGAGGGAGAGAAAGATAATTAAATAGCGAGTCAAGCACCGTCGTTGCATTTTATGGCAAACTTTGATTACAGTACAGATACTTGCTTTAAGGAGTGTCCAGATGAAATCTGATTGCGTGGAAAGCCGTGGTTATCAGGAAGTGGTTCTGATACACCCATTGACAAGTGTGCAAGGGCAGGAGCCAAAAAACATTCAGATAATTTGGTTGTACATAGTATACTAACTTTCCAGATTTTTAGCATGGAACATGCTTTAGCCTTGGACTAACTAGCCAAAAAACGTTACGCGGAATGGGTGACGCGGAATGGGTGACGAAATGTTCTTATGATTTTCACGTACAACTGAGTAGTTGCTAGGGAAATGAAACTTCTTTCATTTTCATCGGACAAAAATCGATTTCCATTCGTTGGAAAGCTCTTGATTTATCACGCATTTATTTCGTATTTGTTCTTGGTATTTATTTCCTAGTTTCATAATATAACTTATAAATGGATGTTATAAATCGATAGTAAACAATGACGCTTGTTTGGTTGTCACTTGGTTGTTTCGATGTGTATAAGCGTGGCTAAAGCATGTTCCATGTTTCTTGAGTTGTAGCCGTAGGCTCTAAGCAGTAAGCATCCGGGGGTCCAGGGGGCTTGCCCCCTGGCGAGGCGCGGAGCGCCGAATTTTTTTTTTTTTCAATTTTAAAGCCTAAACCTTGGTCACCATTCTTTCAGTTGGTCCTACAGACCCATTCAAATTCTGTGGAGATAGGAAAATTAGTGATGATAGTAATAAGGCAAACACGTTATGCAGTATAAGGTTATGATATCCTTGATTGTAGAGTTGGCTCCACGTTTTCACTCTTTACACCTGCTTCACCCTGTACACGTTTTCACCCTGTACACCTGCTTGATACAGTGTTGGCTCCACGTTTTCACCCTGTACACCTGCTTCCCCCTGTACACGTTTTCATCCTGTACACCTGCTTGATACAGTGTTGGCTCCACGTTTTCACCCTGTACACCTGCTTCCCCCTGTACACGTTTTCACCCTGTACACCTGCTTGATACAGTGTTGGCTCCACGTTTTCACCCTGTACACCTGCTTGATACAGTTTTGGCTCCACGTTTTCACCCTGTACACCTGCTTCCCCCTGTACACGTTTTCATCCTGTACACCTGCTTGATACAGTGTTGGCTCCACGTTTTCACCCTGAACCCTGTAACCTGATGTACACCCTATGACCCTGTACAACAGATGAAATCTGATTGCGTGGAAAGCCGTTGAGAAAGACAAGCACGTTATGCAGTATAAGATTATGATATCCTTGACGTGGTGTTGGCTCCACCTTCTTACCCTGTACACCTGCTATGACATTATTAACAGGAGCATTCGAAGCCTTTAAGCGGCAATCGTACATTTTCTCTCGATGCGGGCTATGCTTTGGTGGACTGCGTACGCCAGATATAATAAACACACACTTTGCGGTTGAACAACAAAATTTTTATTGGTGTTGTGCATGGCTTCTCATACCTTGGACGTGTGATTAGCAATGTATGATGAAATTTGATACTATGTCCTAAAAATACCAACAAAACTGGTGTCCGAGGATGAAACTCGATACCATTAGCCATAAGACTACTTGGATCTGCAACCATACTGGGTAGCACCTAATTCTTACCTCTGAAATATTTTGAGCAGTGTGATCTGGAAATTGCTCATAGCGGTAACCACGTAACTCGTCTTCCCTCCAATCGTTGAATAAATTTCATGAAACTTTTCACAAAAAATCTGGAATGTTCGTAGAAATACCGATACAGGAGAACAATGTATTACTGTACCAACGAAAGATCTCACAAGGCTCAAACGGTTTGACGATCCGAAACTCGCAATGGTAGATCCCTTAATGGAACATCAGATTGTTATAGCAACCAACTGTAGCAATAATTTTTAGATTTTTTTTGAAATTTCCATTTACTTGATCTAAACTCATTAGAAACTGAATCAATTACTATGTACAAACAACCAACATTTATTTAGCAACAGCTTACTTATTTAATTTGCTCAATACCGCGGAAGTAGGAAGTTATTGCAATTTAAAGGTGATTCATGGAACATGTCGGAGACGCATATTCCACTATTAGTGGAGCACAGTATTTTCAATATCACATGAGATGTATATTCCGACAATATCTCTGCATTAAAGAGGAAGCCTTGAGCTAATTTCGTATCTTCTTCGATCATGTTCATATACTTAGGTACACTATTACTCTTTTTTCCTTAGTTTGTGCTTGCGATTCCATAGTGAACGTATAGAGTATGTAGTTGCAAAAACATGAAGATTTTTGTTCAGTAGGTAGCAGTTTCCCCCCCCCCCCCCCCCTTTTTTTAGTAGTTTATTTCTCCGCGATAGATCTTGCCTGACGGAAATAGTTCTAAATTCCATAATAGGCCTGTATGTGCACGGTTTTTTTGCTCTTCTATACAAACTTAGGCACACGAAAGCGTTATTTCACCACAACGAAAGCGAATGAAAATGGAGTTCCTAATTTTAGCTAATTCATTAGGCACCCACTGCTAGGTACTGTACTAACTCCCTCTTCGAGGATCGAGATTTTATATTCCATGTTCCTTTCACATGGGGATGTACCTACCTATGTATTTTCAATACCTACCAACGCTAACACACTTGTACACAAAAACTATTAAAAATATAATTGTTTCGTGTTTCAAGCCATGAACTCGAACAAATTTCAACTCCTTATTCAAAACTTTACTTCTTATCTACATAGGGTAAACCATACAGTAATGGACCGGTTAAGGACTTTCATATTTTCCAAATGCATTACGTAAGTTGTTTTCAACTTTTTAAGGGTTCTGTATATTCCAAGATATTCCCCAGGATCTCCTCTTAACAATCAACTATGATTTTTTTCATTTCCAACATTTCATATACTTCATATCTACATATCACTGTGAAAAGTCGAAAAACATAGTAATGGGACACACCATTCTATAAGGAGACATTTGAATTCAGTTATGGGACACCTCGAAATAAGTCACATTTGTGTTGAAAAATAATGTCTCAGCACCGCTTTGCCCTATCAATAAAAGAAAAATAACTATTAAAGAATAAATGTGGTCTCGGATAACGGTAAAAATATTTTATTTACAAATAAAACTGGAATAAAATTGCAATATAAAAATTTTCCGCTTGCAACTGCTGCACTGTAATTTGTTTTTACGTATACATGTTTTGCATGTATCGCAAAGATTTGAAACACGTTTTAAATTTTTTTCAGATAACTTCTCTTCACGTTTTTCTATTTTTCTCTTCTTCCGTTCTTCTTTCTCTTTTTCTCGGATTTCCTTTTCTTCTATCTTTCTTCTCAACGATTGTCGGTATTCATCGGACGTAATAGCATAGCTCAGTCTTTCGACGTTCCTTTTCCCTTTCCGACTTGGCCGAGGCAGATTTGTCAAGAATATTTTGATGGGCACCCCTACTATCCTCATCAGGAGTAGAGTTAACGGCAGATTCTTGAACCGGTACTAGTTCGTCTATCTGTGTAGATTCAACCACAAGGATGGGGCTCGCAACTTTTGGAGGGATTTTTTCTCCTGTACAATCTTCTTCAGCTGAACTACGTTCAATGCTACCTCCTGGGGTGGGGTTACCATCCATTTCTTCTTGGACATCATCTACTAGTTCCTCTTCTTCACGTACGGATTCAATTACAGGGATGGGGTCTGAGGTAGTTACTTGAACTTTTGGAGGGACGTTCTCTTCCCTAGATTCTTGGTCTACTATATTTGTACCACCCAAGAAATTCTTTATTCTAAGTAAAGCTTTAAAAGGACTACTTTCGTTGTTGGCGGCCTCTTTGAACGCTTCCATTGCCTTCAACAAAGCCTCTTCAGAGTATTGGGGGGACTTCGGCATTTCTGTAAGGTAAAAAATATGAAAAATAAGGTGGAATAGGCAGAATTGGTATAATGGGACAGTACCAAATACAGTAATGAGACACCTACGTCCATTACTGTGTAGACTCATTTTATACTCAAGTTTCTTATACACACAATCTTATAATCAATAGTACTCTCCAATGACTCATTGTAACCGGAAAATTGAATAAAACAGTAATGGGACGGGTGGGCCATTACTGTCTAAACATCTAAATTACCATACAGTAAAGAGACAGGGTCATAAGTGAAGCTTGACTTGAACAAAATGCACCAACAACTAGCTAAAACTATAGAGAAAACTGTAAGGAATGTTCTCTTACCTGAAATATCCGAAAATGTTGAAAATTGTGAGGTGTAGAAGCTTAACAGCAAACACAGATTTCTAAACAAAAAATTAATTTTCACTAGTCAATCCGTAGTCTGGGCGATGAATGGCGTGATGACGTCGATCACCTGGTATCTTGGCGTCCCGGCGATCGTAGACGTTCAGATGTTTAATGGAGGCACCACCTGTGCAAATCTGGTAGGTAACAAATGAATTGAAGCCTTATTTTCGCCATTTGAACTGGGACTGTCCCATTACTGTTGGAGTCTCATTACTGTACGGTTTACCCTAGGTAGGATACAGAAATGCACTGTGGAGAAAACACTTCAGCTAATTTATTGTAAGACATTGAAAGACTAAATCGTGTGTGAAGAGTCGTTGGTGAAGATCTGCGGTTCAAACAAAATTTTCAGAATAACGAAAAAGGTGGGGGTTATGAGTTGGAAAATAAGCACGTTTTTTCTGTGTGTAAATTGAAATTTTTCGAAAAGGAAATCCGTTGAAATTCGAAAACTAAAGAAACCATATCTCCGTTCGTATATATTCGAAAAGTAATAGTCACCAACCTCGGCAGTTTAGGTATGCCTTATTTTTTCTGATGAAAAATTCTTGACAACTATTCAGTGGTTTTATAGAAAGACAATTAGGTAATAGTAGTTCTATGTTAAGCGAAGGTGGTACATTCTTAGAAAATTCGAAATAAAACCTTAGTTTGGTAATAAAATCTATATTTACATATATCATAGAGGTACTGGTAGATCTATCTCCATGCCTCTTAATACCACTGTGTCCAATGTGTTGTTTCCTCTTCGTATCTCAGAATCTCAGTAGGTACCAAAACCATCACTTTGTTTCTCGTTACAGGTTACTTTGTAACAACTTAGCTAAAGTTTTTCATTAGTAAAGTACATTAGTAAAGTTGTCTTACAAACTTAATATCTTGAATAAAATCCTATAACGATGTTATAATTATCTCGCTTCTATATATTACTTCGGACTCTATTTTATTTATGTGCCTATGTAATTCGGTTAAAATGAATTTTATTGAGACCGACTTTGACCAATTATTATTTATACCTAGACGATATCAAGAAGATTTTTCATCTCCTGGCACTTCTCAAAGAATCTCCTCGAAAAACGAGAAAGTTTATTAGGTACAATAAAAATCTACAAAGACCAACAATAATCATATGGAAAAATCGTGTAAGCATTTTGTCAGTAAGGTAACAATATAGTGGTCAAATTGCTCATCGGAATCGTAAAAACAAGCATACTTTTTGTTGTATACTCAGTTTTATTCCAATACGTTTTTCCTGTGTAATATTCAAGGAAGGGTCCTAATTCTGTGATATTTTCAATGTGGTGGCATATGTGGATGATTGTAACTAACATCAACAATTTCCTTCTCCCTTGTTGTTATCTGACGTTAGTAGCAGTCATTAACGTCTTTACCTGTAGTTGTATCAATTCATGGACTTTACGTCTACAGAAATTGTTCATGTTTTATATTTTTATCTACCAATTAATTTGTTGTGCGGGCTATAGTTTTATTGTTCATTGGTGTTATAATTATATGACTGTTGAAATAAAAGAATTGATGTTTTTCTATGTATGAGTATAAGTGTGAACGGTTCATTTTTACCCAAGATTTTTACTCAAAGATTTCTCTTCGTTAATTGCCTTGCCTCTCCTATTGTTTTGGTACGAATATCAAAATAATAATATTTATGAAAAACGATAGCAATAAATCGTAGAATGAGGAAAATTAAACAAGAAGAGGAGCAACCAAAGAGCAGCCAAATCGTAGTCTCGTTCGCAGCAAAAAGTTAAAAAAATTCCTATATTAAAAATTTGGGTGGTAAATAATTACGTTATTTACGCGTAGGTACTTACTTAGCTACATAATAATGTGACAGCATCACGTTGAACATCATTCCTAAACTGAGACAGATAATTCATTTGCTCGGAACCTAAAAGCATATTTTATAGTTGACACTTATCCCGAATGCTGCACTTCATCATTCAACTTTTATTTAATTTTTGGAGTAAACGGCTCATAATGATTATAATTATTATAGGTCATCAATGAACTCGATATTACGAGAATCAGCGGTGCCGCCATTCAGCAGAAACTTTTGTTGGTATAACTAAAATCTTTGCTGTAACAAATAACGATGCAATTTTGTTGTTATAACTAAATGCCTACATAGCCATCCAATTTCTCATGACTCTCCCTTATCCGGATTTTCGATAATCATAGTCCTACTGTACAATATTTTGTAGGTAAAACAAAACTTGGTTTGCTATTTAGGGACAGTAAGTTTTCCATTAAGCTTGCTGCATCTTTACGCAGCGAGTTTGATCAGAATATAAGAATCTCACATCTTGGAACTTCGGGATTGATGCAGATGGAGAGTGACTAGCAAACATAAAAGTTCTCGAGGTTAGTACTGCTTTTGTGCACCATACCATTGTAGTTGATATTTCCACGTTTTAGTTGATGCAGCAGGTTCTAAGTATTTTTACCCGACTACATTGCAACCAAAGCTTAGGTAATAAGCCTGTCTATGTTATGGTACTTATTGTTTGTTACTGACGATGGTTTGATCACCGAAACCGGTATAACAGTGTATTAGCGAATTTTCAAAGAAAATGAAGCTATTGCAATGGCTTCGAAATTTAAATAATATAAATTTTTGGAAATTTTCTTCATAGAAATCCGTTTCAGACCATTCTAAAACGATTCCTGAAATTTAACACTTTTTTATATGTATATATATATATATATATATATATATATATATATATATATATATATATATATTTATTTATATATGTGTCACTCCAGACGATAACTCTCGATAGAATTGAGATAAACAGCTCAAATTTGCACAAAAAATCTATCTTGGCAATCGAAAGGCTAAGTTCGAAGATGGGCGAAATTGGCCTACTCTAAGGAGGGTTTTGGCGCATTTAAAGTGCGCAAAAATTACCCAAAAATCCCCAAAATGTTATTTTCCAACAAGTGACCCCTCATTTTAAAGGTTTTTGCACGCTGAACACGATGGTGGAATCGGATTTTAGATATCTTGATCCGTTCTCAAATTAGAGCATTTAAAGTGCGCAATAATTACCCAAAAATCCCCAAAATGTTATTTTCTAACAAGTGACCCCTCATTTTAAAGGTTTTTGCACGCTGAACACGATGGTGGAATCGGATTTTAGATATCTTGATCCGTTCTCAAATTAGAGCATTTAAAGTGCGCAAAAATTACCCAAAAATCCCCAAAATGTTATTTTCCAACAAGTGACCCCTCATTTTAAAGGTTTTTGCACGCTGAACACGATGGTGGAATCGGATTTTAGATATCTTGATCCGTTCTCAAATTAGAGCATTTAAAGTGCGCAAAAATTACCCAAAAATCCCCAAAATGTTATTTTCTAACAAGTGACCCCTCATTTTAAAGGTTTTTGCACGCTGAACACGATAGTGAAATCGGATTTTAGATATCTAAATCCGTTCTTAAATTAGAGCATTTAAAGTGCGCAAAAATTACCCAAAACTAGGATAATCTTTAAACTCTTACCCCCCCCCCCCACCCCCTTAGAGTGGTCAGATTGAAATATGTGAGAAGTATTAATTGAAGACGAGAGTTCGAAGCAAAAAAGGGGGAGGCAAACGATTAGTACAACTCCTTGAATTTACCCACAGCGATCAAATAAATAAGCACTTAGTACAATTACGTAATAAACAAACGGTAGAATCAGGATGGACAAAACGTACAAATTAAAATAAATACGAAGAGAATATACATAGAAAACCAAATTTTAGACCGAAGTTTTCCTTTATTCAAAACCATAGCCATTAATTCGAATATTTCTTTGAAAATTCGCTCATTAAGTCATGCTGCATGACTGGTTTTTTTTCTTCGTTTTTTCGTTTATTAGTGGAAATAGACTATTTTTCAACAACTCCTTTTGGTTTATTATTCTGTGAATAATACACCTATGTAATCGCTCAGCAAAAAATTTTTATAACACCCCCTCAAACTTTTTTCTTTTCCGTTTCAAGGTGCGTAGATTCAAAAAATGCAATGTCCGTCCGCCGTCCGCCGTACGCCGTCCGCCGTATCACGTGTACAGGCTTCATTTTCGATCTAAAAAAGTCGTTCTGTCGCACACATGCTCCATTTGGGCCCTAGTTGTGTCCCGAAACTTTTCAGCCCGATCGGAATATACCCAGGGGTGTTATGAGTGAAAATGTGTGTGAAAATAGGTACTTTTTGCGTTTTAGCAACATGTTGGTAACATGAGCTTTTGAGGTATCGTTTTCCATGTTTTTGGGGACGAGAAGATCGAATATGAAGTCGATTTTGGCCAAGGAGTGGAAAATTGAGGTTGTACCAGATGTTCAGCTCCCAAAATTGATTTTTTATGAGTCAAATACCTGCGAAATCACCATCAATTTGTAGAATAACACTAGAAAAAGTGTCAACACGTGGATCAAGACGATTAAATGGCACTACCAATGATCAAAGATAATTTGAAAAAAAAAAAAAAAGATCGTACCTACCTAATTTGTGTTTTGGTTGCCAAAATTGGTGGAAACCATCAGAAATAGCTATTTCAATTATTTCACATGATACAAACAATAAATGTACAGCCAACATTTCTGTAGAATAATAAACCCCATGTGACAAGGACTTTGCAGCGTTTTTTCTGTGTTATCTTAGGTACGCGTATGGTCCGACTTCTGAAGAAAACACTACAGAATGAGCTGATCACTCTAATAAATTACTATTTTGGGGTCCCCTAGTAAGCAGTGCTTATGAATACTCAAAGTTTGGGGGGAAAGCTGAAATGTTGTAAATATTCGTAATCAACAGTTGATAGGAAGCTTCCCTATCTTTCGAGTTATCGATTTTTGCAACCAAAACGGATACCATAAGGACACCACACCTACTAAGTAGTAGGCTCTAGCGTCCCGCCCGTAAAGAAAACCGAAAACCTCCGTACCTACCTACAGCGAGCAAGACACTGTTTACACGACAACACTGTTTACACCTTCTTATACCAATCAAACACATGCATTTACACAACGGTTTATTATTTGCCTTAATAATATGCTTCATGAATAACTACAAATAATTATTGATTGCATTATTGAATCCCGCACATTTGTATGAAACTTTAATTCCGGGGTTGGCTCCAGTACTCGATTCAGGGCTTTCCGGGGGGGGGGGGGGGGGAGCTCGAGGGTATTAACCACAGAAAACAGTGATCTACGCCGAAGGTACATCTATACAGGTAAATAATAAACTTGTGTAATAATTTGCAGCGTTTTTATTGCATTTTCGGATTCTATATATATTGAAACGTAAACCCTCAAATTTTGAGGGGGGTTAAATTGTTTTTGGTTTATTATTTTCAATAATGAACCATTGGAATCGAGCATGAAAAAAAAAATTCTTACCCCCCCTCAAAATTTGATGGTTCACGTTTCAAGGTATGTAGAATCCAAAACTGCAATAAAAATATTTCTGTCTGTCCGCCGTACGCCGTACGCCGTACGCCGTACACCGTACGCCGTACGCCGTACACCGTACGCCGTACGGGCCACTTTTCTTAGTTACCATGAAAAAAAATTGATGAAATTCGGGTTATAGGTTCCGTTCGGCGTCTAGTTGGTCCTCGAAGCTCGACGTTACTGTAAGTCATCTCTAAGGGGTTCAAAATAGGGGTTGAAATTTTCAAAACGCCTATACCATTTTTTTACGTAAATATTTTTACGGTTTTAAATAGTTCTTGAACTTGCGAGTTTTTTAAGACCATCCGGAGCATCGTACGTCCAGCCGTTCGTTCACAGTAAGGCCCCGAAGTTTGCACCGACAGGCATTTTCGACTCCAGTGTGAATGAAATTGTATACAATTCAAACCAAATCTCGTAACCAGAGACGCGCCCACAATAGGAATTTGTGAATACGGCCAATCATTGGTAAGGATCACCTGATTATATTGGCGGCGTATGAAGTCGAGTTGGTTGTTCTGTGATATTATTTAATTTGAAAAATGATGGCTCTTTTGGAGTTTGTTGGTAGGTAGTGAAACTTGAACAAACGTTGAAGTATTATTGATGGGTAAATTATTACTACGGTAAATCATTACTCAACGGTAAATTATTACACAACGGTTCATTATACCATCTACGTAGAAGGGGCTGGAGTTTGTTGGTAGGTACTTTTGCTACTTTTTTCACTCCTCATCAACAATTTCTTTTCAGAACTTCATTATGTGTGTTCCTTTTTGTTAGGTACTGTTTGTCATCGGCAGAATTATTTTAGCAACATTTAACTCGTGATTTAGGTAGGTACCTAGTAACGAGTACGGGGTTAGGTACTAACCTACGGAGGGTCTGCGATCTACATAATTATGCATAGAATAGTACATATTATATTATATAGACGGGTTATCTATACATAGAGCTGTGATCTGTAACAGAAGGGTATTCTATAAAAAATAATAAACCGTTGTGCAGGGATTTGCAGCGTTTTCATGCTCGATTCCAAAGGTTCATTATTGAAAATAATAAACCAAAAGGAAACCACCTTATACAACTATAGTATAGGTATATAAAAGTGAATGTATCTTTCTTTGTTCCGTACCACCTATGCTGCATCCGATTGCGATGAAAGTTTGGAATGGTTAGTTGTTGTGCGCACGCTCACGAAGGTTTCTGCGTCCGCCCTGTGACAGAGTGTAACAGTGGGGGTGGACCCTCGAGAGTCCCCCTCCTACACCAGCGAGATTATCACCGGTTAAGAAGGGATATCGATTAGGCTTTCGCCCAACGACCCCGTCTCCACCGGAAGAAAAAATGTATCGAGAACAGCACACACTGTTACAGCCCTGATCAGCTGAGCGACCTCTGAGAGCAATTTCTTTCCTTTTCAACTTACAAGGCTCAACGCTCAAATTTGGAATGAAGCTTCTGAGGGTCAGCTGGGTAAGAACACACATTTTCTTTGGTTGGTATTGGAACGCATGCCGGGTACAGCTAGTAAAATAAAATGAAACGTGGAATTAATCGGTAATGTTCTTCTGTGAGTCCAAAACGGGCCTTGTCAAGTTGATTTGCAGACCACCCCCATTTCAAATTAACAGGAGAACTCTCCGTTCACTTCAATTTATAGCGTGTTCCCGAGGAGCAGAACTAAGCTTCTGCTTGAAATTACCGGGTCTACCTAAGCGCATGGGTTTTTTTTTAATTTACCGAGTGTCAAGGGACTGGAGAATCTCTTTAAATTACCGAGAGTTTCGATTTATCGAGGGTTTTAATTATCGACAGTCGACTGTACCTACCTACCAGCCTATACCTTCGCGGCCAGCTAAAAGCTGTTACCTTCAAATTGATTTGGTCGACATTACGTGCGTTCTTATAATATAATTCGTTTCTTCACCTTATGTTCAAGGATCACAGAGGCACTGAACAACGCCATTATCATAAATACATTTATTTTTGATTCTTGCTAAATAGGATTCATTGTAAAGAGACGAAAATGAAGAGGGGAAAAATGACCATAGAATATCTGAAACTTAACAATTCACTATTCATCACATATAACAATATTCTGAAGTGGACGTTGCATGACATCTAAACGCCCTACAGAATTTCCTCAAAAAATCTGGAAGTACAAATAAAATCAATCACCAAGACTTAAGCTTTACATAAGAACTGTAATAAATGAAAATATCATTTTCGAAATAAAACACCAATAATTACAAAGGAGCTAAGGATTCTTATATATTAAACGTATATTTTATGACTAGAATATTCACGAGTTTTTAATAATTACAT
This sequence comes from Leptopterna dolabrata, assembly GCA_954871275.1. NCBI lineage: Eukaryota > Metazoa > Arthropoda > Insecta > Hemiptera > Miridae > Leptopterna > Leptopterna dolabrata. The sequence goes on from OX940980.1 coordinate 24,163,191, forward strand.
TAAACTTTCAAATGCACGAATTCCATTTAGTTCAAGTCTAAAAATGATTCCAACGCAGGAAATCTTTTACGCTCAATACAAAAATCTGGTTAAATCACATTGAAGGTACCTAAATCCAATACGATTAGATGAATAACCTCAAATTGTTCCAAAAATGACAGCCATTTATGTCAAAAGGCAGTAGGTAAATAGGTAGGTACATATTCATGTATACTAAATATGTGTGGTTAAATAATTTTTATTGTTGGATTTACCTACCTACACTAAGTACAGCATAGGACGATTTACGAAATTCATTGAATACATTGAACTGATTTCAATACACTGGTTCCCGCTCATTGCAGTCATAATGGAAACAGAATATCGACCATAATAAACATGAACGTGGGTCACGAGAGATGTGATATATACAGGGTGTCCCACTTTCGGAACCACGAAACTGCAAAAAAAAGTTCCGTATAGGAATTTTTCGAAAAACTCGTCGTTTTCGAGTTATTTAATTTTTAACACGATTTTTTCCTTATTCTCGACCTTCTATCACAAAAATAGTCACAACACACTTAACAGCTCGAGACTGCAATTGATAATACCATTAGAAACAGCATTAAATTTCCTATCTCTCTGGTACAACATTAGGTAAATGTTTTTACATGAAATTCAATGAAAAATTAGACAGACGTAAATTTTCTCAAATTTGCAAAATCTTTGTTTTTTCGAATGGCTCCACGACTCAAAAATAGTGGCTGTCTAACCAAACGCGTTAAGCATTTTAGCTTTCCATCGGTATGGTCATTTTCAATTTTACTGCAGTAATTAGGGGAGAAAATCGCCTTTGAACTGAACGTGGTCGTTTCAAGGAAATCGAGTGTTATAGCGTATATATAGACTTCACTCGATATGACCAGTCGAGTCCATTTAACGCTCTTTCCAACGGTATTATCAATTTAAAATTTACGCTGTTAATTAAGGGTATTAATTTTGTTGTTAATGGCTATTTTTGTGACAGAAGATCGAGAACACGGAAAAAAATCTTAAAAACGAAATAACTCGAAAACGAAGCGTTTTTCGAAAAAATTCCTTCGTGAAACGTTTTGTCACAAATTAGTTGTAGAATCGATCCCTGAAGTTCGAGGTTCCGAAAGTGGAACAGGAACACACTGTATATAATTATGGTGTTGCATTTTACCCAAAACGCATGTTTCGCGTTGTATATAACACTGTTTCTTCATTAGGGATCTATGTGATTTTTCCAATTATGAGACTTATCATTCCTTTTTCAATTTAGACTCGTTTTACTTATTTTCTGATTTCCTTGCGTCGTACCTCCTGCGATTACTAGGTGCATTTCAGTGCAGCAGGTCTCAGGCTCTTGAAGGAGCTATAAATCATAAAGTCAGTGATAATAATAGCCCTGTCAATTTAGAGTTAAAAAAAGGCAGTGCCTTCCATTGATTCGTCAAAAGCTGGAAATGATTTTACTTCTTTGAGCTTCCAAAATAAGAGTAATATGAGTTTGGCAATTTTTCCAGTTCGTGGCTTATAACATCTAAAAGGTTTCACATTTACCAGACTAAAGAGCATTAAATTCCGCGTCGAATAAAACGTCCCTAAACGTCAAATTCTGCTCAAAGTCTAATGTCAAAATGGGAAAATTTTTCCATTAAAAAATTTTTGACTGAAAGTTGGTTATGCTCAGTTTTACATGACAGTAACTAAAAAGTGGCTATTCCAAAACCGTCATATAACTGAACTCATGGAGAATTGAAATATTTGGTTTTAAGTTTTTAATTTTTAATTATGTATAATTTCAAATCATTGAGTATTTCAGTGAAAAAAGAGGTGGTCTGAAAGAAAAATTTGATGCTGTACAACTTTAGTGTTAGACATTTTTAATTTGGAATAACCGCTCTTTAGTTACAAGCCTGTGAAACTGAGCATTACACACTTCAGTCAAATAGAAAAGTTAGCCTATTTTTGCTGTCAATTCTGACCAAGCTGCTGAACAAAATTTGATATATAATAGGTCATTTGTCGCTTAAATTAAGGATCTTTAAGTTTGATAGGAATAAACTTTTCTTCACGTTTCATTGTTTAGATGTTATAAGTCAAAAACTCAAAAAAAAATTGGCAACATTTCGCGGTTTTTTGGCTTCCAAAAGTTTAGCTCACCTCAGAAACCGTCGCAATCTCATACTGAATTTGGACGCCCAAATTCAAATAAAATCATATCCAGCTTTTTACGAATTAATGGAAACCAAAAGCCTAATTTGACTGGGCTGTAACAAGCAATAATCAACCTACAAATCACGGAGCTGCAAGTTACTTTTATCCAGAGGACGTCGTTTTGATGACTCATATATCCAAAGGTTTTGTTTTGTCCAAACAGGTACCAACCTCACTGTATATAATATCAACGAGAATACCGTAGGTAAACTTATATTATTTTTGTGACTCAAATTCGACGTATTGGAAAAATATCTTAACTTTCCATTAAAACTGTCGAACCTTCAGCACCGCACAAAATGCAGCGCTATATCAATCAGATAACGATGGAAATTCGTTACACAAACAACTAACAGAGGAGAAAAAATTCCACCTTGAACAACATCAAAATGATCATGAAGAAAACAAAATTCCATAAACAGTATTTTCTACATTACCAACTAGGTCAGACTTAGGGGGGTTCATGCGGTATCCAGCAAGAACTATGTGACAGGTACAAGTACTTCACATAAGGTGGGTACACCTCTGAAATTCAAACCACATAATATTACATAAATATAGTAATCAGATTATATATACACAGGTTTTTAATACATTTTTAAATATATACTTCATGTACCTATTTAGCCGTTTCAAATAACAGATAGAACGAAATGCATGCATTCAATAAGAATTATTAGGAATGTTTTCTATGACGCTAGGCAATTCATCGGAAGATTCCTGTAAAAGTTGGTACCGATAGATTTTTATGGTAGTAGTTTATTAGGAAACATATTTTGTAAGTAATATTTTTGATTTATAAGTTTAATTCGCAACAGCCATTATTCATTATTGTAGGAAATCGAGATACGAATTAGAAAGGCTGAAAATTGATATTCAAGATTGGTTGGTTAGGTGATTTTGTCGAACGGCGAAGTGTTGTAGGTCTACTCACACAAATGGATAAAACTGGTGACGGTGATTACGATTTAATACGATGATATTACATGTTCTTGAAAACGATCTTGGAGGATCTGCCTATCAAAAATCGTGATACTCATTTTCTAAGCTGAAATCATCATAGCTGTAAGTACATATTATTAGGAAGGAGTTCGAGGTAGAAATGGCAAGTTCGAGGTGTAAAATACGACAAACATGATTTGTGGATGTAGAATTTCGCAAAATAACATTCATATTTTTTGATTATTTTGATTTGTTTACTTGATATTTTTATCTTTTTTTTTCCAACTTAAGCTATATATACACTTGTACACCAGGTCATTGTTGTTCAATAATATTTTGTACAATAACGTTCACATTATTGTTGAATCGTGTACTATATACATTGGTATGTTACATGTTATAGGTATATCTACAACTGTCGATCGCTACTTTTGAGTAGTCATCGCAAGTTATTTGGATCTAGTACAGGGATAATTGACGATATCAATGGTATAGTCTATAGTGGATGACAAGGTCTATAACTGCAGTATGGTTGTGGGAATAATGGTATGAAAAAGGGGGGGGGGGGTGAAAAAATAAGTACAACAACAGCTTGCATTAGGCATCTCTTAGAGCTTAGACTTTCGAATCATCCATCGAAAGAGAAAATTTATTGAGTTCTGTTAATTTGATTCTAATGATGATAAAAGTATATATTTTCCTCTAAATTTGGCATTGGTCCGTATAGGTATGAGAATCTAATGTTAATCAATCAACTCTTCGAGCCCGTATGGAAAGTGGTGAGTACCTGTGTTATTATTATTATTGTTATTATTGTAGCAGCAGTACCTAGTTCATTCAAAATTTCCCGATGTTCATATGCCTAGATGATTATTCATTCATTGATGATGAGGAATCATCCTTGGACAGGAGGAATCATCTTTGGAATTATTACCCAACGGATTATTATTTACCTGTATAGATGCCCCTTCTGCGTAGATAACTGTTTTCCGTATGAAGCATAACATGTAGTTTACAAAAAAAAAGTTTAAAGAAAATGCCTCAGCGTAGTTCGAACTTCCTGAAATTTTACCAAATCGGGCCGTAGGTTCATGAGAAATAGACGAACTACGTCAGATTTTCCGTTTGCGCATACGCAGCGGTGAACTGAACTTGTTCAGGTACCTACCTATCAATAAAATCCAAAATAACCATCATTCTTTAAATGAAAAAATCCAAGATAACATTCATTCTTCAAATGAAAAAATAACAATGAAAAAATAACCCAAAAAAAATCCAAAATGACCATCATCTTCAAACGAAGAAATAATAACACTGAACAAACAAATCGATTTATTAAAGCCATTCGTGATTATAATAAGCTGTTTCCTAGCAATGATTTCTGGGCTGGATGTATACCGTTTCATTCAGGATCATGTTGATGAACCTTCTCGGTGCAAACTTCAGGGCCTTACTGTAAGTACATGAACGGCTGGACGCACAATGCTTCGGGTGGCCTTACAAAATCCTCAAGTTCTAAATCAATTTAAAAACGACAACAAAGCCGTCTATTAAAAGTTTTCGAGCTACGGCGTTCTGAAAATGTCAACCCCTATTTTTCACCCCTTAGAGATGACTGACAGTAACACCGAGCTTCGCGGACCAACTAGACCCCAAATGGGACCTACAGACCAAAATTAATGACATTGTTTCAGAAATCTTATTCTGTTTTCGGATTTTACGTAGGTATCTTAAAACGTAAAACATCAAATTTTGAGGGGGCGTCAACTGTTTAGTTTTCTTCTTTTTTTCCATTCTCAATTCCAAATTTAATTGGTACCTACTGAAAATAATAATGAGCGACGTGAATGATCTTTGAGTTAGAAACATGAGTATCTAGGTAATAGCGCGAATTTCCGAAATCTCACAGTATTTTGTGGCAGGAGCAACAGAGGCCGACCTTTGACAGGGCGTTGACAGGGGACAAGGGCTATTATCCGCCTCAATGTTGATTTGGCCTACATAAATTGTATTATCATTTCGCCACATTCGCTGCTTCTACTCTGAGGCCACATTAGCTGCACAGTCGTACTCTAACTTCACAGCGCTTGATCTAAACAGATCTTTCTGCACTCATGAAGAGTTCGTAGAAGAAAAGGAAATTGCAATGTCTCCAACGCGACTATGTATCATGAATCAGTCCTAACGGCCGAAGACCGATTGGCAAATTATTTGAATTAAAAAAGAAACACAATTACCTATCAGAAAACCATGGTTTTAACCCTAAATTAATAAGGGTTCTTGGGTGAGCCGATTTCACGAGGCTGGGTCATATATGGCACCTACCTGCACTTTTAGTTATTAAAAAAAAATTCCATCTATCACAAAAAAAGATAAATACGAATATAACTCTCCCTTGGGCAAAGCAAAATTTTACAGAAACAGATGATGTTATGAAAACGTCTGCCAATTCGAGTAGGCAGTATAGCTTCTTCACTTGAATCATATGAACGTATAGAATAGTTGGGTAAGTTCGTTTTGATACGGGACCATCTGCGATCCAACCCGCGTGTATCCCAAAATGTCAGCTCTCTACGACTACCTATTTTTCGCGTAGTTAGGTAGAAGCATTACAAGGAAACTGTCAACATTTCATGTACGCACATGCGCAGACGAAGTTACCTTACGATTCCAATGAAATTATTCATATGAAATTATCAAAGTATTATTATTCCTGATCGACCCTCCAAATCTCAACTCATTTCAACGATATTTAAGGTAGTTATGGACATTACAATTATTTCACGTTTGCGCATGCACAGACGAAACGATTTCCATAATTTTGAAACGGGATCATTTGTGATCCAAACCGCGGGTACCCTCAAAATTTCAGCTTTCTACGACTACTTTTCGCGTAGTTGGAAGCGTCACAAGGAAATTGTCAACATTTCATGTTCGCGCATGCGCAGATCAAAGTTACATTACAATTCTAGTGAAATTAATTTGGAGCTATCAAATTATTATTCCTGATCGACCCTCCAAGTTTGAACTTATTTCAACGATATTTAGGGTAGTTATGGGCGTTCCAAGTATTTCACGTTTGCGCATTCGCAGACGAAAGTTACCGTCCTTTTTCAATGATTTTGGTATGGCACCATCTGTGACTCAACCCGCACCTATCCTCCAAATTTCAGAAAACAGGCTTCAAACTACCATTTTTCCAAGAGTTCAAAATTTTTTACCCACGAAAAAATGGTGACAAAAATTCCCCATTGAACATCGGGAAGTGAGCAAAAAATCGATTTTACAAGATCTTTACTTACCGGACAGACAAAGAAGAGAGTTTAAAAAAAAAAATTATGAAAAATAACAACATACAGTACAGAATACCCTTCTGTTACACATCACAGCTCTCTGTATAGATAACTATATAATATAATATGTACTACTCTATACATATTATGTGGATCGCAGATCCTCCTTAGGTTAGTACCTAACCCCCTACTCGTTACTAGTTACCTACCTAAATCACGAGCTAATGTTGCTAAAATAATTTTGTGGATGACAAACAGTACCTAACTAAAATGGCGAAAAGAAACGCAAATAATGAATTTTTGAAGGAAAATTGTTGATATGAAGTGAAATAGATGCCCCTTCTGCGTAGATCACTGTTTTCTGTGGTCAATACCTACCCTCGTGGTCAAGTATAATCAACCGTTGTGTAATAACTTGCCCATCAATAATACTTCAACGTTTGTTCAAGTTGCAAAAGTACCGATCAACAAATCCAGCCCCTTCTAGGTAGATGAACCGTTGTGTAATAATTTACCGTTCTGTAATAATTTATCGTTGTGTAATAATTTGCCGTTGCGTAATAATTTACCATTGTGTAATAATTTTCCCACCAATAGTACTTTAACGTTTGTTCAAGTTTAACAAGTACCTACCAAAACTTACCAAATCAAATAATATCGCAGAACAACCAACTCGACTTCATACAGCCATCCTTGATTATAATCAGGTACTCCCTAGCGATGATATGCGGGCCGGATTTATACCGTTTGATTCACGATCGTGTTGAAGAAGCTTTTTGGTGCACACAACGGCTGGACGCACAATGCTCCGGGTGGTCTCAAAAAATTGTTTAGCTCAAGACAAATTTGATAACGTAAAAAAAAACCATACCCTTCTATCGGAAGTTTTCGAGATACGGCGTTCTGAACATTTCAACCCCTATTTCGAACTCCTTAGAGATGACTCACAGTAACGTCGAGCTTCGAGGACCAACTACACCCCGAACGGAACCTATAACCCGAATTTCATCAATTTGTTTTCATGTAACTATGAAAAGTGGCCAGTACGGCGTACGGCGTACGGCGGACAGACATCAATTTTTTTATTGCAGTTTTGGATTCTACATACCTTCAAACGTAAACCATCAAATTTTGAGGGGGTTAGCATTTTTTTTTTTTTTTCATGCTCGATTCCAATGGTTCATTATTGAAAATAATAAACCAAAAAATTGTGAATTGCTTGAGCCGCTATGAATGCAAGTTGTTGAAGACTGTGTGGGATGGAGGGAGGAGTGAGGGAGGGTGTGAGGGAGGGAGGGGGTTGGGGGTGAGGGTGGCCGTGGGGAGGGTGTGAGCGAGATTGTGAGAGGGGGATGGATGATGGAGAGAGGCAGGGAGGGAGGGTGGGAATTGTGAGACTGCAAGGATGCATTGTTGGCGTGGCATCAGTGTTATGGACGATGACTGGGGAGGTAGGAAGACTGTTGATCTTCTCAAGTGGTCCAATCGTAGGAAGACGGGGGTTGGGGCGAGGGGAGCCGGCCCCTTTGGGGTCACGCCAGCTCAGTGTAGTAACCGCCTCTCTTGTCGTACATGACGACACTGCTCGCACCCATGTGATGGTGGAACTGCTGCGGATACGGCTGCTGAGGAGGCGGCGGCTGTGGATACCCGTACGCGGGAGGCGGCGGCTGATACCCAGGCGGCTGCTGGTAGCTCGATGGCGGCATCTGGTGGGGGTACTGCTGCAACGGTGGTGGCTGGTAAACGTGCTGCGGGGGCGGCTGGTAGTGACGCATCTGGTAGGGGTCGTAGTGGGACGGAGCGTATCCTGCATACTGATGCGCCATGGCGCCGGGCGGCGCTGCCGAGTACAACGAGCTCTGGTGGGAGAGTCGAGGCTTCATCCCAGGTGGCTCTCCGTTACTCTGAACTGAGTGATACTTCTGGAGTTTGTGCTGCGGCTGTCCGTACTTCGATTTGTGCTTGGCCGACTGCCATTCCTGCAGCATTCGGCACAATTGTGCATGGTCCATAGCAAATTCGAACTCGTTCGCTCCATCATAATCAGGACCCTAAACAAAGAACCAGACATACTTCAATACCGAAACCTACAAATCATGAAATATTCACAACATCAACCACTGACTATAACAGTGCTTAGGTCTGGGAAAGGCGCCTAAACTGAAGCGATCACATAAACTCTCTGCTTCTTTTCACCTCTTCAATCTAAATAAGGTTTGGAGCCAATATTTAAGAAAACCGCTGCAAACTATTACACAACGGTTTATTATTTACCTGTATAGATGCCCCTTCTGAGTAGATCGCTGTTTTTTGTGGTTAATACTACCCTCGAAAGCCCCCCCCCCCCCCCCCCCCCCCAGGAAACCTCTAAATCGAATCATTGACTATTTGTTGTTATTCATGAAGCATAAGGTAAATAATAAAACGTTGTGTGATAAAACGTTGTGTAAGAAACCGTTGCGTAATAATTTACCGGTAAGTATAGATGCCCCTCCTGCGTAGATCACTGTTTTCGGTGGTCAATACCTATCCTCGAGCTCCCCCCCCCCCCCCCCCCCCAGGAAAGCCGTGAATCGAGTACTGGAACCGGTCCGGGAATTAAATTTCATAAATATGCACAGGGTTCATAATAATTCAATCATCAATATTATTTGTTGTTATTCATGAAGCATAATGTTTGTTCAAGTTGCGAAAGTACCTAATCAACAAAATCAGAAAGAGCCATCGTTTTTCAAATGAAATAATATCACAGAACAACCAACTCGACTTCATACAGCCATCCATGATTATAATCAGGTGCTCCCTAGCGATGATTTCTGGGCTGAATGTATACAATTTGATTCAGGACCATGTTGACAACGCTTTTCGGTGCAAACGAACGGCTGGTCGTACAATGCTCCGGGTGGCCTCAAAAAATTCATTAGGTCAAGATCAATTTAAAAACGTTTAAAAAAAACCATACCCTTCTGTGTTGGTTTTGATGATGAGAAAGGTAGTGGTGAGGTATAAGAGAGAGAGAGAGAGAGAGAGGGGGTGAGTGATGGAGGAGAAGGTGATGGTAGCGTCTAAAAGATTAACACCTGTAGTGAAGCCAGGGAGGTTTCCACCACTAAAGACGCTAGAGGGATTTGCCCAGTGGTTATCACCTTACCGGTTCCACCAGTTTGGATATTTTTGGTAAAAGGTAAGGAGGTGTGAGAGGAGAGAGAGAGAGAGAGAGAGAGAGAGAGAGAAGTCATCGACTTTGGGTGTGAGCGTGGAATGAATAAACGGGTGAGAACGGCGGGTTTTTATATGGCCCTTTCCACTCTCCCCCAGTCACTTGGCGGTCCTTTCCGACCGTTAAGGGATGGGGGAAGGAGTAGGGTTTTGCCTGCAGCTGGTAACGTACGCCGCTTCATTCGTCTGGTTTATTTGTGCAATCTTAATATGAAATACAAGGTGATGGGAGGATATCACGACACCTTCTGTTGAAAGTTTTCGAGCTACGGTGTTCTGAAAATTTCAACCCCTATTTTTCATCACTTCATGGGCCAACTAAACCCCTGCAAACCGAATTTCATTCATTTCGGTTCATGGTAGCTAAGAAAAGTGCGAAGAACGGCGTACGGCGGACGGACACAAATTTTTGGTCTATTGTTTTCAATAATGAACCTTTGGAATCGAGCATGGAAAAAAAGAAGTTTAACCCCCCCCCCCCCCTCCGACCTTCGAGGACCAACTAGACCCCAAAAGGGACCTATAAGGCGAATTTTGTCAATTCTGGTTCATGGTAACTAAGAAAAGACCGAAGTACGGCGGACTGACAGACATTTTTTTATTGCATTTTCGGATTCTACATACCTTGAAACGGAAACAATCAAATTTGGACGGGGCGGGGGTAAATGTTGTTTTTCATGCTCGATTCCAAAGGTTCATTACTGAAAATAATAAACCAGAAGTGTGATGAATTTAGAATTTTCATCACGGTGGCGTGGAAGGAAGGTGAGTGAGTGAATTTAGGTGAAGGAGATGAAAGGAGGAAAAGTCGCAGGCGGCTGTAATCAACCGAACATCTACGACTTTGGAGGAGAGAGAGGTGGATGAGGGAATTTTACCTAGGCGGCTGTAGTCAACCGTTCATCTAGGTAAAGGAGAGGAAAGGAGGAAAGGAGAGGTCCCTTGTCTAGGCGGCTGTATTCAACCGATCATCTAGACAAGGAGGAGGAGAGAGGAGGTGAAATTCTCAGGCGGCTGTAGTCAACCGATCATCTGAGAGGGAAGGTAAGAGAGAGAAGAGAGAGCTGGTTAGAGGAAGTGTCGAATGAAGCTTGAGCGCCAGGATCCGGGGTTTTATAGTACTTGGGGGCCTCTCCCTCCAGCTCCTTGCAGGGAGCTGGTAGTGGGGCCCCAGGTTGAGTAACCCTGGGTTCTGTCGCCTGTCCCCACTCATATCTTTATTTACGGAGCTTTAGTTTGGCGTTTGGGTATTGGTGAGAACTTAATATGATAGGAGTGTTCCCGGGAGGGACTCACGACAGAGGTCCCCCCAGTTTGAACCAATATTGGTGCTGAAGGCGCAAGATGACAGGAGCTGAGGGCTACGGCAAACAAGAGGTGGTCGCTGAAGGCGCAAGGTTACAGGAGCTGAGGGCCACGGCAAACAAGAGGTGGAGCTGAGGGCGCAAGGTGACAGGGGCTGAGGGCCGAGGCAAACAAGGGTTGAGCTGAAGGCGGATCTTAAATCTAGGAGTAGTATGGTACAGGCAGCATAGGCAGTATTTACACGTTACAGTAAGCATAGGAGTAGTGACATAGGATAAGAAACGTAGGTAGATTATAAGTAGGAACAGAAAATAAGTAGGATGAGTCGATGAATATGTACAAGGCTGGTATGACAGGGGCGGTGAGAGTATTTACAGGATGATGGGAGTATTGGTCAGGATTCATAAACATTTGGCATTTATGAAAGTGATCGGCAAGGGCGAGATGAGGAGGATTGACAATATTTACAGGACGTACAACAATTACAATATTTACAAGATGTGCAGCGTTTACAATATTCGCAATATTTACAATATTTACAATCTCCGTGCAAATATGGGGGACAAATTGGAGCGGGGTGTTGGAAAACCGCCGGTTCCTGGGTGTGTGTTGGGTGTGGTGAGTGACAGTGAGTGTGTGAGTGAGGTGTGCGGGGGTGGTGGGTGCTCGTAGCTCGTGGCGAGGCGGGCACGACGGGGCTCCGAGTTCCGGTACAGTGCGAGTGGATTAAGAGGACACCAGCACTGTTCCGGAATCTCAAGGCCCCGCCGTGATTGCTCAGAGCGGGGCGGGGAATTTGGCCGCCGGGACGTGGGGAACGTGGGGACGCTCCCTCCGTCCGTTTCGCCGCCCGGGCCGTTTCGTCCCGGCGGAAGCTATCGTGGATATCCCCGGCGACGGGGGGGGGGGGGGGGGGGTGTTTGAGGGGGAGAAGTAGACATGGGGGGGTCGAAAATTGAAAATGGGGGGGGCGGTAAAATTGGGGGGGCGGAATTTTCCGGGGGGTTGGTGAATTGAACGGGGGGTGGGGGGTCGAAAATTGAAAACGGTGGGGGCGGTAAAATTGGGGGGGCTGAATTGTCTGGGGGGTTGGTGAAGTGAACGGGGGGTGGGGGGTCGAAATTTATTGGGGGAATGATGATTTGAACGGGGGGCGGGGGGGGCATGAGTTCCGCGAGGCGGAACTCGCGAAGGATGGAGGACATTAACGGGTCCGTGGGGGAGTAGGGAGGGTGTACCCCCGTGGCCTGGGCTGTGCGAAATTCGCGCAGGATTTTCCACTGGGGGTACTTCCATCGCCGGGGCCGGGGAGGTAGTCCGGTGATCCGTGGCGGGACGAACGGAAGCGGTGAAGTCGGCCCGGGCGAAGGGGGTAGGGGGGAGAGCCGTTCCGGGACGAAAACGTCCCGGAGAATCGCCGCCATTTCCGGATCCGAATCGAAATCCGGAAACGGCGACGGAGGTGACGGGTGCATCGGGAAGAGGTGCGACATTGCGAACGGACGGCGGGAGACTGATAGTGTTAGTGGGTTGGGTTAGCACAGTAGCGGTTTACACCTGGCTAACGGGACTGTATGTGGTTTGCCGTCAATTAACAGGGTTGCGGTGGTGTGTGTTGTGCGGATGACTTGAAAGGGCCCGGCATAAAGTGGTTGGAAAGTTTTATGGATGCCGGGCTCTTTCAGGTACATGTGTGTGGTGGTGAAAAAGCGTTTGGGATAAGTGGTGTCGTTTGTCGGTGTTGTTGAGTGTAGCGGTTCCCTGTTAATTGACGGTGTGTGATTTGGGGTGAAAATGTCGGCTGGTAGACGTAGTGGGTCTTTAAAGGCATTTTGTGCGGGGCTGGTTTGGTCTGAAGGACGGGCTGATGTGCGTAGGCTGAGTAAAATGTAGGGAAGGAATTTTGTCCAGGAAGGGGAATTGGTTGATGTAGAAATGGCCTGTTTGAGGACCGAGTGCCACCGCTCTATTTTCCCGTTGGATTGGGGATGGTACGGGGTAGTGTGGATTTTTTGGATGCCGAGGGAACGTAGTAAATCGGAAAAGTGGGCGGATTCAACCTGCCTCCCTTGATCGACCGTGATTGTTCGCGGACAACCGTAACGGCTAACCCATTGAGTGAGGAAAGCCGTCGCGACGGCGTCCGCGGTGATGTGGGCGAGCGGGATGCATTCCACCCAGTTGGTGGCACGGTCGATCATCGTGAGGCAGTATTTCTTCCCCTCGGATGGGGGAAGGGGGCCCACTAAGTCCAGATGAACATGTTCCCACGGGAGGGAGTCGGGAATGGTTTGGGGGGGGACATGGGGGTGGGCCGAGACCTTAAACCGCTGGCACTTCTGGCACCCCAGAACCCAGTTACGAATATCTGTGTTCATGTGGGGCCAGAAGTACCGCGTCTTGATAAGGTCCCGGCTAGCCCGAATGCCAGGATGGTGAAGGGAATGGTAGTGGAGGAACAACTGCCGCCTCTGTCCCGGTGGGACGTAAGGGCGCGGTGAGTCGGCCGTTACGTCGCACCAGAGGTTGAGGGGCGGCAGTTGTTCCAACTTGGAGGCGGAAATGAGGTTGGAGAGGGCTGGATCAGTGGAAGGGTTTTGGTTGTTTTTGAGGGATTGGGGGGAGGGGAACGGCAGTAACTCCGCCACCGGCGCGGGGGTAGGGGTGGGCCGGGAGAGTGCGTCCGCCACGCAGTTGTCGGCCCCCGGCAAGTATCGGATATCGGACGTAAATTGTCAAATAAACTCGAGTTGCCGGAGGCGACGCGGGGAGGCGGATTTGCGGTTCTGTAGGAGGGCGTGGGTCAGGGGCTTGTGATCGGTGACGACAGAGAACTGCCTGCCCTCCACGAAGTCACGAAGGTGCTTGATGGCTTCGTGGATGGCGAGGAGTTCTCTGTCGAACGTGGAGTAATTTTTCTGGGTGGGGGATAGTGTTTTAGAAAAGAAGCCTAGGGGTTGGGGGGTGGCGCCGGTGTGCTGATGGAGCACTGCCCCGATGGCCCAGTCGGACGCATCGGTAGTGATGGACAGGGGGGCATGGGGATTGGGATGGGCCAATAGAGCGGCGTCTACTAGGTCCTGTTTGCAAATTTTGAAGGAGGAGATGAGTTGGGGGGTCCAGGTGATGGGACGGTTGTCATTTTTTTTGGAGGGTTGGGGAATGGCGTGTATGAGTGGTTGTTGATGTTGTGCTGCGTGTTTTATGTGTCTGCGGTAAAAGTTTAACATACCCAGGAAGCGGCGGAGTTCCGTCACCGTGCGGGGTTGCGGGAAGTCACTAATGGCGTGGACCTTGTCCGAGAGGGGTTTGATGCCCTCGGACGAAACTTGGTGGCCGAGGCAGCGGACGGAGGGTTGGCCGAGAACGCACTTGTCCGTGTTAACCAGGAGGCCCTCGGAGGAGAAGATGTCGAGGATCTGTTGGAGATGGCTGAGGTGTTCTTCCGGCGTCCTGGAGGCCACCAGGACGTCGTCGAGGAAGCAAAAGACGAACGGTAGGCCTCGCAGGATGCTGTCCATATAGCGCTGCCACGTCTGTGCAGCGTTCCTCAACCCGAAGCCCATTTTCACGTATTCGAATAGTCCGAACGGGGTAATGATGGCGGTTTTTTGGACGTCGGGGGGGTGAATGTTAATGTGGTGGAACGCCCTTGAAATGTCGAGGGTAGAGAAAATAGTAGCACCATGTAGATGTGACGAGAAATCCCGTAGGTGGGGAACGTTGTAAAGATCCGGCGTGGTTTTAGTATTGAGGCGCCGGTAGTCCCCGCAGGGGCGGATATCCCCATTGGGCTTCTGCACGATGTGGAGTGGAGAAGCCCAAGGGGATTTTGAGGGGCGGACGATGCGGTCGGCTATGAGCTTGTTGAAATGTTGTCGGGCTTTCGATAGTTGAAGGGGGTGGAGTCGTCGGGCTTTCGCTGTGATGGGGGGGCCGGAAGTCTCAATGTGATGTTGGACGGTGGAGATGTGGGCAGAGGGGCGGCGCTGGGGGCGGTAGTTGAGGAGGAGGCGTTCAAATTGTGTGGGGGGGTGGTTGATGGCATGTATAAATCCGGGTATGGGTTTTTTTGTGGCGGGGTCTATCAGGCGCGCATTCCGGACGTCGACCTGGAGACCGAAATACGCAAGGAAATCGGCCCCCAGGATCGCCTTCTCCACGTCCGCCACGGTAAAGTCCCACTCGTAGGCGAGTCCGCTCATGTAAACGGAGGAGCGGTACGTCCCGTACGAGGGGATGGTGGTACCGTTGGCGGCGTAGAGAAGTTGCCGGTAGCAGCGCGCCTGACGACGGAGGATGTTATTGGGGAATATGGACAGCGCCGCCCCCGTGTCCACCAAGAAAGGTACATTCGTTTTCTTGCAGCGCAAGAAAAGTCGCTGGTGGGTCGGCAGGGCGTTTTGCAGGATTGCGGAGGTGGGTATTTGCGCCGGCGTTGGTTGGTACGCTTCGAAGGAGACGCGGGGTGGTTTCTTGCCGTTCCGGAGGGGGGGAACGGTGGAGTCGGCAGGGGGGCTGATCCTTTCGGTAGGAGGTGGTTTGGTTTTGTTCCGGGGAGGGGGAACGGTAGTGGCGGCGTGAGTGGTGGTCGGAGGGGGTTGTGCCCTGGAGGCGGGCGTGGAGGGGCCGTTCCGTGGTGGGGGAACGGTCACGGCGGCGTGAGTGGCGGCCGGAAGGTTGTCGGCCCTGGTGGCGGGCGTGGAGGGGCCGTTCCGGGGTGGGGGAACGGTAGCGGCGGCGTGAGTGGCGGCCGGAAGGTTGGTCGCCCTGGTGACGGGCGGGGAGGATCCGTTCCGTTGGTGGTGGGGTGAGGGTTTTGGCGGCGCTGCAGGCGCGGCCGGGAGGTTGGCAGCCGTGGCGGCGGCGTAGGAGGGGTAGCGGGGCTTGGTGGTGGTGGTGTGAATGCGGGCGGGGGGGGGTTGGTCATGGTCCCCCCCGTGTTGGCGAGGAGGGGGGCCCGCCGGGTTTACCGGCGGGCGTCTGCGTTTCCCTGCTTAGGGGCGAAGGAGCAGGGGGGTTGGCACTTGCGGGCCTCCCCACCGAAGTTGACATGATAGAAACAACGGTGGGGGGGGTCCACAGGGAGGTAGGTGGTGTTGGTGGGGCGTGTAGCGGCCGGGGACCGTCCTCTGCGTTGGCGAGGAGGGGATGCGTTGCGGCGCTCGGGTGAGCGCTGGCGACGGCGGTCGGCGGAGGAGTCGCGTCGGCGATCCGTCGAAGTGGGGCGACGTCTGTCGAGGGAGGGGGGCCGGCCGCGGTCTCGGGACTTGGTGCGGTCCCGTAGAGGCGGGGGGTGACGCGGCGTACGTACTTCGCTGACGGCGGCCGCTGCGGCCAAGTCGTGAACGGTGTCCGCAAGTCGTAGGAGGGGCTCGTCGGGACCGTCGAGATGGCTGGCCAGGGCCATCTGGATGGGGTGGGGGAGGGCACGTAACCAGAACGTGCGTGCGATGTCGGCGGTCATAATGCCCTGCAGCTGGTGTCGCAGCCGTCGGTAGAGGTGGGAGGGCTTCTGGTCGCCGAGGTGTTGAGGTTGGGAGAGAGCGGCGACTCGGGCGATTTTAGACGGCTGGTAGGTGTTGATGAGGCGGCTGCGGAGGTCGTCGTACGCAGCGGCGGCGTCGGGGGAGATATCTGAAGTCTGAAGTAGGATCTCGTAGGGTAGCAGCGAAATGATCCGGGAATATCGAGTTTTCTGGCTGCGGATGTTGGCGGCCGAAAACGCAGCGTCCACTTGGAAAAACCATAGCGCGGGGTCGTGCGTGTAGAAGGGGGGCAGCGACAGAGGGAACGCAGCGGACGTAGTCATGACGTCGGCGGCGGCCGCGGCCGTAGCGGCGGCGGTGGCGGTGGCTGCTGTGGATGTGGTGGAGCCGGGCGGTGAGAGGCTGGCGAAGGGGTTGTCGGCGGCGTCCGTCGTCGCAGCGGTCGGCGGCTGCAGCAGGGACGGCCGGAGGAGCGGCGGTGTCGGTGAGTTCGGGTCCATGTCTGTAACGAAAATTCAAAAATTTGAGGTGGTTTTGAATTTTGAAATTCGCAATCGGCGGGAGTGGAGGTGCGTTGAGTGGAGAGTTGAGTGGTGAGGTTTGGGCCAAGAACTGCGAATTTACACTGACTGTTTGAATTTTAAATTTCAAAATTTGACTGTTAAAATTGGGGACACCGAACTATTTGACTGGGGCGACACATTAGGTGGGAAGGTGGGAAGGAAGAAGGTTGAGTGAACGTCGGGTTCACCACTGTGATGAATTTAGAATTTTCATCACGGTGGCGTGGAAGGAAGGTGAGTGAGTGAATTTAGGTGAAGGAGATGAAAGGAGGAAAAGTCGCAGGCGGCTGTAATCAACCGAACATCTACGACTTTGGAGGAGAGAGAGGTGGATGAGGGAATTTTACCTAGGCGGCTGTAGTCAACCGTTCATCTAGGTAAAGGAGAGGAAAGGAGGAAAGGAGAGGTCCCTTGTCTAGGCGGCTGTATTCAACCGATCATCTAGACAAGGAGGAGGAGAGAGGAGGTGAAATTCTCAGGCGGCTGTAGTCAACCGATCATCTGAGAGGGAAGGTAAGAGAGAGAAGAGAGAGCTGGTTAGAGGAAGTGTCGAATGAAGCTTGAGCGCCAGGATCCGGGGTTTTATAGTACTTGGGGGCCTCTCCCTCCAGCTCCTTGCAGGGAGCTGGTAGTGGGGCCCCAGGTTGAGTAACCCTGGGTTCTGTCGCCTGTCCCCACTCATATCTTTATTTACGGAGCTTTAGTTTGGCGTTTGGGTATTGGTGAGAACTTAATATGATAGGAGTGTTCCCGGGAGGGACTCACGACAAGAAGATTCATCGAAATCGGTCCAGCAGCTTCGGATTCGGAATAATCGCATGACACATCGTTATTCCTGTTCCTCTTGGCTACATACTGGGCCAATCTTTACAGAAATATAAATGGACTACTGGGGAATGAGCCTCTCTCATTTGAACAACAGATTCATCGAAATCGGTCCAGTAGGTTCGGAATAATGGCTTATCCATATTATTCCTTTTCCTGTTGGCTACATACTGTGCCAATCTTTACAAAAATATAACGGGACCACCGAGAGATGATGCTCTTTCATTTGAAAAAAGATACATCGAAATCGGTCCAGAAGTTTCGGAATAATCGCTGGGCAAATATAAGGGAAAAAACAGGTCGAATTGAGAACCTCCGCCTGTTTTGAAGTTGGTTAAAACATAACCATGATTTTCATAATCCAGCCAGGTTAGATAAATCCCGAAAATGACACACCACAATCCATTATTTTGCAGAAAAAACCTCGATACCAGGACTTCCGTTTGTTACATCGCGACGTTTGTTGTATCCGAGTACTCATTTCGTAGTCTTCCATAACTGGCCTTCCTGTGGCTTGGAAAGACAATGCGCAATACTGTGGGGGTTGATTTTAATGCGGGAAGGTAATTTCTATGTACAAAGCGTGAAAATGATTGCAAATTTCTCTGGAAATATAAGTATTACCTATAAGTATTACCAATCTGTCTGAAACTAAGTAGATATGGGTGCTGAATCGTCACTTACGTTTTCGATTTTATCGTCCAACATCTTGAAGAATTCACTTTGGCTGTTCGACAGCTCCCTAAAAACAAGAAAAAGTTCTTAGCTACTCAAACAATACAATTCAGAAAGAGGTGGAAGGACACATGAAAGAGGTGCAGGCCCTAGATAATCGTTTACAGGGTGGGTCACGGGAATAGGGCCAGACACAGACAGACATAACTCAGGACAGTTTAGACGACATTTTCTGGTAGGGAAATGAGTGCCATTTCAAGTTTTATAAAATAATATTGAGCATGTGGTGTCCATCTTGTTCGTAGCACGAAGTTAGTCCGTCCAGAAAGTTTGCGTGAACACGGTGCAGGAAGGTTTCGTTTCGATACAATTTCCGCTCTTAATGCATCCTTAATTTCGTTTAAAGTTTTGTCGCATAAACAGGCGGGCAGCCCCAAAGGAAAAATTCGCACACCGTCCAGTCAGGTGATCTAGGAGGTCACTGCACATTCCCAAAACAATCAACAAAATTCAAAATAACCATCATTCTTCAAATGCAACAATATCACGGTAAAACTAATTCGATTTCATACAGTCATGCGTGATTATAACCAGCTGTTCTCTAGCAATTATTATATATGAGCACGTGAGATGCAAAAACGGTTTGTCACTCAACACAAAATGTTGGGAAATCACGAAAAATTGTTTTTCCAGTTTTCTTGATGGTAGAGGCTTCATTTTTTTAAATTACGTGAATTGATGCTCTTCTTCAGATACCAAGATGTTTCAAAAGTTTTGTTGTTGTAGTTTCCATGGAAAAACAAACAAAAACGCTGCAAATCCCTGCACAACGGTTTATTATTTTGTATAGGTATAGAATAACCTTCTTTTACAGATCACAGCTCTCTGTATAGATAACCCGTCTATACAGGGTGTCACCCTTTCGGGCGCACCACCGGCCAGGGTTCGATTCTACTACTAATTTGCGACTTTTTTTGTCCTATAACATAATATATTTTTTAATTCACGCTAAATACCACTTTTTTCACTTTTAAGATTTTTTTCGCATTTTCGACCTTGTTCGCTAAAACTGTCATAACTCCCTTAATTGATGAAGTAAATTCAAATTTGATTATACCATTGGAAAGAGCGTTAAATTTCCTATCTCCCTGACGCCTTTTTAGACAATTTAAAAAAAAATGAACGGGTGAAAAATAAGCCGAAAGTGAAAAATTGGTAAAATTTCGAAAATGTTCACTTTCTTCAAAGCTTGTCTCTCGAAACGTCCTGAACGGAAAGTTTTATGCTGCAAGCCTAAAAGTTGCATCTGAATCCGAGCTTTCCAACGGTGTAGTCAATGTTTTTTTAAAACCACTTCTTTGGTAAGAAAATGACGTTTTTAAGGCAGAAAACGTTAATTTGCGGGTGAAAATCAGCGTTTTCCACCAGAAGTGCTTTCCAACTTAACAAATTCGTTTGACACGGAATTTTACGTATTTTTTGACGCTGAATCGAATGGTGACACTTTCACATCTCCTCGACAAACAAATAGCGCTTTTCAAGCCCTTTCCTTTGGGCGAAGGGGTCAATTTCGTTGTTCGTTTTAACCAAAATTTTCATTGAGGGAGGTCTGGATTATTAATGACTCGCACTCCTCCCAATTTGTTTATATCTACCTAATTTTTGCCCGCTGTCTCGAAAATATCGTCCCGATCATCTCCGGAAAGGTTTCTCTTTTCGATAGATAACAAGTACACAAGTAGATAACAAGGGTACAAATATCATTTGTGATTGTTGGAACGTTCAACCGTTGACGTGCAGGCAGGCAGTTGCTTCTTACTCTGCGCTTGAAAACCATGGCATCTTTTTCAAACCAGGAGTATGCAGATATGTTGTTGGTTTACGGGTTCACCAACAGGTCGGCTTACAAATACTGGAAAACAAAGATCGACATTACATGAGTCTCATTCAACCCCTCCTAGATCTTCGTGATTCCGTTTGACTATTTTGAATGCATTTAATTATTGCAATGCGATTGGTGCAGGTGGATCGGACTCCGTGGACCTGTCGCATGGCCACCCAGAAGCCCCGACTTGACGCCACTCGATTTTTATCTATGGGGAACCTTAAAATCGGTAGTTTATCAAGAACGTCCGGATACACGAGAGGATCTTCTCGATAAGATCTACCACTGCAGTGAGGACATCCGAAGGAACACCAACGAGCTGCGAGCGGTGGTTGACACCGTTAGACGACGAGCCCGTGAATGCCTCATACAAAACGGGGGACATTTTGAACATCTTTAACAATAAACATACTCAAGAAATCAAATGATTCGAGGACTCAGTTGTTGTACCCTGTTTAACCCAGAAAGGGCTTGAAAAGCGCTATTTGTTTGTCGAGGAGATGTGAAAGTGTCACCATTCGATTCAGCGTCAAAAAATACGTAAAATTCCGTGTCAAACGAATTTGTTAAGTTGGAAAGCACTTCTGGTGGAAAACGCTGATTTTCACCCGCAAATTAACGTTTTCTGCCTTAAAAACGTCATTTTCTTACCAAAGAAGTGGTTTTAAAAAAACATTGACTACACCGTTGGAAAGCTCGGATTCAGATGCAACTTTTAGGCTTGCAGCATAAAAATTTCCGTTCAGGACGTTTCGAGAGACAAGCTTTGAAGAAAGTGAACATTTTCGAAATTTTACCAATTTTTCACTTTCGGCTTATTTTTCACCCGTTCACTTTTTTTTAAATTGTCTAAAAAGGCGTCAGGGAGATAGGAAATTTAACGCTCTTTCCAATGGTATAATCAAATTTGAATTTACTTCATCAATTAAGGGAGTTATGACAGTTTTAGCGAACAAGGTCGAAAATGCGAAAAAAATCTTAAAAGTGAAAAAAGTGGTATTTAGCGTGAATTAAAAAATATATGTTATAGGACAAAAAAAGTCGCAAATTAGTAGTAGAATCGAACCCTGGCCGGTGGTGCGCCCGAAAGGGTGACACCCTGTATAATATGATATGTACCTACTAGTCTATACGTATTATGTAGATCGCCGACCCTCCGTAGGTTAGTACCTAACCCCGTACTCGTTACTATGTAACTACCTAAATCACGAGTTAAATGTTGCTAAAATAATTCTTTCGATGACAATCAGTAACTAAAATGGCGAAAAGAAACGCAAATAATGAATTTTTGAAGGAAAATTGTTGATGTGGAGTGAAGTAGATGCCCCTTCAGCGTAGATCACTGTTTTCTGTGGTCAGTACCTACCCTCTGGTCAAGTATAATGAACCGTTGTGTAATAACTTGCCGATCAATAATACTTCAACGGTTGGTCAAGTTGCAAAAGTACCGATCAACAAATCCAGCCCCTTCTAGGTAGATGAACCGTTATGTAATAATTTACCGTTATGTAATCATTTACCGTTGTGTAATAATTTGCCGTTGTGTAATAATTTACCCATCAATAATACTTCAACGATTGTTCAAGTTGCAAAAGTACCTATCAACAAAATCCAGCACCTTCTGGGTAGATGAGCCGTTGTGTAATAATTTACCGTTGTGTAATAATTTACCGTGGTGCCATAATTTACCGTTGTGTAATAATTCACCGTTGTGTAATAATTTGCCATTGTTTAATAATTCCTACCTATCAATAATACTTCAACGTTTGTTCAAGTTTAAGAAGTACCTACCAACAAAATCCAGTAGTCCATCACTTGCCAAATGAAATAACTCGACAGAACTTGCCAAATAACTTGCCAGAACAAACAACTCGACTTCATACAGCCGTCCTTGATTATAATCAGATGCCCGGTAGTTATGATATTGGGGCCGGAGTTATACCGTTTGATTCACAATCGTGTTGATGAAGCTTTTTGGTGCACACGAACGGCTGGACGTACAATGCTCCGGGTGGTCTCAAAAAATTGTTTAGCTCAAGACAAATATAATAACGTAAAAAAAAACCATACCCTTCCATAGAAAGTTTTCGAGCTACGGCGTTCTGAAAATGTCAACCCCTATTTTGAACCCCTTAGAGATGGCTGACAGTAACGCCGAGCTTCGAGGACCAACTAGACCCCGAACGGAACCTATAACCCGAATTTCATCAATTTTTTTTTTTTTTTTCATTACCTAACTAAGAAAAGTGGCCAGTACGGCGTACGGCGTACGGCGGACAGACAGAAATATTTTTATTGCATTTTCGGATTCTACATACCTGGAAACGTAAACCATCAAATTTTGAGGCGGGTTAGAATTTTTTTTTTCATGCTCGATTCCTATGGTTCATTATTGAAAATAATAAACCAAAATGAATCGTTGTGTAATTAGTTGGCAGCGTTTTGTTATTTTATTTCAACTTACTGATGCGCGAGAAGAGGGCTGTTGGAGAGGGCGACCATTTGCCTCAGGCGAGCCGCAGCTTCCTCCTCTTCGGCGGCCTGTGAGGCAGACAGTTGCGACGCCGACAGCTGCGCTGCTGCCAGGTGAGTCTCCTCCAGACCCAAGCCGCTCGTCTCCTTCTCGGTGCTTCCCTTTTCGCTTCGCTCTTCATCGCTGTTCTCATCTCCGGCTTCTGCAACAAACCGATACAAACACACATGAAGTTCGGGACAAGTTGCTTTTTTGAGTAAAAAGAACCCTAAAATCAAAATTTCAGACACGTTATTCCAAATGTATGTGCCTAATACTCGTATTCTATCACGAGGGACAAACGTCAGATTCCTCCATCGTCTTTATTCTTTAGCGGAGAGCTGGAGGGGGACAAACTAAAGCCAAGAAGAACATCAAGAATAGAAACATAACCCACTGTTACACACTGTATAATTTATAATACATAGAAATCTAAATGGAAACACGAAATCGCCCAAAAACTACCGGACAACAAAATATAAAAAACTGGAACTTTGTCGTGAATAGTGCGAAGAAGCAAGGAAAGACTACGTGATTAAATATCGTGCCTAATATACTGTTGTATTAAGAAAAATTGTTATATTAAAAATATTGTATTAAAAAATGTATTGTATTATAATAGGGTATTAAGAACAATCTGTTAGCTATAATTTATAATCAAAACGTAGGAAATAACATTTTTATACCCAGGAGGACTTGAAGGAATTTAGCGACTCGAAGCTCTTCCACAATGGCACAGCCTTATGGCGGGTAGCATGCGATAGGATGAGGACTCACTACTTTCCACATGTTTTACTTACCAAGTAAACACAACACACATATTTAGATGTCTTTAACATGTAAATATTCTGAATCATAATGTTCTATGTTATTCTAATCACCACGCACAAATCCATTTCAGACCATCGTAAAAATAATCCGTCAAAAAACCTTACTGGTGTGTGCGTATTGTATAGAAGCTCGAAATCGGTTTGGAAATCCTTGATTTTAGCCAAACCTTTGACCCCTACCTGAAACGTGATTGAAGTTTATTATTCTTACATCTAACCTACATTTTGGTGAGTTCTTTTACATTATTTTTCTTTAAAAACAGAATACAATACAGTATGTTAACGCCCTGTGGTATAATATTTAATTTACACTTCTTATGTACCAGGGCACATACTAATGACATTTATATGTAGAATAAATATTCTGTTGTACCTGGTACTTATAAATAAGAAACATTTAGTTTTCCTGCCCTATACTTTCTTAAGGTGATTGAAGTTTATTATTCTTACATCTAACCTATATTTTGGTGAGTTATTTTATATTATTTTTCTTTAAAAATACAATATTACACAGTATGTCAACGTACTGTGCTATAATATTTAATTTACACTTCATATGTAATATAGGGCACATATTAATGATACGTATATTATGTAGAATAAATATTCTGCTGTGCACAGGTACTTATAAATAAGAAACTTTTAGTTTTCCAGCCTTAAACGACCTGCTTCAGTTGTTTAAATGGAACCTTCGGTAGTCTGAAATTTCCGACCATCCGACAGCTTGTCGGTCCCATATCTGTCGGATTATCAAGACTGGACTGTATATCATCCCCAATGACCAGTAGTCAGGGATCGCATTCAACACTTGGCGCATTCAACCTTTACAATCTGTTCGATCAAAACGATACCTCACAAGTTCATGTTACTAAAGCACCAAAAAGCCATTTACACCCATTTTTCACCCATAACACCCATGGGTTTTTCCGATCGAGCTGCAAAGTTTTGGGACTTAACTAGGGCCCAAATTGAGCCTGTGTAACCGAAAATAAAGGTAGATATGGATGATCGGCGTAAGGCGGACGCACATTGCATTTTTAGAATCTACAGACCTAAAGGAAAACCTAAAAGAAAAAATTTTGAAGGGGGTGTCCCACAAATTTTTTACTGAGGAATACGAAGATGTATTATTCACAGAATAATATACGAAATAATTACATAGAAGCAGGTAGAATTGAGAACCTCCTCCTTTTGGTTTATTATTCTGTAGATAATTTGCTCAGCAGAACATTTTTTGAACACCCCCTCAAATTTTTTTTTAGGTTTCAAGGTGCGTGGATTCCATAATGCATTTCCGTCCGCCGTACACCGTATGATCCACATCTACCTTTTTATTCGGTATTAAAAATTCGTTCTTTCGCACACACGCTCCATTTGGGCCCTAGTTGTGTCCCGAAGCTCGGCAGCCCGATCGGAATACACCCATGTTCTTGGTGAAACATTTGAGAAAAAGTAGGTATTTTTAATTTCTTTGCAAGCTCCGACTTGTGAGGTACCCTTCTTCATGGTTTTTTCAGGGCGAAGAGACCAAAAAATATGAAGTCGACTTTGACCAAAGAGTGGAAATTTGAGGTTCTAACGAAGTTTCCGCTCCCAAAATTCATTTTTTGTGAGTCAGTAAGCTGGAAAATTGTCTGAAATCACCATAAATTTGTATAATAAAACTAAAAGTACTATTAACAGATGACTCAAGACCTTAAATGGCACTGTCAATGATCAAATATAATTTTTCAAAAAATAAAAGAGGCCTAATTCGCGTTTTGGGGGCCAAAATTGGTGAAACCATTAATAATAGCTATTTAAATTATTGCAAATGAAAGAAACAATAGCTAGAATAGCCAAACTTTCTGTAGGGATGTCCAGTAGAATAATAAACCCATGAGACTTTGCAGCGTTTTTTGAAGTCGGCTAAAAACGTTCACCACCTGATAATGTAGGACGTTACGAAAGGACGAATTATGATCACATTAGACTTTAGTCGAAGCCGGAATGCACTCACAGGATTAAGCAGGAAAATTATTATAGGACGAAATCAATTCTATAAATTAATTCAACGAGACTAATCAAAGTTCGAGTCATAATTCAATTTGACTACCTGCACTTCGCTCCGTCATATTTCATTGAACACCAGGGTTTGACGTCAAACACTTTGTTGAAAATTCTGCCGTTGACGGCCTTTTTCCGAGCCGGGAGCCAGGCAACAGCGAGGGAGATATTGTTGTGGAAGAAAGGCGATACAGAGGGAGCGAGAGGGAGATGTGGCTCTGGGAAATGGAGGATCACACAGGACCAACTCTGGAAGGGTTATTTTCTTCAAAGATAAATACTCCGGAGGCTGACATCCGCTCAGCCTCTCGACCCAATTTTCAAACCGCACTCAAAGCTCAACTACACTCGACCACTGCCGCCACTCGACACAGCGCTCCACGGACCCCGCACTATCACAGCCGCCCCGCGATTTCCGTTTCTCGAACGTTCGCATTGGTTTGTTCGCCTGTCAGCCGCGTGCCAAAGGTACAGTTCAATCACTGACCGCCCCATTGAATTAGGTTTCCAGAATAAAAACGAATAACTTGAACCACTTTGTTCCCCGACGTACACAGAAATGTTCATGAGATGAAAGAAATACGCCGCACAAGCCAAACCCTCTTGCTCCGCTCGCTCAGTAAAAAAATTGACTGGTCTCAACTCCCAACTGAGATTTGTAAGCCCATGTTGGTATGAAAGTAAACCAATCACTCAGGTATGACCAATCGTTGTGACATAATTTTTGCTTATTTGTTTGTTTAGGTATTGCTCTTTCAATACCTGCCTAATAAACCTTGGAATAGAAAGGCCACTTGGGCCACTGCCCCAGCACCCAAAAACACTAGGAGTAAAAAAAAAAACTCCGTTGTTCAGTAGGCATTTGAATTTCCCTCCATACACTGTACCACGCATTTTTCACAAAGTTCAACAGCGACTCGCAAGATTTCTCTGGATATGGAATAGAAATTCTATGGATATTCAATATTCTAGTGGAGCATCCATGTTGAGCTCCATAGACCAAACATGTGATTGGAATAATAAAGCGACAGTAATCGATGTCCTGCAATCGAAATCGAAACCTGGGCTCCTGAAACTGGCAGGTAGGTTCTGGGTTCTGGGACCTAGTGTCGCCATAGCAACTGAGAAAACTGGCCCATCCGCGCATGCTCACTCGAGTAAAAATGTTGTTCGCCACGCCCACTTTGGGCCCAGTCCCCAAAATATGATTTCTACTCCAAAATCGTTCGTTTTCACAATCGATTCGATCCCTTCGATTTAATTTATCATCTCGATATGAGATGCTTCTTCGTCTTCTGATTTGTTTTTGTTGTCTCATGAATTATATTCGCTTTCTCTGTTGAGCAGTTGACAGTTTTCAATTTTTTGCATTAAATTGTGTGCGTTTTGCGTTCGGTCCGGATCTGATGACAGATTTGTATTCGTGGCACATCTGTCCATTTTGTCCTGTTTGCTGTTTGCAGTCTTGCGGATTTATCGGCGTCCTAACTACCTAGCTTCAAGTCAATAGTTTCTCCATTCAAGCAGGTAGCGGCCGACGGGTCATTGTTTTGTTGTATTTTAGTTTACTATATTTTTATAACACATGAATCCGGTGGCTAATTTGCAGGAGAAATTGTCTACGACGTCGTACGACGATAGAGTGTTGACTAAAAGAGATAATCTTTGCTGAATATCACTCAATCAGCAAATAAGGGAAGGGTATTGTTGTCTTGGGGTATTACGTAGACAGATCTGTTGGTTTTGTGTTCTGGTTTGGTGCCTCACCGTTTTCAGAGCCCACGCACCGCTACTGTTAACATCCTCTCAAAATTTGATGGTTTGTATTTCAAGGTACCGAAGTAGAATCAGAAAGGAATAGAACAAATTCTGTCCGTCCGCCGTACTTCGCACTTTCCTTAGATACCATCAACCAAAATTAATGAAATTTGGTTTGTAGGTTCCATTTCGGGTCTATTTGGCCCTCGGAGCTCGGTATTAGTGTCAGTCATCTCTAAACGGAGCAAAATAGGGGCTGAAAGTTCCAGAACACCGTAGCTAGATAACTTTAAACAGAACGGTATGTTTTTTTAATGTAACATAAACCGTCATCAAAATTAGTGAGAACTGTAAGGTACCTATACATAACTCCAGCCCAGATATCACTAATATAAAGACAGCTACTTATATTCACGAATGGCTCTATGAAATTAAGTTCGTTGTTCCGTAATATTATTTCATTTGGAGAAGGATGGCTATTTTGAGTTTTGTTGATAGGTACTTTTGGTTTACTATTCTTTGAATGTATTCGCTCAACAAATTTTTTTTTATAAAACCCCCTCAAATTTTTTTCTTTTACGTTTCAAGGGGCGTAGATTTCAAAAATGCTATGTCCGTCCGCCGTACCATCCTTATCTACCTTTATTTTCAGTATAAGAAATTCGTTCTTTCGCACACAGGCTCCATTCGGGCCCTAGTTGCGCCCCCCGAAACTTCGCAACCCGATCGGA
This sequence comes from Leptopterna dolabrata, assembly GCA_954871275.1. Lineage (NCBI taxonomy): Eukaryota > Metazoa > Arthropoda > Insecta > Hemiptera > Miridae > Leptopterna > Leptopterna dolabrata. Next base: position 24,191,490 of record OX940980.1, read on the forward strand.
ATATACCCAAAGGTGTTGTGGGTGAAAAATGGGTGTAACAATAGGGTTTTTTGGTGTTTTAGTAATATGACCTTGTGAGGTATCGTTTTCCATGTTTTTTAGGGCGAAAAGACCGAATATGAAGGTAATTTTGACCAAAGAGTGAAGAATTGAGGCTGCAACAAAGGTTCAGCTCCTAAAATTCATTCTTTATGAGTCAAAAACCTGGGAACTTGTCTGAAATCACCATAAATTTGTATAATAACACTAGAAGCTACAAACCAAATTTCATTAATTTCCGTTCATGGTAACTAAGGAAAGTGCGAAGTACGGCGGACGCACAGAAGTTTTTGTTTATTATTTTCAATAATGACCTTTGGAATCGAGCATGAAAAACAAAAATTTTAACCCCCCCTCAAAATTTGATGGTTTCTGTTTCATTAAGTAGAATCCAAAAATGGAATGGAAAAAATTTCTGTCCATACGCCGTAGGTACTTCGCACTTTTCTTAGTTAACATGAACAAAAATTAATGAAATATGGTTTAAGGGTCCCATTTAAGGTCTAGTTGGTCCAAGAAGCTAGGCGTTATTGTCACAGACCATTAGGGGGTGAAAAATAATATATGAAATTTGCATAACACCGTAAACTTTCAATAGAAGAGTATGGTTTCTTTAACGTTTTTAAACTGATCTCGAACTAAAGCATTTTTTGGCCCAGATATCATTGCTATGGAACACCTGATTATAAACATGGGTGGCTCTATATAGTCGAGTACGTTGGGAGTACTTCTGCAACTTGAACAAACTTTATGCATCATGAATAACAACAAATAATTAACTATAGAATTCTTGAATCCATCGCATATTTCTGAAACTGTAGTTCCGTGGCTGGCTCCAGTACTCAATTTAGGGCTTTCCTGGGGGGGGGGGGTGGGAGGTATTGACCACAGAAAACCAGCGATCTACGCAGAAGTGGCATCTATACAGTTTAAAATTAAATTTGTGTAATAAGTTGCAGCGTTTTTATTTTCACCGAAAGCTCAAAATCCAAAAATTAACAAAATTGTCTCGTATTAACCAGGTTATTCTTTCATCTTGCCCTCATATTTCCTAACCCCTCAACCAGGCACTGGACTTGATGGCATTGTGGAATAGCCGAGGTCCGGAACATTTACTCTATAAATAAGGTTTGGAACGACATTCGATTTCACACTACATTTCACATATCCTGGCTGATCTCGGTGACTTCCCTACCAGCGCCTTTATCGTAAAGTAAGCCGGGCAGATGGCTCAGAAGTTGACAGACATAAATCTCCTCAGTGATGCACCAAAATGTTGCTCCGATGCTTCCCAGTCTTTTGTTATCTCAGTACATTCTCCATTCACTATGTACAGGCTTATGATGACGTGCTGGTTTCTATTTTTCAAATGGTTAACTTCCTATTCAGAAGTTAACTGGGAGGGAAAAAATTATAGGAAAATAATTTTTTCTTCCCCAGTGAGGTGTTGAAAGCGGACAACGGAACACACAAATATTTCGGTGGGAACAAGACACATTTTCTCGTGATTCACAAACAAAAACAGCGACATCACCCGTGTTTTGTGGTTAACGAAAAGGTACCTCGAATCTTCAACCAAACGCTCCTCGCTTTGAACGTCGATGTCTTCGGCAACTTTCGCGGCAATAATTCCAAGTCTGGGAAAACAAAGTTTACGTTAATTATTGCAATGTTGTTGATGACAGACAAAAAACAACAATAAATATATTTACTTATCAATGCCTCCCGTCTACACATCTAGGTAGTTCGAAGATGAGTTCGAGAGATTGTAGGCAATGTTGGAAGAAGCGCAGAGTTTCAACAGGCTTTTCAGGGAGTTCTTGAGAGACAGGTGTCTTAAACTGAGCATAACGCACTTTTCTGACAAAATGGAAAATTTTTCCTATTTTTGACTGCCGATTCTGACCAAATAGCTGGACCAAATTTAATGTTGAAGGAGACCATTCGACGCAGAATTTAGTGCGCTTTACTTTTAGTACGGTGAACGTTTCAGTACAATGCATGCTTTAGGTTTTGTTTTGCCAAAAAGTGGGAAAACGTGCCAAAATTTTGCGGTTCTTTGAAGAGAATTGAAATCATTTCCATCTTTTTCTGAATTTATCAACACCAAAAGTCCAATTTGACTGGGGGGGGGGGGGGGATGTTTTCAAGGAGTAAAGCTGTATAACGTACCTAGTGATTGTTAATGAGCAGATACTTTGTTACTGAGTCGTGGAAAACTACCGGCAGTGGAATACGCGTGATCCCAATGGTTTGAACTCGAATGCAGCGGCGCACTGACATCCCCTTATATTATCTGAATATCTGCCGAATGTTGGGAGTTCTGAAGGAGTCTAACAGCTAAGCGGAGTGAGAAATAAGATGAATGCTTGGATGGGGTTAGCGAAGGAAAGGAGGTTGCCACGGCAACGCGGTGAACCCCTTTACCAGCGCCCCGGCTACTTCTTTACCAGCTCCCCTCCCGTCACACCACAACCACAGACTTCACCTTCCACGGCAAACCTCCCTGGAAGAAGGTGGGTTTTTTGCTCCAAGTAATCCGGCGCTAAGAAGGCGTCGGAGTGACAAATTATGCCTCAAGTGTTTATGTGATGACTGTAACAGAATACAGCAGAGCCTACAAATTAATAATACTCTCGAATCTCAACAGACCGATAATGCAGTACAGGGCATAATATGCATAACCCTTCTGCTTAGGTCATTGTTCTGTGCGCAAAACTCTTGAAATGGCCGCAACAATGAAGAAATTAGATGAAACGTTGAGTGTAGACGTACGGTTAGGTCCCGTACCCTTTACCAGCGCCCCGGCTACTTCTTTACCAGCTCCCCTCCCGTCACACCACAACCACAGACTTCACCTTCCACGGCAAACCTCCCTGGAAGAAGATGGGTTTTTTGCTCCAAGTAATCCGGCGCTAAGAAGGCGTCGGAGTGACAAATTATGCCTCAAGTGTTTATGTGATGACTGTAACAGAATACAGCAGAGCCTACAAATTAATAATACTCTCGAATCTCAACAGACCGATAATGCAGTACAGGGCATAATATGCATAACCCTTCTGCTTAGGTCATTGTTCTGTGCGCAAAACTCTTGAAATGGCCGCAACAATGAAGAAATTAGATGAAACGTTGAGTGTAGACGTACGGTTAGGTCCCAGTTGGTCCCAGGTAAATTTCTTCAATATCTCACTGCTAGGAAAAACTTTACCTATTTTTAGGGTCTTTATAGCCCAGTCAAACTGGCCCCAAAAAAGGCCGTGCCTCCGAAAAATTGGGACGAAGCAAGAGATGATTTGAAACCACTTTGGGCATACCAAATAAGAGCAATCCGATTTCGCCATATTTTCTGGCTACAGCGTTAATAGCTATGGAAAAAAAAGACGAAACTTCGGACTTTTTACAGTTTATTACGAAATACTCGAAAAAGAAGCGTTTTTCGACAACATTTAATCAGTCAAAATGTCAACATTTAATTCTGCGTCGATTGAATACCAAAACGTTGAAATTCGAGTAGGCGTTAAGGGCTGAATCGGCAGTCGAAAATCAGCAAATTTTATAATTTTGGAATTTTTTTCAGCGTTTTTCACATCTCCGACTACTGTAATCTGTCAGAAGGTGGTGTCACCCCTTCAAAAGTTCTTTGTGGACTCCACAACTAAAATTGCCACACCTTATTAATCTTATTTGGGATGGCCAAATTGGTTTAAATACATACTTGCTCTGTTCCAATTTTTGAAAGGCACGATCCTCAGTTTGACTGGACTTATGGTGCAGGAACTAAGGACCCGACACCTCCAGGTTCAGGTAAAAGGTGGCAGACCCGAAGCTCCCGGGGCTAGAGTTACCAACCTATTTATTTATACTGTCACCGGTTCCGCAGATTTGCATTTAATTGTTTTCTTGAACTTGATTACATAACTTGATAACATGTGACTACAGAGCGGGAAACAGAGATCAACTACTTTTACTACTCAAGTCCTTTATTCGGGAAGAGAAGGCAAAAAAGACTGAAAGAGTGATGATGGGCCCGAATCCGGTTCCGAACACTGGACAAAGAAAAGAAGTTGTAATGTGTATTTCCCGCTTCCATGATTCAAACGCATGCCTCTAACAAATGCATGATAGTGTGTTCAGTTTTTACGACACTCACTGGTGCCAGCTATGAGTAGATAGAAAAGATATGTTCTGGCACAGGGGGCCAGCCTTCAAGATCTGTGATACTAAGTCCGCACGAGACAAAACCCGCGGCACATTACGAATTTTTCGAACACATTTACGTAATTTCCGTAAATTATTATTTACGGTAAATTATAATTTACCGTAAATAATAATAACCGTAGTTTACAGGTTTTTTTCGTTTTTAAAAATTTCAAAATTTACGAAGGTTTTTAAAAAACGAACGAAATTTTCGGAAATTTCGTCCAACAACTTTTAAAGGTAATAACAAAATTTTGGAAAATTACGTAAATTTTTCCGAAAAATTCGTAATGTGCTGCGGGGTTTGTGTCGTGCGGGTTCAGGATCGCATGTCTTGAAGGCTGGCCTCTGTGCCAGAACATATCTTTTCTATCTACTGCTATGACGCCAATAAGTGAAAGACTCGCCGAAGTACTCCTTACTGGGGTTTCTGAATTCAGAATGGTCTTTGTGAACTCTCTGATTATAATGGTGCCACTATCAAGAGACGTTTTGTAAGGTATTTTTAAGAACATACGTATGTACCGACGGCTAGGTATTTAGGGCAGCATTTATATTTATCAATAATTTACTCCAAGAATCGTCTATTCAATTATATCAATGGATACATCTTTCGTCGTGGCATAAAATGTTACTTTTAGAAGGATGGATGTGTGATTTGAAAGATCCACAGTAGTTCCCTTCCTATTTCTTTTTCATAATTTGAAGAGTTCCACGTTTGAACATTTTTGCATAGGATTTTGTCGTCAGAGTATGATGTTAGACGTATAAATATGCGGATTGGGACCAAGGCGCATTGGACTGGGACCTATGCCCTACATAAGAAACAAATTTATTATTATTAATGAAACGATCAATACTGTTCCTCTTATACACAGCCTTGTGTACGTGAGAGGGATGACATCTTCGAACGTCACTTTGTTTGATCATCGGGACGGTCCGGGACGAGAAAGGTCATCGTTCAAAGTCCCAGATAATAGGAGATTCTTAAAGGTCCCCGTAGGAGTGGAGTGGGATATCCTATTATCGTTCACCCCTATTACGGACCAGCCCTCCACAGCGTACACCCTCGCCTGCCACTCTCGCGATGAATTTAAGGTCTAACGAGATAAAAGGGTCAACAGCTGACATTTGTCGAGGAGTCAGCTCCACCGGAATGCCGCCGTCAGCCTTTTTTTTTCTCTCGCTAGACTCGTTGGGATTCGTTGCCCCTCTGTTTTTCGTTCAGTAGAATTTTATTAGAGGGTGGTTCAAATTATTGAACGCGTCTGGAATGTTGGCAATGTCGTGGGCGGACCAAGGGTATTGTACACGGTGGCCACTTCCCGAAAACTGCACAACTTACCATCCGATCAAGCCCCAATATTGTACCCCGGCACTTGAAAAATTCAGACGTTAGTTATGTACCCATTTTCAACAGATCGACATCCCCAAGATGAAGTACCATAAATTATTCTCTGCGAAGTTACTGAGCCTCACTTTCCTAAGTTAATTTGCTATTTCAACTGAAAATACGAAAACAAAAATCAATGGCTCGTCACTTATACCCTCAGGCGCCTACACCAAGGGCTCCACATTTCTTGTTATTGTAAATTTCATCAATCAGGATTTCCAAAGAATAACGTGCAGGTATAGTTCCCATCTAAAAAATCGTCTCTCGGAACCGTATTTCATTATGAGGCGCAGTGTTGTGCTCGAAAGACCAGATTTGTCTCTTAAAGAACTTTCTGTTGAGCATCAATCTGTATAATAGTGATGTAGTATAAGTGAGCGCTCACCTAAGAATTAATTAATTCACTCAACCCGCACTCAAGGAACTCCCCGACGGGAAGCCATTATATATATCATGGCAGGTAATGATGATGGTATCTGTACTTGATTGCATGAGGTGTATTACTGAGCTAATAATTATAATGGGTCACTATTGGCGTTGGTATAAACAAATTGAGTTACCTACCTAACTAAAAATTTAAAAAATTATTTGAAAATACCTACTTCGAATAACGCACTGAAACGTATAAAACACTTAATTCATAAACACCTTTCTTTAAATATTTCGAATTTTTTTAAGTGTATTTCTCGCACTAAAAAGCAAAAAATTAAGAAAAAAATACTACTCCAAAAAAGCTGCATAAAACTAAAAAGTAAATAATAATTTTTATGCTGAACAAACGTAGGTAATTTATTCAAAGCCGATATAACAAAATATTTGAAGTCAGCGCCGAGTTATAACTAAAAATCCCACAAACAGCGTTATAATGAGGGATGCCCATGACTTCTGTTTATATTTTTGAACGAAAGCCTGTTTCATTCTAAGAATTTTGAGACCAACCCCACTCTCCTACGATGAATAGTTATTTTTCTACCAGCTTTCATAGTTTCGGCAACAAGTGACGACATATTTGGCAAGGGAGTCCCGCCCAAGCGGGAGGGGTGGAGTGACGTTACTTGTTGCCGAAACTATGAAAGCTCATAGAAAAATAACAGTTCACCGTAGGAGTGGTCTCAAAATTCTCAGAACAGAACCTAATTTCATTCAAAAATGGGAAAGTAATATAAACAGAAGTAATCGGTACTCCTCATTATACTGTATCCCTTGGCTTTTATACATTTTACTGAACTCTGGCGCCGACTTCAAAAATTTCGTTGCATTAGCTTTGAAAAAATTAGGTCTCTACGCTTGTTCGGCATAAAAACTGTTCTTTACTTGTTAGTTTTATACAGTTTTTGATTTATTATTTTCAATAATAAAGCTTTGGAATCGAGCATGAAAAAAAAATTTAACCACCCCTCAAAATTTGATGATTTACGTTTCAAGGTTCGTAGAATCCGAAAATGCAAAAAAATTCTGTGTTCATTAATTTCGCCGAAATTAATTAAATTCGGTTTAAGGTCCCGTTTGGGGTCTAGTTGGTCCGCGAAGCTCTGCGTTACTGTCAGTCACCTTCAAGGTGTGAAAAATAGGGGTTGAAGTTTTCAGAACGCCGTAGCTCGAAAACTTTCAATAGAAGGGTATGGTTCTTCTTAGTTTTTTTAAACTGAACTTGAACTAAAGAATTTTTTGAGACCACCCAGAGCATTGTACGTCCAGCCGTTCGTTTTCACAGAAAAGCTTCGCCAACATGATCGTGAATCAGACGGTATAACTCCGGCCCAGATATCATCGCTAGGGAGCACATGATGGCTGTATGAAGTCAAGTTGGTTGGTTGTTATGGTAAATTGTTATACTATCTACGCAGAAGGGGCACCTGTACAGATAAACTATTACACAACTGTTTATTACCTACCTTATGCATCGTGAATAACTACAAATAATTTATTAATGATTGAGTTATTGAATCCCACGCATTTGTATAAAACTTTAATTCCCGGGCCGGCTCCAGTACTCCATTTAGGGCTTTCCTGGAGTGAGCTCGAGGGTATTGACCAGAGAAAGCAGTGACCTACGCAGAAGGGGAATCTATACACATAAATAATAAACCGTTGTGTAATAATTTGCAGCGCTTTTTGTTTTTTGTTAAAAATGTTGTTGACTTATATATCGACATTGTATTTTGCTTCAACCGCTTCACCGCTTGAGAGTATTTCACGTGCGATAAAGTTGAAGTTTGTTGCGCAGGCTGGCTGAATGAAGAACCAAGTTTGGTTTCCGGTATGTCACGAGTTTGTCAGAAGGGCAGTATGTGGTATGTCAACCCACGCAAGTTTCAAGAGTGCTAGACAGGTTTCAGACGATGAAGTGGGTTGGGGCGGCAAGTCCGCTTGAAATAGCTCGTAAGCGTCCATCTTCGAAAATAGAAACCCCTCCCATGATAAACGCATACGATCTATGTCACGTTATCCACGTAAACATTTCACTGAAATCAATCATCCACGTTTATTATTAGACTGGGCTATGGCCGTTTAATGTTTTGGTCCCATTCAACAGTTTCCGACCAATTTTAAACTGCGCGCTGAAAGATAAAGCCAAGTCATTTCAAGCACTTGTCAGTCATTTCAATAACTTAATTTTACTTATTTCTATTTGCTTCTCAGAATCATCTGCTGATCTCTATCAACAGAAACCTACCAAAGTCGTCTCTGTTAATGCAACAAGGGATTTATATCTTCCAGGGTATTCCGGAGAAAAACTAACCTTTTGGAATGGCAGCGAAATTTTAGTTGTTCCACCAACAATTTCCATCCTAAAACGACCTCAGGGGAGCAGTACTCGTCTTTCCATATCCAAATTTATGATAACTCGTGCAAATTATGGTCGTCTCCCAACGAAATTCCTCGTATCTGAATTTGCAATAAAATTGTGTCAAATTTTTTTTAGGCAAGGATAGGCACTGCGTAATAACTCTGTGGAATCCCTGTATAATTAAACGTATCAAGAACTCAAATACTTCATCACTACCTGGTTTACAAGGTTTCTAAACAAGTGATATCGTTGTGTAATACGAGTAATTTGAGGTAGGGAATGCAATGGTTATAACAGTTCCAGTCTGTTTATTTTGTGGAAAGTATTGCACTTGGAAAGATTGTCGTTTGATAGGAGACCGGCACCTGCATGATATTCAGCCGTTGTTTCGACCCTAATTGACAGGGCGATTCACCAGACGGAGACCGTCGAGGAAGAGGTCGTCCGGAAGGCGCGGAGGAAGGTTCACCAGGAAGACGTGGATCAGGACCTGCTGGAAGGACTCATCGTGCGACTGACTGCCCTCCAGTTCATCACTCGATTCATCTCCCGTGACGACCAACAGCCCTCTGCGTGAGTCAGACCGATAGTAGCGAAATGAAAAAAAGAATGAAATTGGGAGCTGGAATGATTCACGAAGTTATCACCAACCGCAGCGGACTCGCGACCATGCGGGTGACTCAAATGTTCGACGAAAACCACCCACCGATAGCCCTATTTTAAATGCCAAATTTCAAAATGATTCTTATCAGGTATTTTAAGGCACCAACACTTTGCACACTGCTTTATAATATACCCAAATACTTATCACGACACAATCACCACGGCCAACATCGTTGATTTATCAGTCACCAACAAATAATTATTATAAATTACCATTCCTTTCTTGGACTCAGAACAACAAACTCGGTTTTATACAACAATGCGTGATTTGAATCAGTGGATAATTGTGCTGCAGTTATACCGTTTGATTCACGCTCATGTTGTTGAGGATTTTTGGGTTGAACTTTAGACCTTCGAACGAAGGCTGGTCGTGCAACGCTCAAGCTTAACTAAGCTTAACTCAAAAATTCTTTAAAAAAAAGTAGGAATCTAGAAAATGTTGCGGTTTGAATAAATATAGCCACCGATTGAAATTTAATATTTGCAACGGCATTTTAAAATTTCATCTCCTGTTTTTCACACCTTCCTGGAGGTATGAAGTTTTCGGATTATCTTCAGCCCAATCGGAACACACATACCTACCGAAAAAAAAACCGCTGCAAATCCCTGCACAACGATTCATTATTTTGTACAGAATACCCGTCTGTTACAGATCACAGCTCTCTGTATAGATAACCCGTCTATAATATAATATGATCTACTCTATACATATTATGTAGATCGCAGACCCTCCGTAGGTTAGTACCTAACCCCGTACTCGTTACTAGGTACCTACCTAAATCTCGAGTTAAATGTTGCTAAAATAATTCTGTCGATGACAAACAGTAACTAAAGTGACAAAAAGAAACTCAAATAATGAAGTTCAGAAGGAAAATTGTTGATGTGGAGTGAAATTGATGCCCCTTCTGCGTAGATCACTGTTTTCTGGTCAATACCTACCCTCGTGGTATAATGAACCGTTGTGTAATAATTTGCCCATCAATAATACTTCAACGGTTGTTCAAGTTGCAAAAGTACCGATCAAAAAAATCCAGCCCCTTCTTGGTAGATGAACCGTTGTGTAATAATTTACCGTTGTGTAATAATTTACCATTTTGTAATAATTTACCATTTTGTAACAATTTACCCGTCAATAATAGGTTCTTCAACGTTTGTTCTAGTTTCAGAAGTACCTACCTACCAACAAAATCCAATAGTCCATCACTTATCTACCAAATGAAATAATATCGCAGAACAACCAACTCGACTTCATACAACCATCCTTGATTATAATCAGGTGCTCCCTAGTGATGATATCCGGGCCGGATTTTTATACCGTTTGATTCACGATCGTGTTGACGAAGCTTTTTGGTGCACGCGAACGGCTGGACGTACAATGCTCCGGGTGCTCTGAAATAATTGTTTAGCTCAAGACAAATTTAATAACGTGAAAAAAACCATACCCTTCTATCGAAAGTTTTCGAGCTACGGCGTTCTGAAAATTTCAACCCCTATTTTGAACCCCATTAGAGATGACTGCCATTAACGACGAGCATCGAGGACCAACTAGACCCCGAACGGAACCTATAACCCGAATTTCATCAATTTGTTTCATGGTAACTATGAAAAGTGGCCAGTACGGCGTACGGCGGTCAGACAGAAATTGAATTAGTGAAGAGTTGACCTTTCACAAGGGACCAAATTCTTTTCATCCTCAGATCCCAACGCTGCGAATGAGTTCGGAAGTTAGTTGTGGCCAGTAGAAATGTAGGTACAGTCGGGTTATCGCTACAGCTGTGCGTTGGTACTTCTATAACAGTACGAAATCGAGGATGGGGTTAGAGAACCTTTGGGGTGAATCTGTGCGTGAACTGAGACTAACGCGAGCCCCCGCCCGACTTCCTCCTGGGTCCTTTATGTCTGTCAGCCCAAAACAGGATGGGATCGAACCGAACTTTTCTAGTGTTTTTTTTTTTTATTCTGATTTTAAAATGCTCATGACCAACTTTTCTGATTTCAAAACGCTTATGTCGAACATTTCTATTACTTTTTTTCTATTCTAATTTTATAATGCTTATGGTTATGACCATTTTTGTCTTTTATAGATTTGCATCAACAATATATTTCATATGGTAAGAAATTGTTTTGAAGAATGGGATACACAGTTTATATAAGCATGTCAACAGCGTGGCATCCAGAGTTCGATAAAAAGGAGTGGGCCACATTGGGAGCGACCCTACCTCAGCTGGGGCAGCTGCAGGGAATTGCTTTCAGAGTGAAACGAATGAGCTCGTCCCAAGTCTAGTGAAAACCAATTTGGATTACAATTTTCATGTACGGTTTCTGAGAATGGATGGCTTGCTGGGGCGTCTGCTGACATCTGGGTCAGTTTCAGGTGTGCTTATGGAACTCACAGTGAAAATTGAGCGAGTACCCAGTCTACAACTACGCATGACGTTATCTACTCCTGTATATAAGGAAATCCACTGGTGTTTACAGGCATAAGTTCTATCCTTAATCTCGCGACGATTTTATTTATATATTAGAGTTGATAATAATTTTTGAATGCATAAATGAAGGGTTCATGTGGACCGAAATTCATCCAGTGGGTATGGGGAGATATTGCTATCAATTATTGGTACTGTTACTATTACTTTTTTTTTTGAATAATCGATATATTTGCTATATCAGTAACATAACAACTGAGCTTAGCCCATCAAGTTAGTTTGCTATAATTTATTCAACTGTTTGTAGAGTTTTTAGCCCAGTGGCTGTAACTCAAGAGAACACTCAATCACTACACTTGTCAAATTGTCACATCACAAGGTCGAACACCTAAAGAACTATTTTCAAGAACACAATTATTTTCAAGAAATTTTCAAAACACAGGGACTAGGGAAGAGTAGATCCTGTCATGGCGGGATAGTAGTCCCATTGGATGATCTTAATGAATTTTTCTGTGAAACTACTGCAATTAATCCTCAAGAGCCACCACCTCAGATCGTTGAACTTTTAAGTACCAGGTTGGATTTTCAACCTTTCCATTTCGGAATAATCAAAAATAACGTCGTGGAACGTAGTCTAGATAAGATTACCTCCCTCTGTGTAGGGACTGATGGAATTCCTGTGGATGCTTTGAAGGCTGTTAAAGAAGTTGTAGTACCTGTTCTTTGCAATATTTATAATAGTTCGATATCGACTTCATGTTATCCTCTGGCTTGGAAGGACGCATTGGTCTTACCACTGCCCAAGACATCTGATCCAAAGGTCTCACGTGATTACCGTTCTATAAATAAGCTGTGTGCTGCAGGAAAAATGCTGGACAGAATTGTTTATGAAGCACTTATTGGTCATGTCGAGGAGCAGAAGATCCTAAACTGTAAACAGTCAGCATACAGAGTAGGTTATGGAACTGAAACCGCCCTAATATCGGTCATCGACGAATTAAGACTTAATATGGATAAAGGAAAGGTTACAGTTTTAGTTCAGATTGACTTTTCGCGACCTTATGACAATGTCCAGCATGATGTATTTTTGAAAATTCTTGAGAATAGCGGTTTTGGAAGTGAAGTGGTTCGATGGTTTAAGTCTTATTTGAGCGATCGGTGGCAGTGTGTTGAGGACAGTGAAGGGAAAAGATCTACTAAATTACAAGTAATGAAAGGGACACCTCAGGGCTCCGTGTTGTCGAGTTTAATTTTTAGCCTGTACATTGATAGCATTTCAGACATTCTAGTTTTTTCTGATTATCATCTGTATGCTGATGACTTACAGGTTTTTGTGGAGGCGGCGGTCGATGGTATTGACGAGGCAATCGACAAGCTGAATGCGGACTTGGGCCACCTTAATAAGTGGTGCAGTTCTTACGGGTTGTCGGTTAATTCGTCCAAATGCACAGCTATCATTATCGGCTCCACTCGACGGATTGCTCAAATTCGTGATCGCCAGAGAATTAAGGAAGTAAAGATAGGAGATACGGTAGTTCCTTTTGAAAGAGAAATTAAAAGCTTGGGTATTTTTGTGGATGCTGTATTGAATTGGGAGTGTCAGACATCGAAAGTTTGTAAAAAAGTCTACGCTGGTTTGTATCAGATAAGAGCAGCTGCTGGTAGTTTTCCGACTCACATAAGAGCGAAGTTGGTACGGTCCTTGCTCCTTCCCTTGTTGTATTATGCTAAGCTTGCTTATTGTGATCTGACAACGGAGAGAAAGCAGAAATTGCAGAGAGCTCAGAACGCGGCCATTAGGTTTATTTTGAACGCAAAATTAGATAAGCATGTAACTAAATATTATGTTGAGTTGAATTGGCTGAAAGTGGCGGAGCGTTTCGAGCTGTCGCTGGGTGTGGCTGTTTTCAAGATTTTGAAATTCGGTGTGCCAGCTTACCTTGCAAGCCAGTTTCGGAAAAGAGGGGACCTGTATGATGTGGGCACTAGAAACGCGTCAAGGCTGTTTGATGTGCCACCCTTTAGAACGTCCTTTTACAGGAATTCGTTCGTTGTACAGGGCGTACGATTTCACAACGAGCATGTCGAACTGTTTGATCAGACAGTGTCTGTGGGGACGTTTAAGAAAAACCTACATGCAATGTTGATGAGGCGTTATTCTTCTTCATGAATTGAATTTTGCGGAACTGGCGGAGAGCACATTCATGTTTTTGTTTTGTTTTTACACCTGACATACCTAAGCTAAGACAGAGCCCAGGCAGAGAGCTAGGGCAGAGAGGGCTGTATTGCCCTAATTGTACACACGTTTTTCAATAAAAGTATTCTATTCTATTCTCCCCCTGTCCCTCAGACGCTGGGGCAGTTCGAGCATGTTCTACGAAATACCGATTTGCCACTGCCACAGTTTTTTCCAGGTGTTTTTAGGTGATTCAATTTCCATAGATGTTTCTTAAAACTCGGAAAACTCAAATTTGAATACTGAGTGTGAAAGACGGCCATTACATAGCGGTAAGTACCTGCGCTTGATTTAATGATGATTGTTGAGCTCTAAAGCCGGAGCAGATGGGTTGTCTCCCTGGACACCCATTAGAGCTAATGGAGGGAAGCGGAAGAAATCACATCCCCTTGAGCTGAAACTCGCCCACACACAAAACAATGCCTTCCATTACCTACCACACTCCTCATCCCAGGGGATGCCTAAAATATTTGATGACTGGAAGGTAATAATATACTTTTACGGGAGATCGTACCGTAGGTAAAATATTAGCCAAGAAAATCGCTCCTTTAGTAACGAGGGTGGCCAAGAGATGTTGGTTTAGTCATTTTATGATGTATGCATGTGACGATTTATGTCAAACGAGGGAAGTTGATGTATTCCAGTATTTTCACGAGGTTTAGAATGACGCTTCATGCATTATCTATGTGGTGCCCGGTCCCTTGGGCGATCGATTCTGACAGCTTAACGGCGAGGAAAGGTCAGAATAATCTCGGCCTGTTCGAGTTATCCGATGAAACTGTCGAACGAACTGCATCCAACCGTCGCAGTGAGTGACAATAAATTGTGGCCCTGCGTTTGGACAAATTCAATAATATTGAATCACTATTCATACCTCGCGTAAACGTAGAACTGCTGTTGAGAGAAATCGATCGCAATGAACGTGAGTAGTTCTTGGCCAATGTCTATGAAGGGCCCATTTAAAAGTGTTCGGCTCCCAGCTGAGCAAAGCCTCGGTCCGGTCTCAAGTCTTACAAAGGATTCTTTAAAACCGAAATACAAATAAAGTAAAATCGTCGCGGCAAGCATACATCATCAACCTATCACGGTGGCTCACCAAACCTTCATAAAAAGTCGATAAACCCCAATTTGCGCTGCGACCACCTTGAACTCACGGTTGCCTCATTTCCACCCATCAGTACTAACCTACGTTTAAAAAAAAAGAAAAAAAAGCGCATGCTCTTTAAGTAAATGGTATTCCAAAAAATATAAAATTTGACTTTTCTTAGTTACCACGAACCAAAATCAATGAAATTCGGTTTGTAGGTCCCGTTTGGATGGTCCTCGAAGCTCGGCGTTAATGTAAGTCATCTCTAAGGGGTTCAAAATAGGGGCTGACATTTTCAGAACGCCGTAGCTCGAAAACTTTTGATAGAAGGGTATGGTTTTTTTTTTACGTTATTAAATTTGTCTTGAGCTAAACAATTTTTTGAGACCACCCGGAGCAGTGAACGACCAGCCGTTCGTTTGCAACTTGAACAAACGTTGACCTCATGAATAACAACAAATAACTAATTTATTGAATAATTGAATCCCGCGCATTTTTATGAAATGTAATTCCCAGGCTGGCTCCAGTTCTCGGTTTAGGGCTTTCCTGGGGGAAGCTCTAGGGTAGGTATTGAATGGATTGAAGAAAACTGATCTAAGCAGAAGGGGAATATATAAGGGCAAATTATTACACAAAGGTTTATTACAAAATTGTTTCTCACACAACGGTTTATTATTTAACTTATGCTTCATGAATAACAACAGATAACTAATTATTGAATATTTATGAAACTGTAATTCCCAGGCCGGTTCCGGTACGCGATTTAGGGCTTTCGTGGGGAGAGCACGAGGGCAGGTATTGACCACATAAAACAGTGTTCTACGCAGAAGGGGCATCTATACGGGTAAATAATAAACTGTTGTGTAGTAATTTGCAGCGATTAAAAAAAACCAATATTGTAATGTTTGTCGTTGGAACAACCCTAACTGTTTCAACCTTGAAAGGAAGTTAAATGTGCACGATCTGCTTGTGACAAGGAGTACTCTCAAATTGATCGATCCTGTTGTTAATCGAGGCGTTGACTCTGGCCCGGTAATCTGCGGCGGAGGGTTACAGGGATTATCCGGCCATCCGGTTATTAATATCCCCAATCTCAAACTGGTAGTCGATAAAGAGTTAACATGCCGTGGTCCTACTGATAATGTTGCGCCTATTACGGGCCACTGATTGAATTATATGGCCTGGGGGCCATAAGGGGCATAAGAGGATTGAATTATACTAGATGATACTGCTTACATTGAAGATACGTAAGTATATGAGACGGAAGTGATGGCAAGTAATATGCTACGCTACGGGTCCATAGTAAACACTTTTATACTCATTTTATGCTAGCTCTAACTTCTCAAACCCTTGTAAGCCATTCAACTGAAAATTACCATGTACACAGTTTTGTGATTTAGGGCACTTGGACTTGAGCTCCACAATGTTTGTTTAATAATTTATTACTTACTGTAATAATATCGCTGATTTTATCTACTTCATCAGATTCTTTGTTTACGTCATTGATCCTTGGTCAAATCATTCAAGCATTCTTACTTAAAAGCAACTATTCTATAGTCATGAATATAATGATCAACAGCATAGCTGTAGTAGAGAGCACCATAATTATTTTACTTTTAATTAAAAAAACATGGTTGTGATATTAGTTTTTAAGTTGAGTCCCTTAACAGATGTTTTGACCAAGGACCATAAACCCTGATGATGCAGAGAATGACTGCGAAATGTATAGATAGTAATTATTTAAAACTCTGTGGAACTGACATCTCCTACCACAAACGAAGTAGTGCAAAGAATCAAATAGGAGAGAACTTTAAAAGCTTGCTCAGAGAAGAAGCTTGCTTAGGAAGTTGCCTTCGCACCATATTATCTAGTAATTAAATTATCCTGTACCGCTGTGCGTTCTCGAAGTCATAAACGAAATTAGCGAGTTCTCTTCCGGTCTTAAATGACATTAACTCACGGGGAAACATACTCCCCGTGTTAAGCCAGGTTTTGTGGAAAAATCTCGTTTCACGAGTTGTCTACAACATTTCAATATGACTTCCAGCTCATCAAGAGCGTTCTTTCGTTTAGCCATGGAAATTTACTTCCACATTAATATTACGCAATATGTGCCTTCTTCTCCTTCCATACGTACAACACATTACGCGCTTGTGTCGGCAAGAGATCCAGAGACATCTTATTATGCATAGCACACCCAAGCGACATTTGAGGTACAACTGTACCCCAAGTATCCTAAATTTATGAAGAAATCACGATTGACTCCACTCTTTGTCTTTTACTAACGATTGAATCCACTTATGACTTCAACATGTATCTCGCTGATGTCCCACAGGTAAAAAATACTTCTGAAACTGACGAGAAATATTTGAAACTGGGGGTAATGTTTGAATCACGTAACCATCCAATGCTTTTCTCCATGATTGTGTTCATTGTTCATTTCTGTAATAGGTTCGATCGTTTCTACGAGCATCCTTTCTTCGCGAAGAAATTTTTTCTCACTTTGGCTCCTATCTGCGCCACTCAAATCAATCCTCTTTCTCTTAGGGCGAATTTATTGTTGTCCACCCTCCTTCCATTCAACTCTGGTATATCAGCTCACCTGCCTCTTACGTTCCTTCGTATAACAGCGCAACACTATGTTTTCATGAAATTAGACGGCGTTTCGATAATTAATTATGTTTTGGTTCCCATCAAAGTTACTAATATCGCTGAACTTCAAAAAGCCAAAGAAGGGAGCTGGAGAAGAACGAAGGAGGAACCATAATAGCAAAATTCTTGGACCGTTGCGTGAACTGTTTTATATACACAGCTTTCCAGTAGCTGATGAATAATTTCAACACCGGTGATAAGAAGCATCTAGAGCAACTGTGGAGTTGCTAAGTCCGTTATTCAAGCTTAGGATAAAAGGTGGGATGAAATGTTAATTCGAGATGGGATGAGAATTTTCCTTGGGAGTAAAACTTTTTGTAGTCACTTCTATACTCTTACTCTGCTGCCATTATTATCCATCAAAGTTGAAGGTGTATTTCAGATTACTTTAAGTTGGGAAACGTTGAAATTCGTTGCTTCAAACGTAGAAGTGCGGCAAATATGGGCAACCTAGGAACGCACTCGTTTTCGTAAAAAGTAATACATAAATTATTAATTCACGACTATCAGAAACTATTTGTTAATGATTCCAGCAACACTAAATATAGGAAGGATAGGTATTAGGTCGAGGGTATGGGCGGGGTGGTGAGGAACCGGCTCTCTAATAATCCAAATGACCTGAAGAATTTTCTTGGTGGTACTGAACACTAAGTACTTACATCCATCGCAGATCTCTATCGATAATTTACCTAGCAACGAATGTTTTTCCGAAATTACCTTCTCCACTTGAAAATTATGTTTAAATTACCCACTTGATTCCTTATGTGATTTGAATAAGCTCGTCCATAGTGTGAAACCTGAGCTGATCTGATTTACGCTCACGTTGACGATTTTTTCAATTCAGACTTTGAAAACTTACTGTAAACGAACGGCTGGTCGTATAATACGATGGGTGCTCACAGTATAGTGTACTTATAATGCGCGTTTCGTGTGAACCAACGTATTTCTATGGGGTAAACATTCTTCATGGTCTACAACTGGTATATTATTGAAGATGTAAATAAAAGGTGCAACTACTATAATATAGTGTTTCTAGTAGACCTATGATGAATGCGATGAGATAAATCTTTGTGTTGGAAGAGAAACAGACACCGACAGCTGACGGGGGAGGCCAAGATTTCACTGGAAGATAACTAAACAATGGGTACAGGTCCTCGGTGAGAAAACCACTGTCTGGCTTTGAAGGACCGGGTGAAAGGTCCTATATATCCCCTCTCTCATAGGTTCCATTCCCGTTTCTCATCTGAAATGATGAAAATTCATCAAACGTTTAGTTACTTACTGTATTAATCACCTTTTACACCGAAAAATATAATAAAATCCTGTTAATCATTCTCAGTGAATTAGAAAACTTGATACACACTGTGCACATTGATACATACGTACCTGTTTGCGTAGGTATTTATGATAGCTAAATAGATTCATCGTTCATGACCAAAAACCTGGTGGCGGTACCTTGCGGATCTTGTCGGTACTAGGACTGCGACATCGATGTTTCTTAGAAACAGGCATCAATGTCAATCAAAATCTGTAGACTCGATGTTTTTTATAACTAGTACGTAAAAATCTCTCGTTATGATGAGTAAGGTACTGCTTTTAAGATTGAATGAGCAAACTTTGATTCAAAATGAATGTCACTGAAGACCACCACAGATCCAACCTGCATGACCGCTGTACATTTCTCAGCTCCAGCAGAAGGTCCTAATGATGATGAAGGGCGAGGTGGAAGTACAAAAGGGGCACTCGAGGAGGGTTTAGAAGGGCGTAAAGCGCGCAGAAAGAAGTGACACTCATCACACTACGCTATTAAGGGACCTAAAGCCGGTTCCACTTCAGTATCAAAGAACACCGAGAAGGATGTGATGAAATTTGCACAGCACTGGAATTTGGAATGTTTATAAAACATGGGTCGATCTGAATGGATGCAGGTTATATTTAGAAAGACCTTAACTACTTATTATGGAAAACGCTGCAAATTATTACAAACTGGTTGATCATGTCCCTGTATAGATACGGAAATTATAACACCCCCGCCCCCCTTCTGCGTAACTCCCTGAATTCCTATTAGTGTAAGACCCTGATTTAGTAGGGTCGTTTTTTGTAGTGGACACCTTCATACCCAAGCACGCACACACACAGGACACAGGGACGTCAAAAACGCTGCAAAGTCCTTGTCACATGGGTTTATTATTCTACTGGACATACCTACACAAATGTTGGCTGTTTATTTATTGTTTCTTTCATGTCAAATCATTGAAATAGCTATTTCTGGTGGTTTCCACCAATTTTGGCCTCCAAAACTTGAATTAGGTAGGTACGCTCCTTTTTTTTTTTTTAAAGTATCTCTGATCATTGATAGTACCATTTAATCGTCTTGATCCACGTGTTGACACTTTTTCTTGTGTTATTCTACAAATTGATGGTGATTTCAGACGGTTTCCCAGGTTTTTGACTCATAAAAAATCACTTTTGGGAGCTAAACATCTGATACAACCTCAATTTTCCACTCTTCGGTCAAAATCGACTTCATATTCGGTCTTCTCGTCCCCAAAAACATGAAAAACGATACCTCAAAAGCTCATTTTACTAACATGTTACTAAAACACAAAAAGTACCTATTTGTATACACATTTTCACTCATAACTCCCCTGGGTATATTCCGATCGGGCTGAAAAGTTTCGGGACACAACTAGGGCCCAAATGGAGCATGTGTGCGAAAGAACGAATTTTTTAGACCGAAAATGGAGGCTGTACACGTGATACGGCGGACGGCGTACGGCGTACGGCGGATGGCGGACGGCGGACGGACATTGCATTTTTTGAATCTAGGCACCTTGAAACGGAAAACAAAAAATTTTGAGGGGGTGTTATAAAAATTTTTTGCTGAGCGAATACATAGGAGTATTATTCACAGAATAATAAACCAAAATGCCACCAGATTCGAGGTACAAGCTCTCTAACGTTCGGCAATTACAGTTACATAAATATGCATTTTTTCCACGGCCCCCATCACCTGCAACGCGCCATAACGGCCCGCCCGGTCAATTTTTAAATTGTGATGGTCGCTGAACCTATGTAGAAGGACTCGACATATTCCCCAATTTTCACATGATTTGGATGATTCATGTGGTCGTGAACAACAAACGTGTACCTCAGGTTGCAAGAGAGGTACCTACCTATCCAGTTCTTCCCACATACTATGGTTCAATCTAGTAACCATCATATACCTCGCTTATTGCCGAATCATAGTTAATGAAGTACATATTGCCTACAAAAAAATGTACGTGGTACATTTTTCTCAGAACGATTTTTGACTCACAAAATTATTTATTAATCGTTGTTACGGAACAATAACGTGACCCCGATTCGTTCTCAGCCTGTGACAATCCAAACCACGAAACGTCGAACTAGAGTCGTTAGCAGACAGTTTTAGGTGTAGGTGCAGAGGTTAGGCGGTAGGTCGGACTGGGGTGGGCAGCCAGTGTGGAAAGACTAGCCAACCGTTGAATGATTTCCATCCGGCCCTCTGGCAGCTTCCCGGACCTCAATGAGACCTACAGACAGACTCCTCATCACCCGTTCACAAAGTTCCTAGTGAATCTGTATAGCGGTATTATTAGCCTCACCTCTGAGTAGCCGAAGAGCTTCATAGAGTCCTACTTGGACCCTACCAATAGCCTCTGAATGTGGTATTAGGATGGCTCTGTGGTTGGCGTGGAGGAGTATTTTGCCCTAGAAGTCTCTCTTTTACCTATCTTTTACCAATTTTCTCAGTACTCGGCCCCAATGCTGCAGATAGAAGCAAACCTCATGAAATATCACCTACTAGTTGCATGTATGAGGAGCAACCCAATCAATCAGCACACATAACTCACTGTGGCCAGTATAGTTGGACATGTGGTAGTCGGACATTTGCTCATTACTAAGAAATTTGATTCGAAATTTGATTTGATTTGATTCTTGTGTTCATAAGGTTTCCGTCCAAAAATCGAACGAACAGTTCTTGGCGTTTACCAATTGGTGGATTCCATTTGGAGGCTGTCTGGGGAATGCCTCAAGCTACTTACCATCCAATATTTTGGTCAATTCGGCTGGTTTCTGCAAGTTAAGCACATCCATTCACCCATGCTTCGATGAAAATAAATTAGCAAATTTTTACAAAAAATTACTGGAACCTACTATGGGAGTTCAATGATTTTTTTTAAAGACCAACCAGAATTTATAATTAATATGACTCCTTCAATTGGTATGTTGTTATCATCATGTTGTCAAATGTTATTGATGCTACAGAGGAAATTCAAGCCGACTGATAGATTGAGTTTCTGAAGTTCAACTGTGGTTGTGGGTTTCCACTTTACCAGGCTTCCTTCCAATCACGCCGGATACACCAGTAATGAACAAAGAAGTTCTCTAGTACGAACAATAAACTTTTACGGAGAAGTTCGTATCGATCTCGTGGCTGTTATTAGCAACCTACATAGGTAACATGGCTTAGTGTGTATTTTTTTTTTTTGTTTTGCGGAGTTGGGGAAAATCATGTATTCTCTATGCACAAGTTTTATAGTCTCCAGGAACACATCGCAACGTGACATGTCGAAATGAAGGAGTTGAAGGACAGGCGAGACTCCGCGAGTAAGGCACGTCGTGTAGGGCGTAAGAATTGTCCACATTCCACAACAAAGTGTATCTGTTACTTAGAACGACTTGTAGCTACAGTTCCTAACAATCAAATGTTTTTCGCCTTATTTGGCATTTTGTATCGTGAGCCGGTGTGTTCGGCTTACGACATGGCGGGTGAGTTGGATGAGGATGAAGTTGGATGAGGGTTGGAGGAAGGATGTGCTCCGTAGGAGTCTTTTGCTAACGCCCCGCGGTTTTCAGCACAACAGGCGTTAGTTGGAGAGGAGGTTAGCTCCCCGTGGTGTTCACCACAGCAGGTGCTAGAGGTAGTTACTCCCCGCGGTTTTCACCAAAGCAGTTACTAGAGGAGAGGAAGGTATCCCGCGGTTTTCACCACAGCAGACACCGGGAAGATGGAGGCTAAAACCCCGCGGTTTTCACCACAGCATACGCTGGGAGGAAGAGAAAGACTACCTCGCGGTTTTCACCACAGCGAGTATTCAAGAGGGAGCAGCCCGTGGTTTTCACCACAGCAGGTGCGAGGAAGGGTCGGAGAGAGTGAGAGAGAGGTAGAGAGAGAGAGAGAGAGTGTGTGAAAGGGGGGGTGGCAAGTCGAGGTTTGGTCGGTCGAATGAGGAGCTGGGCTAGCGGGGCTGCTTATAAAGGCCCTTTTCCACCCGTCCCCCGTCCACAATCGGCCGTTATGACCGTTGAGGGGCGATGGCGGTTGATGGAAGCTACCCTTCTCCTACTTTCCCCTTGGCGGGGACCAGCTCGTCGTTCCCTTCGTTTATTTGGTTAAATCTTTCGATATTACATAGGAGTGGTTAATGCAGAGATTTGGGGGGAACTACGACAGTTCATTTCCTCACGCATGCAGCAGTGTGCTCCTCTTTTATCGCCCACAATGTTGGATCACTGGAGACCTCTTCGTGAGGAGAAGTAGAATTCGGCAACTGATAGTCGTGAAACCCAGGGTTGTCTGTTACAGATGCAACAGGAGTATAACAAACACGACAAACTTGTGACATCCAATGCTATGGAGCTACCTCCCCCTGCTAAACTCGATCGGTTCTCGGGAAACTGGTGATTTTAATTTTTATTATTTTTATTTTCGAGCATTGCAGCTCCCTTGCTTATGTTTTCACTATTTTGAAGAACAGTGTAGTGTAGCATGGTTCGCAAAAGAATTGGTAGCACTGGTTCTTTACATTAAAAGTAATCTGTACCTGATACTCCCCTCTTCTCAAATAATACTGAGGGGGAAACCTATCATTTCTACTCACATCGGAACCTCCTGAGTAGAAGTGGTTACCGGCTTATTGCCACGAGTATACAAGTCTAATAATGACTGAGATTGTTCTAAGCGGAATAAAACATTTCAATCAAGTATAAACCACGGCCAGGTTGGGACGTCAGTTGACAAAACGCGGTAACACTGACGGGCGCCCACAGTCATACATCATCCACTCGACGACTTTCAACCAGAAGGTACGAGAGAAACAGCCCCCCCACTTCCCTCTGACCACCTTGAAGTTGATAAATGAGGGTTAATTCATGCAGTATCAACGAGCCCCGAAGCCGGGGATGTACAACAACTCGCACATTTACGCGCGAGCACGTTCATTCATAAATTATCTGATAACGACGAAAACACTGGCCGGACAATTGCAATAATAAATTCGGGCTCAGGTGCGGCGTAACAAACAATTTTTGGGTTAGGTATTAATAATTAACTCAAACCATGGTGGTAAAACATACTGAAACGTTAACAATCTCCAAGACGCTGAAAAATCCATCCACAGCGGATTATTATGCTCAGTATAATAGCACAAACAGTCTGTCTGTATCATTATTCTGTAAGCAATAGCATTGTACTGTTCATAACTATTCAACGAACGGCAGAAGAGAGCTGAAATTTGAGGGTAGGTGCGGGTTGGCCCCCGCTTGGTCCCTCATGATGGACACTCTCTTCTTTAAGCTATGCGCAACAGTTAACCAGAAAAAAACACGTACTTTGTGGCCAAATTATAGGGTAGTTGGGAAACGACCCACTGGTAGTCTTATGAAATCTCCGGCCATGTTTCATGCATTTACAATATAACCGAAAATTTAGCGTGGTACTGAACACTTGGTAGGTCTAGGTACCTACCTACAAACTCTTTATCGTCAAGTAGTACCTAGCAAACATTTTAAAATCCCCGTATTTCATATTTCCGTATGTATTTGCCTATAATTATTCATCCCCATTCATTCATTCCCTTCTGGATCAAACTTTAAACAAATTGCGGTTGAATCTACACCCCAGTCTACCCTGAAGTCCCAAGTACTCCGGGGGACAGCTGCTGGACACCCGGCGATTCGCAGGTGGACACCCGAAAGTGAAAGTAAGATTGAGCGTACGAACGAGGACACCCGGCGTGACTCGACACTGACCACTGGACACCCGGCAATAACAATGAGGCTACGTTATCGCAGAGATTGCGAGAGCTGGACAATAAATTGTATCAGTTAGTTGCTTAAGTTTATTTAATCGGGATGGATGTGTACGTGGCTGGTGGTAGTCGTTGCGGGAAGGACGTAATCTTGCGGGACGAATTCAAATTTGTATTTCAAAAAACCTTGAAGTGTGGGGAAAAGAGGTGGTTGTGCGCTGATCGAAAGGTGTTCAAGTGCAAGTCCTATTTGAGGACGGATTTTGATGGACAAGTTGTTTTTGCGCAAGATCAACATGATCACGAGAAGACCGATCATGAGTTTGAAAGGGTCGTGATCAGGACAGCTGTAAAAAGAAAAGCCAAGGAGGACACGGCAACACCACCGAGAAAGGTAGGGTTAAATTGTAAATAACCGAGTAAGTGGATCAAATAGTGTAGCAATTTACAATAATAATAATAATTAATACGTTCAAGTGGGAAGGAAAATTTGTTGTGGCCCGGGTGTCCAATGGTCATTCGACAAAACTGTTGGGTGTCCTGCGTAACTTTGGCCGGGTGTCCTCGTGCCTTTTTTTCGGGCCGCGGGTGTCCAGCTGCGGAACCCCAGTACTCCAACTAAGTCCTATCCACCCGAATGTTTGCCCAAAAGTAGGTAGATATTTGTAACAGAAGTCTGTGTAAGTACCTACCTATCTATCTGTTGGAAGAGGTCGGTGTTGACGAAATGCAAATACGTAATGTTTTCACTCCTGCCACTTGAATTGAACCATGTTGTTTTACTTACAATCGACGTAACAATTTTACTTAATTTGTATTCAATTTGAAAAGTTTAATTGAGAAAATTAAAGAGTTCACCCAATTGCCGAACGTCAGTGTAGCTTCTTACTTAGACTCGAGCGACATTTGAAGGTGTATATTTA
Source organism: Leptopterna dolabrata (assembly GCA_954871275.1). NCBI lineage: Eukaryota > Metazoa > Arthropoda > Insecta > Hemiptera > Miridae > Leptopterna > Leptopterna dolabrata. The sequence continues at coordinate 24,216,952 of OX940980.1, forward strand.
TATGTTTGATGGTACATATGTGTGAAATGTGTGCATGGCTGTACCGCGAAAAGTGGCCCTTGGAACCGTCGTAAAAATCTCAAATTTTGACAATTATATAAGTACTCCTTGGGCCCCCAGAATTTGCTGTGTAGTTTTTGGTGTCTCGACGACACCCACCGTGGCGCCGCAAGAACCGAAACACCGGTAATAATGGGATCTTACGACTTCATATTTTCAGGATATACACTGTCAGGTATCGGTATATAGATTTTGGTACTAAGACGAGGCCAGTTAGTGGCGCCAAAAAATACAAAAACAGCTAATTTTTCGTAGTTATGCTTTGTTCGTTTTACTGGAGTTACGTGAGGCTACTGGTCAGCGGACACACTAATTATTGTTATGTAGGTAGTCATCATTCCGTGGTCAGAAGTGTTGGGGGAGGAACAGTTTGTCGTGTAGTCTACAGCCTGCTGTTCTGGATGTTTTGTTGAGGGTTCCAGCACGTTGGCTGATCTCATACAGAACTCGCTGTATTTTTCATTAAAAGTGTAAAGGATATTTTCATTCTGTTTCATGTAAAATTAAGTAACTGAGGATTCTGAGTGAATCTAGGCTATTCTGTGCGAAAATCTTCGACCTCAATTTTTTCAATGAACTTTTGAAGCTTTCGAATTTCACCTTTCATCGTTTCCCGGTCGCCATTTCCATTTCGATGCCTCATCATTCAACTGAACGGCACTTATCTATGGAATATCGTACGCGTGATGGGCGGCCGAATCGATGTTGAAGTCATTTGTAGGTTTATCTAATGACAAATCAATCTGATATGACTTTTTATTGGTCATCTAAAATCCATTGGAGGCGACCCACGTTTCAACTGTATCAGAAACACGAAAGCGAATACCGGCATTATTTATACAGTGGTTTCAGCTTGATACCGCCATCATACTGAATATAGCAGAGTTCAGTAAACTTGATGTAACAAACACGACATTGTCAGGTGTCGAACGAAAGCAAAAATCCAATAATTTTGATGGTTCCGTCCACCACCATTTTGGTTCCGTCCCCCTAAGCTAGAAGTTAGAAAACTTCCCATTGTAGTGCTTGATGAAGGCTGAAATTTAATTGGACACGAGTTCAACAGCTGATGAACAACTACAGCTCATGGATGACCTGGAACTTAGGGAGAACTGCGTTGGTACTGTGACGTTACTATACTGTGACGTCGTGACCTGGAGGGAAGTAGAGCTAATAAAAATTTGATAATTCAAGAGAACGATGAATTATTTCATGGTATATAATGTCCGTTTAATGTTTCGGAACATTTAGTGGAAAATACCAACGCGAAATCATTTTAATGTGAATTCACTGTGCACTCAACTTGGGCACCAGCTGGAAGCGCTGTGGAAGGGATCCAATCTTCACTGTCCAGATGTAGGAGATGTGGTCGGGGGGGGGGGGGGGGGGTGAAGAATGGATAAGTGTATTGATGAAGCAGATATTGAGTAGATAAATTGAAGAAGAAATCGGTTGAAATTAAATCAGAAGTCTGTGAAGAGTTTTAACAGTAGAAATAACAGTGAGCATTCAGTCCTCATTCCAGGGAAAACCATCAGCGGACAAAGCTTGGATAAGAAGCCGCCATTCTTCTAGTTTGTCTTTCCTTGTTTCTGGAGGGGCGACTTCACTGACGTGGGTAATCTAGTTGATTCTTATTTTCTCTCCTCACCCACCCGGTATCGGTCATTCGACCTTAGCGACAGAAACCGGGCCGGGTTCGTCAGAGTCCGCAAGGGACAAGAGAGTGCTAGGAGCTTCTCCTGGGCTCATCTGTTGTCTGTCCTGTCTGTTATCTGAGATATCTCCAAAAATGTTGTGGACAATTTCTGAGCGATAAAAACAAATAAGTTGCACATACCTATGAGTTTATAGCAACAAATGGTTGTATCTAAGTGAACATAATTATTCAATTCAATTATTTTTGACATTTTATGTCTTTACTTTGGCACATGGACCCGAAAAGCGTTATACGAAACCGTTATACGATACCGGTAAACAAAAGCGTTACAGTGAGTAGTAATGGAGACTAAACAAGGGAAGGACGGCGGGATGCCGGTTTCTAACCGACCATTCTGATGATTTTCGCTTACAACCGATTCGTTTCTACGGAACTTCATGTTTGCCATTTTTCATCGTACAAAAATCGTTCACCACTCGTTGGAATCGTGTGATTTTATTGAACATTTTCTTGTTAACCGCACCCCCGTACCTGGCGCGGTAGCTGAGCTGAGCATGATGAAAAAACGCTGCAAAGTCCTTGGACATGGGTTTATTATTCTACTGGACATGCCTACAGAAATATTGGCTGTTCATTTATTGTTTATTTCAGGTGAAATAATTTAAATAGCTATTTCTGATAGTTTCGACCATTTTTGGCCTCTAAAACACGAATTAGGTACGCTCCTTTTTTTTTCAATTTGTCTTTGATAATTGCTTGTGTCATTTAATCGTCTTGATCCACGTGTTGATACTTTTTTTAGTGTTATTCTGCAAATTGATGGTGATTTCAGACGATTTCCCTGGTTTTTGACTCATAAAAAATCAATTTTGGGAGCTGAACATCTGGTACAACCTCGATTTTCCACTCTTTGGTCAAAATCGACTTCATATTCGGTCTTCTCGTCCCCAAAAACATGAAAAACGATACCTCAAAAGCTCATTTTACTAACATGTTGCTAAAACGCAAAAAGTACCTATTTTTACACACATTTTCACTCATAACACCCCTGGATATATTCCGATCGGGCTGAAAAGTTTCGGGACACAACTAGGGCCCAAATGGAGCATGTTTGCGAAAGAACGAATTTTTTAGGCCAAAAATGAAGCCTGTACACGTGATACGGCGGACGGCGGACGGCGGACGGCGTACGGCGGACGGACATTGCATTTTTTGAATCTACGCACCTTGAAACGGAAAAGAAAAAATGTTGAGGGGGTGTTATAAAAATGTTTTGCTGAGCGAATACATAGGTGTATTATTCACAGAATAATAAACCAAAAAAGGCGGGTAAACAAGGTAGTCAGCAACAGACTAGTGAAGAAAGTCATTACTTACTAGAATCGAATGTGGTAACCTTGCACCACCATGTAACCCGGATCGTGGTAATCTTGCAACCCGTAAATGATACCGTCAATTATCCCTAAATTCCCATTGGGACATAAAATGTCCCAACGTGTTGCAGACTCGTATGCAAGCGTTTAAGAAGTTTGTTATTATTACTACCTGCCTATCAACAAAATCCAAAATCAGCCATCATTCTTCAAATGAAATAATATCTCGGAATAACCAACTCGATTTCGTACAGCCTTACGTTATTATTATAAGCTGTTCCCTAGCAGTAATATCTGGGCTGGTTATACCGTTTCATTCACGATCATGTTGACGAAGTTGTTCGGTGCAACTTGAGGGTCTTAATGAGAAAGAACGGCTGGACGTACAGTGCTCCGGGTGGTTTCAAAATTTTCTCGAGTTCGAGATCGACTTATAAACATGAAAAATTCGACTTAGAGATGGCTGACAGTTCGCGGACCAACTAGTTTCTTCTTTTTTTTTCATAAGATCATAACTTGTCATTAGATAACTAGGTACTGTTTCCACAGAATTCATTACCCAAAGAAAATTCGGGTATCTGTCCGCCAGATTATAGGTTGTTACCTACCGGACAAATAAACGAGATGCACTTCAGAGAGATTTTTGAGAGATGTCAAATTAATATTGTCTGTATGTACTTGTCTGTAATAACTGTATGTACTGTACTTGTCTGTAATAACAGCTAGGTATCGCTAGGAGCTTCTCCTCGTCTTATCTGTGAAAATTGATTACCCAAACAAAATTCGCGCGTTTGTCCGCCAGAAATTATAGGCAGGTACCTACCGGACAAATAAACGAAATGCATTTGAGAGAGATTTTTGAGAGATTTCAAATTAATATCGCCTGTATTTACCTATTAGATAATACTGTAATAATAGGTAGATAGCAAATTTGTAGTGGTTTGAAATGAATTGACCAGGCTCGGCCCTTAGTGAACACAGCTGTTTTCCCTAGCCGAGAACCCCGGTTTCTGTCCCTAAGGTCGACTGTATCGTTCCACCACCCTCCAGTCCATATGAGATCGTACTGTCACAGTACCTACATAGTAGCAGGCCCTGATTTACAAACGGGCCAACTGGGCATTTGCTCAGAGCGCCAGTTTCGATGGAAATGGAAGACTTTTTTTTTTTTTTTAACAATTCGTATAGTACCTACGTGTTTAAATTGATCTTGAACCAAGGAATTTTTTGAGACCGCCCGGTGAATTGTACGACCAGCCGTTTGTTTGCACCGAAAAGCTTCGTCAACATGATCGCGAATCAAATGGTAGATATAATAAGCCAGGAATAATAATTGCTAGGAAGCACCTGATTATAATCACGGAAAGCTGTATAAAGTCGAGTTGGTTGTTCTGTTATATTATTTCATTTGAAAACTGATGGATCTATTGGACTTTGTTGATAGGTACCTACTTTTGCATCTTGAACAAACGTTATGCTTCATGAATAAATACAAATAATATTAATATTATTGAATTATTGAATCCCTCGCATTTTTATGAAACTGTAATTCCCGGGCCAGCTCCAGTACTCGATTTAGGGCTTTCCTGGGAGGAGCTCGAGGGTAGGTATTGACCATAGAAAACAGTGATACACGCAGAAGGGGCATCTATACAGGTAAATAATAAACCGTTGTGTAATAATTTGCCGCGGGTTTTTTATTCTGTTGTTTCTATTTTTGGTAGAAAATTAAATTTGATAGAAAAGAGTGCTGCTACGGACAGAGTCAAGGGCGCTTGAAAATATCCGGCCTAAAACCAAATTTAAAGCTCATTTAACTATAACTCATGATTTATTAACGGTAGTTATAAAAGCTGTATCAAAATACAACCCATTATTTATTAAATAAGAAAAAACAGCAGGAATAAGAAGAACAGCAGGAGTGTCAAATAAACATTAGTATTTAATTGCATGATGTTCTGTTTTTAAACTGATCTTAAATAGAATAAGAATAAATTAATATGCTTGAATTTGTAAAATCTTATGATGTTTGTGGAACTAAAGTGGGGGGGGGGGGGGTTACCTGCTCAGGGTGCTAGCTACCTGAAATCGAGGCCTGCATAAGAGTGACCTGGACTAGACTATAACCCTTCTGGCCATCCGTACAGAGAATAATTAATCTTTGAGGGAGAATTTGCAACGTTTTACATAGGGCTACATTTTGATGACAAAACTGTCACTAGCAGGCTGGTATAAGTCTGAGAAACAAGCAGCTTACTATGACAGGCCTTGTGAAAAGTACTTCAATTTCCACTTTACCGCGGATTTGGACAGCTTTTAAAATGTGAATAGTTTTCAAGTGCATCAGTCTACTTGCACATGTAGCAACAGTTCTGTTGCTACATGCCAGTCTTGGTCACTGAAACAGGACAATAGTACGATGGAGAATAAAAGTGTATACTTAATAGGGATTACTGGAAACCTACCAGACACAGGAATGTTCAAACACGGAGCTCATGCCTTGTATTATATTATTTTTTTTTTAAGAAAAAAATATATATGTCGTTACCTGGAGATTGAAGTGTACATTAAATTGAAAACAACGCCTGCAGCTGGATCGAGCCGCTCTGATTGGATAAGCTATCTCCCATAATGCACTCCGATGAGAGAGGCTCGATCCAGATGCAGGCGTCGTTTTCAGTTGAAAGTACACTCTTCAATCTCCACGCAACGACATATATATATATATAGCTTCCACGGAAGCGTAAGTTTTGTTTTTGCTTTTGAGAGGAAAAAATTGGTTTGTCTCCAAAACCGAAAGTTCCACTCACGTTTCAAAGTTTTGGTGCCTTCTGAACAAATATGATTCGATGTTTGACTGCTGGGTGAGTCCGCAAATCCTTACCACCCGCATTAAAATTTTTGCTCAATTGCTTGGGAACCCTATGTACCCCTTTGAATTTCAGGACGAACGGATCATTGGTATGGCAGTTGCCCTTAGCAGGTAATCCAGGTATTTTTGTGAATAAATTGATATTTATCCAAGTGGATATTTATATTATGGATAAATATTATATTATATAATATAGGTACCTATTATATATTACATTGGGAGTGTAACCCAAATATATAGCAAAACTTTGCAAGTTGGAAGCCAGTTTATACAGCGTCAAACCCTCTTCTGACAACGTGTTAACACCCTTGCCTTAGCCGCTCATTCTTGTTTGGGAAATTACAGAGGTTAGGGAAGATTGGTTGTCAGACTTCACCCTCATCACACCCTCTCTTCATTGATGTATCTAATGAAAACCACTTGTTACACTGAATCATCAATCATGACGTCATCTAACTAATTAACGTTGTGCGTGTTGCCAGTGATTAGTATATTGTATACGGAAGCGAGTTAGTCATCATAGGTACATCAATTACATCTAAACTGAGCTGAGAACTCTTCGGTAAGAAGTAAACCACTCGTGGAAACCGATTTCAAATAAAAACGGAGCAAATGAAACGTTACCTATATATTTCCAAACCACCGTCAGTAACAAACATTAATTGAAGGTATATTAGGATCAGAGCTAATGCAGTCCACAAGCGAAAGGAGGACGATTGTGATTGGCGGTTGTAGTGAAAGGAATCAGTGAGAAGGGGAGGGCTAAGTGAAAGGAATCTTTGGAGGGAGAAAGGACGGAAGGAACCGAGCTGTTACGAAACTGAATGCCATAATACAGGATACACACCACCAAACTCCATCCAACCAAGTACTGGGGGGGGGGGGGGGCTTGGTGGGCTTTGAGGAATTACACCTTTCAAACATTCACTCAACCTATCACTCTTGATTATTTCGAACTTTGCAGTTCATCCAATATGATCTGAGGAGGAATGTGGAAGCTCAATCAATTGTCCATCTGCTGAATTAAAACTGAAGCCTCGACTAGATCCGTTCAACTAACTTGCAAAGACAGAATCGCCTTTATCCCTAAAATCCTTTCCATGCTCTTTTATTCTTTCTCTAAAATTCCTACCAGTTTAACACAAGTCCATAAGAACACTTATACTTCTTCGTTGGCATTACACCCCGAGGTGGGGCCTAGTCTGCCTCTCAACCTTCTTCCAGTCCTCTCGCCTCGCAGTTTGTGTTGTCCAGTTCCGGTAACCAGATCGTGCAACGTTTTGTCCGACTTTGTCAGTCCACAGCAGCCGTGATCTTCCTCGCCCTCGGGTACCTACCGGTTTCCCACGAAACACTTTCCTGACGGGGCTGCCCTCTGCCTTCGAACAACATGACCAGCCCAGTGGAGACGGCAGAGTTCAATGAATTTGGAACATATTATATATCCTTTAGACAGCTCCTCCTCACTACTAGCACAGATGGCTCCAAACATCTTTCATTCAAAAATCCTGTGTCTTCTCCTTGATTACCCAGTGTCCAAGTTTCGGCAAGGCTTGTCAGAACTGAACGAATCAAGGTTCGATACTGTACACATTTGACTCTGTGGGTCAGGAGGCGTGACCTTTCTCTCCCCTCGTGCAACAAATTCAATCGGGTCGGTTGCAGTTCCCCGGAGCGAGAGCGACCTTTCTAATCCAACATATCAACTCCGCTTGTTTACATTTCACTAATGTGGTAGGAGTAGGACAGCTCCACCGGCCACCTGTTTATTGTCGGAACTGGGGTTGAGGTTTCAGCCAAGCGAAGTAATGGCTGATTTTGAGGAGAGCATTCACAGTGCTGTCAACGACATATTCATTCTCGGATAGAGTGATCTCAGGCTGCAGGTTTCTCCTGACGCAGGCATGGTGGAGGCGTATCCAACAACTTGGCCTCAGTACTGTGACAGAGTGTAACAGTCGTGGTGGACCCTCGAGAGTCCCCCTCCTACACCAGCGAGATTATCACCGGTTAAGAAGGGATATCGATTAGGCTTTCGCCCTACGACCCCGTCTCCACCAGACCAAAAAACGACTCGAGAACAGCCACACTGTTGCACTCCTCCCCACGACATACTTCTGGGTAGCAGAAGTTAAAGAGGGAAAAGGGGGAATGAAAAGTAGTATGAAGTTCTGGTTTAGGAAACGACATCTGAACAACTTCAAGGTGTCTAACCTCCATCGTAATGGTACTACCTCAATAATATTTACTGGTGGAGGACAAAGCTCCTACATACGAGGGTTGGTGGATAACGTTGTCAGAGGTTGTTGCCCAGTGAATTGAGCTCATCTGGGCAACCTCTATCGTTAGGATGGAACAACTATTGGGACTTATAAATTGGGACATGGCATCAATCGCCTTCAAATGAGCTCAATATGTTTTAATTATACTGACGCTCTAAAGGGGGGAATGGGGGTGAGGAAACCAATAGATGTATGCATTATCAAAGGGACAGGTTGTTAGTAAAGGAATCCTTCTGGGAAACCTTTGGGCTTATCCTTCTGGAAAGTTGGATGGATTATGGTGAGTTGCTCAGCGCATACTACCAAACCACGCTCTGCTACTATGTCACCCTGTGGTGGTGGACCCTCGAGAGTCCCCTTCCTAGACCAGCGAGATTATCACCGGTTAAGAACGGATATCGATTAGGCTTCCCCCCCCAACGACCCCGTCTCCATCGGACCAAAAAACTACTCGAGAACAGCCACACTGTTACAGTACTGAGTACAGCACACAAGGAGAAATCAGGGACTGGTTACGTCTTGTTTTCGGATTACCCTTTTTGCCAGCAGATGAGGTTGAAGACGCTTATGTCGAACAACTCATGACTGAGATACCGCAACACGACACTCACTCTTTCTGTCGATTACTTGGCCGATAATTACGTCTGCGCAGACTCCAAGTTTCATCGTACTCTATGGGCAGCGGCAGAAATATCTTCAGAACGTACGCCCAACTCTTGTGAGTCTTTTCACTCCAAATTTAATCGCAGCTTCACATCTTCACATATATTTGCTCGTGGAAGTTTTGAAAAAAAATGCAAATTGATAGCATTCTCATAATCAATGGCTCACACCAAACAAAGAAGTCTGCGAACTGCACATTCAGGAACCAAAAACGTAAAATAGGACTTCATATTCAAGACTACGCTGACAGAAAAATTACCAGAGCTACGTTTTTGCTAAGAACCTCCAAGTGAATTGACCTCCGTGACCCCCTTTTTTCCGACGATACACTCACTTCTTAGTGAGAAATATGTGACGTTTAGATGTGATAGGTATTATGGTACGTGACGATTGATGATAAATGATGATATATATAATATTAATATTCTATAATATGTGAATCGTATGAATATACGACAATTTCACTGTATTTTTTTCTCTTTTCCTTCTCTATGTTTGTGGTAGGTGTTCCTTTATCTACAGTCCTTTCTCTTTTTTGGCAAGGCCGGGGGAGTTGCAAACCGTTGGAGCTGCAACACTGCCATTCAATCCACTACAGGTCGAGTGCAACACGCTGGAGTGTAAGTTGGCGGTGAGATCTCGGACAGTCGCTTCATCGAGAGCTAACGTTTTCGTTTCCCCCCACATCAATGAAGTCGTCTCAAAAGGAATGAAGATGCCGGGATTCCTGAAAAGAAGTAGAAGTGAATTTACTGACCGCTGCACTGAGGCTGTTATCCGTTTCTCTCGTCCGACCGTCCGCTTAATACGCCCCCTCCGTCTGGCTGCCGATTTACCGAGGATTCTTACGGCAGCGTCGTCTCATTCAAGAAGGCCCACAACTTCATTTAGGACAGAGCAGTCACTGAAAACAATCTCCCCTCCTTAGAGAGCCGTCGGTGACAGTACGACCTTACGTTCCTCCATAATCTCCTATCGTTTCGGCTGGATTGTGAGTTCCTGGTGTCCCTGTTAGGTATTTATGCCCCCAACTTACCGGTTCCGGGACAGAATATTTTTCACATCAACAACTACAGAACCACATTTGTGTACCTTCAGAACTACATTTGCGTTTCTTTTTGCCATTATAGCTACCTACTGCTTGAACATTCAATGCATGATATTAATTTGTAGTGGCGAATAGGTACCAAGAGCTCTGATTATCTGTACAGAGAGCTGTGATCTGGAACACAAGGGTGTTCTATACAAAATAATAAACCGTTCTATAGGGATTTGCAGCGTGTTTTTTTTTAAACATTCATTCCTAATTTATTTTCAATGGTTTAGCAACTTGTTTATAATTACTTCGTAAATTGGCTTTCGCCGTACCGTGTAATAAAACCAATGAATGTACACTTCTTCCAAAGCATTCAGGTACGAACTGGAAAAGCTTTGAATGTTGACAGGCACTTTTGCAACTTGAACAAATTTGGTTTTGTGTCTGACTGTCCGCAAACCCTCGCCACACGCATAACTTCCTCAATTCGAATCCGATTTTGACGAAATTTGTGGGTTCGGCCCCAGATGGTCCCGTGCGAACTGCATCAACGATCGCATCACTGGTATGGCCAGTACGCATGCGCAAACGCGAAAGCCGAGGTACTCAACTTCGCACGAACCTTTGGTCCGATTTTGATGAAATTTTCAGGAACGTTTCTTCGAACTACGCGGGGGAATTTTCTTTCAACTTCTCCTTAACTACACGTCACTTTTGAATCATATGCATAACAACAAATAATTATTATAGTTGCAAATAATTGGCGAATCCACCGCATATTTATGAAACTGCATTTGCCCGGCCCACTCCAGTACTCGAAGTATTGAACCACGCAGAAGGGACATCTATGGAGGTAAATAATAAACCGTTGTGTATAATTTACAGCGTTTTTGGTTTATTATTCTGTGAATAATACACCTATGTAATCGCTCAGCAAAACATTTTTATAACACCCCTTCAAAATTTTTTCTTTTACGTTTCAAGGTGTGTAGATTCCAAAAATGCAATGTCCGTCCGCCGTACGCCGTCCGTCATATCATGTGTACCGGCTTCATTTTTGGTCTAAAAAGTCGTTCTTTCGCACACATGCTCCATTTGGGCCCTAGTTGTGTCCCGAAACATTTCAGCCCGATCGGAATATACCCAGGGGTGTTATGAGTGAAAATGTGTATAAAAATATGTACGTTTTGTGTTTTAGTAACGTGTTAGTAAAATGAGCTTTTGAGATATCGTTTTCCATGTTTTTGGGGACGAGGAGACCGAATGTGAAGTCGATTTTGACCATAAGTGGAAAATTGAGGTTCTACCAAATGTTCAGCTCCCAAAATTGATTTTTTATGAGACAAAAACCTGGGAAATCGTCTGAAATCACCATCAATTTGTATAATAACACTACAAGAATTGTCAACACGTGGATCAAGACGATTAAATCACTACTGATGATCAAAAATAATTTGAAAAAAAAGGAGCGTATACCTAATTTGTGTTTTGGGGGCCAAAATTGGCGAAAACCACCAGAAATAGCTATTTCAATAATTGCACATGAAAGAAACACTAAATGAGCAGCCAGCATTTCTGTAGGTATGTCCAGTAGAATAATAAACCCATGTGACAAGGACTTTGCAGGGTTTTCTACAATAAAGTTCTGTTCACTTATCGCTGCAGATCACACTGGCAGCTGCCCAATAGCTGATTATGTACTGAGTCTTATGTAATTATTATATATACTTATTTGTATATACTATTTTGGGTACATTCAGGTACCATATTATTATTATTATTATTACTACTAATTTTTTAATTTTTTTAATTTACCTACTTATTTTTTTTTAATTTAATTTTCATGATCTGTTAGCCATCCTAAATTATGAAAATATATGTACCAATTACGTATTACCTGAATTTTTTGTACTTCTCATATTTCATTTATGTTAGCATACAACCTCCTAGTTGCACGTAAATTTTACCACACCTAGAAAACATGTTTACATGTACCGTTGTGTATAATTTGAATACCTTTACATTTAGGCTTTACATGTTGAGGTGTTAATTAATCTCACTAATCGCTGGTACTTGATCAGACGTTGATGCTATCCACGGATCTGGTATGTCTGACTTGCCTAAATAATTATTTAATTATTGTTTCATCTTTAAACCGCTGATTGCAGCTATTCATGGATTTGATATCAGTGGTTTAAAGATTAAACAATAATAAAATAATTATTTAAACATGACGTCATGCGGCAGAGCTGTGGCCTCTATTGAGGTTATCCAAACTTGATCTTTGTAGTGGGTAACCTGTGGGTCCAAGGGGGCCATGCGAACATGTTAATGCATCAGTCCAATATACCTTTTGTATTGTGTATATTATGTGTATCCAGTTATATAAAATCATGTGATGCATGATACGTGATCAGCAGGTAAGTTGTGGCCTCCATTGGATGAATACACTGTTGAACTTGAGCCTCATGGAGGCTGCTCAACGTCTGATTGCGTGCTGACGTGCCTCACATGTTGGGGGTATTTACATGTTATGTACCTGATTGCGGGGACGATCCCTTCTGTTTGGACTTCCTGGGGTAGATGACGGCGATGTGGCTCTGTCCACAACCCATAATCTTCACTACGCACCGCCCATCTCGGTAGAGAACAACACTCCCACCAAACCACACACTTAACTCGCGACTTAACTCGGCGGATCCCTCCGCTGGAAACGGAGAGACGCGAGTTATTGACGCTTGGCACCCGAAACTCGGGAGTTGAACGGGGCGTAGATACGATTTGGACGCTCGGCGTATCGGAGGGGGAACAGTTTCACAGATGACACCGCCTTGGAGTGTGCACGGGGGAGAACTGCGCGCGCAACCTTTCCAGGTTTTCGGACGAGTGTGCGTGCGTGCGGCAGAGCGGGGAACGCGGAGCCTACTGACGGTTTTCCCGAGGTCCCGGCAGAAGCGCCTTCACTGAGGGGGGGGGGGGGGGGGGGGGGGAGGGTGCACGTCCTCCCACGGTCCCCGCCTCCGCCCACACGACGCCCGTATTTTCGCCCTTCTCTTCTCGTCCTGCCGACGCACGACCCCTTTTTTTCCTCCCCGAGGATCCTGAACCCCCCCCCCCCCCAGAACACCCTCACCCACCCCTAACTTCACCCCCCTGAACTTACCCACACCCCCCCACAATCGCCCACAACCCCCTCAATCTCTCAGCTAAAGGCAGGGGCTGTGGCACATTCCCCGGAGCACAGACCAGACGTGCAGGCGCCGGGGGCGAGGGTGGGAGATCCCATCGTTCACCACATCAATACCACAAAAATCCAACAACTATTTATTGCTATTCATTAAGGTTCCAATCATGCTGCATGACCGTATGAGCGAATATTCCAAATTTCGTGACTTTCAGCTATTGCTGACGATTTTTGACCCCCCCCCCCACCCATCAAAATTTAAACAATTTATTATTGACTTTGTAATTCAGCCAATTTCATCCACATTGACCTATTATTAACCCCCAAAAACTCAAATTTGACGCTATTCTGAGTGGTGACAAAGACTGGCAGGCCGAGATCGACATGGTGCCGCCTTTCGAAAGGAGCGAATGCGTCGCCTTACAGGTTGCCACAAATGTTGTTTACAACAGCCACTCCTTATACTGACAGCCAGGACTAGGATTTCAGGAATTATCCTGAGCACTTAGGGCCGGTTTCACCAACGTGGATTATCCAGAGTTCGATCTCGGCTGAGGTTTAAGCCATTGATTCTGGGAAAAGGCAGTTTCACGAACGCCTAATCTCGGAATAACTCGCACTAACGGCGCATTAAAGTTATTACCTCGTTTCAGGTAGTTTAAGGGCCGGTTTCACCAACGTGGATTATCCAGAGTTCGATCTCGGCTGAGGTTTAAGCCATCGATTCTGAGAAAAGACAGTTTCACGAACGCCTAATCTCGGAATAACTCGCACTAACGGCGCATTAAAATTAATACCTCGTTTCAGGTAGTTTAAGGGCCGGTTTCACCAACACGGATTATCCAGAGTTCAATCTCGGCTGAGGTTTAAGCCATCGATTCTGAGAAAAGACAGTTTCACGAACGCCTAATCTCGGAATAACTCGCACTAACGGCGCATTAAAATTAATACCTCGTTTCAGGTAGTTTAAGGGCCGGTTTCACCAACGCGGATTATCCAAAGTTCAATCTCGGCTGAGGTTTAAGCCATCGATTCTTAGAAAAGACAGTTTCACGAACGCCTAATCTCGGAATAACTCGCACTAACGGCGCATTAAAGTTAGTACCTCGTTTCAGGTATAGTTTAAACCTCTGATCTACGGTTGATCTTTGTTTCTCTGCCAGGCCATCGCCATTTTGAAATCTATTTTATCACTGTTTTTCATACTTATCAACTTGCATCAACGTTTAGTGCGATGAATCGTTTCACTGAAGTGTTTGAAGTGCCCAGACGGCGGATAATTCGCGAAAGGGTCGAGCATTTGCACAAGTGGGATGACGGCGATTTTTTCGCGAGGTTCCGCTTTCCCAAGGAAGGGATGAGCTTCGTGCTCGATGCAATAGAAAGCCTTCTAGTTTTCGAAACAGAAAGGTGAGTCCAACCTAAAATGTGTAATAAATAGGTATAATTTTACATCCAACCAGGTAGGCAACAACGTCGGACCAATCATTATTTCCTCGAGTTAGGTACACAAAACCTTCATAGTAGTTGGTAGGTACTTGCAGACTGCGTTAATAAGTACATGTATAACTTCTTCTGCATACAGAGAATTATTGTAAAAAAAGTAGATACCTTTTATACAAGAGCCTAGATAGGGTATCTATAATTTATTACAAGAGCAGTAGGTAGAATGGCAATCAGCTACCTGGAAAGATGATCTTTTGCAGTAATGACAAAGTGGAGTTAAGTTCTCAGAATGGCAGAGGCATAAGTGAGAAAAAATCGCGAAACTTCCGCACCTGGTTACTATTATACAGTTTAATGTTCCACAACAATGGATGGCGGACAAAACGTAATTATCCATAGAAGAAATATCGCAGATCCACCACTCATGGATGAGCATCTCTCCTCCATGTCATCTGCAATACGGGATTGGTGTTTCTGGGGATAGCAATGATGATGCAAACTAAACAATCTCGGCTTAAACCCAAGATCGGCTAAACCGCGGATCAAAACCGTTGGTGAAACTGTCGAAGCTCTGAACCGCAGATCAAATTTGAATCCAGGATTCAAGGACCAACTACTTAGACCCCGAACGGAACCGATAACCCGAATTTCATCAATCTTTTTTCATGGTAACTATGAAAAGTGGCCTGTACGGCGTACGGCGGACAGACAGAAATATTTTTATTGCAGTTTTGGATTCTACATACCTTGAAACGTAAACCATCAAATTTTGACGGGGGGTAAGAAATTGTTTTTGCATGCTCGATTCCAATGGTTCATTATTGAAAATAATAAACCAAAAGAGACTGCACTGCACTGATGGGATATAAGAAGCTATCAAGTAGTTGTTAGATGCTTCCCACCAGCACCAGATATCTATGGCTGCCTCTGGCAGAGATTTTGATACCATGCATGGCGTCCGGACGATTGCCCGACGACGCTGTTGCTGTTGCGTCTTGGTGAAAACCCGTTGACGTCGTGTCCGGGCGAAAGCCCGATGATCAAATACGAATATGGTCACCCTCTTCAAAAGCAATTACGGCAAGCTTGTATAGAAAAGTCGAGATGATACAGTTATTAAAAGATGCAAAAAATACTCTAAAAACTGCTACAATCCATCCAAGGCTCGAAGGACCAATGGTGGGGGAATTAATAATTAGAAGTGATCGTTTCGTGGGCAACGGCCCAAGAAACGTTGATTCGATCTAATTCAAAGTAAAAGTTGCTGAGTTCAAAACGGCTGAACCGGAGGCGAGAGGATGCGGTCAAGAAAGTCGTGCACAAGGACATCCAACAGGATTCGTCGCAAATCGGCTTACCTGATGCTGTGTAGCTCGTCTCGTTCAGCGTAGGATGGTAGGTGGCACGAAGGGATCCCAGAAGTGCGCTTCGAGGGTCAAGATAATTGCTCCAAAAGGACGAAATGCCACTTTTGGAAGCTGAAAGGGCTTAAAGGTTAGAGAGGGGAACCTGCAGGTAACCCTATAATAACTTTGAAAACAGGGGTTTAAGGCAATACTGGCCACAATTAAAACGCTGTATATAATCGAACTGGACGTAAAGGTTTCTGACGCAAGACTGACTTGACGCGAGCTGCTCACACCAGAGGGGGCTTTTCAGCGGTCCATTTACGGACAAGGTTCACCGAAAGTACGAAAATCAGATTGGATTCCCAACCACACGACAATATAATGACCACATCCTCTCGTCTGTTTGGTAAAACCCGGAACTCACGTCAAGTTTTATTTAGAAATAGAAAAATACGAAAAATGAAATTCTTCATAAAAAATCATCTCTTGCTGAAGTGAGCAAATAAGAACCTGATACAAATGAAATAAAATAAAATAAAATACCTAGGGGGGAAACTAGGGGTAGGCTGGCGAAATTCCCCAAACACTGAGAAAAAAACTTGATCATTGACATTAATTATACAGCGTTTTCTACATCCAGTCAACATTCTATACGATTTTTAGTGATTTAAAAAAATTAATTATTGAAATTTTTAACCTATTTTTTAGACAAATTTGGCCCACTTTTGGTTTATTATTTTCAATAATGAACCATTGGAATCGAGCATGAAAAAAAAGAATTCTAACCCCCCTCAAAATTTGATGTTTATGTTTCAAGGTATGTAGAATCCAAAAGTGCAATAAAAAAATGTCTGTCTGTCCGCCGTACGCTGTACTGGCCACTTTTGTTAGTTACCCATGAAAAGAAATCGACGAAATTCGGGTTATAGGTTCCGTTCGATTTTTAGTGATTTAAAAAAATAAATTATCGAAAATTGTAACCTATTTTTAGACAAATTTGGCCCACTTTTGGTTTATTGTTTTCAATCATGAACCTTCGGATTCGAGCATGAAAAAATAATAAACCAAAAAAATTTAACCCTCCCTCAAAATTTGATGGTTTTTGTTTCAAGGTATGTAGAATCCAAAAATGCAATAAAAAAATGACTCTGTCCGCCGTACTTCGCTCTTTCCTTAGTTACCATGAACCAAAATTGATGAAATTTTGTTTGTAGGTCCCATTTGGGGTCTAGTTGGTTCTCGAAGCTCGGCGTTACTCTCAGTCACCTTCAAGGGGTGAAAAATATGGGTTGAAATCCCCAGGGCGCCGTTATCTCGAATTTTTTACGGTTTTAAATAGGTCTCGAACTTGGGAGTTTTTTGAGACCACCCGGAGCACTGTACGTCCAGCCGTTCGTTCACAGTAAAGCCCTGAAGTTTGCACCGACAGGCTTCGCCAACAGGAGGGTGAACCAAACTGTATACGTTCAGCACAGATATCATTGCTAGGGACGCCGCAACAATCTTGCTGGGGGGGGGGGGGGGTGTCATCGTTTCCAGTGGTTTTTAATGGTTTTCAATGGATATTTCAACTGGAATTGGAATTCCTATCATTGAGTCAGTGGGTCACTGGCACCTCAAGAGTACGAGTCACAGCTCAATCTCCCTTGATTTATCATTTCATCTCTCTGCGGTTCAATCCCTCCACAGGCAATCATTACCGACTCGCGGTCTTGCTGAATGGCGCCATTCAATTAAAGTCTCAATAAACTTGATTGAGTTGTACACATTTTGAATTTCTCATTTCTCAAACTCCTTTTCCTTAAAACAATCGTTTCAGCGACTAAAACAATATTGCTTAAAATAGGAAAGAAATCAAGAAAATAATATTATTTCTCGATCAAGGTACCTTATAATTCCTAGGCTGGCCCTCCATTGATTCCAAAATTATTTGTAGGCGCCACATCGATCGATCATCCCACCTAATGTTTTCGATTAAGTTGGTCTGCATTATCATTATATTTCAAGCATTCCAACAGGGCTCACTCCAGTCTATTTTTCGCCTATTCCGTTTGTCCATTCAAGCATATTCATAGAGCAATCGTTGAGCGTAAACAATACCTTAGGGGAAATACAAACCTTCAACAAGCTTCATCTCCAGACGTATATTTTCTTTTCCAAATACAATCTCAATTTATAAAAAATTTCAACCATCAACAATATTGATAGAACAATAAAATAACGTTTGTAATAATTCTCAAAAAACGAGGTACAGGCGGACGTAAACGTAATAAATTATTCATACCAACAATTTCCCAAATGTTAAACGTTCAACATACTATGTATGCGTACTTGTATATTATAACACTTTCTATATATAACATTATGTGTACTATATATTCAGAAATGTTCCTCAGTTATTAGGTACAAAGGCTCACTGTGACTATTCAAATGTTCCCAGAAATTAGACACCAAAATAATGAATTAACTCGAGTTGATACATTTTCAATGACTAAATATTGGGAAACGAAAGATCCGCAACAGTCTATCGAAAATATTTTTAACAAATGATGGGTGAAATTCGAATTTATTCTCCTCGGTTTTGGGGTTTTCTGTTTCCCTGGTAACTATATGTCTCTCGTACATACAGTAACTACAGTATTCATGTGTATAATTTTTCAACTTATAGGTATAATTATACTGTGAATTAGAAAAGTTTTTGTTCTGCTTCGTCCTCATCTGGATCTTTAAGGGCAAATATCCAATTACCTGCTCTGCATAATACTATGATAAATACTGTGATATCACGTAGAAATAACTGCTTTGAGATGCTTGAATTTTGAAAAGGGAGATAGAGAAGGCAGTGGATATCAAGTTGTTGTGAATAAAGAAGATTTACCCCCATCATGGCGGCGTGTGAAATGGGTAGACGTAGATATGGCCAAGAGAATTTTTCTAATGCTCAATGTGTTTGTTGTACATATCATTGGTTACACGGAAAACTCGTGGTGAGCAAATATGGCGAGTGACCGTCTTGACTAAAAGACAGGCTGTCAAACGTCACGTATCCTATGCACGTGTATAGTATCCATCCACATCTTCGACCTCAAATGAACGCATCACTTCTTCGTGCCCATAAAAAGACCGAACATCATTCACCCAGTTATTGAATCATAATTCCGAATAATCCGAGTAACATTCACTCAAATTATTGAATTACCCAGAAATATTTCGTTGCTTTCGTAGCTGTTACTATGCTGCCTCATCCATTTTTCAAACTAGAATCAACATTAATTTTTTTTTCCATACCTTTTCTGTGAATGATGTTCTGTGAATCAGCAAATGAAATGCAATTCACTCTATCTCCCATTTCTAACGATTTAAAACAAATCGGAAAGAAGAATTAATTGGAACCATTATCTGATTGAATAGAACTTTCTTGCAACTCATCTAAATTAGGAGATTACAAATATTTCAGTGAATTTGTCTTCTATATATTTTTTTTTCCAAGTACCCACCAACAAAACTCTTATAACAAGATTTAAATGCCTCATTTGCCCTTTTCGGCCAATCAAAACCACTGCATCATACTAAAAACCATGAAATATCATAAAAAATATTCTTTTTTTAAAAAACCTCTTTAAATACAATCAAATGTTACACATATGAGCTTGCTAATACTGAAGCACAAAAATAGTGTGGCAATAATATAAAATCCCTATATTTATCAAGTTTCGTTTTCGATTTTCATTTACCCGTAAAAGCTGACAACTAATTACCTAAATATGTTTATGACATCTCACAGTAAGTTTTGTTATTTCAAGGGTGTTGAATTATTTAATATTATAGGTTGAAATTATAGTTTTTTTGTTTTCCAACTTTTTCTTTATATGTATATAAAAATATACACGGGTATCACATTCAAGGTACATGAATTCATCAATACACTATGATGGTAACTCTGAGGTAATAGCTGGAGCATGCTGTTCTTTCAACAATAGCACAATATCCAAGTACCACATATTACTAACAACGAGTACTATTCGGGAGATCCCCGCTAGGGTTGCATTTAACAACATTGTCAGCCACGTTTCAGGGGAATCACGACAGTTTAATTTACTTTCACTAGGTACCTACGAGAGGTCTACCGCTATTATTTATAAATTCTTTTCGTGACACAAAAATAAATAATCTAGGGTACTGTAGAAAAAATAAATTCATCCTATCAACGATTGAGTAGGCGCCACTTCGAACAGGAGTTGACAGAATACTGTAAACTTTTCTGTAACAATAATAATTGATTTAAAGTAATTAAACATTATGTACTTTTCGTTTTTTTAAATTGAGCATAAAAAATAAGGAATTGTATCCCAAAGGTCTCTGTAACGTGAACTCTTACGTACAATATATGGGGAAGAAAGCATCTCGGCCATAATGTTTTTGTCTTTTTCGAGTACAATTATTAATCCTTTGAAAATGAGTTCAAATTACTGCCCTTTGGTACCAACTAAACTGGTGGCTACAAAGGAGAGTCACACCAGTTCTGTAACCACGATTTTCGGAAAATCCCTTGAAATGTTAGTGTGGTGACAGATATTTTTGCGGTTGCCAACCATAAAAGTACAGATAACTTCGACTGATAGCCAAAAATCGATCGTACCATACCTGGAAACCTCGAGTTTACACAATTTGGAGTAGCTTTTGATTATAACTGTTCTTCCACACGAAAACTATTTGGTTGGTACCAGTGGGCGAAAAGTGGGTTTTTGCATTTTTCTGGAGTTCTGTCTTCTGTATGTTGAAAAAGAAAAATATTAAGGTAGGTCGATACCTATTTATCCGTAGGCACTTACCCATCCACGGCGACGTGTAGCCATAGTAGACAAAAGGTACGTAAAAAATTAAGCCTCCCAGTATAAAGAAAGTTGCGTACAGATACTCGATCTGCGGGGTATCTATGATGGGGGCTACGATCAGGTACAGAGAGATGACCAAAACCAAAATTGGAATGATGATTGGCACCTGGAAACACACAGATTTAATTTTAGAATAGCAAACTCTTCTAGAAGATTTACTGATATGTTGTATGGCTATTGTTCTTGAACTTAAATATGATACGAGAGGAAATCTGATACGAGACCTCTTCGGTATTACCTACCAATTCTAGAGGGCGTTTTTCCTTTGATTAGATTATGTATAACATTCGTATTACGGGTATATTATATCACATACGTATTATACCACACTTTACCTTGTAGGGCCGAGGGAAATTTGGTCTGGTGAATCTCATAACGATGAGAGCGAGCATGGCTCCTCCGTAAAATATCCAAGCTGTAAAACTGAAGAAGTCTATGAGCGAATCTATGGTTCCAGACGCTACCATCGCTACTGCTATCAAGGACTGCAACATGGAACGGGCCAAATTATAATACTATAAAATTACAAACCTACATACCGCACATGTATGCACGGATATGCACCGAATCGAACCTGATGGTGGCTGACAGAGAGTTTAAAGAGAAAAGAGACTTTAAATTGAGTTGGTATTTAAAAAGTCTACAGCTTCATCTTTTAAGTTTTAGTAAAATGGGTTTTTTGTAATAATAAGTATAATCTAGCAAACTATAAGGGTGTGGGGTGAGGGGGGGGGGGGGGTGCCGGAAGGGGGTAGTTGTTTGAACACTCTGGGGCGTTAGTAAGAATAAGTTTCCTAACCAAGAATGTTTCCAAAAAGTGTCAAATTCTCATTAACAGATACAAAAAAAATTTGTGTTTTCAATTTTAAGAAAACTATCGTTGTATATTCATGAATCGATAAATCATCAACTCCAAGGTTCATCTTACATTACGGTATATTATTTACCGTAAATACTGAATAAATACTTACATGAAAAATAAGGCCTGGGGCTGGGGTTAACCTCTTGACGTGAACGTAAGATAAAATATTCAACAAATGCCCTTCACGACTAGCAGCGAAACACAGCCTGTAAAAAAATACATAAAGTTGGTGAGTACATAGGAGTGGGTACAACAGTACTGAAGGATAAAATTTGTTGATTTACTTTGTACTACTCGATTAACTGAGAATGGGTAAATAAAAACACGAAATATGAACAAATTATTGTGATATTTATGTATTCAAATAAATAGCGCTTATTGTGATACGAACCTTCCAGCGGCAAATAGGGTACCGTGAGCAGACCCGAAAGTAGAAACAGTTACAGAGACGGGTATCAACCAAGCCATAACCCCGAGAACTCTATTTCCAAAAGTCTATGAACATGAAAAGTGTGATAATATTATGATAAATTCGTAAGCCAATTTAGAGGAACCGTTCATCTTGCAGCTAGGTATCGATAACAATAATTATTTTTGTTCCGCGACTACACAGGGTGTCTCGGGAACAGGCCTGCAAGAAGTTAGCAATTGAGTCTTCAGGTAATTTCTGATCGAAATTGTCTCTTTTCTTTGTAAACCCTTAGATTTCGAGTTTTTCTGCATTTCAAGTTTTTCTCTAGTAAATCACGTTTTTCCACATAAAATTGACCATAAAACATTGGTAAAATTAAAACAAACAATTGGTGACTACCGTCGAAAAGCTCGTTAAATTCCTCCCAGAATAATATGCGAATATAAATAATTTTTGAATGGTGCGACCTCCGGCAAGTCTCGCTTGAAAATCGTAATTTGGCGAATCTCAGAAAACACCAAACCTTCAAAGCGCTCTATTTCACTTCTACCAGCTCTACTGGCTCACAGAGAGCAACCCAAATTCCACTTGCGCTCAACAGAGAAAACTTCTTCAGAATCTCAGCTTTCCAACGGTATGGTCATTTTTGATCTTACTATACCTACTAATTGGGACAGAAAATTGCGTTTGAATCCAAAAAGCGTGGGGTTCTCAAGGAAATCGAGTGTTTTGCGTGATTTACTACAACTCTACTGGATTAAACCGTGAAGAGAAGTTAGATATAGCTTTCCGCATAATTTTTAACGCTGAATCGAATCAGTGATAACACTCCACTTATTCATTCCACTGATGAAAAATTGATTTTCTAATTTTGGACATAGCTACCTCCACCAAAGAGTTTTCTTGTTATACTACTTGTGTTAATTGAATTTCCTAATTAATGTATGCTCAGATTTGGATAATTATTATAAGGTAGACAGACCTGCCACTCATGATGTATACTTAGCAGATATCCCCCCCCCCCCCCCCCCGTACGATTAATTGTCACGCCACATTACGTAGGTACCAACAATAATGTGACAGTGTGAATTAACATTATGTGAATTAACATACTTTTATGGTCCAACTCTGGAAGAAAACACTCACCACAGCAACAGCCTCTGATTCAGCCATTTCGGCCGGAGACATCACAGCCAGATATGATACGTTGATAAGGACATAACAAATCGTCACCAGAGGAATAGCAATCGCAATTGACCTTGGTAAATTCCTGAAACCCAAAAGGCCGTGTAAGACAGACATAAAGATGGGCATTGCAAAATAACAGCGTACTGCATGTTTCCAGAAGTTTGGAATATAATTAATTTAAAAGGGGAAAAAAGCGCCAAATTTTAGAAATTGCGTTGCTTTTTCGTTTATTCTAAATTGTCGGTTTTGGCTAGTTTTAGCGCTTGCGTGTTGTATAAAACTGTAACTTTAAGTCATATTGCGACGCTGCCTTGTGGTGAAAGTTACAATTTTTTCGGTCATCCAACGACGAACTCGGCTTTCATAAGTGGATAAAATATCAGAAAAGAACTTCCGAGACAGTCGGAAGAGTCGGACAAAAAGTAGCAGTAACTTTGGAAGTGAGGTTGAAGATGACATTCAATCAGATCATGATTATGTGATAAATCTAGTTCTACCAAAGTTCCAATGCCTATTTATTTAGGTAGTAGTATTATTTTTCATAATATAATCTGTTTCTGTATAATGTTCGGTTACCTAAGAGAGACTTATAAATAGGCATTTATAAATATTCTTGTATTATATGAAAAGTCTTGTAGGTAACCAAGATACTCGTAGTATTCTTTGTATTTTATTTGATCAATTCAACATACAAAAATTAAGTACTCAAGCGTTCAAATAAAGAAAAAACAGTGTCATATTATGAAACAGCCTTGTGAAAATCGTCCCTCCAAGAAACCTTGTTAATTATTAATTGTTAAAAAACGCAAACGTATGTACATCCATGTCCGACTCTAACACCCTTGCACCAAAAGTGGTCCGAAGTCTGAACGGTCACTAAATAACAATCGTGGTTCATAGTGAACCATCACCACGAACCACCACCATAATTACACGAACAAAATATTTTAACAGTTCCTGTAAAAAGTGGCTCACATAGAGAACAGTACCCTGTAGGGAAAATAATTACTTTATAACCAGAGAATTCTCTCCCACTACGTTTTAAAGATTATTCGTAACTTGCAGTGTACAACAAAGATTCAACACGCATTAGAAACGTTGCCGTAAACTAACTGGTTAGTAATACAATAGGTAGGTACTTAAGTACTCACTTAGATGGATTTTTGATCTCTTCAGTGACGTAATTCAAATTATTCCATCCGTCATAGGCCCAAAGACCGGTGTAAAAAGCGGTGGCGATGTTGCCCACGGAAAACGTTGTACCTTCAAACGGCCGTTCCAAGTATTTGGTGTTACCTGTGGTTGTTTCAGATTGAAAAATAATCAACGAAAATAATATGTAACTCGGCTGTTTGAATAAATAACCCACACAAAATTTTTTTGAGGTGGCAATGACTGTGAATAAATTAAAGAAATTTCATTGGTTGATCGAACCTCCCGGTTTAACGGTCAAGATCTTTGGGTTTGGATCAACCAGGTTAGGTATTACAACGAAGCTAATCGAAATCGTAAGTCAAAGTGATTTTATTTGTATATACTAGGTAGTTATTCCATGAAGGGTAAGATAACTGGTAAATAGCATTTAGTAAATGATGATATAAATGGCATTCCTGAACGTATGTAGAGCATTGTTCACCATAACCTCTGTAACTGACCTTCAAAGATCTTATACATTCCAACTCCTATGACAATCGCAACGGCCAGTAGCTTTGCAGCTGTGAAGATGTTCATCACATTGGTCGACAGGTCCACGCTGTAACAGTTGATAGCCAGGATGATCACTGCAAACAGACGCAACTCCAGTTAGAACGAAGCCCTGTTGCCTTTCACCTGATAAATCATTGGGTAAATTATCCAAATTCTTAAAGTGATGATATGAATTGAATTGAAGAACAAAAAATAGAACTGGAGCTGTACCCGGCATGCGTTGCAATGCCACCCTTCACACTGACACGAACTGCCACTAAACTATTATTATGAAAAACGGTAATTTTTTTAAAGACTTGCGCACCAGATATTGTAAAATTATTCGACTAATTATATTTTTTATCAAAGAAAAGTTTATTTTTCATTACCTGGAACTTTCTTTTATGTTGTCTTTGTTTTTGCTAAACGTTGTGGAACTCTTCTCCCTAACTCGGGAATTAGTCCACTTAGGGAAATATTTTCTTCCGCTTTCTGTAAATAGCTTTTGTTAGGTACTTGTTTTGAGTTTCAAAAAACCCAAAAGCTCAAAACCCTTCGCGGGCTCAACAAATCACCAAAGTTTCATCGCAACCGGATGAATGGTATTTAACTTGGGTTGTGTCGAACCAACCCATTGCTAGCTGAGGTTGGTTCACTCACGAACTTCAGTGATCCAAGGGTTATTCAGCCGCAGTCAACGGCTCAGTCAGCCGCAGGCAGTTTCAATGGCATAATGCACAGACGAATTTAGAAGGCCTTCTATAGGTTTACTAGGGATGTACTTCCTCTCACATGGTGTGGGACAACTCGTGCTTATTTCATCAAACTATGGACAAGTATAATTATGGACACCTGTCTCAACGACTCCCAACCGATTTGGACTTCGGAACGTTCTCACTGCTTACTCCTCCTTTTTTATACGAAAATCAACCGTTGTTTGGAGTAAGTGACCTAGTATAATTATACACTGATACAACTCCGAGGAGCTACAGAAGTACCTGTCTAATTTACAGGCAGCGAGAGAGGACCTATCTGTAATTACCGAACGCCAGTGAGGCTTCTTGGACTCAAGCGACATTTGCGGGTGCCATATGCATGTACCGCGCTGCAAGCCACAACTTCGGGTATTTTGACTTGAATTTTGAGGGTACACTCGTTGGGCCTTCCGAATTCTCTACAACGTCAGATAGGCGCCATAGCGCCATAGACGCCGCAAGAGCCAAAACACAGGTAATAAAGGGACATACCTTACGGCATAAAATATTCAGGGTGTACTCATAGGACTGTCAGAAATTGCTGTACAGGTTTTGGTACTATGGCAGCGTCAGTAGGTGCCGAAAAATCTAAAAACAGCTCATTTAGGGTAGATAGTTGTATTCGTTTTGCTGGAGATATTGAGGCTTACCGGGTCAGCGGACCCGCTGGTTTATTGTTGATTCGTTGCTGACCAACTGTTTGACTCTACCTACTAATTTTACCCATTAGGGACGACTACTGGGAGCTCGGAATACTTTGTATCAATAAAACATTATGGAGTCTACTTCGATAACACTGCCTCTATTATACCCTGACCTTGTCTGCTTGGGAAATTACATGTGACCACGGGTAGTAGGTATTGAACGCTCCAATTTTTGATCTCGTGACTATAGCATGAGCAGTGCTGGGTCGCGGATTATACAGATATTAACGTCGCGGTGCTGATTGTTTCGAGGTCTTATCGATTTATGTGGATGGATCGATCGGTGCGCCGGGATGACCTCTTAATAATTTATAGTGCGTGGAGGGCTGTTACATAATTCCAGACAACGACCTTCAAAGTCGCTTTCGAAATAAATCATTCGACACATCCGTGAGTTTTCCAGAGCACGGTCATCCGAGCATTGCCCGGGGTGTTTTTGGATTTCTGGGGAACACCAACTGAATCAACTACTGAATTCACTTCAGAGGCTATATATATCTCGTAATAATAGGTACTGCGGTATTATGCTACCATTTCTACCATTACATCATTTTTTGTAGCGCCAAGGTACATAAATTCCTAACAATCTTTTAAAAAACAGCTTCCGTGCTTATTCCTGGGAATATTTGACTTGCTCTTTCGAAATCGACGTAAGTTAGGTTTTACCTATCTTGCACATTTTGAAGATGTCACCAGCAACTGAGATGCCATTTCAGGTGTTGATAAGCCATGTCGATTCATCTCTTTATGAACAACATCCTGCAGCACTTTGTATAGGTGATAAATGAAAAAAAAAAAAGTTTAACTTGCGAGCTCAGCAATTTCTACGCGTCTGTAGATTATCAGATCGCTACATCCTCCTTTCAACAATTCAATGATGCTGTGTTAACTGAGTAATTAAACGCCTACCCATAGTGAATAATTGCAACATAGTTTCTATCAGGCCATGTCCCAAGATTGTAAAACATATGTCTCCAAGGTGCTTACAACGATAGCCAAATTGGAAACACTTCACGGCAATTCCTACTAAGATGTAAGCTCACAAATATAGCAAGAAAAACTCTCTTAACATCCCTTAATTGGAAGAAAAACGAAGTGAACTTTTTTATATCGATAATACAATTATGTAGATAACCCATAATATCGATAACGCTTTATAAGTATTTAGATAACCCATATAGGTACGTGACTGGCTTAGGATGCCTCATAAGCCATTTACATTTTGTATATCAGCATCCTGGTCCTCTACATATCTTCAACTATCTCAACTTCCCATATTCACTCAGCCAAATGCACTCCCATATTCAGCCTTTTCAAACCAACGCTAGATATTTTCATCTGATGCTAACACCATAAAGCACCGTTTGGTGTTACTTATACGTGTTTTTTTTTAATTCTTGAAAATGAGTATTTAAAATTTTGATAACTGAATACCTAATTCATAATTTAATTTGATTATCTTCTCAATGATTAATTAAGTACATAAAGAATCATTAAATACTATTTACGAAATTTAATTGTTGTCGATGTTGTGATGGAAGAAACAGTTCTGCGTAGGTGAATGAAACAATTCTGTTGAAGTTAACTCGAAGAACCAACTAACCATTTTAATATAATAAGACAACATTAATAGCTTTCGTCACTATTATTTTCCAATAAGCCATTTTGACTAATAAATACAGTTATTTTAAGTACTTCATTGCTTATTTCATGGTGGGAATATTGATAATCTGGTGGTTAGTCGCGTTTTCCTCACTGAAGCCATATTCGTCAACAATTGACAGTTTCGATTACTGAAGAAGGACAACAGATAAATAACGTGTTTCTTTTCTGACTTTGTTTAGCAAATTAAATACAAAAATTGAAATAATCGAAAAAGAAAAACATACAAGAAAAAAATATTTAACTTAGTATGGTCTATCTTCTCTCACCGATGGGCAGATTGGAAGCCGTTGGCCCCGATCTACTTCAAACTCGGTTGGTGTGGATGCCTGCAACATAGGTACAACCCCTATCGTGGCCTGACTCAACTAAAAACGCACTCAATCAAAAATGTGGTGTGCAAAAAAGAACCTTCATGGAAGATTATGATGAAAACGTGACAAATAATAAAGTTAAAATGAACGACGTCGTCTCCGATGGTCCCGGGAAGGGAGGAACTTGGATATATCCTGATGATATTCTCCACTGTCCACCATCCTACTGATTCATCTTCCTACTAATATCGCGAGTGTTCGTCCTTCATAAGAAAATCATTAAAAAAATAAGAATACTGCTCTTTTACAACTAGTTGGAAGATTCAAGCAAAACCAAACAAATTATTCCGATCAGAATAGCTTGAGCCATTTTGTGCCATAGGAAGTTGTGATCAATAGTGTCAAAACAGCGACGGAAGTCAATAAAGCCTCCAAACACTTTCCTTCTGGGCAATCCAATATTCAGGTGCACTAAGCACTAAGGAGCACTAATATGAAAATGCGTCAGTCTCCTTACTTTTTGAAGCCACTTTGGTTTTCCGGGATTAGGTTGTGCATTCAATATAAGTCAATAGCCTTTGCAGAAGGATTTGATTGAAGTACCGTATTTAACAGAGAAACCTCTCTACTACATCAATAGTTGGCTACATTTTCTGGGTCACCTTTTTTAATCAATGTTGCATGTACCTCTGACTGGGTCCAGTTATAACGCATGGGCCCTATTATAATTTTTGGATGCAGATACCTCCTAACTATTTCAGAAATTAACCTGGTTTTAGACAACCTATGAAACGTTACATGAGATTGCGCATACGTGCAGAAACCAGAGAAATCATAGCTGCTCAGCTTGTACCGTCTCTGTATTATTGGAAAAAATATTTGTCGACATTTTGTTTGATTTTGCTTGAATTACTGAACTAATTGATTTGTTTCATTGGCAATGAAAACTGGACAGAAAGTACATAACCGCTGCCACTACTGTGACGAATTCTAACTGCGGAGTCCAGAAACTTAATCAAGCATTTCAATTTCATTTCTGGTGATTCGACATAGTTGCTAAGTAATATTCTGGAATCCCACCCATAGAAAAAGCAAGTGTTATTAATCCGACTCCATACCATTTCCGCTGTCACACCACAATAATTCATCAACTGGGTTGGTATTTTTACGTTATAATACCAAAACACAGTACAGCGGTGACTAGGTATTGATTTGATCGTATCAATCAGGAGTAATGCGAGGAGGTGTGAATGTGACCAATGTTAGTCGCTACTTTACTCATTAATCCAAGATATGGGTGTCTTTGTTATACAGAAAATTTTCAAGATAATATAAATGACCGCCAGATTTCGATCCGGTAGAGGTAGCGGTTGTGTACCGAGAAGCAATCAACTGTTGAATTGAACCATTTGCGACGTTTCAACTGGGTAACAACCTATATCAGGGTATAAGAGAGTGCAGGCAATTCCACATAAACCAATCCTCAATCCTTACCTGATTGGGGCATCTCTCAGCGGATTTGGAGGTATTGCATATCTATCAATAGGTATCGATCGTTATTTGGACCAATCTGAATAATTCATCAGTCAATTACTACTACAGGCAATGTTGGCAACGTGAATGAATTAGGTACAATTTCCTCCCCCCTCCCCCCCGCCGCAAAACCTCTCAATACCCTTAACTTTTAATGAGGAGATTATGGATACAATCAGTCAATTATTCTTAATTTTACATTCATTTGGTGAAATGAGAGAACTACGGCGCATCAGTTTGTCACTTGCGTTTTTCAGATATTGGTAATTAAGCCTATTATTTATAATCCGCGCAGAAAGTATTCCAGCACTAATCGAACGCTCAAGCTAACCTACTTTCCGAGCTGACATCCCAATATAACGGTTAGTGATTCAACTTGGCAGCGAATCCTTAGGGATTTCTATCTTCAAAAGCAAAACCTTAAATTTATAAACAAAAGGTGCAATATTAAAGCGTACTTAGAATGCGACAGATAACAACTAATTTCTGCCGGATTTTCTCGACCAAGACATTTCGTCTCGACCATGAAATTTCGTGCTGTAAAATTGACAGCTTCCTTGCATGCTTTTCGAGGATAAACTTGATGTTGAGGGAAAAAAAACACGCAATCTTAATTATTGTAAAACTTGAGAAATTTACAGATGCACAATCTTCGCACCTTACGATTATTCTGTATTTAAAAAAAAATTGTATATTCTCTGAGACTTGAAACTAACTGTAAGCTAATTTATTTCTGCGAGAGCTTTCGTAGCTCAGCGCTTCTTCGGGTAGTTTTTGTACAGCTGACTTCAGTTAGGTGCATGTCAATTGCGGACCGTGTCTCCCACAGTCCAGTTGTTTCCTATCATGTACATAGAATGTATTATTCTATATGGAATTGCTAGGTAACTTGGGCAGAAATGAATTTATGATAATAGCGTGGTTTACTGCGTGAAACCTCCCAAGGAAACCATCGACGAAGATAAAAAAAAGTTAGCAAATAGAATGTTATAGTGTTTGTGTGTGAGAGCATCAATAATTTGTTCCATAAAGATGTTGGGTAGTGTTATTTATTTCCAATACTGTTATTTCTCAAAATGTATGGATTCATTTGATTGACTGAACTCCCTCCTCTTTAATTTGACTTCGCCCTCAACATGAGCTTTTGAATGTACGATTCTTAGGCTTCGGTAACCCCTGCAGGGCAGTAGGTGGTTCAATACGTGTCAACGTCACAATGTAGGCGGGGTTTAACCATTTCCATGGTAGTCACATTGATTTATGTACATAGTTGCTCTCCTGTTATAGGTCCCTGAACAACGACTAGTTACCTGCCCACTAACTATTGGGTGCCTAAGCACCGACTCAGTCGCTTTGATGGATAACTGATGACTCAACTGATGACTTACTTATCGCGAGTACGGCGACCATTTTGACGACGATGGTCGGCGGGTCGCAGTCTATGGAGTAGAAGGCCTCCACAGAGTACTTGGCGAGACTGAGACAGATGATGGCCATTTGCGAGGGTTTGAGGACCAGAGTCGACACCCATGAGAACAAGAAGGCCGGTAGAGGTCCGAAAGCGTCCATGAAGTAGGCGTATTCCGCGCCAGAGCTTGTGTTCATGGTTCCCAACTCGGCGTAAGCCAAGGCCCCTGAGGGGAATCGCATTATAATTTATTGTTACTTCTACGCAATTTCGACGGAGTTCATATTTGCAAAGATACCCTACAATCTCCAGCGCTGCAACATACCCAGAGAACTCAATAAGGCCTAAGGTAAGTGCATTCGAATGATACTTCGAAAACGAACCCATGAGTTCACATTACTCTGAAATCGAAGAACGAACTCATGAGTTCACATTTCGAAAAACTCGGGAAATAAATAAGTTAATTAATTATAAAGTGATTAATTATGAAGGTGTCTTCATGGCCTCGACAAATTTCACCAAAATCGGTCAAAACTTTCTGAGTCAGTCGGATTAATTATTAGTAGCCTGTTTATGAATTTCGTCAATGTTTGTTGTCGAAAATCATTCCATACATAAGAAGTTTCGATTTTGGAATGCAAGCTTTTGAAATTGAGACAGAAAATTATATTAATTCAACGATTCATTGGCGAAATTCGTTACCAGACGCGTGGGATCAAAATGACCTCCTATACCTATATCTTTCGAAATCATATATTTTACTTTTATCATGCTTTACTTCGTCAAAATGTTGTCATCGGTGTTGATATCATCAGTAGTTTCTTTCTCTCACGGACAATGATGCTGATGTGCAAAACCGAAATTTATTGATTTTCGAACCCGCAAAATGAAAAATTAGGCGGAGAACGGAGCGGCGCCCGAATAATTTCAAGGCGCCCGTTGCTCCGCAATCGAATTGCCAGAACCGAGCTCCACATTTATTTTCCACTTGAGCCAATAGCCTTTAGACGGTCGCGGAATTCGTTCAGCATACGAATTGCGTCACCCGCTCTTTTCAGAGAGAATAATTATCTTTTCCATTCATCTCCGCCCAGCTAGATCTTTTTGAGGCGAATTCCATGTAACTCGGTTTGAGATGGCACCGTTTTCTAGTTGGTTTTATCAAATTGGATTCTTTTGTCGACGACACTCTGATTCAAGCTGATGGTGGGTGAGGGCGAGCAGAATAAATTTTCAAGGTAGAAAAGTTACATTTCGGGAAATTAAATTAAATCTGATAAGTACCTACCAAAAGAGGAAATTAATTATCTAAATTGTACGTACCCAAAAGTGAGAGTACTCCACAGGATATCCAAATGACAAAACTCATGCCTACCGATCCAGTGCGCACTAGTAAGCCAGACGGCGAGACGAAAATTCCAGAACCTACAAAATAGAAATTGGTGGAATAAAGGAGGTTTGATGATGATGATGATGATGACATATGAATGGGTCTATAACAGGTCTATTATAAATGATTCTATAAACTGAGCCCTGTTCTAAGCCGAGGGCCAGAAGTCTTAACTCACAATGGCTTACTGTGATGATTTTAATGATATTTTGACATCGTTATTCTTCCACAAGTGTAAGCATATGCAATTAACACATTATGTCTTACATCGCCGAACATCAGACCCGAACCCAACCTCCAATAAGAAGCCGAATTGGAGCGGGGATTGCGAAATAATAACAAAGACCTTTAAATAAGATTGCGAAATACTCAACATTGATTTAAAGGTCTTGTTATTATTTCGCAATCCCCGTTCCAATTCGGCTTCTTATTGTAGGTTCGGTTCGGGTCTGATGTTCGGCGATGTAAGACATAATGTGTTACTTACATAATATGCTTACAACAAGCGAATCGTAATCAGGTGTTATCTTTGTCATAGGTGAGCAAAACCGATCAGTAATTATTTTCCACGCTTCCATTAACAAATTTTCATTGATGAAACTTTACATTTGTGAATGGTCTTTTTCACTGATAAAGAAGGCTTGCATTATTTTGTGTACTTATAGCCCTTTTCAATGATGAAAAAGGATATTCACAAATGTAAGTGGTTATGACAACAAATTAGGAAGGAAGATGTTACAAGAAGAATGGAACCTTTATTTTGGCTCAGCGAACAGAACGAATTTAAGCACAATATTGATGATATGTAGGAACTTTTTGTTCACACAGAAAATGGAAAATGGAAAACTAGCAAGCAAGCCGCGTCACCTAAAACACGTGAATCTATACCCTGTCCGGTATGTGTCGCTTCCTCGCGTTTAATACTATACAGATAACCTGCAACCAAAAATACGTAACTCGAATTTTGGTGATCAAAATATGAATTTGGTAAAAAGTACCACTGTTGTGCCACTAGTTGCTTCAATCAGCAACACATTGTTAACTTCACCTCATAATGGTTAGGAATTGTTAGTTACCATCGAAACAATTCCAAAAACGACAGTTGCAATGCAGATTTCAAGACATTCTGGAGTACTTTCAAATACATACTACTTAGGTATGAGTTTTTCGTAATTTTCGAGAGGCTTGCCGTAGTTTCATCGGAAATACAAATTAAATTTAATCCTACGCCATTTAATGTTATGTATATCTGCCGAACTGTGTCCAGACAGTTTACCTATCATAGTGCCGACAATTAGAGCCACCCCACTGAAGAGTCCCACCCGTCTCTGGAGGTGAAGAGCGTCACCCTGAGTTGCGCCGGGCCTCTCCACCTGGTCGTTGTCCCCAACACCACAGACCATTTCATCACTCCCCTCTCCTTCACTAATTCCTTCACACGTTCCGTTCTCCTTCCCAACATTGTTTCCTGAAACAGAAACACCGAAAACTTCATAAGACACAAATAGCTGCATAAAAAATACTTCCACAGATTGAAACAGCAGAGTCTGGAATTAGAATAGTATGTTTATGTAAACTGTCAGAAACTAAGATAGGTAGGTACCTACTTGAAAAAAAAAAAAAAAAACGCTGCAAAGTCCTTGTCACATGGGTTTATTATTCTACTGGACATACCTACAGAAATGCTGGCTGTTCATTTATTGTTTCTTTCGTGCGTAGTAATCGAAATAGCTATTTCTGATGGTTTCCATTAATTTTGACCCTTGAAACACAAATTAGGTACGCTCTTTTTTTTCTTCTTTTTTTCTTAACTATATTTGATCATTGGTAGTGCCATTTAATCGTCTTGATCCACGTGTTGACACTTTTTCCAGTGTTATTATACAAACTGATGGTGATTTCAGACGGTTTCCCAGGTTTTTCACTAATAAAAAATCAATTATGGGGGGGGGGGGGGGGTAGAACTCAATTTTCCACTCTTTGGCCAAAATCGACTTAATATTCGGTTTTCTCGTCCCCAAAAACATGGAAAACGATATCTCAGAAGCTCATGTTACCAACATGTTGCTAAAACGCAAAAAGTACCTATTTTTACACACATTTTCACTCATAACACCCCTGGGTATATTCCGATCGGGCTGAAAAGTTTCGGGACACAACTAGGGCCCAAATGGAGCATGTGTGCGAAAGAACGAATTTTTTAGACCGAAAATGAAGCCTGTAGACGTGATACGGCGGACGGCGTACGGCGGACGGACATTGCATTTTTGGAATCTACGCACCTTGAAACGGAAAAGAAAAAATTTTGAGGGGGTGTTATAAAAATTTTTTGCTGAGCGAATACATAGGTGTATTATTCACAGAATAATAAACCAAAAGTTTATTTTTCACTCTCAATTTTCATAATGTTTGTTCAAATATATCAGTCATAAACGCTCGTGTTTCACTAATCTACGAGTAGGTATTTATTAAAATAAAAACGCTGCAAAGTCCTTGTCACATGGGTTTATTATTCTATTGGAGTTCTAGAGATTCTTGTTGGCTGTTAAATTTATTGTTTCTTTCATGTGTAATGATTGAAATAGCTATTTATGATGATTTCCACCAATTTTGGCCCCCAAAACATGAAATAGGTACGCTTTTTTTTCCAGATCATCTTTGATCATTGGTAGTGCCATTTAATGGTCTTGATTCACATGTTTACACATTTTCTAATGTTATACACATTGATGGTGATTTCAGACAGTTTTCCAGGTTTTTGACTCATAAAAAAACCATTTTGGGAGCTGAACCTTTGGTAAAACCTCAATTTCCGCGTCTTTGGTCAAAATCGACTTCATATTCGGTCTTCTCGTCCCCAAAAACATGGAAAAGGATACCTCAAAACCTCATGTTACCAACATGTTGCTAAAACGCAAAAAGTACCTATTTTTATACACATTTTCACTCATAACACCCCTGGGTATATTCCGATCGGGCTGAAAAGTTTCAGGACACAACTAGGGCCCAAATGGAGCATGTGTGCGAAAGAACGATTTTTTTAGACCGAAAATGAAGCCTGTACACGTGATACGGCGGACGGCGTACGGCGTACGGCGGACGGACATTGCATTTTTGGAATCTACGTACCTTGAAACGGAAACGAAAAAATTTTGAGGGGGTGTTATAAAAATTTTTTGCTGAGCGATTACATAGGTGTATTATTCACAGAATAATAAACCAAAACGGAGTTACTGAAAGGTTGTCTATTTTAATAATACACAAAAAATACTGTTATACCGGTTTTGGTGTGCAAACCACCTCAGTAACAAACAATAACAACACTAGTGAACAATATTAGTGGTAACTCTGTTTTATCATTTAATAATGATTAACAGGACGTTTCCATTTGTTTTCCGAACGTCACGAGCGTCACTTCATGGCACAAGAAATTGCGCCATCGAAATTACATCACGTTACTATGTTGGTTGCGAGCGTCACGTGACTATGGTGGTTGCGAGCGTCACAAAACGATATAAATAAATCGATATAAATAGATATAAATTTCATTCGGTCCATAATAACATTAGGAAATTGACGGGAGGTGAAACAAAAACCTTTTCAACTTTTGATGAATTAATGAGCTGCAAAGTTTCCATTGACGGCAATTTTGGCGAAACAAACGTTAATCTTTATTAAATGATCTGATTGTAGAACCGTAGGCCTACCGTCCGTTTTTTTTTTCATTTTGAAATGGGTTTACATGATTTCATGAGTGTTTAGTTCGAACCCTGAAACCAATATTTAGAACAGTGGTAAGTGAGCATTTGATTAACCTCCTCCACCTGACTGGGTATTTCCAGATTTTAATGGGGTATCAATTATAATTTCTCCATAACCTATAATTTATCTTTTCACAGTTAGGGAACAGAGAACTACACGATTCAACCGGATTGCTAACCCATGTATCTGCTTATATATAAACATTATGGAGCAATCTTGGTGCTAGTCGTGGTGCATGGCGGTGGCAGCATCTGCGTCTACGCAGACACTTCTACAAATAATAGTGATTCGACGATGATTATTTTGTATTTTCTTTCTACCGTCATCTTTCAGCAAAATTGGCTCCTTTTATTATAGAAGCATGCGGCTCAGTGGTTTGGGGCTAATGGTCACAACAGCAGGCATGTTGCCGAATTGTAGGTACAAATTCTCCTTCGAAGAATAGAAGGATTATCATTCATCAATCTGCATCACCCGATATGGTTTGTTTTTCCTTCGACGCGGTGAATACATACCCTCGTATAATTAATTTACATTATATTGATTGAACTACAAAACCCGACGTAGATTAATCATTAAAAGAAACACGTATAGAGCTTCGTTTTCATCAATCATCTTCCTCCAGCAATATAACGGAAAGTGACATTGAAGCTCCCTAACTGATGAGTATCGATAAGTTGGACACTTTCAAGTCGATCAGGGCCTCGAAGGATGGATTTTAAGACAATACCTACCTTCTTGACATTCTTGGTTGGCGATTCAGTGCATCGATTGAATTGTAGTCTTTGTGTGTGGTCGATTCACAAGTCTTCACGTTATCTGCATCTTACGAGTATTTGTCAAGTTGAACATTTAGGCAGGTAATGGCTCTGTGGGGCAGATTCCTTCCAAGAACGGTCGTTCGCGTTTTTTTCTTTATCACTCTCTCTCTCCCTCTCTAAAAATAAATCAATAAATAATAAGAGGCAGTGAAAAATTTGAGGTATGAGAGCGAGTTGAAGGGCTCGGTGGCGGCTGGCCAAGTGTGCCTTCTAAAAATGATCTAGCAGGTGAGGAGCTGGCGGATGTCAAATAGAATACGTCGTAATCTACTACAACAACAACCACTCAATTTGATTATTCCACGAACAATGTTAGCGCTGAATCTCAAAACGAAATTATACTCTGCGTTCTCCTCCAGTCAAATGAAAATTTGCCAATATAGTAATAAATACTGGTACAAATACAAGTTAGTGTAGTGTTAACTGTGTAGGTACCGGTCACGTCAGATCTACCAAGTGCCTTTTGTCAGTGTCTGCAGGGTTATTCGTTAAAGCTGATTTCTGGAAAATCGATTTTAAAATTTTGCGTGGTTCCCCAAAATCAAAATTCATATGAACAATTTATTTTTTCTGTGGAATTTAAGTATAAAGAAACTATTGCAGCGCGTTCATATTCTTATTCTAAATAGTACTGTCGTTATTCGAACTTTCATCAGATAAGGTTGCACTTGACTCCCTTTTCACGATGAGTCGATTGAACACCCCTTATGCACTAATAGGAATGCGACTTATTAATGTTCATTAGTAATTTACATTGTCCGTTGCTCGTGCAATTTACTGATCAAAAGAAAGAGCATTTTAAAACTAGCACTTTTATTGCTTCATATAATGTAATAAACAAACGATATGCAAGATTTAAAAATGAGGGTTCTTTGAAATTAATAAAAACTAGAATAAAAATGACTTTTAAATCGGATTAACCTCCTCCATCATCAGTTACGTATCATTAAGTGCCTTTGAGGCTGACTGCGACTAAGTTCGCCCTTTGTAGAACCGATGATAAGTGGTGATATAAACCGCAGTAGGTCTAGCAAATCCTTCTTCTTTTCCACAGATATGGGATTTCGATGTGGATACCTTAGTGGCACGTTCAGGTTTGTCATTTTCCCCCTCCTTGAAAAGCTGGTGGTTTTGAAGTCTTCGCTTTCATCCAAGGACGTTTTGGCAAGCGGCAGTCCAGGATGATGTTGCTGAAATCGTATCCATCTGAACTAGTTTCTCGGGAAACTTTCTTTGAGGTAGTCACAGTGGGCACGTCGTTGTAGTTTCTTTTTGAGCCAACTTCCAAAATCGAAAAGTTGCTCTTTCCCATATCTGTCACTCTAAATCCTACTTTCTTCCCCGTATCTCTGATGAGTAGGTACTTAGCACCCAAGTTATAGGCTGTATTGTCAAAGTCAGAGATGATATTAGGTCGTTTTTTCCACATTTTCCAAAAATTCACTGAGTTTTTTTTGCTTAAAATGGATTAATATTATGCGGAAGTGGTAGTATAAACTGGCGATATGCAGAACGACAATAATAGTTCTTATCAGATGCAGATGGGTTTTTTCGGTGGGAGTACAGCTGATTAATTAATGGGCATTGTTTAGTCAATAGGATTTGCCCTTAAATAAACAACAGACCCGAAGCAATTAATATTAGTGATGACCGGTAAGCACCTCCGCAACAAGATTCTCGATTTGCGACCCGTTGTACAATATGAATAAGTGTGATTAAGGAGGCATCTGCTGATAAAATTCTCTTCCATCCCCTTTTTCCCCATGAGCACTGACAAAAATATTATGTCAATTGTGGTATTTGCACATGACTCCCTTTACACTCAAGCATCAGAAATTCACGCACATAACGCCAACTGCCAAAATGAATAGCTTCCCACCTAATTATCATTAGCAGTTATCTGGCTGGTATACCCAATTATACAGAAACACTTGTAGCACCTACCAGCCACATATCTCATTTTCCCCAAATTTTCACTTGACCCCCTTTACTCAAAATACACAGAACGTTAGCGCTGATCTCAGAGCGAAATGATACTCTGTTTTCTCCTCCTGTCAAATGACAATTCGCCTGTATAACCTTATTGGTACAAATATAAAGTACTGTGAGTAGTATTGAGTAGGTAGTGGTCATGTCGTATCTACTAAGTGCCTACATTTGTCAATCTCAGAATACCAACTGGAACCTGTGGAAAAGTACCCGTCTAAACCACCAAATATTTAGTAGAGAGGAAGTCTTGTAATAACAGTAATATGCAGAAAATATATTCGCCAAAATGTGCCTTCCGGAGTGAAAGAACTTATGTGATTCAATATCAACCATTCCGAACGATCCCTCGGCTTATCCATAGAGTGGGGCATCGACCTTTTTAGCCAATACTAGCAAATTTGGTTCGGGTCAAAAAATAATGGTCTCGTCTACACGCGGAAGCATTGAAACTCGACAACGAAAAGTTTGCCGGTTTGATTTAACGAGGTCGATGACGCTTTCTTGGGTAAGGTCGTTGTATTCCCGTTCGGTCGATAACACCACTCATCAAAGTCTCATCACAGAAGACCCACAAGAGTATAGAGATGACAAAAAGGGCTGGTAATCTAACACCCTGGTCTGAGTAATTCGAATGCTCAGGTCAAATGCGGGTTTGCTCTTTAGAGTACCCAGGTGCTCACGGAAATATTGCAGGTGTTTGCATAGGTATGATTAAGCCTATTTTCTTAGTATATAATTACGCTGGGGATCTTCGTCTCCAGTCGATCCAGAAGGATTCTGCATGGTTTGTATTACGAGTAGATTCGTCCATTCCCAAATATCAGTTCATAAGACACTGGCCAAGACTTTCACGTTCCAACTCACAGTTCGGAAGCTTTCGGTTCCTAAGATTTAGACCTTACATAATTACAGAAAATTATCAGAATTTAACACTCTTTAATTTTGGTGCGAGGGAGCTTTTCTGTATTCAGGTGTAAGGCAGAAACTACAAAACGCTGCAAATCCCTGCATAACGGTTTATTATTTTGTACAGAATACCCTTCTGTTACAGATCACAGCTCTCTGCATAGATAACCCGTATAAATAATATAAGACCCTCCGAAGGTTAGTACCTAACCCCGTACTCGTTACTAGGTACCTACCTAAATCACGAGTTAGATGTTGCTAAAATAATTCGATCGGTTCGGTTCGGTTCGGGTTCGATTGGTTCGGATTCGGATTCGTTCGGTTTGATTATTTCGATTTCGTTTTTCGTTTGCTAATCGATGGCAAACAGTAACTAAAATGGCAAAAAGAAACGCAAATAATGAAGTTCTGAAGGAAAATTGTTGATGTGGAGTGAAATAGATGCCCCTTCTGCGTAGATCACTGTTTTCTGTGGTCAATACCTATAATGAACCGTTGCGTAATAACTTGCCCATCAATGACACTTCAACGGTTGTTCAAGTTGCAAAAGTACCGATCAACAAAATCCAGCCCCTTCTTGGTAGATTAACCGTTGTGTAATAATTTACCGTACTGTAATAATTTACCGTTGTGTAATAATTTACCGTTATGTAATAATTTACCGTTGTGTAATATTTGCCGTTGTGTAATAAGTTACCATTGTGTAATAATTTATCCATCAATAATACTTCAACGTTTGTTCAAGTTTCACAAGTACCTACCAACAAACTCCAATAGTCCATCACTTATCAAATGAAATAATATCGCAGAACAACCAACTCGACTTCATTCAGCCATCCTTGATTATAATCAGATGCTCCCTAGCGATGATATCCGGGCCGGATTAATACCGTTTGATTCACGACCGTGTTGACGACGCTTTTTGGTGCACACGAACGGCTGGACGTACAATGCTCCGGGTGGTCTCAAAAAATTGTTTAGCTCAAGACAAATTTAATAACGTGAAAAAAACCATACCCTTCTATCGAAAGTTTTCGAGGACCAACTAGACCCCGAACGGAACCTAAGTATAACCCGAATTTCATCAATTTTGTTTCATGGTAACTAAGAAGAGTGGCCAGTACGGCGTACGGCGGACAGACAGAAATTTTTTTATTGCAGTTTTGGATTCTACATTACCTTGAAACGTAAACCATCAAATTTTGAGGCGGGGGGGGGGGGGGGTTAGAATCTTTTTTTTTTTTTTTTCATGCTCGATTCAAATGGTTCATTATTGAAAATAATAAACCAAAAAAAGTGCCAAAATTCTGAGGTTTTTTCTGGCCGCCTAATTTTGTCCCGAGGCCTGTGCCGAGGGGATATATGCATTTTCGTTTTCTACATATTTGCACCCATATACTTGAGTTGAAATAAAATAAAAGCTTCTACACCACCTTTGCGACATACAATACCTCTACTGGCTGGTTTAAACTACGAGTATGATGTTTATTCTACGAAGACTGACCCGTCACAAGCCAATCCAATCCATCCTAGACGATCCCCATTATGAGCTCCAACCGTTGTCTCTTTGCCAACTTTCAATAGACTCCGCAACAGTGGCCACTACCAGCCATCACCGTCTCCAAAGTTGGGAGTATAATGAAAAGGCGACGAGCTGAGCTCTTTTGTCGCTACTGATTACATTAGCTCGACCGAGAATATTCGACAATACCACGCACCTCATCCGTGAACAGCTGCTACTAACATCTACTTGATTAGAACCTCGCCTCTCTTATCGAGCCCTTCCCTCATTTCTTTCCTCCATCTTTCATTTTCCTTAGCCAATAATCTATTTTTTGAACAAGCCTAGCAGAGATGGCGGACTTTTTAATTGCTTGCAAAGGTCAGGCAACATCCTGGGGTTCTCTGCTTGTACTTTACTGCGTCTACACGAACACACTCCGAACGAGATTTCCTTTATTGTGTCATAATCTTTAGTTAATCATAATACAGACTGCCTCATCCCTTGTTACTAGACTTTATTTACCATATGTCGTAGTCTAGAGGTAGGGTATGTTTGGGTAGGCTGTAGGAGAGAGGAGGATGTGCCCCTCAGGAGTCTTTTCGGACAGCGAGTGTTAGAGGAAGAGGCGTCCCACGGTTACCACCACAGCAGGCGCTAAGTAAGAAGGATACTAACACCCCGGTAATCACCACAGCGAGTGTTAGGGGGTGAAGCATCCCGCGGTTACCACCAAAGCAGATGCTAGAGGAGATGGAAGGGTAGGCGAGAGAGGAGGTACAAGGTGAGGGAGAGAGAAGTCACAGGTAGGAGTGCAGTCCTTCGAATGAAGAGCTGCTCAAGCCGGGCGCCTTATAAAGGTGCCTCCACCTCGTCCCGCGTCTGTCAACGGCCGTTAACAGCTGTTGAGAGTCGTTGGGAGTTGGATGGAGGGGAACCCTTCTGGGCTTCAGTCTAGACGTCACATAGCTCGTCTTTCTCCTTGTTTATTGGTTAAATCTATATTTGCAAGTTACAGTGAGTGGTATATATTACGCTGAGGGGTACGACAATACCATACAGCACTGAAATCTGTATAAATTGTTGGACAAGAAGTGAAATCGTTAACTGATGCCCGTAACACCTTTTGTAAATGCGACATGAGCTAAGATAATATGATCGAAATTCAGAACTGATTTATGGCAACTAATCGAAGTAGAATAGGGCTTCATTAACACCTAAAAGTGCTCGAAAAAAAGTGCTCCCTTCTTATCAGTCTTCACCTCTTTCAAAAAGTCCGTAAAGCTCATTCATTTATTTTAATGGCGG
This sequence comes from Leptopterna dolabrata, assembly GCA_954871275.1. Classification (NCBI taxonomy): domain Eukaryota; kingdom Metazoa; phylum Arthropoda; class Insecta; order Hemiptera; family Miridae; genus Leptopterna; species Leptopterna dolabrata. The sequence goes on from OX940980.1 coordinate 24,259,973, forward strand.
AGAGCGCGACGTGAATTATTCACCGAGATAAGTAGATACCGTCCCACAAGTCTCGCTTAGAATGTAGACAGAACGTATTAGATAACTTCGAATGTGTCTCGGGAACTTTGCATTTGATTTGGATAAGCAATATACGTACCTACTGCATATTCGATAAAGATCGGTGATTGGTATTCAGAACCGACAAAACGTGAGGCGATATGGCTGCTAGTGCTATGGGTAATTTCCTCTTGGAGGGTGCAGGGGTACCTGTTACACTGGGTGGTTTCTAAAATGCTATTAGTGCTATCGTTTTTATAATTATGTTGCTATTAGCTGATAGGTACCCACGAGAGTTATTTGTGACTGGGTATCAAAACAGTAGGCATCTATCGTACATCAACATTTTCTTTATATTATATCCTAACGAAAGGGTAAATTGCTTCGGTTCGGAAAATGTTGATAACAACTAAAGGAGTGAATGACTATTATAAGGCTTTTAGCTATTAATTGCGCAGTCTAATTATAATATTGTGTGAAGATAATGTTGAGAAAAATGATTCAGGAGCGTCGTATCGATATAATTACATTACAGTTACAAACTTTACCCTAACTAAGTTGTAGGTACCTACTTTGTACAATAAAATGTTTTCAGTATTATACGGTTTTATTCTAGAACTGTGTGCTATAGGTACATTTCATTAAATTTCCTAAATTTCGTTGTTTCAATTTGTTCCTAAAATTGATTCCGGTGACGTAGTGCACAACTGCACCCAAAACTGAGTCAAATAAAAAAGAACCACGCAAATCGGTTGAGAATTGAGCGTACAGTTTCAATATTACCCCCTTCCCCCTTTTGAAATTCCTGCGACGTGGTAGTGCACAGCTAGACACAAAACCTCGCAAATCGGTTAAGAATTGTGGCCTGGGAATCGGATACTGTTTATTCCATCACCTGAGTGTCATCACCATCCTGAAGTGAGTTTTAAAATTCCGGCGATCTAGTGCATACCTAGAAAACACACACACACAGACAGACACATACATACACCTATGGTTTTTTTCGACTGATTCAGTTTTAGAATGGTCTGAATCAGACATTCGTCGAGTGTTGAATCTTTCCAACAGAAATAGAAAACAATAGGACCCCCTGACGAGATACGAAGCCTTTGACGAATCCGCCAAACATCTAAGGGGCGTTTTTAAAAATCAAATTAAAAAACGCTGTAAAGTCCTTGTCACATGGGTTTATTATTCTACTGGACATACCTACAGAAATGTTGGCTGTTCATTTATTGTTTCTTTCATGTGAAATAATTGAAATAGCAATTTCTGATGGTTTCCACCAATTTTGGCCCCCAAAACACAAATTAGGTAGGTACGCTCCTTTTTTTTTCTTTTTTCAAATTATCTTTGATCATTGGTAGTGCCATTTAATCGTCTTGATCCACGTGTTGACACTTTTTCAAGTGTTGTTATACAAATTGATGGTGATTTCAGACGATTCTCCAGGTTTTTGCCTCATAAAAAATCAATTTTGGCAGCTGAACCTTTGGTACAACCTCAATTTTCCACTCTTTGGTCAAAATCGACTTCATATTCGGTCTTCTCGTCCCCAAAAACATGGAAAAGATACCTCAAAAGTCATTAACATGTTAATAAAACACAAAAATTACCTATTTTTATACACATTTTCACACATAACACGCCTTGGTATATTCCGATCGGGCTGCAAAGTTCCGGGACACAACTAGGGCCCAAATGGAGCATGTGTGCGAAAGAACGATTTTTTAGAGCGAAAATGAAGCCTGTAGGTACACGTGATACGGCGGACGGCGGACGGATATTACCTATTTGGAATCTACGCACCTTGAAACGGAAAAGAAAAAAAATGATGATTTGAGGGGGTGTTATAAAAATTTTTTGCTGAGCGAATACATAGGTGTATTATTAACAGAATAAACCAAAAGTACCTATTTTTATACACATTTTCACTCATAACACCCCTGGGTATATTCCGATCGGGCTGCAAAGTTCCGGGACACAACTAGGGCCCAAATGGAGCATGTGTGCGAAAGAACGATATTATTAGAGCGATAATGAAGCTGGTTCACTGATACGGTGGACGGTTGACGGAAATTGCATTTTTGGAATCTATGCACCTTGAAACGAGAAAGAAAAAATTTTGAGGGGGTGTTAAAAAATTTTTTTGCTTGAGCGAATGCATAGGTGTATTATTCACAGAATAATAAACCAAAAATATGGAAGGCAGTTATATAAATATGATACAATTGAGCGGATAAATAAGTAAATAAAATGCTCCCTGAGCTGTGACTATGAATGGGTATTTTCGGGTGGAAAACCACGTGGTTTTTGGATGAATGAGGCGGTGAAGTAGAAGAGGCGGCCTTCCCAGCCAGCGCCCATCGACCTTAGCGTGCGAGTCCGCTCCCGAGCTCTATTTTCGAAACAAAACACCTCTACAACTCTCCCTTGGTGCTGGGAGCCCCTTAACGACCTGAACCCTTGAGAATGGCGCAGTTTGTTAACTGAGGGCTTATTGGATTTAAGTAAACTTGGGGTGGATAGCTGCTACATAGAATCGATATAGACCAACCTATGACCTCTCGATGCTTCGTAATACCACAACAGGATATAACACACACGGATTATAATGGCCCAACATAACTCCTTGTTTTTGAAGGATCATATCAAAATTCTCTTAATCGTTCACTTACTAGGTATGTAGGTACACACTGCATACGGCGCTTTGGAAATACGAATGTAACTCAACTCACTGTTGTACATTACAGAACTTTGCATATTATAGTGAGGAGAACAAGGAATTTTCAATGATATTTCGATCAGTCAACTTTGGTTGTGGATAATGGAATGGCAGCCTAGAAGGGAAGTGATCCAGAGTTATACTGCAGGATAATAATTTTTGTTTCAATAGCTCATTGCGTAGAACAGCGGTTGTTTTTTACAGCGTTCTTCGTACTTCTACAACCAGGAAACTTTCAACGGACCATCCTTTTCACGATGATGCTTGGACATAATTCAAAGAAATGTGATGGACAAAAATGTACCATAATAATAAAGTATTTCTCCCATTAAGCTTCTTTAAAAATCGGGCACATAAGGCCAACATTTCATTAATTTTGCAATTCTTCATCAGGCCGCCAGCAGAATTTACATACAAGTTTACAACCAGCGTCCTTCAGTTGTAAGCTTCTCTTTTTATTATACTCGAACACGATGCCATCTTCTCAACATGCATCTCCAAAAGTTGCTCTAGATGGTTTGTCATTAGGAATTGTTCCTGAAGGTGCCACGAACAAAGTGCCAGCCTCCACTACCTTGTAAATCATAAGCAACTCTTTAAAACATACTTTATATATAACATATACTTTAAAATATACAGCAATTAATTATTTTCCTATCGTCTGCTTTTGGACTAGTTAGGTACCTCATGAGGAACGAAACACAATTAATTGATTTTTGTCCCTGAACACCTTACAATACTCAAAGTGCATTTTTGGTTTATTATTCTGTGAATAATACACCTATGTAATCGCTCAGCAAAAAATTTTTATAACACCCCCTCAAAATTTTTTCTTTTCCGTTTCAAGGTACGTAGATTCCAAAAATGCAATGTCCGTCCGCCGTCCGCCGTACGCCGTATGCCGTACGCCGTCCGCCGTCCGCCGTACGCCGTCCGCCGTATCACGTGTACAGGCTTCATTTTCGGCCTAAAAAAATCGTTCTTTCGCACACATGCTCCATTTGGGCCCTAGTTGTGTCCCGAAACTTTTCAGCCCGATCGGAATATACCCAGGGGTGTTATGAGTGAAAATGTGTATAAAAATAGGTACTTTTTGCGTTTTAGCAACATGTTGGTAACATGAGGTTTTGAGGTATCCTTTTCCATGTTTTTGGGGACGAGAAGACCGAATATGAAGTCGATTTTGACCAAAGAGGCGGAAATTGAGGTTTTACCAAAGGTTCAGCTCCCAAAATGTTTTTTTTATGAGTCAAAAACCTGGAAAACTGTCTGAAATCACCATCAATGTGTATAATAACATTAGAAAATGTGTAAACATGTGAATCAAGACCATTAAATGGCACTACCAATGATCAAAGATGATCTGGAAAAAAAAGCGTACCTATTTCATGTTTTGGGGGCCAAAATTGGTGGAAATCATCATAAATAGCTATTTCAATCATCCCACATGAAAGAAACAATAAATTCAACAGCCAACAAGAATCTCTAGAACTCCAATAGAATAATAAACCCATGTGACAAGGACTTTGCAGCGTTTTTTAAATTATTTCAAATTGTACATCTAACGGAGACCTTTCCTAAGAGGTGCTATATGATGGGTCGGAAATGAACGGAAGTGGGTGAAAAACGGGAAGAAAAAAAACGTGCGACGTCATCAGGTATGGTATGCATACTCTCGCGCTTGCCCGTGGGTACCGAGTGTGAGGGAGATACATACCAAATGATGTCACGCGTTTTTTCTTTTTCTTATTCCCGCCAAACTACTCAGATTTCAGAGCTGAAAACTGGGACAGAGGGGTTTTCGAGGGTGCTGAATCCGATTCAGAGTTCAAACGCAGAATATTCCTACCCACGCCCATTCGCCAATGAGAACCATACCTAATCCCCAGTACAGAAAGCCTTTCCCGACCCCTTGGGGTAGCGATCCCCACAGTAGGAAACACTGGCTTGGAAATTACGGAAGTTTCCTGATATACAGATTTGCTGTACAGTAAAGCTGATTTGTGTAGAGTAAGACAATAAACAGTGCATTTAGGCATGAGTTTTTTTTTTAGCTTCGATACTATTATGAGAGGTACCTATTATTATAAATAATATCAACTTCTTACAATACCCTGAATAGTAAACAGGTACGTGAGTATACCAAAGTTATGAGGAGTCATCATCATCAGTACCTAAGAAAACGTTTCATCGGCATTATTAATAGTACCGTTATATCTTGAGTGGGTTTGTCGATATAAATCAATTCTATCATGAATCGTTCGAAAATCTTAATCGGATAGACTAAACACGAATGCATGAATTCACTTTATGATGAAAGTTGAATGAATAATAAATGAAACCGTAAAATAAAGCCTCTCCCCTCCTCACTCTCACCTTTGCGGTATTATTGTGAATAAGTTATTTGATTGATTGAGTAAATCAATCCCCTCTACCAATCAATCTCTCTCCTCTTGTTCATCAATTCTCATCCTCTTGTTCTACCAATCAATCTCCTCTTGTAGTTGTTGGTGGGGGGGATTGGAATTTTAAATATGATGCAACGGTTTAGGGAGGGGTGGTGTGTACTAACGATATTTTTCCTTGGGTGTATTATACATAGGCACGATTTCGGTGAGACATAAAATACCTACAACAAAGTTTGAATTAAACTAAGCTACATTTTCGACACAAATCTTAAGTTTTCAGTCAAAACGAGACGGTCCTGATGATGAATGGGCGACGGCGTAAATTTGGAGTAACCTCTATCGTTTCGTATGATGTTTACGCAAAATTTTATAAATTTATTTATATTATATCTTGTACGAATCTGTTTACCTTGAACGAGTTTCGGACCGGCAGACTTGGCTTCAGCGGATAAGGAAGTGCAGAAGATGTCACGGAGCTTGCCTCTCATGATCTGCCGTCCCCGGCTGTGTGTCTGATACTGAAAGGATTCAGGGCTGAGGGGTTAGGGACAGAGTTGCCAACCCGACGGTTTTCTCCGTAGATCTACGGATTTTCGTCCTCGGTCTACCGCGTGCTGGTCGTCGGGCTACGGATAAATTGAGCTGAGATGATTCAGGGCTGAGGAGCACGACTGGGGGTGAGGCGGGCAAGCGCTCTCCGTCCCGTTCAATACGCCTCACCGCCGCCTCTTCCAACTGGGTTACTCGGGATGGGCGGTTTTCAGACGTTTCGCCTGGATTCGTAGGGTTCCCCTAAGGCGCGATTTTTCGTCGATTGACTAATTCAATTTTCAATTTTGAAAGACGACATAGGGCCAATTCAAAAGCGATAAAGAGAAAATCTATGATAGGTATACCTACCTACCTACTACACAGGAAAAAAAAACCACAGTCATGCAGCATGGCTATAAGAGCGAATTTTCGAAGAAATAACTTATTTTATGTAAAACTGTTTTATCTCAAGAAATAACCACGTTCCTTCATCTTAAAAGTGCTCCAGTTTGAGAACGGAATGAGATATCGCAATTCTGATTTCACCATCGTGTTCAACGTACAAAAACCTTTAAAATTATGTGTCACTTGTCAGACTGTTTCATTTTGGGAATTTATGGGTAATTTCCCCCCCCCCCCCCTAAAACACCCCAAAACTCCCCCTTAGAGTGACCCGATTCTGCCCATCTACGAACTTAGCCTGTCGATTGCCAAGACAGATTTTTTGTGCAAATTTGAACTTTTTATCTCAATTTTGTCGAGAGTTATCGTCTGGAATGACACATACATATATAAATATATAAATATATAAATATATAGGTATATATATACATATAATTTTTGGTGTCTTTCGGCAGTGAATTCAGGATGGTCTGAAACGGATTTTGGTATAAAAATCTTTCGGAAATTCGAGTTTTAAAAATTTTGGACCGAGAACAATAGCTTCCTTTTCTTCGAAAATTCGCTAATAAGAATTTCAACCGTCTCGCTATACATCCTAAGTATGAATCACGTATTACAGTCACTGTCTGTACAGTTATTACCTACTATAAACGTAGGTAATACATGAATTATCCCTCACTAACTAACAAACTACCTATCCATAAAAACGCTGCAAATTATTACACAACGGTTTATTATTTACCCGTACATATGCCCCATCTGCGTTGATCACTGTTTTCTTCCGTCAGTACCTACCCTTGAGCTCCCCCCAGGAAAGCCCTAAATCGCGGGAAATCATAAAAATGCGCAGGATTCAATAAATCCAATAATTAATTATTTGTTGTTATTCATGAAGCATAAGGTAAATAATAAACCGTCGTGTAAGAGATAATCAACTGTCGTGTAATAATTTACCTGTATAGGTAGATGCCCCTTCTGCGTAGATCACTATTTTCTGTGGTCAATACCCTCGAACTTTTCCCAGGAAAGCCCTAAATCGAGTACTGGAGCCTGCCGGAGAATTTTTTTAATTCCATTTTTGGATTCTAAGTAGGTACCTTGAAACGGAAACCATAAAATTTTGAGGGTGGGGGGGGGGGGGGGGGGTTAACACCTTTTTTTAAATGCTCGATTCCAAAGGTTCATTATTTAAAATAATAAACCCAAATGTGAGTGTTTATATAAGATTTCAAGGTTGCGAAGGCTCAGGCTACAAGCATCATGTTCGTCTACCTAAACAATGCCCTAAATTTCATTAAAATGTGTATCAATGGTTTGCGTTTTGTGCCGCCACCATTCTGACGCCATTGAAATTCACGGGGACTCAACCTGTATAATATCCCAAAATTTCATCAAAATCGGTGGCAAGTATTGAACTGGAATTTGATAAATATCAGGCGTTTCATGTTTGCCCATTAGTAGACAAAAACGCAGCAAAGTCCTTGTCACATTGGTTTATTATTATTTTGGACGTACCGACAGGAATGCTGGAAATACATTTATTGCATCGTTCATGGGCGATCATTGAAATAGCTATTTTTTATGTTTTCCACCAATTTTGGCACCGAAGAACTCGAATTAGGGTCCTATTTTTGACAAATTATCTTTGATCATTGATAGTGTCATTTAATTGTCTTGATTCATCTGTTGATACTACTTCTGTTATTATACAAGTTTATGGTGATTTTAGACAATTTCCAAGGTTTCTGATCGATAAAAAATAAATTTTGGGGGCTGGATCTTCGTTGCAACCTCAATTTTTTACTCTTCAGACAAAATCAACTTCACATTCGGTCTTCTCGCCCTAAAAAAAAAAACATGGAAAACGATACCTTATAAGCTCTTATTCATTAAAAACCTCAGAAACCCTCGAAAACCCATATTTTTACAACCATTTTTCACCCGTAACACCCCTGGGTATATTCCGATCGTGCTGCTGAGCTTCGGAGCACAATAGGACGCAAATGTGTTCCCAAATGGGGACCCAAACTGTGTGCGGAAGAACGACGATTTTAGACCAAATTTTAACGTAAATTTAAAGCTGAAACTTCGTTAGAACCTCAATTTTCCACTCATCGTCAAATTAGACTTCATATTCGGTCTCCTCGTCCTAAAAAAAAATATGTAAAACGAAGCCTCACAAGCTCTTGTTACCAAAAAGCCCAATTTTTACCCCCATTTTTCATCCATAAAACCCGTGGGTATATTCCGATCGGGGTGCGAAGTTGCGGGACACAACTAGGGCCCAAATGGAGCCTGTGTGGGAAAGAACGAATTTTTTAGACCGAAATTAGAGTAGATACGCGTGATACGGCGGACGGCGGACGGACATAGCATTTTTGTAACCTACGCACCTTGAAACGTAAAAGAAGAAATGTTGAGGGGGTGTTATAAAAAAATTTTGCTGGGCGAATACATCGGTGCATTATTCACAGAATAATAAACCTAAATTACTGTCGGGTTTTACATGAATTTGATGAATTTCTAATAGGTCCATGTGGGTAAAATCATGATGGCTACAAGGAACTGTCAAAAACAGACGGTCTGGCCGACAGACAAGATGCTGAGGAATGTGGTACTTATTATATTTCACTGGGCGTTGACGTCGCTCAAACCACCATTAAGTTGGAGGTTCTCAAATGTAGGTATAGAACTAAATTTGCTACTGACCAAAGAACCCACAGCAGGGGTTACAATGTTAGACCTTCTTTTGTGAAGAACGTATTGGAGTGTAAAGGACTTAAAATTTGCACACAGATCTAAATATACCATCTAAATAATTTTGCAATTAATGTGGGCTAGTGCATATAGTAGGCGCTCACCACTCATCTACCCTCAAGAGTTGAGAGGAACCGATTCACAGACCTAACAACAAAACTACCTACCAAGATTGAATCGTAACCTAAATTAGCTGACGTATAGGCAATTTGATTTCATTCAAATCTAATCTATCCAGCTTTGGACGGAGTGATTGGCTCTCAGTGAGTTTGTGGATGTACTCAATTGATGAGGTCACGGAAGCCTATCCCAACATTGGGGTCGGACTAATGCAAACGCCAGTGACCAACCGTGGTCGATAGGAAGAAAGATAAAGTTGCCTCAGCCACGCCATCGGTAACCCTAAATGAAGTGGGCAGTAAAATCAGAGGAGAGATAAAACTTTGAGCTATAGAGCGAGCTAATATACCAAACTTATGGATTCCTAACTTTCAAAACTAGCAGACTAAATTATACAATAAAATTATGGAGTCTGAAATCTTGCTGTACATGTGGTCTAGACCATTCTGACCTAATCTGGGAATCTGTCAACGGAAATATAAGTCATTGGACTTATGAAAGCTTATGACTGATTCAGATGCTTCCTTGAAATCAACAAAACACAAAATATTTTGTTTACAATTTATTTTGGTAATATTTTTGTTATAATTTTCCCATATGAGACGAAAGATTACAAAGGAACATGGTGGTGGGAAATGTCATGTGAGTTGTGGATTCATCAGTAAGGATTTTCGTAACTGATGCCTGAAGGCAATGAGAGTTAGGTTTCTTTCTACTCAAAACCACGATACCTCACGGTGAACAATCAAGAAGCTTTGATTTGTACAAGATAGGGCCATACTGCCACAAAGTTGCTAGCATCAGCCAACCAACCAACCAACCAACCGCAGAAGCTCGTGACCTAGTGTATCTTCTACATAAATGTACACTGTACAGCCACTGTTGGTCCACAGATATCTTTACCACAAAGTTCAAATATTATTAATTGTGCACCTCTCCGAAAAAAAAGTATCTTTACTCGACTGGCAAAACTGAGAATTATACCTACTTCGAGTATTACAAAGTTCATTGATCGCTATTATACTGGGCAGCTGGGCATCACACTCCCACGTTGCTAGCTCTAGGTCAGTATATACCAGGAGCATACATTAATAGCAACGTCAATAACGAAAATAGGTATTGCTCAGGAATACTTTATTTAGAGGAAGCCGAAGAGGGCGAATGAGCTATTGCTTGTTGACTATTTCACCCCGCATTGCGGATTTGGCAAAGATTTGAGCTCCTATGTACCAACCGGATATCCTATCGAGGGAGAGGTCAGAGATCCAAATGAGTACCTACCACTGTTTTGTCCATTTAGGCCTATTCTTGAGTATACTAACGCCAGAAGGTTTACGGTTGGACGTGAGTATTTTTTCTAACGCCCCTCATTGCAGGGCTTCATAGTTTTTTGCTTTACTTCAAAACTTGAATGGTTGAGTGCTGAGAGTGGATATCAACGATTTTTTATTCCTGAAGTGAAGCACGTACTGAAGCTGATGACCCAGAATCCTTTTATGAATATATTCCAACTACATAGATCATTTTAGCTACTTTCCCTCCTAACGTGATGTCTTTAATGTCTCTAAAAGTTTCGCCGACCTTCATTGTGTATTCTACTTCATGGTTTTGGAATTTTAGTGATCAAAATGAGTAAATATTCTATAGCATTCAAATAGGGGTGCCTATAACAATATTCTTTATAAATATATTTTGAGCAGATCATGAAAGACGGCGCCATTATGGTACCTCATGCATATGTGCAATCTCTGTGTCATATTATATACATTTCTAGAACATGATTCAACATGATTCTTTATTTCAAATATGAGCAGATAACAAGACGTAAGTAAATACAAAAGGTAGCTTTACTTCTCTCGCATCAGACACTGGCTACCAGTATGATTAACGTTATACGTTCTTACGTGTTCGCGTCTGCCAGAAGTAAGTTATGAGCATCTTTGAATTTCCGTTATAGGGGAGGTGGATCGGCTAGGTATATTGAAAAGCTCAAAAATACGTAAAACTTTAAAAAGTATATAGGCTGAAAACTATGTGGGTGCATGCAGAAGTTGTTGACCCACAAAGAGGGACAGCCAAATTTCAAGTATACCTACCTAATTTCAAATTGACAAGGATTTGACTGAAAATATACGCTACCGCGTGTATTTGGAGACATAATAATGCTGTTTATTTGTGTAAAGGATTTGTCGTGGATTCTTGGATTTCCGTTGATTTGGGGTTGTTGGAAAATGCCATAGAAAGCTCATATAGTTTATTCCTTCAGCTTACACCAACTTGTATTCGTAGCTGTTTTATAGTTTGCTTTCAAAGGAGAACTTTGCCCTCTTCTCCGGGCATTCACAAAAAAAAAGAAAATATCATGTGTGGGCCCATTCTTGTGAAGAGTAAAAGTCTGAAGAAGAGAACGAAGTGCCGACCTCCATAAAAGCGCTCTCGCTATGACACGAGTTTTACGGTCGTACGCTCCGTATTTCTTCTCACAAAGAAACCCCAAAGCAATACTCGTACTTCAATGGTGTTAGTAGCGGACTAGGCTGCTTTGAAGGTCCTGTTGGCTGATGAAGGTGGTTTTTACAAGTGATGGGGGTGTGACCGACGATGCTGTGCTGGTCGAATGACGTAGAGCGGCGGTGGCGCGTCCTTGTGGCCGAAAATAAACCGCTAAACACCTAATGTCAACAATCCTACATAATACATGAGATCGCTCCCTCCCCTCACTCTTCTTGGCTCGTATTTGTACATCAGAGACTACCATGTCGCGTAAGGGCTATTGGACTGTTCGTTATTCCTCGATGCCGCCTTGAATAATTCCGTTTAGAACAATGTTGTAAAAAGGCCTTGGCGTAAGACATGACTTATGATATAAGAAAAACACAATAAACACGTAATTAAATGTACTTGATGAAAATTATGGCGCGTTTGAACCTATACATGTCCTATCCTATACAGCCTATACATCATGTATCCTATACATTATGCGATATTTTCATAGTAGATCAAGGTGTGAATAGGTAGGTACCAAACTTAACATAGATCGACAGAAGATCTGTTGATGTTCGGAACCATGCTTACTCTGATCTTGTTTAAAGTCATCGTGATGCGAATGATATTTTCATCTTTAATTGACACCTTCGGTCGTTGAATACGAAACAATCACGTAATCTACGTGAGCATGATCGTTCCCCAAATAAAAGATCTCAAGCAAAGGCAGTCCAAAAAATTGCAGATGAGGCTTTGCGGAATGGATGTTGAAATAAGGAAGTTGTAAACTCACAAACATGCTCTTGTCTGAAAGGAAAGGAATTTGCCTAAATATCGTGATGTCAATGGCACCTTTCCACCCGCTTAATAGAAGGATTACTAAAATGTAGCACAAGCAGGTTTTAATGTGGTGCATATTCAAAAAAAATCCGAATTCCTACCCTTGCGCATCCCCTACCATATTGCCTTTCTGAGTGAGCCTGGAAAAGTCGTGATGGGACCCTTGTGAGCTGGCTAATGAAAGCTGGTGATGATCACGCCTTGTTACCCTGTTTCCAGTTTGTTGATAACAAAGTGGATGTTTGCAACACATGAAACATCACATTGTGGCACATAACCCTTTCTGTATTACGTAATTTGTATAATTTCGTGCTAAATTGTATGGCCAAGGTGCCAAAGTACACATTATTGATTAAATGATGGATTAATTGATTTGATAGAGTACACATTAACTTGTGGAAGGTATACCAGATTCTCATGGTTTACATCGAATGAGGGTAACACTCACGCAGGCGTACAGAAAGCTGAAATTCGCAACATTAGCCGGCAGTCTGTTCTTGATGCTACGATATAATTTGGGTTTTGGGTGGGAACGGGATTCTGCCTCTAGATTTAACAGCTTGGTGTAGTTAATAACGCAAACAAGGGCATCATCTGGGAACTTGAGGTCCGGGATCAGGAATAGCATTGGCTTGAGATTTATAAATTGGTGGATGTAAATAAGATGCCAGTACGATGAGTTCGCTACTATAGCGAGGAAACTTGGGGGGAGACTGAGGAAGATTAATTTAATAAGCGGAGCGATATTTTACTTCTAAATTTATACATTTGTTTCATTGTTTATCCCGTCACATCTGTGTAGCTACTTATAACGGAGCTTGCTGGTCCAGCCATCCTCTGCGGAATAGTTAGTAGTTGCGCAAGTGTTGATGCATTTATTCAAAAAGTTAAAGCATCACACAGAATCTTCACAAGCTGCATGTGTTAACATTAACAAGTAGATTTAACTACAATCCGAATGAATGGTGAATGGTCAATAGATAATATTGGTCAAGACCTAGTAAGTAAGTGCAAACCGAATTTCAGAGTGGAATGCCGTACAAACTGAAAACTGATTAAATTGTGGAGCTCGTAGGTACCTACTGCAATCTAGGGTTTGATGTAGTTGTGGTGCATGGGTCATACGGCTCGAAATTTTGACTGGAATCCACATTTCCAAAGCCGTAATCGAACGGACGACCGTCTGAAATAATTGGCACCGGCCCTCCGTTATTTTATTATCGGTTCCAATAGCGTTTATAGACAAGAGGATCCGCCAGCGGACCGGAGAGTCGGTGCAAATTTTTCAGGCGGTCGTCTGATTAGGACTTCTGTAATCATTATTCTTCAAAAAGCTTGCGTCAATTCTCCAAGTCCACTCACCATAATTACTAGGAACTTTCAAATACCGTTTGTTATGTCTTGCTTGCCTGCAGTCAACCAAGTGTAAGCAGACACTCAATCAGTACCTAGTTTGCGCGGACAACTAAGCTCATTTTCAGATATCAACAATAATTATTCTAAAGACCGCGAACAATTTAATAATCACAAAAATATCTATCTATATCTTTATCGGGAAGCGTTCATGTCAAGCTCCAAATCTAGAAAACGTCTGCCAATTCGAGACAGCATAGCTTCCTCACTTGAATCAGGTGGGTAGGTTCATTCAGTGGACAAGTGGAGTATCCATGCATAGGGTACATGCATTTGAGACCATCCAACACCGCACCTCCGTCTATTTTCCAAAATGTCACCGCTTTACGATGATTTTCAGGGTAGTTATGGGTGCTGCGAGCGCATGCGCGGATGAAAGCGGTACAATTTCAATAATTTTACTATGTGACCATCTGCGATTCAACCCGCGTGTACTCTCAAAATTTCAGCTCTCTACAAATTTTTCGCGCAGTTGGAAGCGTTACAAGGAAATGGTCAACATTCCATGTTCGCCCATGCGCAGACGAAAGTTACGGTACAGTTACAACTAAATTCATATGGAGCTATCAAAGTATTATTCCTAACAATAATTATTCGCAACATTTCATGTTTGCGCATGCGCAGACGAACTTTACCGTACTTTTTGTATATTGGTTTATTATTTTCAATAATGAACCATTGGAATCGAGCATGAAAAAACAATTCTTACCCCCCCTCAAAATTTGATGGTTTACGTTTCAAGGTATGTAGAATCCAAAACTGCAATAAAAATATTTCTGTCTGTCCGCCGTACGCCGTACGGGCCACTTTTCTTAGTTACCATGAAAAAAAATTGATGAAATTCGGGTTATAGGTTCCGTTCGCTGTCTAGTAGGTCCTCGAAGCTCGACGTTACTGTGAGTCATCTCTAAGGGGTTCAAAATAGGGGTTGAAATTTTCAAAACGCCTATACCATTTTTTTACGTAAATATTTTTACGGTTTTAAATTTTTCTTGAAATTGCGAGTTTTTTAAGACCATCCGGAGCATCGTACGTCCAGCCGTTCGTTCACAGTAAGGCCCCGAAGTTTGCACCGACAGGCATTTTCGACTCCAGTGTGAATGAAAATGTATACAATTCAAACCAAATCTCGTAACCAGAGACGCGCCCACAATAGGAATTTGTGAATACGGCCAATCATTGGTAGGGATCACCTGATTATATTGGCGGAGTATGAAGTCGAGTTGGTTGTTCTGTGATATTATTTAATTTGAAAAATGATGGCTCTTTTGGAGTTTGTTGGTAGGTAGTGAAACTTGAACAAACGTTGAAGTAGGTATTATTGATGGGTAAATTATTACTACGGTAAATCATTACTCAACGGTAAATTATTACACAACGGTTCATTATACCATCTACGTAGAAGGGGCTGGAGTTTGTTGGTAGGTACTTTTGCAACTTTTTTCACTCCTCATCAACAATTTCTTTTCAGAACTTCATTATGTGTGTTTCTTTTTGTTAGGTACTGTTTGTCATCGGCAGAATTATTTTAGCAACATTTAACTCGTGATTTAGGTAGGTACCTAGTAACGAGTACGGGGTTAGGTACGACTGACGACTGACGGACAGGTAGGTACGTAACAAAAAATGTTCCTTGATGTCTGAAACGTAAAATGCGAGCGGGCATTTTCATTTTGGAGGATAAATATTGCTTCCTCACTACCGAAGGTAGGGAAGCTCAAGATAGAGGATTCGTGCAAGAGTAGAAAAAATGTCTGCCAATTCTAGTAGGCAGTATAGCTTCCTCACTTCAATCACATGAACGTATAAGAACAGTTGGGTAGGTACGTTTTGATACGGGACGATCTGCGATCCAACCCGCGTGTACCCTCAACATTTCAGCTCTCTACGACTATTCGCGTTGGTAGAACCGTTACAAATGAATGGGCAACACTTCATGTTAGCGCATGCGCAGACGAAAGTTACGGTACGATTCCAATGAAATTCATACGGAACTATCAAAGTATTATTCCTGATCGATCCTCCGAATCTGAACTCATTTCAGGGATATTTAAGGTAGTTATGGGCGTTTCAATTTTTTCACGTTTGCGCATGCGCAGACGAAAGTTACAGTACTTTTTCAATGATTATTGTATCGGACCATCTGTGACCCAACCCATCTCCAAATTTCAGCCGATTTCGACCATTATTTCGGGTAGTTATGGGCGTTACAAGGAATTACCACAGACAGACAGACGGACAGACAGACAGACACGGAGCCAAAAATGTTCCTTGATGTCTGAAACGCAAAATGGTAGTGGCAATTTAAATTTTGGAGGACATTAAGTTTTTTTTTTACTCAATCACGAATCCGGCTTCGCTACCTTCAGTAATGAGGAAGCAAAAATGGCTATCTTTAAGGGTATAGTAAAGGTGGCTTAGTCGCACTAGCGATCAATTGGTAGTGTTCCTGTTGATGAGGGTGCAAGTTCAAACAACTTCAGCAAAGACTCATGTTACATTATTATTATGTTTCATTAGCGTCATTAGAAAACATTATTGGTCCATCAGGAGTTTTTAAGTGTCACTAGTTTAGCCAAGCAATGCAAGTCCTACAGTGCTCGTTTTTGTAAAATCAAAAATGGAGTAAAAATCTAAATCACTCTGAAACTATATTTCAACCGTTTTTTGATAAACTGGTAGTTTTATAGGAATTTTAGCACCGACACCGGGGAAAAACCCTTAGGGGGCTTGTAAACAACATATTTTTGCATTCCAAGCAACTAGGATTTCAAGCCTTGTACCGTTTACCTTTAAAATTCAAAAGGATTTTCTATCGTACCTATTGCAAGAAACCACATCAAAATTGGTGAAACCGTTCGAGTCTGAATGAAGCACAATCAGACAGTCGTGCTTGTTACAGTAAGTACATAGGTCTGATGATGACTGCGCGAACTGACAACACGAATAAAATCCGCTGGAAAGTGGTCGATTAACGTGGGCTTTGCCCGGAACTGGTAGGTACTCACCGGTCCAGGTGTCGCAGCATCAAGCAACCACGTGGTTGTACGAGTATGCAGGTAACTGGTATAACTAAGAACAACTCACCCGTTGGGAGAAGTAACGTCAAGCTTTGATATTCACTCGTGTTGGCTGCCGGGAATGACCACTGCAGTACTGTACCGTCTCACTGACCACTCCTCACCACGCGGTGAGTTTCCTTCGTCCGGTAATTCGACTGAACAACGCACGGGCGACGTCTGGGGAACCTGCCGGTTGTTTCGCGCTCTTCGCGTCGTTGCAGTGTATTTCTGGGCAGACCAGGCCTCGGCCAACCCATTTACGCGCATGTGGCCGTCGCAGCAGGGGCCTGTTGGTACTTATAATAGAACGTAACATCCCCCTCTCAACCGAGCCCTTAAGACCGGCAGAAGATCAAGAAACAATGCAGAATCCGCAAATGTTTTCGACAGGCGAGAAAGGAGGTGGGACAGTCGCCAAATCGCGTGTATCAGATGTTTACTACAATTCTGTTGTTATTGTCACCCGGAATCTCAACCGTAAAAGGACGCTATTGTAAACATCAACAAAATGTCTTACCAAAGACTCTTAAATAGAATATTAACAATTAAGCAACGCCATCACGTATCAACTGATATTACCAACAGAGCTTCTTCGTTTCTTGTAGATAATCATTATGTTGTAACTTAATTTTCAACCTCACTTCTTGCATTTGGTGCGGTTTATGTTAAAATGTACGGATGTTCTAGCAGAGGAACTGACCTCGATTCTGCGCCGATTTCAACAATAAACGTGGGCCGTCATTAGATTTTGGATATTATTTTTTCAATATGCTCATTTTGGTTTATTATTCTGTGAATAATACACCTATGTATTCGCTCAGCAAAAAATTTTTATAACACCCCCTCAAACTTTTTTCTTTTACGTTTCAAGGTGCATAGATTCCAAAAATGCAATGTCCGTCCGCCGTCCGTCGTCCGCCGTATCACGTGTACAGGCTTCATTTTCGGTCTAAAAAAATCGTTCTTTCGCACACATGCTCCATTTGGGCCCTAGTTGTGTCCCGAAACTTTTCAGCCCGATCGGAATATACCCAGGGGTGTTATGAGTGAAAATGTGTGTAAAAATAGGTACTTTTTACGTTTGGTAACATGAGCTTCTGAGATATCGTTTTCTATGTTTTTGGGGACAAGAAGACCGAATATGAAGTCGATTTTGACCAAAGAGTGGAAAATTGAGTTCTACCAAATGTTCAGCTCCCAGAATTGATTTTTTATGAGTGAAAAACCTGGGAAATCGTCTGAAATCACCATCAGTTTGTATAATAACACTGGAAAAAGTGTCAAGACGTGGTTCAGGACGATTAAATGGCACTACCAATGATCAAAGATAGTTAAAAAAAAAGAAAAAAAGAGCGTACCTAATTTGTGTTTTGGGGGCCAAAATTAATGGAAACCATCAGAAGTAGCTATTTCTATTATTACGCATGAAAGAAACAATTAATGAACAGCCAACGTTTCTGTAGGTATGTCCAATATAATAATAAACCCATGTGACAAGGACTTTGCAGCGTTTTTCTTTTCAGCACTACCTACCGAGGGTAGTGAAGCCTCGCATAATTTATGCAAGAGTTTGAAAAGAATTTATGACATCCAAAATCGAAGGTTCCACTCGTATTTTGCGTGTCAGACATCAAGGTTCGGTGTCTGACTGCCTGTACGCTTGCCTTATCGAAAGAACTAACCAAAAATATCGTTTTGAGTTGGTCCGCTGATGGTTTTATAATTGTGAATCACACCAAAAGCTGACCGAGACTTTCATCTGAGCGTACGCAAACATGAAATTCCGGATACCTGCTCTCGTAACTCCGCTTCTGTCCGACCGATTCTGCAGTAAGTTTGAGGAATCACGCAGATTTGGTCCTTGATAGTTTGCTACGAATTTCACTTCGATCAGAATTACAGTAGCGCATGTGCGAGCAACGCCTTGTAACGCTTACAGCTCCGGTTCTATTCACCGATGTAGCCAATGATTTCAGGGGTTAGGTATAGTGGATCGGGTATCTGATAGTCTTCACTCAGTGGTTTGGGAAATAATAGTGTAGTTCCCAGATACTTTCGACCGATTTTGATGAGGTTTACAAGAGCCATTGAATATTGGATGTTTTGACAGATACCTTTCGAATGAACGAGTATACGTTTATGTGTGACAGAGTGAGGTGAGTGACGGTGGGACCTCGAGATTCCCTTCTCTAGACTGGCGATATTATGACCAGTTAAGAAGGGATAGCGATTAGGTTTCAACCTGACCGCCCCCATCTTCACAGGAAAAACAAACGACTCGAGAACTGCCCACTATCACATATGCGAATGGAGAAGGTAACGTCAATATTATATCTGCGAATAAGCAGCATTATAATATCTTATTCTGAAAAATTAAACTCGTGGATACCTGGATGGGTAGGACGGTAACCTACATGTTCTACCTAGAAGAAGTTGCGGATATGAAAAGTACCGATGGGTCAGTGCATTAATGCCCACACACACACACACACTAGGGATCCAACAAAATTTTTGGAGCACTTCTTCGTCATTAATCAAATTTATTTGTTAAGCATTTCGTCGAATTAGCCAATGAACTGAGATGGTGAATGATGAAGGCTACGCCAATTAAGAAAGAGGTCGAGTGGCAAACATCAGCTGAGCCTCATTGAGATTTATGTGGCTCCTCAAGTCTTTTAGGGCGACTTATCATAGGCAGACTCTCATCTGACTCCTCCCATATTTGCATAACTCCTGCTAATCAACATTTTCAGTGTTGAGAGGGGATAATTGGGCGAATTTTCCGTGAATCAGAGGGTCATGCCGTTGAGAATGGCTTGAGCAGCTTTTTGATAAACCGCTCCATATTTCGTCTGTTAACACTACAATGTGCGTTCATTAATTTTAGTTGCCAATTTATCTTTAATGTATTAGACAGCCAGGTAATCGGACTCATCTCCTATTTTGCCCGCAATAAAGATCTCCATTTAAAAAAATGCCTACTAACAATACCCGAAATTGCCTTTTTCTTGGATCCCATTGGCATACTACAATTTTAGATAGGGTTGCGTATTGGTCCCATTTAAAATCGATCAAAATCCTATCCGCGGTTTTGACTGCCGCCGTGCAACCAGTTCTTCAAAGCCTTGAACTGGCTCACTAGCGGGTCCCGAATTTTTCAACTAATAAGTTCCAGGCAATGTAAAGAAAAGTAAAGCAAAGTAGCTGCTATTTCAGGCTGGGGCTTTTCATCCGAATGCCCTGCCAAGTTCAGGAATGCACGGGGTGCATTAAACCCAAAAACTCGTATTGATGCTGAACTTTCACCGAGATTTGACTAGTCGGAAAACTGAAAATCTTGATAATCCAATGGAACAGTTATTTGCATCCCGCTCTACTCCACATCACGAAGACAATGTTAGACAGTGCTCTACAATCCCAAAATCAGCCCGTATCTGTCTATTCAACACAGAACTGATGTAATTTTGGTGCCTCGATTGTCATACGGCCTGACTACAGTATGCTGCAAGTATTACAACATAACTCCGTTACGAAGGTGACACCATAAACCAAATATAAAATTTCAGCGGAAATTTTGAGTAGTCAAATGTTATACCATAAACAAGATTTACTGATTTGCGTCGATAGCTATATTCGATCTGTTTGTTGTGCGAACCATGTACTATCAACATTTAGCGGTCAACGTTAAACATTCATGATGAATCACAGTTTAACTAAACGTGAGTACTTCGTATTCGTATTTATGTAGGCTCGTGGATTTGAATAATTCCCAAGGTCAAACGGATTAGTTAAGTATTTAATAGTATATATAATATAATTATATAGTACATACTCAACATTGATATAAAATGCCAAGGAGTTGCTTTCGTGCCCGGTGTTTGTCCGGTACAAAGCTTATAATCAATTTTTCGCCCATACATTACTAAGAAAATAATTAATTAAGTGAGACATTAATTAATTATTTTATGTAAATCTAATGAATAAAGAAACTGTTCATTGAAGAAAGGTGGATTGAAGAAAGGATAGAATCATGTGGAGCCTACAGGGACTAAACGCTGAATAACAATAAAGCGACTAGCTATCGAGTAAAATACCCGGGATGTGCCCGGTGCGGTTAAGTCCCGGGTTATATTGAGGGGAAAAAAATTATTATGAAAACTATTGGATCATTATTGACTTAATGTTACAATGGATTTTCTATGCACTTGGTTGCACTTACTTGGGATGACTGGTTGCAATGTGTGGTTGTGCTCTCATTGTGCCAGGCCTTATCTCTTCTAATGTGTATGCATGTATCTTGTATGTACCTATTGTAAGTGTCCCTTCAAATGGATTTCTTCGTCTTTTTCAGGCAGATGTAGACTTTTAAAGGGGGGTGGATTTTATCTGCTCGAAACTCTCAAAGCATCATTCAGGTAATTATAATGAATAGATACTGAATAGATAATGAATAGAATAGATATAATCATAACAAGTAGATAGAATATATAGAATAGACGAACAGATAAAAGTGGTGGATTCCAAAGAAAAACGGAGTTATTGAGGTTGGTTCCTCTCCTCTCCCCCCTTTCACCTTATGTTCCTTTCACTTTTTGGCATTCTCTTCCTGGGCCTTCTTCACAACCAATCAGAATCGACCACATTTAATTTTTTTACTATTTATAAGGCCACCTATCCAATGTGCATTCAGTTATTGTTCGTTACAAACGATGGTTTGATCACCGAAACCGGTATAACAGTGTTTTTCGCGTTTTTTCGTGTATCAGTGGAAATAGACTATTTTTTTCAATAACTCCGTTTTTCTTTGAAATGGATTTCCACGATTTCTTCGCGAGTGATTTAGTTCGTGGTGGATTCGACATTTATCAACATGTCAATGGGCGCATAAAGCGCGGTACAGGTTTGGTATAAAAGAACATCCTTATTTGCATGAAGTGCAGGGCATATTGGATTGGAGAACTATCAAGACTTTCCGTAGAGTTAGGTGCATGAATAGTCAGGCACATGTCACTCCGACGACTCTTGATCGGTAGGTATTTGACTGATGTTGATAGGTATGGGTAACACTCCTTCGATTTATAGTAAAAACACATTATCACTCTCATCTCAATACACGACAGAGGGATGACGAAAAACTATGGTATAGAGTGAGGTCAAATTCGTACACCTTCGTTAATGCTGCGGGGATAGATTGCGAGTCTACCGAGATCACTTGGGAGGAGAAGAGCGTTGTCCTGAAAATCAAAATTTTCACGTTATAAGCGGTTTCTACTGTCATTCAGATCGATCACCTTCAGTGAATGGAGATTCCATTACTGGCTATCATCACCGCATACCAGATGGTAACACGTACCAATCTATGATTTGTTTCAATTTGCACCAGGAGTGACGCCGGTCTGCGTGATAAGAACAAGGATGCATTTAAATCGTGCACCCAAAAGATGCCAGTATGCGCCAGCGACCCCTGCTTCCTCGACCCGAGCCGCCCCCAGCCACGAGTTGTTATCATAGGTGCGGGGATGGCCGGCCTCTCTGCTGCCCAAAGGCTCACTTACTGCGGCCTAACCAACTTCGTGGTCCTCGAAGGAACTGAAAGGTAAATGCTGAAGAGTTTTACTAGGGTATTTCTAAATGATCGAATGTTTTTCCGTATTGAAATGTAACGCATACTGTAAGATTCACATTCCCAATCTCTGGTGCGATAACATGGATAAGGTAAAGCTGCGGAAGGAGTTCCAGTGATCTCGAAGAGATCGATAATTTGGTATCAGCCTGATACATATTATACGTCTGATTATCGTTTTTGCAGTGAATTGTACGAATATTTTGCAGGCCTGGAGGACGGATTCATTCCTGCTGGTTTGGAGATGTGGTCGGTGAACTTGGGGCGCAGTGGATTTCAGGAGGCAGCTCAGCTAACCCAATCTTCACTTTGGCTGCTGTGGAAGGCTTACTGAAGAGACCGCTGCCTGTAAGGACTGACATGGGCTCCAAGCTACTGGTACTCACCAGCGACGGTCGCGCCATGGATACCACGGTGTCAGGAACCGGCTACACACTTTTCACCAAAATAAAAAACGACGCTTTCTCTCTCTTCAGCATAGATACGGAAAAAGGACACGGAACTTTGAAAAACTTTATGAACAAGAAGGTGAAAGAAGTGGTTTCTTCAGTGGATGAATCGGTGAGGTATGACACTGCTAGAATTCTATCCGGGCTGACCAACACCATAAAGACCCGATGGGGAGAGGAGCTTTGTCTAATGTCAGCGGACAACTTTGGTAGTTTTCTCAAATCTCCCGGTGATCCTGTTAGAGTGCCTTTGGGTTTTGTCGGTGTTCTTGGACCCATCTTGAGGGACATTCCTAAAGGGTCGATCAAGTACTGCCAGGAAGTTAAGTCAATCGTGTGGGACAAAGGGGCACCAAGAGCTGTGGTGAAGACAGTGGGAGGTGTGGATTACCCTGCAGATTATGTTCTGGTGACTGTGCCACTCGGTGTGCTGAAGAATTCTATGGACGAAATGTTCAACCCCGCTTTGCCCCCGGAAAAGCAAGAAGCGATCGAGAAACTGGGTTTTGGTCATTTGAACAAGCTGATTGTGGAGTATTCTCGAGCGTTTTGGGCACCCGGGGAGGGAGCGATGCTTTTGGCGTGGGCCGGAGACGAGCTGGAGAGCGAGCAGTCCTGGGCGACGGGGATGTCGATCGTTGAGGAAATGCCGGGATCACGCAACATGCTGATGACGTCCGTGGCGGGTCACCAGGCGAGCATGATGGAGTCCTGCTCTGAAGACGACATAGCCGAGGAGTTCACCAAGACGCTGAGAAGGTTCACCGGCGACTCGTCTTTGCCGTACCCCATCAACGTCACCAGGTCCAAATGGACGAGCGATCGGTTCTTCCGAGGTGCTGGCACTTACATGGGTGTGGAATCGACGGTGCACCAGCAGTGCGACCTCGGGGCGCCTACCAATGACCCCTGCAAGGGTGGACCGCCCATCCTCCTGTTCGCAGGCGAAGCGACCGCTCCCGGCCTCTTCTCCACAGTCCAAGGAGCCCGCCAGAGCGGTGTTCGTGAAGCCGATCGAATTATAAAGCTCACCAAGAAGTTCCGAGGACCTCCCAGATGATTGCCGAAACTCAAATTTGGCTCTCCATTTCAGTCTTACCTACATATACAACTGATCTTAAATTAAAAGTGCCATCACTCCAACACATTCACGATATAGTAAAAATCACTTATATTTCAGGTAAAAAACTTGAATTATAACACTTAGTCTGTCTCAACATATTCCTGAAAACTGCATCAAAAAGTGGTCCAATCCGGCCTGCTTTGACAATTCGTAGATCGTATGATGCCTCTTCCATTTGAGTAAATTTCTCAAGTAGGTATCCACAAATTAAAATTGAATTTTCAAAGCTGGACACATGCTATAGGATTATTTATTCTGGCGTAGGTTCATTGCGATACTCCCGATATGATACTGGTATCGATATTTTTCATTCGATACCGGGTATTTTGGAATCGATACTTTGTATCCAATCCAATACAATATCGTGAGATGCTTTCATTCGATACCGATTCCGATTCGATACCGAGAAAGAGTGCTCATGTAGACGTGTGCTCTTCAACACTCCTTCTTCCATGGAGTGTTGAAGAGCGGATAGCACAATGGAATTATAAAGTCTCTCTTCATAATTCCATGATCCATAAGGTCTACTCTACCTACTTATAACCTCTACCTCTACCTATTCCTAATTCATAATTTATTTCCTACTTTTATTTTTACCTACTTATGCATGTTGTAAATAATAATCGACTTTTGAAAGTTTGACTCCATAGTTTTAAAATTTCCTCCAGCTCTTTGTCTCTAAAAATGAAAGGTACCTAGTAGCTAATGTACTCAGGTGATATATTCAAGGAAATCCTCGATACATGCAGGTAGGTATCTACAAGTAACTGATTATTGATCCATATATTAGCGATAAAGCCATCACTGTGAAAATAATTGAAATAGGTTTCGTTTTCTGTGATTAGTTGGTAGGTAGGACTGATATACTAGTATCGATACTTTCCATTAGATTCTTGTCGTGATATCACTCCTTGTAGTGGGAAGGGATGCCCACCATCCTCCACGAGAGTGGAGGATGGAGGGAGCATAGCCCCCAGGCTATAAAAACTCGCCTCCTGCGCCTTCCAAGGCATTCTACGCTCTCCTTAAATCGCTGACTTATCTCTCTCTATCCTTGCCTCACTCCTCGCTTAAAAGATCCCCAGACTGGTATATCCACTAGGCATGTCCGAAAAGAACCCAGACTGGTATATCCACTAGGCACATCCTAAAAGAACCCAGACTGGTATATCCACTAGGCACATCCTACGAGTAAAAGAACCCAGACTGGTGTACCCACTGGGCATGTCCTAACCTTACATTCCTGTCTCATCTGGATCCAAACCACAACAATACTGTTATCGAAAGAGGTATCGATACCACATGACTTAGTAGTCTTTTGATATTGGTATCGATACTTTTAGGTACCGCAACATCCCTAGAGAGGTCCAACTATGACTATAACTATAAAACCATCTAACGAATGAACATCGTCAACTCCACTAATGACCGCTGACAAAATAATCCCGTCAGCAATTCTCCACTTCCAGTGAGTAATTTATGGCCTTGTTGAAAGTCGGTATCTTCATTCCGTGTGCCATAAACATCAAACGCTGAGGATGGCAAACACCACAGCCTGTGAGTCATCTTCTTTTGGTTCATTATTTTCAGTAGGTAATGAACCTTTGGAATCGAGCACGAAAAAAAAATTTTAACCGCCCTCAAAATTTGATGGTTTACGTTTCAAGGTATGTAGAATCCGAAAATGCAATTAAAAAATGTCTGCCTGTCCGCCGTACGCCCTACTTTTCTTAGTTACCATGAGCCAAAATTGATGAAATTTGGTTTATAGGCCCCGTTTGGGGTCTAGTTGGTCGAAGCTCGGCGTTGATGTCAGTCATCTCTAAGGGGTTCAAAATAGGGGTTGAAATTTTCAGAACGCCGTAGCTCGAAAACTTTCGATAGAAGGGTATGGTTTTTTTTAACGTTTTTAAATTGATCTTGAACTAAAGCATTTTTTGAGACCAGCCGTTCGTATGACCGAAAAGCTTCGTCAACACGGCCGTGAATCAAACGGTATCAATTCGGCCCAGATATCATCGCTAGGGAGCACCTCATTATAATCAAGGATGACTGTATGAAGTCGAGTTGGTTGTTCTGTGATATTATTTCATTTGACAAGTGATGGATGTTTTGGATTTCGCGATAGGTACTTTTGCAACTTGAACAAACGTTGAAGTATTATTGATGGGTAAATTATTACACAACGCTAGTTATTAAACAACGGTTCATTATACCATCTACGTAGAAGGGGCTGGATTTTGTTGATAGGTACTTTTGCAACTTGAGCAACCGTTGAAGTATTATTGATGGGTAAATTATTGCACAATGGCAAATTATTACACAACGGTAAATCACTACACAACGGTAAATCATTACACAACTGTAAATTATTATTACACAATAGTTCATTATAATTATAATCAGGGATCACCTGATTATAATCATGGATGGCTGTACGAAGTTGAGTTGGTTGTTCTGTGATATTATTTCATATGAGCAATGATGGCTTTTTTGGTTGATAGGTGACCACAGAAAACCGTCATATACGCAGATGGGGCATCTATACATGTAAATTATTACACAGCGGTTTATTATTTGCCTTATGCTTCACGAATAACTACAAATAATTAATGACTAAATTATTGAATCCCACGCATTCGTAGGAAACTTCAATTCCGGGGTCGGCTCCAGTACTCTATTTAGGGCTGTCCTGGAGGGAGCTCGAGGGAATTGACCACAGAAAACCGTGGTACAAGCAGAAGGGCATCTATACATGTAAATAATAAACCTTTGTGTAATAATGTGCAGCGTTTTTGCGTGTGGCCACATTTTTCAAAAGTCGGGCACAAATCTTATAAGTTAGTATACTGCGCTGCCATTATCAAGTTTTCCCCCTTGCTATTCGTCTGTATAATCCTGTATAGGTGTATTTTACGATAATGCACCCCATAACATGTTTACACCCAAAACCAAACATTTCGTCTTATCGGCACGTTCTATGACTTCCGAGCGGCGTAAATGCACCTCGTCAGCCTAGTTCCGTTGCTGACCGCAAGTTTTAGTCAGCGAATTCCGTTCATTTAGGGTCATCCCTGCATTTTTAACGTTTTTCATGTAACTACAAAAATAAATTATCTACTCGTATATAATACCTATTATAATTATATTAAATTAATAATAATAAGTACCATAACAGGAGATTTGGGTTTTTGAACGTTGATGTTCAGACTTAGATGAAGGATGGGGATCTTGAGGTTCGGTCGAGAAATAAGATCAGATAGTTTCAGGCCGACGTTTCGATGTATTTGTACATAATCTTCAGGACTTAGGTACCATGTGCAGTTTGTCCCAGTGATGACTATATGAACGGCTGCTGTATTTTGATTACTTAATTAATATTGCTAGGTTGTGAAACACTGATGTTGCGTTATAATATTTATGAAGAAATAACATGTGCTGACTGACTTAACACATGTTATTTATTCATATTATAATGCAACCCAGCAATGTTAATTAAGTAATCACAATACAGCAGGCGTTCATAATAGTCATCACTGGGAACAACTGCACAAACATGGTACCTAAGCCCTGAAGATTATGTACAAATACATCGAAACGTCTGCCTAAAATTATCCGATTTTATTTCTCGACTGAACCTCAAGATCCTCATCCTTCACATATTAAGCACCTTATATAATAATATTGATTCCTTAATAATATAATGTTCGCCATCCCTGTATTTCATCGTTTTTCCTGTACCTATAAAAATTAATTATCTACTCGTATAGAATGTATATTATTATTATATTAAATTAATAATAAGTGCCTTATATAGAAATATTGGTTCCTCAATAATATAATGTTCGTCATACCTGCATTTTATTGTTTTTCCTGCACCTATAAAAATAGATTATCTACTCGTATCTATTGCAGCAGAAGTTCGCTTATTTACAGTCATCGAATTGGTACTTACTGATTGGAAACAATCACTGTTATACGCGACCAATCTCTATAAGCGACTTCTACAGTATAATAGTTTTGTTCTTTTTCCCCCCTTTTTTCGTCGCGTTTGGTTCAGTACTCAATGCGCATGCGCAAACTTTGCCACATGCAAAACTCAAAAACGATTAGATGTAACCTATTTTTGTGACATCAATAGATAATCTAGTTAGTTTTATTATAATTAGCTCCACTCAATCGTTTCATTACCTACCTATACAATCTTTTAATTCATTCACATTGTTTCTAGTACCTCTATTGTGTAATTTATTCACACTCTTTCTTGTTTCTTGTAATTCACATCTTGTGTAATTCTTTCACATTGTTTCTTTATTGTGTAATTAATTGTGTAATTTATTCACATTCTTTCTAGTACCTCTAGTACCTATACAGTCTAGTCAATTGTTTCAGTACCTACATACCTATACAATATTGTAATTCATTCACATTGTAACAGTATTGGTTATTAATAAATACTACTTTTCGTCCGGTTCTTTCAGTCGCTTATACCACAACTATTTAAAACACTAATACTAATTCCTATAATCCTGGTACGCATATTAGGTAATTATTACTGCTAGATTTATTACTATTCAATCATTTTGACTCATTATATTTCTAACAACTGATTCTGTACGTCCGTGTTACAATAAAGTGAGGTAGCTAATACTACCCATAGTCGCTTATACCACAACTATTTAAAACACTAATATTAATTCCTATAATCCTGGTAAGCATATTAGGTAATTTATTACTATTATTACTACATAATTATTACTGCTAGATGTATTACTATTCAATCATTTTGACTCATTACATCTATACCAACTGATTCTGTACGTCCGTGTTACAATAAAGTGAGGTAGCTATTATACGGCCCACCCAACTTGGCAGACGTCTTTCTAAAGCAAAGCTCGAGATTAAAGTTAAACTGTGGCTGTGGGTAGAGCTGAGGAACCTCCGTAAACACGGCCTTTCAAAAGTCTTGCCACTAACCTTTGATATGGTCATGTTGTGGCATATCTCCGCGAATCCTTGAGGGGGAGTAGCTGTGTGGTTCATGTCACAAGAGGAACTGAAAGGAGGCAGGTCGAGCCGCCACGCCGCGGGCCGCCGCCCCCTACGGCCGCCCCCCGCTATGACCCCTTCTCCGCTTTTTTCCCTCCCCCCGCTTACCGCCGCCGCCCAGCGGCTCATCCTCCGACTTCCTGCAGTTGGAAAACTCCCCCCCATTATCAAGGTCGTGCGGCGCCCATTCAAAACGGACCTGCTCCGGAGGTAAAATTGAAACATACACCGCGGTGGGCACTTGGCGCCGTTAGTGGCCCGGGGGGGGGGGGGGGGGGTTCCGGAAGTGGTTCAAGGGGGGGGGGGGCGGGGAGGGACGAGTTGACACGGGCGTCAAGTGGTCGATGGGTTGATGAGGTGGTTAGAGTGATGAAGTTGTATCAGTTATCGAGAAAGGGTGGTTGTGGGGGGGGGGGGGGGGGGTTGACGAAATTATTAAAAACCGTACACCGAGACGGCGTGAGCAAATTTTGTACCTATTGTCTGATGACCTAAGATATCGTGCTATGTTGTAAAACGCTGCAGATTATCACGAAACGGTTTATTATTAATTAAATCATTAATTATTTGTTGTTATCCGTAAAGCATGAGGTAAATAATGAACCGTTGTGTAATAATTTACCTGTATAGATGCCCCTTCTTCGTAGATCACTGTTTTCTGAGGTCAGTACCAACCCTTGAGCCCTAAATCGAGCACTGCACGTGGCCCGAGAATTACAGTTTCATAAAAATGAGCGGGATTCAATAATTCAATGATTAATTATTTGTAGTTATTAATGAAGCATAAGGTAAATAATAAACCGTTGTGTAATAATTTACCTGTATAATATGCCCCTTCTGCGTAGATCACTGTTTTCTGAGGACAGTACCAACCCTTGAGCCCTAAATCGAGCACTGCACGTGGCCCGAGAATTACAGTTCCATTAAAATGAACGGGATTCCATAATTCAATGATTAATTATTTGTGGTTATTCATGAAGCATAAGGTAAATAATAAACCGTTGTGTAATAATTTACCTGTATAGATGTCCCTTCTGCGTAGATCACTGTTTTTGTGGTCAGTAACAACCCTTGAGCCCTAAATCGAGTACTGCACCTGGCCCGAGAATTACAGTTCCATAAAAATGAGCGGGATTCAATAATTCAATAATTAATTATTTGTTGTTATTCTTGAAGCATGAGGTAAATAATAAACCGCTGCTGCAATAATTTACCTGTAAAGATGCCCGTTCTGCGTATACCAAGGTTTTCTGTGGTGACCTATCAACAAAATCCAAAAGACCCATCATTCCTCAAATGAAATGATATCACAGAACAACCAACTCGACTTCATACAGCCATGCATTATTATAATCAGATGATCCCTAGTGATGATATCTGGGCCGGATTTGTACCGTTTCGCGATCATATTGACGAAGCTTTTCGTTGCAAACGAACGGCTGGTCTTACAATGCTCCAGGTGGTCTGCAAAAAAATTCTTCAGTTCCAAATCAATTTAAAAACGTTAAAAAAACTATACCCTGCTATTGAACGTTTTGGAGCAACGGCGTTCTGAATTTTCAAAACAACCGCATAATAAAATTCTGAATGATGCTAATAATATTAACAGCGTGCTAACGAGTAAACACTTCGCAACATGAACAAACTAACCCGGGCGTCGCTAGGGAACGTAATTTGATGAATAAGGAGGAAATCCGAAGGTGAAATGAATCATTGATAAACCTTTCCTGGGCAATTCAAGTCATTTTGCAAAAAAACTGCACTCCGTCCAACCGTTAAAGCGCGTCAGAATTACTCAGTTGTAGAGTGGAGAAGATTATATTTCTACCACTCACTTTCTTAGCCTTGTCAATGAAACTGCGGATTATACAACGCATCTAACACACAGCAGTTATGGAAGTGACGAGCCTGGACAGGTCATAGGACCGTACAGGCTCGTGACCCCACAGCATTTATAGACCTTATATTATGTTGTCAGATTATCTACGATCTCACACTGTTGTAAAAAATTTTGTTGAATGAATTGAATTGAGTATTGGCATCTTCTAATCATTTCTGACGATTTTTGACCCCCAAAAACTAAACTTTCAACCAAGTTTTTGAAAAACACACATGATGGGGTGCATCGGTCACAAAAGCGATTTATATTATTTTTTAGCAAAACTAGAGACTATCCTGAGAACATTGACACCAACCGCACTGTCCTACGATAGGTATTTATTTTTCTGTGGCTTTTCAAAGTTTCAACCAATTCTGACGTCTCAGTCTTGTGGGGGGGGGGGGGGGGGGGGTGCTGTGACGTCGTGTTGAAATTTCTACAAATGATAGAAAAACGACCTACTTATCGTAGGACAGTGCGGTTGGTGTCAAAATTCTAGGATGGAATCTGCATTCATTTGAAACATTAAAATAAATTAATACTTGCACGTACCCCTCATAATGCGATAATTCACGTACTCGTTTTCATGAAGCTAATATAATCAGGGAACAGATGGATTTGGATCCAGGATCTCGTCAGATATCTCATCCAGAGGCCAGGCTGAGACTCTCCGGTGAAGGTGTTTGGTAGCCAGCATTATGAGTCCCAGGAACTCTGCTAAGCATATAAGCATACTCAGGAAGAGGGAGGCCGCAGCACCAAACAGACGTACCTTCATCAACAAATAATTGTTCATCAACAAAATTGTTATTATGAAATGGTTAGCTGGTTTCTACATGCTGGGTGAGCCGGTGGCGTACCGCTCAGTCATTTGGTGACTGGGATTGTGACTGGGGTCCGTCAGTTCGAATCCCAGTGCCCCACGACCGGGCGGTGTGGCAGTAGCAAAATATTCGGATCAAATTCTGATCCTGAATACAGCCAAACACGTCCACAACGCCGGCAGGGCAGTTGGACATAACACAGCCTGAAATGCCTGTTACTTATCGTCATCAACAATGAGGAATGGACGTTGTGGTGACTGGTAGGTTTTGGTTTGGGTAAGTTAAGGATAGAAAGATAGAGCGATGAAGGATAGAAATGAGGTTCTACTCAGGAGTCTTTTGCTAACGCCCTGCGGTTATCACCACAACAGGTATTAGTTGGAAGAGGAGGCTAGCACCCCGCGGTTATCACCAAAGCAGGTGCAAGAAAGGGTGGGTGGGGGAGAGAGAGAGAGAAAAGTAGCCCCCCCCCCCTCGTCGAACTGCCGTTACAACCATTGAGGATAGTTGGGGAGGCTGGATGGAGGGGACTCTTACTTCTTGTCCCTTTCTCGAGGCGTTACCCCAGCTCGTCCTTCTCCTCGTTTATTTGGTTAAATCTTAAATTACATTCGAGTGTCATATTTGAGGGGTACCACGACAGACATGTATTTTGGTTTATTATTTTCAATAATTAACCTTTGAAATCGAGCATGAAGAACAAATTTGATGGCTTCCCCGTTTCAAGGTACCTAGAATCCGAAAATCGAATAAAAAACGCTGCAAATTATTACAGAACGCCTTATTATTTACCTGTATAGATGCCCCTTCTGCGTAGATCACTGTTTTCTGGGGTCAATACCAACCCTCGTCCCGTCCCCCAGGAAAGCCCTAAATCGATTACTGTAACCGGCCGGGGAATTACTGTTTCATAACTAATATGCGGTAGATTCTAGAATTTTATAATTAATTATTTATCGTTATACATAAAGCATAACTTTTCTTGTTCATGTTACAAAAGTAGGCACCTACAAAAAAAAATTGTTTTTAAAAACAATTATGAAAAATGTGATGATCCAGCGGGAGCTAAAAGTAGAAATAAATACACGAGACTACTTGAGTCGGTTTGTGTGGTCAAATGACAATTTATTGGCGATTTACAGCTTCTTTTATACTCCTTGATACATGCCCAGAGAGGGGTAGGGGGTCCCCGCTCTGGGAAGCCGTTAGACGCGGCTTATAATGCAAGCGACGCTATTTACATAGTGTTAGGGAGCAGCCGATCACCACACTGCTCCCCCCAGAATTGAAGTTAAATACTGCAATTATGTAAATGACGATGAATCTTGTTGATGAGGCATCGGTGATGGTGAAAGAGGCTGCGTGTGAGCTGTGTAGTTGCCGTGTAGGTGGGTCGCTTGAAGAGTTCGTGGTGTCTTGCCGTCGTGTGTTAGCGGCGGCTGCGGTGTGGGATGCGTGAACGTGCTCGGATGCGGTCCAGCAGGAAAAGTCGAGGGCGGTGTCTCGGAGAGCGCTGGAACGGGCGGCTGGAAGAGGTGATCTTCCGAGGCGGCTTGAATGGCGAGGCAGGAGGTGCCGGAGCAGGTGACGTCGGCCGCGCCTGGAGTAACGGCTGTGCCTGGGTCCCAGTGAAGACGGTGTCGGGAGAGGCCTGTGTCCCAGGGTGTGATAGGCCGTGTAGGTGATGGAAGACCGGGCGCTGTAGGGCTGTAGGTAAGTACGGCCGGGGCGCTGAGTCGGGCCAGGATGTGCCAGTGTTACAGCTCTCTCGAGGACATGTTTCGTTGCTTCGAAGGCGGCTTCAGAGTCGTGAAAGCAGTGGAGTAGGCGTTTATTATGTCGCTTACGGGCGGCCGTTCGATCGGGTAGCTGTGTAACGCCGCTGGGTGATACGATGTGGCCGACGAATTCGACGGAGGTGCGGGCTAGTTGACACTTCGACTTGTTGACTTGGAGGCCGTATTTTGTTAGAGTATCGAGTAGTAATTTTACGTGTGTAAAATGTTCCTCGATATCTCTCGAAGCTACTGGAAGGTCTTCGTAGACGGTGGTCCTATTGAGAGGCTGCGTTGAAGGCCACGGTTGTCGGTGGTGCTGGATCACCTGCAACTCCTCGTTGACGGTAGCCACACGAGGAGGAGGGAGAAGGGTATGAGGCGGTTCCGGTGTCTTCGTAGCTCTGGTCTTCATTTTCTTCTTTGTTGTTCCTGAAGGTGTTGATCCGAGGAATGAATGCTCCGTTGATGGTCGCTTTCGTTAAGTAAGCAGCGGGAAAAACGAGATGTTCTCTGGTTGGTCGTGGATCTGACGAGTGGTGGGGGGCGCAGGCGGTTCGCTGTCGATCGCATAGGGCGAGAAGCCGGGGCGAGAGGTGTATTAACTTCGCCGGTGTTGCGTTCGCAGAAGGCCAGGGCGAATGTGAGTGTCTCACGCCGAGTTGTCGCCGTAGGCTGAAGATGGCAGAAGGCGAGAAGCCGGGGCGAGAGGTGTATTAACATCGCCGGTGTTGCGTTCGCAGAAGGCCGGGGCGAATGTGAGTGTCTCAAGCCGAGTTGTCGCCGTAGGCTGAAGATGGCAGAAGGCGAGAAGCCGGGGCGAGAGGTGTATTAACATCGCCGGTGTTGCGTTCGCAGAAGGCCGGGGCGAAGGTGCGTGTCTCACGCCGAGTTGTCGCCGTAGGCTGAAGATGGCAGAAGGCGAGAAGCCGGGGCGAGAGGTGTATTAACATCGCCGGTGTTGCGTTCGCAGAAGGCCGGGGCGAAGGTGCGTGTTGAGCCGTCGCAAGAAGCGAGAAGGTGGGGCGCTGTTCGCAGAAGGCGGGAAGCCGGTGAAGGTTGCGTGTTCGTCGTCGGGCGCCGGCGATCGTAGTAGGCGAGAAGCCGATGCGAAGGTGAAGGTGCGTGTTCTGCGTCGGGGTGATCAGTGTGATGATCCAGCGGGAGCTAAAAGTAGAAATAAATACACGAGACTACTTGAGTCGGTTTGTGTGGTCAAATGACAATTTATTGGCGATTTACAGCTTCTTTTATACCCCTTGATACATGCCCAGAGAGGGGTAGGGGGTCCCCGCTCTGGGAAGCCGTTAGACGCGGCTTATAATGCAAGCGACGCTATTTACATAGTGTTAGGGAGCAGCCGATCACCACAAAAAATAACAACAATTGTTTAAAAACACTGCAAATCCCTGCACAACGGTTTATTATTTTGTACAGAATACCCTTCTGTTACAGATCACAGCTCTCTGTATAGATAACCCATCTATATCATTGTAAGTAGTAGGATTTGTGCCCCGGAATCTGAATATTATTCGGTTCCGGGCCGGTCTTCCGGCAGGCTAATGGCCTTTGCTGGAGAGTTCCCACGCCTTACTAGTTTCCTGGATACCCACTCGATCGCCGGGGACAAGGAGTTAGCAAAGGAAAGCACTGGATATATGTTGTGTATGTAATTGTATCTATTGTTAAGCTATGATTAATTTATTGTAATTAATTATTGTCTTTATTATACCTTGATCTTTCCTAGGCTCTCCAGCCTCGTTTCCACTCGCGCCCGCGCACTCGTGCCCTGAGAATTGTCCGTTTCGGCGGCGGAGACGGCGGCAGCAGCGTTGGGAAGAGGGCCTCCAGTAGAACGGGGCGTCCGAGAGTCGCTACCTCCGGACGTTCGACGTTTTAGGGCGTGGGGGCGTCAATCAGCCACGACCGGCTTTCCCATTCTTCTCGTCGAGTAACCGGGGAAGACAGCCCCGCTTTTCTTTGTCTACGGTTTCAAAAGCCCTGCCGCGGTGAGGCGTCGTGCTGACTTAGCGCACACGCCTGGGAACGATGTCGTCTTCGTTTGGTAGCTTTTTTATGTGCACCGATTTTTGAGGTCGCACAATCATATAATATTTACTATTCTATACATCTAATGTAGATCGCAGAACCTCCGTAGGTTAGTACCTAAACCCGTACTCGTTACTAGGTACCTACCTAAATCACGAGTTAAATGTTGCTAAAATAATTCTGCCGATGACAAACAGTAGCTAAAACGGTAAAAAGAAACACAAATAATGAAGTTCTGAAGGAAAATTGTTGATGTGGAGAGAAAAAAGTTGCAAACGTACCTACCAACAAACTCCAGCCCCTTCTACGTAGATGGTATAATGAACCGTTGTTTGATATTTTACCGTTGTGTAATAATTTACCCATCAACGTTTGTTCAACCAACGTTGGTTCAACATTTGTTAAAGTTTCACTACCTACCAACAAACTCCAATAGAGCCATCATTTTCCAAATGAAATAATATCACAGAACAACCAACTCGACTTCATACTCTGTGAATATAATCAGGTGATCCCTAGCAACGGTTTTATCTCGGGCCAATTCCCGATTGTTAGCGCGTCCCTGGTGATGACTTCTGGCTAAATCTATATAATTCATTCACCCTGCTGTTTAAATACTCGTTACTATGTACCTACGTAAATCACGAGTTGTTGCTAAAATAATTCTGTCCATGACAAACAAAAACTAAAATGGCAAAAAGAAACAGAAATAATGAAGTTCTGAAGGAAAATTGTTGATGTGGAGTGAAATAGATGCCCCTTCTGCGAAGATCACTGTTTTCTGTGGTCAATACCTACATTCGTGGTCAAGTATATTGAACCGTTGTGTAATAACTTGCCCATCAATAATACTTCAACGGTTGTTCAAGTTGCAAAAGTACCTATCACCAAATCCAGCCCCTTCTTGGTAGATGAACCGTTGTGTAATAATTTACCGTTCTATGATAATTTACCGTTGTGTAATAATTTACTGTGGTGTAATAATTTACCGGTGTGTAATAATTTGCCGTTGTGTAATAATTTACCCATCAATAATACTTCAACATTTGTTCAAGTTTCAGATGTACTACTAACAAAATCCAATAGTCCATCACTTATCAAATGAAATTAATAATATCGCAGAACAACCAACTCGACTTCATCCAGCCATCCTTGATTATAATCAGGTGCTCCCTAGTGATGATTATCTGGGCCGGATTTATACCGTTTGATTCACGATCGTGTTGACGAAGCTTTTTGGTGCACACGAACGGCTGGACGTACAATGCTCCGGGTGGTCTCAAAAATTGTTTAGCTCAAGACAAATTCATTAACGTAAAAAAACCATACCCTTTCATCGAAAGTTTTCGAGCTATGGCGTTCTGAAAATTTCAACCCCTATTTTGAGCCCCTTAGAGATGACTCACAGTAACGCCGAGCTTCGAGGACCAACTAGACCCCGAACGGAGCCTATAACCCGAATTTCATCAATTTTGTTTCATGGTAACTAAGAAAAGTGGTCCGTACGGCGGACAGACAGAATTTTTTTAATCGCATTTTCGGATTCTACATACCTTGAAACGTAAACCATCAAATGTTGCGGGGGGGGGGGGGGGGGGGTAGCATTTTTTTTTCATGCTCGATTCCAATGGTTCATTATTGAAAATAATAAACCAAAATCCAAAATAGCCATCATTCTTTAAATGAAATAATATCACGGAACAAACAACTCGACTTCATGCAGCCATGAATGATTATAATGGGGCGTTCAATAGCAATGAGATCTGTGCTGGATTTATACCTTTTCATTCACAATCATGACGAAGCTTTTCGGTGCCAATTTCAAGGCCTTAGTGTGAATGAACAAGGCTCTCTGTGTGGGCGGTGGAGGGGGGGGGGGGGGGGCTCGAGGGTAGGTATTGACAACAGAAAACAGTGATCTACGCAGATGAGGCATCTATAGAGGTAAATAATAAACAGTTGTGTAGTAATTTCAGCGTGTTTCATATTCTTTCAAACTGTTGGTCTAAAGGAGACCTTTCCAAAAACGCTGCAAAGTCCTTGTCACATGGGTTTATTATTCTATTGGACAACCTACAGAAATGTTGGCTGTCCATTTATTGTTTCATTCATGCGTAATAGTCGAAATATCTATTATTTCTGATGGTTTCCATTAATTTTGGCCCCTAAAACACGAATTAGGTACGCTCCTTTTTTGGTTTATTATTTTCAATAATGAACCATTGGAAT
Organism: Leptopterna dolabrata; assembly: GCA_954871275.1. Taxonomy (NCBI): domain Eukaryota; kingdom Metazoa; phylum Arthropoda; class Insecta; order Hemiptera; family Miridae; genus Leptopterna; species Leptopterna dolabrata. The sequence continues at coordinate 24,297,754 of OX940980.1, forward strand.
CGAGCATGAAAAAAAAAAATTCTTACCCCCCCTCAAAATTTGATGGTTTACGTTTCAAGGTATGTAGAATCCAAAACTGCAATAAAAATATTTCTGTCTGTCCGCCGTACGCCGTACGCCGTACGGGCCACTTTTCTTAGTTACCATGAAAAAAATTGATGAAATTCGGGTTATAGGTTCCGTTCGGCGTCTAGTTGGTCCTCGAAGCTCGACATTACTGTCAGTCATCTCTAAGGGGTTCAAAATAGGGGTTGAAATTTTCAAAACGCCTATACCATTTTTTTACGTGAATATTTTTACGGTTTTAAATAGTTCTTGAACTTGCGAGTTTTTTAAGACCATCCGGAGCATCGTACGTCCAGCCGTTCGTTCACAGTAAGGCCCCGAAGTTTGCACCGACAGGCATTTTCGACTCCAGTGTGAATGAAATTGTATACAATTCAAACCAAATCTCGTAACCAGAGACGCGCCCACAATAGGAATTTGTGAATACGGCCAATCATTGGTAGGGATCACCTGATTATATTGGCGGAGTATGAAGTCGAGTTGGTTGTTCTGTGATATTTCATTTGTAAAATGATGGCTCTTTTGGAGTTTGTTGGTAGGTAGTGAAACTTGAACAAACGTTGAAGTATTTTTGATGGGTAAATTATTACTACGGTAAATCATTACTCAACGGTAATCATTACACAACGGTTCATTATACCATCTACGTAGAAGGGGCTGGAGTTTGTTGGTAGGTACTTTTGCAACTTTTTTCACTCCTCATCAACAATTTCTTTTCAGAACTTCATTGTGTGTGTTTCTTTTTGTTAGGTACTGTTTGTCATCGGCAGAATTATTTTAGCAACATTTAACTCGTGATTTAGGTAGGTACCTAGTAACGAGTACGGGGTTAGGTACTAACCTACGGAGGGTCTGCGATCTACATAATATGTATAGAATAGTACATATCATATATTATATAGACGGGTTATCTATACATAGAGCTGTGATCTGTAACAGAAGGGTATTCTATACAAAATAATAAACCGTTGTGCAGGGATTTGCAGCGTTTTTTTCTTTTTAACTATCTTTGATCATTGGTTGTGCCATTTAATCGTCTCGATCCACGTGTTGACACTTTTGGTTTATTATTCTGTGAATAATACACCTATGTATTCGGTCAGCAAAAAATTTTTATAACACCCCCTCAAAATTTTTTGTTTTCCGTTTCAAGGTGAGTAGATACAAAAAATGCAATGTCCGTCCGCCGTCCGCCGTACGCCGTACGCCGTATCACGTGTACAGGCTCCATTTTCGGTCTAAAAAAGTCGTTCTTTCGCACACATGCTCCATTTGGGCACTAGTTGTGTCCCGAAACTTTTCAGCCCGATCGGAATATACCCAGGGGTGTTATGAGTGAAAATGTGTGTAAAAATAGGTACTTTTTGCGTTTTAGCAACATGTTGGTAACATGAGCTTTTGAGGTATCGGTTTCCATGTTTTTTTGGACGAGAAGACCGAATATGAATTCGATTTTGACCAAAGAGGGGAAAATTGAGTTCTACCAAATGTTCAGCCCCCAAAATTGATTTTTTATGGGTGAAAAACCTGGGAAATCGTCTGAAATCACCATCAGTTTGTATAATAACCCTGGAAAAAGTGTCAACACGTGGATCAAGACGATTAAATGGCACTACCAATGATCAAAGATAGTTAAAAAAAAAAAAAAAAAGTACCTAATTTGTGTTTTATGGGCCAAAATTAATGGAAAACAGCAGAAATAGCTATTTCGATTATTACGCATGAAAGAAACAGTAAATGAACAGCCAACATTTCTGTAGCTATGTCCAATAGAATAATAAACCCATGTGACAAGGACTTTGCAGCGTTTTTCCAGTGTTATTATGCAAATTGATGGTGATTTCAGACGATTTCGCAGGTTTTTCAATTTAAAAAAATCAATTTTGGGAGCTGAACATTTGGTAGAACTCAATTTTCCACTCCTTGGTCAAAATCGACTTAATATTCGGTCTTCTCGTCCCCAAAAACATGGAATACGATACCTCAAAATCTCATTTTACTACTATGTTACTAAAACACAAAAAGTACCTATTTTTATACACATTTTCACTCATAACTCCGCTGGATATATTCCGATCGGGCTGAAAAGTTTCGGGACACAACTAGGGCCCAAATGGAGCATGTGTGCGAAAGAACGATTTTTTTAGACCGAAAATGAAGCCTGTAGACGTGATACGGCGGACGGCGTACGGCGGACGGCGGACGGACATTGCATTTTTGGAATCTACGCACCTTGAAACGGAAAAGAAAAAATTTTGAGGGGGTGTTATAAAAATTTTTTGCCGAGCGAATACATAGGTGTATTATTCACAGAATAATAAACCAAAAGTTGCTATATGATGAGTCTTATAGGAACAGAAGTGGGTTAAAAAGGGGAAGAAAAAGGCGTGCCACGTCATCTGGTATGTATCGCCCTCTCACTCCCGCACCTGGGAACCTAGTGAAAGGGAGATCCATTCCAGATGACGTCACTCGTTTCTTCCCTGGTTTTTTCCCGCCAAACTGTCCGGATTTCGGAGCTGAAAATTGGGATAAAGGGGTTTTTGAAGGTTCTGAATCCGATTCTCAGGTCGCAAGCAGCAAATTCCACTCACGTCCATTTCTCATTATAAACTGGTTTCTACATCCATGTAGATTACAGCCACTTTTCCAACATTTTTAGTAGGCACCTACTTAAATGTTCGGAATCTCCATAGATATCCGTTTGGGCCATTCTTAATCCATCTTAATTTTTTTTTGAATTTTATGAAAATACAGCCATACACAAACAATAGTACTAATAGTAGAAGTAAACAATAGCAGTTCTTACTTAAAACTTCATATTACTTCATGTACCTCCTTATAATAAATGAATGTAAATCCGGGTAAATTAATGGATTTTGTAAAATATTCACATTGTTAATGGCTCTGTCAATTTCGATTCGGTATGAAATATCGAGTAAAAATTTTCTGTTATCAACGAAAAACTCATAATCCGTTATCAAGTGTTTTTCGCATCATCATGTATGTCTAATCTATGTCTAACATTATGTATGTCTAATAGGAGTAGTCTGATGATAGGCGTTCACTGATACGGTGCTAAATTAATACTCCGGACATAGTACTGCTACTCCTGTTCTTATTCTCGAGACTACTCAGCAGAATTTTCTTTCTCCAGAAACATAACTAGTTTATCCATGGTCTGGGCGGCATTGTTGGTTGATGTTCGTATAGAAAGGACGGTAGCGATTCGTTTTCTGCATCTTAATTTTAAACCAGTCGTTTTCGCAATCTTTTAAATCATCTCAATACCCTTGGAACGCCCATAATTAATACCTCGAACGAACCAGGCTCAGCATATTCGAAAAAAAATCATCAATTTCGCAGTCATTCAGTATAATGAGCTGCAGATTCGCGTCTTCCACATTTGTTTCCTCTGCAGTTACAGTACCAGTCTGTAATGTCCTTATGTATTCACCTCCGACCTCACCGCACCTGCGTATTCTGCTTAGGATAGGAGAGAATCAGCTGTTGTTTGAATGGAAATTCGCCAGACCCATACATCCTTACCTCAAACCAAATTTGCCTTTTATGAGGAGCGAACGGGTGGTCGTGACAGTGCTCCTTCTGGAGTAATTTTCTGTGTTCGGCCTAACCTGCTTGGATCATACACACTTGGATGAAAAGGATCATTCACCAAGCAGTCAAATTGAACTTTCTATGGTATCATCTAGTAAGTAAGTGCAGTTACTTCCTTATTTCGAAAGCACCGTCCTCAAGCCTGAATTTCTCACAGACTGAATGGGGAATGGGGAATCATAAATGCCACAATGAAACCCGGTAAAGGGCACCGAAGTCTATCACAGGAGGCCCTGCCCTTTCATTTTCATCTGCTTACCACAACAAAGGGTTGTAAAATTACCAACGTTCATGATCAACCCAACATACAGACATTGATTGATCTTCCCGTAGGCGAGCGGTCAAAGGCCTGTTAAGGTTGTTAAGCTCTGCGGTCCCAGAATCGACTGCCGGCTACAGAAAGCAATTTTTCAGACTTAGAGAAGCTGTGAATCAGCATGTTATAAGTGAATATTCTACTCTTAATAAGCGTATAGCTTATATGGTGCCAGATCGGTCAACACAACGCAACCCTGCATTTACAAGAACCATCGATTGTACGTGTCAATGTACTTGAAAGAAACAATTTGGCGAATAACAGACCTTGAACCGTGTTTCTACCGCGGCCGATTCCATGATGATGAGGACGATAACGGTGCAAGCCGCTGTCAGGTGGAGAATCATGATCAACAGCACCGTCAAATCCTGTTAACAAGGCAGTATCACTCAAAATACAATGTTGTACAACAAACTCAAACGGCAAGCAACCACATCCACCTCCGCATCCAAAACCATACTGTTTCGTGTGTACTTACGATAAATCTGGTTGAGGGGCTCATTCGTATGTATATCAGCGCAAATCTAAATATCGAAGGGAAAAACGACCCAGAGACACCGGCGTGGACGAAAAGCGAGTCATAGTGCTCAGAGCTGATGTCTGCGTGGAACACCAGCAGGAACGACACCACGCAAGACACCTGATGTAACAATCAAATAACTGTTTTATTTGCTAATGACAGAATCTCGTTTATAGTTCAGTCACCACAGAAGCTGAAAGTGGCAAATAACAATTAATATCCAATCCGTGCGATTTGTTTCAAGATTAAAGGATGTACCTTGTACCTAAGGCTCTTAGATGATGCAAGTCTCTAACCCAATTTCCACTTTACTCAAATGAAATCGTCAACCATCAAACAAAACTTGAGCAAGTTGCTGATCTTGCTGAACCCCAAGTCCTTTCCAGAGAGTCGAAAAATGCTGGTATTCGAAACCGTGAAGTGATGCTGACTCTTCATTTCCAACACGTATACCTTGAAATACGAAATACGGTATTCGAGAAAATCCGTTGTTAGTCGGTCAATGCGTTGTTTACGAATTGTTCCACGATTACCGAGTTGACTGGTTGTTCACAAACTGTGTATTTACTTGGTTGGTGAGCTCATTTGACTCGTCGTTCAGTACACAACTAATCCTCCAGAAAATTGTGTAGGTACTGCTCGTATGATTTTCTGGAGGATGATTTGAGTAGGAGTGAAAGTCAACCTTTGGGCCGCAGGAAAATAGGGATCGCCCTCTTGCACAGTTCAGCGGTCCGGATGCTCGCCAGCGCTCGCATCTCGAAAATTGGACATGTAGCAGTTCTCTGCTACGGTGAACGGATCTATCTTTCCGTCACCGACCTAACGTCCCCCTCTCGATTCTTTCTCGCATTAACTATCCTTTGGGCAAGTTCATATCAGAATCGTCTACATTATTATTATTATTATTATTATTATTATTATTATTATTATTATTATTATTATTATTATTATTATTATTATTATTATTATTATTATTATTATTATTATACCAATAGTTTATTTATGCGAGGTTCCCTACGTAATTTGGTTGGATAAGGGTTGAGGAAGAACGCAGACGGGTTTAATTTTTGTGAAGCGAGAGCTTTCGGGCAAAGCTACGTGCCTTTCTTCTGGCTCTGTATTTTATTAAAAATACATGAAGGACAAGACCTTAAATATATTGACGTAGTTAATAATCATTCCTCAAGTTCCTTTTTACACAACCCGAATTTTTATATTTTTACTAGCTGTGTACCCGCGCTTCGCAACGGTAGAACAGACACCCCCTGTATCACCCCCTCCCCAACTGATCAGAAACCTTCCCCAATGCCAACCCTAACTGCCTTTAACCCCCCCCCCCCCCGTATCTTATGAACCCTCCCTACCTGGTTAGAAACATTCCTCAATGTTCACACAACAAATTCCCAAAGTTGCACTCCAATTGGTCAAGTAGTTTTGGAATTTCTGTAGACCCCCCCCCCCTCTCGTAACCTGTACCCCCCTCCCACTAACATCCTGATTGAAGTACCACTTGAATGTACTCGTCGAGCTGAATCCAGAATCTAATTACAATCGGATTTACGTCCAACCGTTCAAAGTTATTATAAGCTAGACGTCCTCATAGAAGTGATTATAACACGTTTTTTAGTAGTATTTCATTCATAGTGTTTCAACGGATGGACAGATTCAAATGCGGTTTTTTCATAAACCTTCCCAGATAAATTCTGCGTCAAATGGTACCAGCCGCAACTTTCTACGTTCAGCCGTTCTCAATTGATGCCGAGACAAACAAACAAACAAACAAACAGACAGACACTGTTTTATTATTTGTATAGATTATTATTTTTTCTTAATAGGTAATATAACATAACTCCCTAACAGGGGACAAGTTAGGTACATCTGCAAAACTTTCTAGTACTCGTAACACATGGGGATTCTCCCACCATTACCCTCCCACTCATCACTTGGCTCGAAAATAGGCAGTTCTAAAAACACAACAACATAATAGAAACCACAGAGAGACTCCTAAACAATATCACTGCATGATTATCTTACTATTACAGTAGGAAGTTGACTTCCAGTAGGAATTGAGTTCTTATCTCAATTTCCCAGACATCAGCTTCCATAATTACCCTCCTGGGTCAATCCCCAGTGTAATTGCAAAACCAGTTTCATTAACCCCTTTGGTGTTAGAAAGAGTTAGTAAAAGACAGTTAGTAGTTAGTAACAGTGTGAGCTGTTCTCGATAAGTTTTTTCTTCTGGTGGAGACGGGAGCGGTTTGGGGAAGCCTAATCGATATCCCTTCTTAACCGGTGATAATCTCGCTGGTCTAGGAGGGGGACTCTCGAGGGTCCAGCCCCACTGTTACACTTCGTCACAGACGTTTGGTCAGTTACTGAGAAACTGGCCCTCAGGGGAATGCTTCAGGAGATTATCGCCTGTTATCGAGCCACTGATGAGTGGGAAGTGATGGTGGTAGAATCCCCACGTGTTAGGAGTGACAGTAAATTGCAGATGTACCTACCTTGTTCCCTGATAGAAAGTAATGTTATATTCTATAATAATAATAATAATTTTGGGTTGTATAAAAAAAGTTAGGGAATGACAAGTGACTACCTCAGTATAACTGAGGCCTTCGTGTATTTTTAATAAATTCCAGAGCCGGAAGAAGGGCATATAGCTCTGCTCGAAACCGCGAGCTTCACAAAAATTAAACCCGTTCTTCCTCAACCCTAAACCAATATATTATTTTGCGCTCTTCCTTTGGAATCAACCTTAATAATTTCCTTCCAACCACCTTTTCCGAATATTGAATATTCATACCGCCCTCAATGATAATTGTATGATAATTTAAATTGTAATGATAATTTAAATACCTACGAATACTCGTATATCTAAATATGACGCTTCCCTGGTAACTTAATCATTATCATATCTCTCTAGGAATATAATATTCTTGGAATTAACTATATGGGGGGAACTTGGATATAGCAGTCCCATTTGCCATCCTTCAAGAAAAATGTAATATAGCAGTTGGGCAAATAAACTTGGAGTTCCAGAAAAAAATTTACTGGGCGCTGCATTCGAACCCAGGATTCGAATGCTTTATCCATTTGCCATCATGTAAGATAAATTCCGAAAGAATTGGAACATGAGATTGTACTGAACGTTTAGTGGCTCATTTCTAGCGTATATAAATTAAATTGCTTGCTGCCTTGGATGAGCAAGATATCAACTTTTACGATGAACTAGTGATGGACGCCGCTGCCGATAAAAACGACTCTGGAACGAGCGATGGAGCGCCTTCATTTTGCTAAATGAATTTTCAAAGCACAACTGTTTTGCGGGTTGCCGGCCGAGGAGCTGTAGGGATCGCCTACCCATGGGGAGCGTATAAAATGCCAGAAATGGCGTAGGTACTTATCACGAGGTAACTAGATAATCATTTCGGCCTGATATTAATGAAAGGCCGAGGCTAAATTATTACAATTTTAGTATATTCCAAAAGGTATTTTTGTAATTAAGTACAGAAACTAAGTATAAACTCTAACACTGCACATTCTTCCGCAACGTTTTATTTTATTTTGCGTAGTATAAATGGCTGATCCTCGTGGCTTGATCACTGTCTTGCACCAAACCTTTGAAGTATCTATAACTATAATACAGAATGGTCTTGAAATATAATACAGAATTCCCACTCTATGAAAATCGAGCTGGTGTTATACTCTCCCATTCGGTTGGTTCTCTCTCATGTTGAAAATGTTTTTTAGATTCAAATTCAAGCGATTATTGTGGAAGAAGGGCTGGTCCTCAATGCTCCGTTCGATCCTAAGAAATCATTAAAATCAAAAGCTTTTGAGCAAGCTGCATTATATTGAGAACAAAAAAATTGCAACGCTAAGAAATTGTTAAATAAAAGTTATTTCACTATTATATATAAGTTTATGACGTTATAAGCTATTTAGGTTTTTGGAGTAAAAAAAACAACTCATAACTTCTATCGGAGAATATCGAGCAATTTTTCACCCCTTCCAGTGGGGTGAAAAGTTCTTAGGATCATCCTAGGTCTAAATGAGGCCCAAATGGGATGCCAAATATTTTAATGCAAATTTTGGATGTTATGCATCTTGAATCATAAATCAATTAACAAACTTTCAAGAGGAGGCGTTTTTATTTGTTTTCTTAGTATTATTGACAATTATGAACCAAAATGTATTTTTGTATGTTGTTCGACAATAGTAACGCCGAGTATTGAGAACATCGACAAAGGTAGTAATGACCCAATGAAGAAAATCAGTTTGTAACACACTTGTACCTGTACACAATCTTCCGAGAACTTAACCTTATCCATAACACTCAAGATTTTATATACGTATGTTTGTATGTATTTATATACCTACGTGCGTGTATATATTTGTATAAGTACGTTTTTCTTGAGTCGATGGCCAAACGACTGAACGGATCTTGATGCGGGTTTTTCCAGCGTGCTCTTCAAACACTGGCGGGTAAGAATGGCTACTTGAATGAACAGCGTCCGCCCTGATCAGCTGAGTGAGCTCTGAGAGCAAGTTCTTTCCTGTTCACCGTGCAACGCACGGGTAATCCAGCTAGTCTTTGGTAAAGTTGATGGTGGTAGGAATTCCCTGAAGTAAGATCCAGAGATTCAGCTGCAAATTCTTAGTTTGGGGTTAGGTTGGGGTTGAAGTGATAACAGGTATAATAAATCTACGTAGGTAAATAGATATAAGTTAAGATCCTACAATTACACTGTTGTAGTAGGTAGCAGAGGCCTAAGAGTAAAAATGTAAAATAAAATAAAAAGCTAGGTAACTCCTTCGGTTTAAGTATTGAAGCCTGCAGAGCACAACTGATGTGCGGGTTGCAGACTGGAGAGCTGTGGGCTGATCGCGCATTCCAAGCTAGCTTCAACCCATGGCCCATGAATGACATAAATATGCGTAGTAATTAATCAACAAGCCTGATATGATTATAATGATGCCCTCTGCAGATTGTTCTAGATTTTCACATAGAACTTTCATCAGTTTGAAGTTGACACGATTATATTAGGCATATGTATAATTTAATGTTATGTATGTTATGGTATGTATGTTATGTGTAATGTGTATGTATAATAATATTCTTACAGGAGGTAAGTGTGAAAACAATTGGTACAGTATTCATACATCCTGCCGAGTTTTCTGTTTCCTGACTTCTACAGACAGTATGAGTTTAGTGGTAGTTAAGGCTGCTAAACTGTTGCTTGGGCTATTAGCCTTTAATTTGTTTTGGTGACGTGTATTGTCAAATAAGTATTACGACTTTTTAATTTATGCAGATAGGTGGTTTTAAAATTTTTTCTTGTTTGCAGTTTTTATTTACTGGGAAATTATGGACGACAAAGATCAGCAACAGGAGGAAAAGATTATGTACGATCCAGTAAACCGACCGCCGGACGAGGGACCGACGAATGGCCCTCAGCTGTCAGGTCGTCAGAGGTCTGTGTTAGACAGGAAGAACTGCAACGCGCTGCTGGAAAGGATCAGAGATGAGAGACATGGGCTCCCATGGTGGCAGGGGACACCTATTTCCTACTGCTTCTCGGATAGCGTCGTGCGTGACAGGCTGCTGAAACTTATGAAATCAGAGACAGTTCGACTGATGGATAGGTGAGTGTATTCACCCGGTGATGTGACTAGGTGCGGGTAATCATCGGCAAGTTCATCCAGAAGGCAGTATCTATGCACAGGAAAACTGCAATTTTTAGCATATCGGTTTTCAGTTTACCTTAAGCGTTTAAACCTCATGCAATTTCAGAAAAGCGGTATCAGTTCAATAGTTAGCGTTCTGACAGGAATTACATGCTGATGCTATCCGATCGTCTGATCGAAGCCAACTGGGAGCTCGTTCACAACCGGATAGAGGCCAGACGAAGGTGGGAGATCGAGCGAGAGAAGCAACTCGTATTCGAGGGGAAGCTACCTCTGTCTGACGGACCTCCAGGATTCGCCCATCACCCTTACTTCCACGAGGATAACATGGTTAAGAAACGGCTTGCTGAGGAGGTCAGGAAAAGAGCCAGGGTGTCTAGAAAGTACGTGATATGAACTCTAAGTGATGTTCCTTTACTCGGAAAAACTAGGATTGAAATAAGCCTATTGATTTGACGTGTGGATTTATGGTAAAGTTGACGTATGCATTTACGGAAAAGTGCATTGTTAATTGGGAGTACAGGGTGTCAAATCCTCTGCTGATTTATTTATTTAATTGAGAAATAACGAATGCTGACATAATACTACGAGAAGAATAATTTTCGAAATAAATGAGTACATCATTTCCGCGTAATATAATTACAATGAAAAGAGCTCCCTTTTCATACAAATTATTTTACGCGGAAATCATGTAGCTTACATCCTACATATCCTACATCCTACTCATTCATGTCATAAATGTATTCTTCTCATAGTATTTTGCCAATATTCATCATTTACATAAGATAGTTAATTTTTTATCTTTACAGACTGTTGATGGGTGATATAGCACGAAACTAGTCTCAAATAAAGTAAATATACTTGACAATACCCTTGGATGCTGACGTGTAATATGTAAAATGTATGTGTGTGGTGTTGTTGATGACTATCATCACAATTAAAATGCTTATAGTATGCGAACTAAATACCTGTACCTGTACCTTGTGACAGAGTGTGACAGTGGTGGTGGACCTCGAGAGTCCCCTCCTAGACCAGCGAGATTATCACCGGTTAAGAAGGGATATCGATTAGGCTTCCGCTCACCGATCCCGTCTCCACCGGACCAAAAAACGACTCGCGAACAGCCACACTGTTACACTCCTCCCCACATGACACACTTCTGGGTAGCTGAAGTATGTGAGGGAAAAGGGGGAATGAAAAGTAGCATGAAGTTCTGGTTCAGGAAACGACACCTGAACAACTTTAAGGTGACTAACCTCCATCGTAATGGTACTACCTCAATATTTTACTGGTGGAGAACAAAGCTCCTACATACGAGTATTGGAGGGATAATGTTGTCAAAGGTTGTTGTCCATTGAACTGTGCTCATCTGGGCAACCTCTAGGTGATCAACCTCCATCGCTGGGATGGAACATCTGTTGGGACTTGTCAATTGGGACAAGGCATCAATCGCCTTCTGATGAGCTCAGTATATTTTAATTATACTGAGACTCTAAAGGGGGGAATGGGGGTGGGGAAGCCAATAGGTGTATGTATTATCAAAGGGACAGGTTGTTAGTAAAGAAATCCTTCTGGGAAACCTTTGGGCTTATCCTTCTGGTAAGCCCACAAAGTGGATAGATTATAGTAAATTGAATTGCTCACCGTCACCGCATACTACCGAACCACGCTTTGCTACCATGTGACAGAGTGTGACAGTGGTGGTGAACCTCGAGAGTCCCCCTCCTAGTCCAGCGAGATTATCGCCGATTAAGAAGGGATGTCGATTAGGCTTCCGCTCACCGATCCCGTCTCCACCGGACCAAAAAACGACTCGAGAACAGCCGCACGGTTACAACCTATAATACCTAGATCAGATGTAATTAAAACTAAATGAAGAATTTAAATCAGCAGAGGATTCCTCTCTCTTTCTGCCCGATTAGATCGCCCCTCTGTATCGTCAGCAAATAATAAGTGCATTGTTGTTTTATTGTATCTTGTAGTGTCGTGTATTTACTTGCAGTTTGCTACCTATATGTATATGGAAAGAATTGCGTACCACGAACATAACGTGTGATGAATTTAAATTCTTCATCACGGTGGCGTGAAGGAATAGATAGAGAAGAGCGAGGGAATTTCACCTAGGCGGCGGTAATCCACCGATGTAGGTGAGAGGAAGGAAGTTCACCTAGGCGGCGGTGATCCACCGATGTAGGTGAGTGAAGGAATCTCGTCTAGGCGGCGGTAATCCACCGATGTAGGCGAGAGGAAGGGAGTTCACCTAGGCGGCGGTGATCCACCGATGTAGGTGAAGGAAGGTGCTTGTCTAGGCGGCGGATATCCACCGATGTAGACAAGAGGAAAAGGTAGGAGGTAAATTCCCAGAGCGGCGGATTCCACCAGGCATCTGGGAGGAGGAAGGTAGGAGAGAGAGAAGAGAGAGCTGGTTAGAGGAAGTGTCGAATGAAGCTAAAGCTCCAGGATCCAGGGTTATATAGGACTTGGAGGCCTCTCCCTCCAGCTCCCTGTTGGGAGCTGGTAGTGGGGCTCCAGGTTGTGTCCCCTGGATTCTGTTGCCTGTCTCCCCACTCAGATGTTTATTAGCGGAAGGTAAGTTTTACATACGAATATTGGTGAGAGCTTTAAGGTTGCTAGTGGAGTGTTCCCGGGAGGGACTCACGACAGAGGTCCCCCCAGTTCGAACCAATGTTTGAGATAGCTGAAGGCTCAAGGTGACAGGGGCTGAGGGCTGCGGAAACAAGAGGGGAGCTGAAGGCGCAAGTTGACAGAAGCTGAAGGCTGAAGCAAACAATTGAAGTGCTGAAGGCAGAAGTGTGACAGGTTGTGACTTAATCCTAGGGTTTATATATAAGTAGCTTGGTATAGTAAGTAAGAGGTAACATAGGAGTAGTACGATAACATGATAGTGAGTAGCAAGTAGTAAGTAGTAGTAAGTGGCATGATAAAATTGATGAAGGGACAAGTAGTGGAGGAATATGTACAGGGTCGTTATGAAGGCAATGGTGATGAGGATAATGATGATGATGAGTAGAGTAATATGTACAAAAATTTACAAACTAGTATGTACATGGTCTTTGGTATTTACATTGGTATTTACATGGTGTTTGGTATTTACATTTGTATTTACAGTTGTATTTACTTGGTCGGAAAATTTGGTGTGTACAAATTTTGTTGGGGAGACAGATTGGAGCGGGGTTGTGAAATCCGCCGTTCCCTGGGTGTGGATAGTGTGCAGTGTAATGTAGTGAGTGTGTAATGGTGGTGAGGTGATGGGGTGAGAGAGGCGACTCCCTCTAACAGTCTTCACGTTAGTGAAGACTGATAGAGGGGCCCCTTCACTGCCGGGGCGGTGGTGAAGGGGAAGAGCCGGTGGGAGCCGGTACCCGGGGCGTCGCGGAGAGGGGTGGCGACGTTGGGGTCCGGTGGGCGAGATGGAGGCGACGTGTGGTGTTTGTGGTGTGGGGGTGGTCGGGTGAGTGGTGTGGGGCGAAGTGTCGGGGAGGACTGGGGCTGGTTTACAACGGGCGAGGGGTACAGTGTGGGGCTTCCCGTCAATTAACAGGGTAGCCGTGGTGTTTGTGGAGCGGATGACGTGGAAGGGCCCGGCGTAGAGAGGTTGAAATGTTTTGTGGATGCCGGGCTCCTTCAAGTACATGTGAGTGGCTGTGTAAAAACGTGTGGGATAGGTGGTGTCGTTGTGTGGTGTTGTTGTGCGGAGTGGTTCCCTGTTAATCGACGGGGTGGGGTGTGGAGTGAAAATGTCGGCTGGTAACCGTAGAGGGTCTCGAAAAGCGTGTTGTGCGGGACTTGTGTTGTCTGAAGGACGGGCGGAAGTGCGGAGGCTAAGTAAGACGTAGGGGAGGGTTTTGGTCCATGAGGGAGATGTGGCTGATGTGGAGATGGCTTGCTTGAGGACCGAGTGCCACCGCTCTATTTTCCCGTTGGATTGAGGGTGATAAGGAGTGGTGCGGATTTTCTGAATCCCGAGGGAACGGAGCAGGTCGGCAAAGTGGGCTGATTCAAACTGCCTCCCCTGATCGACCGTGAGTGTCCGCGGACAGCCGTAGCGGCTGATCCATTGATTGAGGAAGGCCGCGGCGACGGAGTCCGCGGTAATGTGGGCGAGTGGGATACACTCAACCCAATTGGTCGCACGGTCGATCATGGTGAGGCAGTACCTCTTCCCCTCGGAGGGGGGAAGAGGGCCGACCAGATCCAAGTGGACATGTTCCCACGGGAGGGAGTCGGGGATGGGTTGAGGAGGTACATGGGGGTGAGCCGAGACCTTAAATTGCTGGCACTTCTGGCACCCTAGAACCCAGGTACGGATATCCGTGTTCATATGGGGCCAGAGGTACCGCGTCTTGATGAGATCCCGGCTCGCCCGAATGCCGGGATGATGGAGGGAGTGGTAATGGAGGAACAACTGCCTCCTCAGCTCCGGCGGGACGTACGGGCGCGGTGAATCGGCCGATACGTCGCACCAGAGATCGAGGGGAGGCAGTTGTTCCAATTTGGAGGCGGTGATGAGGTTGGAGAGGGCGGGGTCGGTTGTCGGAATTTGGTGATTTTTGATGGTTTGCGGGGAAGGGAAAGGCAGTAACTCCGCCACCGGCGCGGGGGTGGGGCGGGAGAGGGCGTCAGCGACGCAGTTGTCGGCCCCCGGCAAGTAACGAATATCGGTCGTAAACTGTCCGATAAATTCGAGTTGCCGGAGGCGACGGGGGGAGGCGGATTTGCGGTTTTGGAGGAGCGCGTGTGTGAGGGGCTTACGATCGGTGATGACAGAGAACTGCCTGCCCTCCACGAAGTCACGGAAGTGTTTGATGGCTTCGTGGATGGCTAGGAGTTCTCTGTCAAAGGTGGAGTAATTTTTTTGTGTTGGGGATAGAGTTTTAGAGAAAAAGCCGAGGGGTTGGGGGTGGCGCCGGTGTGTTGGTGGAGTACTGCCCCGATGGCCCAGTCAGACGCATCGGTGGTGATGGAGAGGGGGGCATGGGGATCGGGATGGGCTAATAGAGCGGCGTCTACTAGGTCCTGCTTGCAGTTTTGAAATGCGGTTGTGAGGGTGGGGGTCCAGGAAATTGGGCGGTTGTCGTTTTTTTTGGCTGGTTGTGGGATAGCGTGTATGAGTGGTTGTTGGTGTTGTGCTGCGTGTTTGATGTGTCTACGATAAAAGTTCAACATACCCAGGAAACGGCGGAGTTCTGAGACAGTGCGGGGTTGTGGGAAGTGGGTGAGGGCGTGCACTTTGTCCGGTAGGGGTTTGATCCCGTCGGACGAAACTTGGTGGCCGAGGCAGCGGACGGAGGGTTGGGCGAGAACACATTTCGGAGAGTTGATGGTGAGGCCCTCGGCGGCGAAGATGTCGAGTACTTGTTTCAGGTGTGCTAGATGTTCCTTCGGGTCCCGGGAAGCGATCAGTACGTCGTCCAGGAAACAGAACACGAAAGGTAGTCCCCGTAGAATGTTGTCCATGTAACGCTGCCACGTCTGGGCGGCGTTCCGGAGGCCGAAACCCATTTTAATGTATTCGAACAGGCCGAAAGGGGTGATGATGGCTGTTTTGGGTACGTCGGGAGGGTAGATGTGAATGTGGTGGAAGGCTCTAGAGATGTCGAGGGTTGAAAAGATGGTTGTGTTGTGGAGGTGCGAAGAGAAGTCTCGGAGATGTGGGACGTTGTAGAGATCCGGGGTTGTTTTCGCATTGAGGCGGCGGTAGTCGCCGCAGGGGCGGATATCCCCGTTGGGCTTCTGCACAATATGTAGCGGTGAAGCCCACGGGGATTTGGAGGGGCGGATAATGCCCTCTTCTATGAGGTTGTCAAAGTGTTTTCGTGCTTGGGACAGCTGGAGGGGGTGGAGGCGGCGTGCTTTGGCGGAGATTGGGGGGCCCGAGGTCTCAATATAGTGCTGAGTTTGTGAGATGTGTGCCGAGGGGCGGCGCTGGGGTTTGTACTGGAGGAGAAGGTGTTCAAATTGGGTCGGGGGGCGATCGACAGCATGGATAAACCCGGGGATGGGTTTCTGGGTGGAGGGGTCGAGCAGGCGCGCGTTACGGACGTCAACCTGGAGGCCGAAATAAGCGAGGAAGTCGGCCCCCAGGATTGCTTTCTCCACGTCCGCCACGGTAAATTCCCACTCGTACGGGAGCCCGCTCATATGGATTGATGAGCGGTACGTCCCGTACGAGGGGATGGTGGTACCGTTGGCGGCGTAGAGGAGTTGCCGGTAACAACGCGCCTGTCGCCGGAGAATGTTATTAGGGAAGATGGAGAGCGCCGCCCCTGTGTCGACGAGGAACGGGACATTTGTTTTAGAACATTTTAGGAACAGGCGTTGATGAGCTGGGGCGGAGTGCGGCAAAATGGCTGAGGTGTTGGGGTCTGTCGGATGGGAGGGGCTTGTTTCGCCCGAGGTGATGGGCGGGTGCGACGGTGGTGGTTGGTCCCCCGCGAAGGAGACACGGGGTGATCTTTTGCCGTTCCGGGGAGGGGGAACGGTAGCGGCGGCGTTAGTGGCGGCTGGAAGGGTGGCTGCGCTGGAGGCGGGCTTGGAGAGGCCGTTCCGGGGTGGGGGAACGGTAGCGGCGGCGTTAGTGGCGGCCGGAAGGGTGGCTGCCCTGGAGGCGGGCTTGGAGGGGCCGTTCCGGGGTGGGGGAACGGTAGCGGCGGCGTGAGTGGCGGCCGGAAGGGTGGCTGCCCTGGAGGCGGGCTTGGAGGGGCTGACCCGGGGTGGGGGGTCAGTTGATGGAGAGGTGATGGTTTTGGTGGCGCCGGCGGGTGCGGCAGGTAGGTTGGCAGCCGTGGCGGCGGCGTAGGAGGGGTAGCGAGGCTTCGCGGTGGTGGTGTGAATGCGGGCGGGGAGGGGTTGGATGTGGTCCCCCCCGTGTTGGCGAGGAGGGGGGCCCGCCGGATTTACCGGCGGGCGTCCGCGTTTCCCTGCTTGGAGATGTAGGAGCAGGGGGGCTGGCATTTGCGGGCCTCCCCACCGAAGTTGACATGATAAAAACATCGGTGGGGGGGATCCGCTGGGAGGTAGGTCCTGGTGGGGCGCGTGGAGGTGGAGTTGGCTGCCGCGGCTGGGGACCTCCCTCTTCGTTGCTGAGTGGGGGAATTGTTGCGGCGGTCGGATGAGCGCTGGCGTCGGTGGTCGGCGGAGGGGGTTGGCCGGCGCTCGACGGAGAGGGAGCGGCGCCGGTGGAGGGAGGGGGGCCGGCGGCGCTCTTGTGACGGCGTCCGGTCCCTGCGCGGGGTGGGGGTGCGGGGCGCGGTGACTTCCGTGACGCCGGCGGCTGCGGTGAGGTCGTGTACTGTGTCGGCGAGACGTAGTAGCGGTTCGTCCGGGCCGTCGAGGTAGCTGGCGAGCGCCATCTGCATGGGGTGGGGGAGGGCCCGCAGCCAGAAGGTCCGTGCGATGTCGGCCGTCATCACGTCGTGCAGCTGATGACGTAGGCGACGGTAGAGATGGGAGGGCTTCAGATCGCCGAGATGTTGAGGTTGAGAGAGCGCTGCGACACGTGCGATCTTGGAAGGTTGGTATAATGTGACGAGGCGGTAGCGGAGGTCGTCGTATGCGGCCGTGGCGTCGGGGGAGATGTCTGATGTCTGCAGGAGGATCTCATACGGGAGTAGAGATATGATGCGGGAGTAACGGGTACGCTGGCTGCGGATGTTGGCGGCCGAAAACGCAGCGTCGACCTGGAAGAACCAGAGCGCGGGGTCGTGCGTGTAGAAGGGGGGCAGCGACAGCGGGAACGACGCCGAGGCCGTCGTGACGTCGGCGGCGGCGTGTGCGGCAGCCGCAGCGGCGGCGGCAGCGGCGGCGGCGGATGCGGAAGAGCCGGGTGGTGAGAGGCTGGTGAAGGGGTTGTCGGTTGCGTCAGATGTCGCAGCGGTCGGCGGCTGCAGCAGGGATGGCCGGAGGAGCGGCGGTGTCGGCGAGTTCGGGTCCATGGTTGAGGTCTGTAATCAAAATTCAAATTGGGTGAGTTTTTGAATTTTTAAATTCACAATTTGCGGCAGCGGAGGTGTTTGTGGCGGAGAGTTGAGAGCTGTGTGAGCGGTTGCGGGTGGGCCAAAAATTGCGAATTTATACTGACTGTTTAAGCTGCATTTGAAATTAAAATTGGGGACACCGAACTAGACTGGGGGCGACACATGAGGTGGTAAGAAGGTAGGAAGGGTAGATAGAAGGTTGGATGAACGTCGGGTTCACCACTGTGATGAATTTAAATTCTTCATCACGGTGGCGTGAAGGAATAGATAGAGAAGAGCGAGGGAATTTCACCTAGGCGGCGGTAATCCACCGATGTAGGTGAGAGGAAGGAAGTTCACCTAGGCGGCGGTGATCCACCGATGTAGGTGAGTGAAGGAATCTCGTCTAGGCGGCGGTAATCCACCGATGTAGGCGAGAGGAAGGGAGTTCACCTAGGCGGCGGTGATCCACCGATGTAGGTGAAGGAAGGTGCTTGTCTAGGCGGCGGATATCCACCGATGTAGACAAGAGGAAAAGGTAGGAGGTAAATTCCCAGAGCGGGGGATTCCACCAGGCATCTGGGAGGAGGAAGGTAGGAGAGAGAGAAGAGAGAGCTGGTTAGAGGAAGTGTCGAATGAAGCTAAAGCTCCAGGATCCAGGGTTATATAGGACTTGGAGGCCTCTCCCTCCAGCTCCCTGTTGGGAGCTGGTAGTGGGGCTCCAGGTTGTGTCCCCTGGATTCTGTTGCCTGTCTCCCCACTCAGATGTTTATTAGCGGAAGGTAAGTTTTACATACGAATATTGGTGAGAGCTTTAAGGTTGCTAGTGGAGTGTTCCCGGGAGGGACTCACGACATAACGGAATCGCTGTCCTGAGCACGGTCAAATTGTGGGAAGGTGGAAAGAGACCTCCATGGCTTGGAACGATATTGCGCGGACTATCACCGAAAATGGACCGCGAACCGCCTTTTATTTCCGAATTTATCGGTTTATATCGACTATAACCGTGTTTATAGAAAGTGAAAGAACGTATGTTACGCGAATAGAAGGCTGAAGGACATAGCGTACGATGTCTTAATCGAGTTTTACTAAAAACTCTACTTTTCAATATATTACGCGAGAGAGGCAAAGTGGCATGCCTGCAGTTTTGTAGCAGTTCGTGGACGGCCTACTGAAAATGAAGGGCAGCCAGCCTTCAGGCAGCTGTCGTACTGTGTGGAATTTTCAGGCACACATCTGCAGTTCAGTTCGCCTGCACTGCTGTAGGCTGTCGACTGGTACTGTGTGTTGAACTGCGAAATGGAATTTTCATTTTTATTTTTGCATCTGAAGACGAACTTGATGCGTGGCCACGAGATGTTGCACCTATGAGTTAAGTACGCTCTTTCAAAATCTTAGTCCCGCACTTACATGTTCCCAGAGCCAAGAAGCAAATGATGATCCCGAGCTTCGAGTTCCCAGATCACGTCAAGTCATCACTGGTGAAGTTGGAAGAAGATGGAGGACTCGACAGCGAAGTACTCGAGGCTGATAAGGATGAGTGCGCCGAACGTGCCTTCTTGGAGACTCAGCTGGAGAAAGAAGCCGAAGACCGCATCATAGGTATTTGTGCTCCACTTGCAAATGTACCCATCACTCATTAATCAAGTGATATAAAGACTAGGAAGTCCATTGCATGTGTTCCTGGTGACACACCAAGCCACGAGTATTTTTGCATTGTGATCATGTGAAATCAGTCATTCGAATAACTTGAGATTACTGTATTATGGCTCAACAAGTTTATGTTTACCTTAATAAATTTGTATTAATAATTATAATATGATAATCGCAATTCTACAGATCCTCCGGACTATCACCAGAAACACTACGAGGCACTGGGCGTCCGCCAGATTCGCCATGCTCTCACGGTCGACAAAATGTTCAAAAGTGCTGATCGAATCTTCTTAAAACTCTACTGAAACCAAGCAATCCAATAATTGCCCGTGTCTGCTGGTTTTCATTTATGCGTTCGCCCAATGTATGGAACGTAAAAGTATAACTCCGAAATAAATCGACAATTATATGTCAAGATTATTATTGAAAAGATAACAAGGGAGTACAACGTATTGTATAATGCGCGGAAAGATCGGGTGAATCACGTCATTTCATAATCCGCTGTCATCGTTACTTTTACGGTGAATTCTGCTCATTGCACACGCTCTTTATGTCCAAGCTTGTAGGGCCATCAATTTCCGATGCTGGCGGTTCCCGCCACTGTAACAATGGGGCCCTACGGATTTGATAGGTATTCGGTCTTCGGGCTGATGTTCATGCTCATTTTATAATACACTGTATTATACAGTAATGATACCTATACGGCTTGGGTGCACAATCCATTGAGCAAGTGCAGTTTACGCAACATGGTAAAGAGCCCATCCACCGAGTATAATTATAATATACTCAAAAGGTCGATAATATCCATACCTTAGATAGATTTAACTACCTATACTTGTAATCTTTATTGTACCTACTAAACAGTGGCATTAGGTTATAATATTAAAACTCGAACGTATCCAACAAGCTGCAGCTAAGGTGCAGGAGCGCTGCATGTTGCATCTAGGAAAGTAAATGCCTACACGAAACACCATATTTTCACTGAATATGTGAATTTTCGGTTCATTTAATAGTTTTGGCCTCCATTATGGACATTATCCAGCAGAAACGGCAAGAAAAGTTTGAAAGAAAACCCGAAGTATAAAAAATTTTAAAAATACAAAATATTGGAAGCACTTTTGGTTTATTATTCTGTGAATAATACACCTATGTATTCGCTCAGCAAAAAATTTTTATAACACCCCCTCAAAATTTTTTCTTTTCCGTTTCAAGGTGCGTAGATTCCAAAAATGCAATGTCCGTCCGCCGTCCGCCGTACGCCGTATCACGTGTACAGGCTTCATTTTCGGTCTAAAAAAGTCGTTCTTTCGCACACATGCTCCATTTGGGCCCTAGTTGTGTCCCGAAACTTTTCAGCCCGATCGGAATATACCCAGGGGTGTTATGAGTGAAAATGTGTATAAAAATAGGTAGGTACTTTTTGCGTTTTAACAACATGTTAGTAACATGAGCTTTTGAGGTATCTTTTTCCATGTTTTTGAGGACGAGAAGACCGAATATGAAGTCAATTTTGACCAAAGACGCGGAAATTGAGGTTTTACCAAAGGTTCAGCTCCCAAAATTGGTTTTTTATGAGTCAAAAACCTGGAAAACTGTCTGAAATCACCATCAATGTGCACAATAACATTGGAAAAAGTGTAAACAGGTGAATCAAGACCATTAAATGCCACTACCAATGATCAAAGATGATCTTAAAAAAAAGAAGAAAAAAAGCGTACCTATTTCATGTTTTGGGGGCCAAAATTGGTGGAAATCATCAGAAATAGCTATTTCAATCATTCCACATGAAAGAAACAATACATTTAACAGCTAACAAAAATCTCTAGAACTCCAATAGAATAATAAACCCATGTGACAAGGACTTTGCAGCTTTTTTTAACGTACTTTTAAAACTTGTACCTATCGCGTTACAGGTAGGTACCTACTATTACACGCATTCTTATTATTAGGTAGTTATTTATTTATCCTTCAACTTCAGCCCATTTATTATTGAATAAATAAATAATACCTCACCCTCCATAGGAAATGCATCGAGTCAAAAATTATTCTGATAAGAAATGGAAACTATAAACGGTTCCGTAAATAGCAACCATTTGTACATATTAGCTGAAGCAGTGCGGTTTAGTAGGCGGTAGTAGTGGTGGTGTATGGCAGTTTTCTTATATGCACTCGGTTATTACCTACATTATACACAACTAGGTGTGTATGGTTCTATTTGGAATTATTTTATACATACAGCTCGTTCGAATAAGTAAACTGCAGGGTAAGAAGTGCCCGAAAACTCTGGCAGGACAGAATGAGAACGGGCCGTGTGTTCTTCATAAGGCTGACGGAAGCAGTAAGTCGTTTTTGGAATATTCCCTTCACTCTACAACTGTTGTTGCTCTCGTACTGAATAATGTACCTACATCTCTAATAAATTAAGCTTGATCCAACCAAAGAGAGTTCATAAAGCAGTTCAGCGCTTAACTGGTAGATTTGGACCGAAGTGCTTGCAAAAGATTTGGCTCAAAATAACTTCGGATCAAACAACCGAGTTTACTGAGTTCAGAAACTTTACCGCATAGGCCCACCATGGGAGGGTCTGAGAACTCGAACTGAAGGAATCCCCTCGCGAACTCGCAATGTTGAGAACCGCAGAAATTGTTTGAACAGTATCCGACCGGGCTTGTCAATTGGAACATGCATACAGTACAAAATAGCAGATATCACATGTTGTGTACAGAAGCTGGAACAACAGGTTTTGTCGGGGCTAAGGCGAAGAATTGCAGAACATCGGTTTATTGCACTCGTGAACAAACCCGCTGGCCTTCCAAAGGCCAAGTCTCACGTGAATCAGCCAGACGCATCTCGTGGAAGGCCTCACCTACGTTACCTACTTTTGTGAAGATGAGAATCCTCATCGAGCGGAGTATTTTACATGAGGATTATATACGTCAAAAATTTTATTTATTATTAATGCGTAGATTTCATGTAACGTGATGTTCACGCTGGGATAATATAACTGCGTACGTACGCTTCAATGTACCTACCTTCATACCCACTATACGTAGAGGTGGGGCTCAATGAAAGGATAACACCTGATAATAAAACAGCAGATTTGCTGTAACCAAAAACCCTACAAATTCTTCCACATTTTTTGCGTAGATATTATGTCTAGGTCACTGTTCAGTTCGTAATACACTTAAAATTCCCTGCATTAAAGCAAGTCATTAATGTGGAGAAATGTTGAGGGTAGAAGATCAGGTTCGTCCCACATAAACCTCATCAAAATCCGACTTTAATATTCGTCTTCACATGTGCCAAATTTCCCCTGAGAAACGACATCAAACACGGAGACCTAATGCAGAGAGTAATTATTACAATTCGAATTGCCCTCAGAGTTCATTAAATGAAGTTATGCAATAAATTCACATGAGTAAAACCACTCGTGAACTGCAGTAGGTATATCCAAATATTTTTACTGGTCCAGGAAAGACAAAGTTACTTACATCATCAAGCTATTTTCATCAAGGAACACCTATCAACCTATATCCATAATAACCTTCTTTCCTTGAGCTCAAAGGTTACGTATCTCAGAACAACAAACTTGATTTCATAAACCAGTCCAAGCTGTTCCCTATCACTGATAACTGGGCTCCAGTTACACCGTTTTCATTAATTCCTATCGGTTGCAAGCGCCTAAATGAAGAGAAAAAAATTAAAATGAGGTTTACGCTCATGTTGATGATTTTTTTTTTTTTTTTTTTTTTTTAATCCAAACTTGGAAGTCTTACTGTGAATGAACGGCCGGTCGAACAATTCTCCGGGTGGTCTCGATTGGAAATTATTTAAAATCGTGATGAGAACAACCCGTTTGATAAAGGTTTTGGAGAAGGGCATTTTCAAAATTTCCTCCCTTATTTTCTACCTCTCAACGCCGCGCTTTGGTGCACAACAGGTCCTCCATTTTTTTTTTCAATTATATTTTTGGATTCTACGTACCTTGAAACTTGAAAAATTTGCGTGGGTGGGGGGCTTAAATATGTTTTATGCTAGGTTCAAAATAAAGTGAAAATAATAAACCAAAAAAATCAACTCGAACTATTGAGCCAATTTTCGAAGCACCGTATCTGAACCAAACAACCAAACACATAAGCTCAGCTACTTTTTACGGTTTGTGTCCCGTGAAACTCTAAACCATGGACCAAACTTTTTTTTTTCATTTAAAACAATGTTTAAGTAAATTGATATCAAGGTAATTTTCTTTAATTCACCGGAATCTATGACCTTTTTGTTTTTGGAAAAACGCAAATTTTGATAATTTTGGGATCAAAAATATATTTTTCCATACAATTTATCTGATTTGTGACTAAATTCACGATCAGAAACTTTTTTTCAGGTGGTTTCAGCGTTTTTCTAATTTCATTCTTCGACAAGTCAGGTTTGCAATGTTTCATGATTCTATAACTGTTTCACGTTGAAATACTGTCTTATTAAGCATTCAACGTGTAGATTTTCAGTCGAAAACTAGGTAGAACTCGAAAATTAGTCGGTCAGTTTTGTACCTTCTTACACATAAATATAGGTTTTCAAATGGAATTCCACGTCCACTGCCCTACCTAGCAATATGAATTCATAAAGCAGGACATAAAGGGGAGACTTGCGGTAATACCGCTGATCGCGGATGAATACCGCATTGTCGGCTAATTAGCCGATAATAATGCATTAGTGGTTAAAAGAGATTGCCGTGATGACAATGCGGCGAGATGATAATTGAGCCATTTAAACCTATTGTACGCACGGAGGGGTGCCCTGCCCCTAGTGATTATTAAATAAATAAATTAAAT
Source organism: Leptopterna dolabrata (assembly GCA_954871275.1). NCBI lineage: Eukaryota > Metazoa > Arthropoda > Insecta > Hemiptera > Miridae > Leptopterna > Leptopterna dolabrata. Next base: position 24,322,423 of record OX940980.1, read on the forward strand.
AAATAATTAATTATTAAATATAATTAACAAGGACGGTAGAATGGGTAGCACTTCTATATTTTATACTTGGGAATATTTTAATGTGGAATTATATGTGGGTAATATTGAATTCTACTTGGAAATGCTATTATCCATTCCAAGTGGCAGCGACACAGGATACCCTCAATACCTACGCTCAAGGTGTCTTCTAAAGTGCATGTAGTTTGCATGAGACGTAATATCTGTCACAGGTAGAATTACTACAAAGAAAGCTCGCTAGATACGCCTATAATTGTACCCTACTTTGTATGATTATAGTGGTATGCTAATAATTATATTGTACTGTATGCATAATACCCATCTAATGTGGTGTAAATTCGTGCAGATACTGGCCGTGGTGGTTCACATGTTTCAAATTGGAAGACCGGACGGAAGAGACAATTTCGGTCTGGTCCTCCAAAACACATTCTACTCCTGCTGGGTCGTCCTCTTGGGCGCCAGGCTCGACACGGAGCTCTTCGATCTCGACGGGCTCGAGTTCCCTTCGGTAACACTACCCTCACCTGATACACAGTTCATAGGATGGTGAAGCGGTTTAACGATTATAGTCTTTAGAGTATTAAATAGGTACTACAGGTGGATAAAAATATACCTGCATTTTCGGATTCGTAATGGTTTCTGCCGTAAACTGCTGTCACCTCAACCGTGGGATGTGGGAGAACTTGCATAATTATGGTAGGCGTACTAATCACTCCATGATTGGTATTCGAGCTGGAATGCCCCGTCGTGTCGCCAGCCAGGTCCTTGTAGATACCGTCCATGTTATAATTTATTGGCTGTGCTAAATCAAAGGTCTCAGCGAAAGTTTTTTGAAAAGTTACTTTATGGCGGATTTCCGGAGAGTGGAAATGAGTACCTATTGAAGAAGAAGAAGAGGAAGAAGAAGACGTGTGTTGTGATTGAACGTGCGTGTTGATTGTTGTGTTGTCTAGTAGAAGGTGCCTCTTCCAAAGGACTCGATAGGAGCAACTAATATCTGCTGTGGTCCATTCTCGCGGGATATGAGTGTAGGTCCCCATCTTTTCAGCAACCACTCCTTGTGATGTTATAAGATTTTACCAGATAAACACGGAGAACGTTGAGCTAGGCGACGCCGAGGGGATTTCCCCAACCGCCATCGCTCCTCAACGGGCGTAACGGCCGATTGTGGACGGGAGACGGGTGGAAGTCCCCATAAAACTATCCCTTCTGGCACAGCTCTTCATTCGGCGATTCGACTCAAGACGTGAGACTCCTTTCTTTGCTTCGGAGCTGAAATGTATTTCCGAACAGATTTATTTCCCTCAACCTTATTTTGCTAAAGCACATGCAACGAGCCGATGGCGGAAATCGATACAACCCCATTTGGAAGCTTCTGGAAACCATTCAACAAACTGGTGGCCCAAGGCCTGCCGTGTTGTCAGGGTCGGGAACTCATAAAATAAGCAAAACCTACCCTTCCTCCGACACTCGTCGTGGTCCATTCCACGGGGTGCTGGTCAAAAGACTCCTTGGGAGCGACTAATATCTGCTGTGGTTCATTCTCGCGGGATATTAGTACTAGGCCCATCCTTTTTAGCGTCTGCTGTGGTTCGTGCTCGCGGGGCGCTCAAAAAACTCCTAAGGAGCAACCAGTATCTGCAGTGGTTCATGCTCGCGGGATACTAGTAGAAGGTGCCTCTTCCAAAGGACTCGATAGGAGCAACAAACTAATATCTGCTGTGGTCCATTCTCGCGGGATATGAGTGTAGGTCCCCATCTTTTCATCTAGCAACCGCTGTGGTTCATGCTCGCGGGGTGCTAGCAAAAGACTCTGAAGGAGCAACTAATATCTGCTGTGGTTCATGCTCGCGGGATATTAGTAATAGGATCCTCCCGGCCCTATATTAGGAGAAACATGTCAAACAGCGCCTGTGATTGCTTTTGAATCACACTGGTGACCCCAAATTTACCTAAATTTTCCCAAAATTTACCTCAAGCCTGATGGTGACACGCACACCCGCGCGTACCACCACAACAAGTTTATTGGCATACCAAATACGATTAACAAAACCAATATCTTAAAAACATGATACAACTATGGACATTGCGTCCGTCTGTCAGGAGGATTTTGAAGACACCTACAATTACTCACTGTACAGAGAAAAAGAAGAAAACGGATGACCAATGTCCAATGGTTAAAGGAGAACCCAGCCCAAGGCTTATGATCTCCCCCCTGCTGCGAGCAGACAGAGAATCCCTCCTGAGAGGTGGCTGTACAATCGTTCAATTTCCTTGGATATGCCCAAGTTCCCGTTACTGTGTTCTAGCTCACTCTACCAGGTAAGCAGGTTGGTTCCCGAGTTTTTGGTATCCCACAAAACTCAGATGCCGGAGCCTACCAACGGACCACCACAGTCCATGAGGAGGGCGCCTCCCCACCACATCCAGATCAGTTCCGGTGAAAAAACGGATGAACAATGGAACATAATTTTGGGATTTGTTACCAGTTGAACTGGCATATAAGTTCATTCATGTGGTTACAGGCAGTCGCGTGGGACTGCGCCAACCTCCACCAATTTCCGAAGTTTAACAGTTCAAACACCTCACCCTCACTGAGCTGTTTTGATCCCAAGTATCGAACCCGGAACTCACCCAAGGTAGGACAAACTGCCAAGAAGTGCAGGTCCTCCGGCGCACCCAAATTGCACATCGAACACGTCGAGGAGCGGGTCTCCCGAGGACTGTATGGCATACAGTTCAGCATTAGCAGACCAACTCTGAAGCTGTACCCAACTGATCACCCACAATGGGTACTTGTGACATTTCTTCTGCAGGTCGGCTGGCACAATTTCCAAGTTCAGATGTCGACAGATGCGACTGCTTGACTCAAGGGCCCTGGCAACCATGTCGTCACGCCGGGACTCTGACTCCCTCAACGATTCCGTCCATTTCCCGGTGCCATCCATTGACATCCTCTAGATTACCCACAAAGGAACAGCCAAACCGTCGGGCAATCCGCCGTCACTGTACCAGAAGATTTGTCTTCGTGCTACCTCCAACGCAAACAGATTTGGACAACGGGTTTCTGGCATCTTCATGGCTTTCAGAATGTAGTTGCAAGCCAGGGAGAGTGTATGAGTAAATAAGAGGGGACGTTCGCTTCCAAGTAAACCACATAGGAAGGAAATGAGTATTGTTTGCCCTGGGAGGGCCTCCTGCGCCTCGGACACATACATTTCCACTCGTTTCTTGACAGAACTTGGAATAACTGGGTGCTGAAAATAGGATTTCGACGGTTTTGAACGGTGTTGAACGAATTCAATTTGAATCGGGCGGGGGGGGATCTCGACGCGTTTCCATCTCCGGTAGATTTCTATATCATCACTCTTCACGAGCTTCTCGTTAAACTCCAATACCTTTCCTTTCCTCAACCGTAAAGCGTCCTATTTCGTTCGCGGTTTTCCTTTTTCAATCGTGTGGAGTTTTGAACCACTGAAAATTCTCCTTCCTTTTCCGAAAGGCTGCTTACTATGGAACTTTTAACTCAAGCCTATGGCATATTAGGGATGTGGCTATTATAGTAGTTAGTTCCTACCTTACATGTACCTAATAAATTGTGACTCGCGGCAAACAGTATTCCTCGCTGGGGCTTTTGTAAATTATAGTAATACTCTTTCAGCTTCTCTATAAAGTTTTCCCATATTTTATTATTACTTCTAAAACCCTATCGTAAAAGCAATGAATTTATACTAAGAACGTCGCTAATTCCGCCAATCATCCTTCATCATGATACAACATGAGGTCGTTTTTCAACCTTATCCCACTTGTCGTGAAATTTAATGATTAAGAGCATTTTATTTTAGGGGCCAGATAACCAATCACAACATTTGAATTTGACTGGAAATATTTCAAAAATTTCTCTGCTTGCATTGCATGTTGCAACAAATCATCATTCAACATCATCACATTGTTCGGCTAGGCCATTATAGTTGATCTGTCGTATTTTCTTAATCGGTTATCAAAATCATCATTCATTAATATAATCATGAAATACTATTAATTTAGTCGTTATGTTGCAGGAAGTATTTGCGACGCTCGGTGGCAGCATATGCTACGGGTTGGCGGGGATCAGCTCAATGTTGAATATAAAATACAGTGACTCAGCCGTGTTGGCCAAAGGAATTTTAGCGTTCATCCTCTGCCTCATTCTCCTGTTGGAATTCATTTTGCTGTTAGTGGTCATGATGTGTTTGGTGGCTACTATTACTTATAGTAAATATTTATATTATAATATCCAGGTTCATATATAATGTGGAGAAAAGTCTCATGGAAATGAAGTAGGGGGAATTGCATACTCAGAAGGTATTGAATAGGTCATTCAGTGGTTTTAAACCATTGAAACACACAGATTTTTAATACACACACTATCTGAACCCATAAATTCAATTCAGAAATTCAGTAAGGCATAGCTGATCGTTTCCACTTCCTATTTTCACCATTCTATTCTTCCCAAAACGAGGGTACCACCTCCAACTCATCCTGTTTTTTCCAGGATGATCGACGAGTGATTCGAATTCAGTAAATGAACCAAAACAAGGTGACAGGAGCACAGAACTGCGATTCATTTCTACAGCAATTAAATGACATTTTAAGATTTTTATTCATTTTAAATTATTATTCCTACTACAAACTAAATATAAATGACCTAAAGAGAAACTGCTGCTACGAGAAGTGGAGTTTCAATATTACCTATTACATAAAAGGACTGGCTCATAACTTACTGTCGTAATGAAATATTTTTTATTCAGTGCGCATTCAGCTAGATGAATTACTACAAGGATTTTTCTCCATAAAAAGAATTGGAATGCAGACTATTCAAAACAAGTGTTTCATTAATCTACTAATCAGCTTATATCTTATAATTAAAAGCTCATGAAATGTGTGAAGTGCCTGTGTGAGTTTACTCTCCACTGAATTTTTCCATTCGATCATCATGAGAAAGTTGTGGTAAATCAAACGCTTTGTGGCGGCAGAGGATGTATAGTGATTCCTTTCAGACTATTGATTATTTAGGTTCCTATTTTTGTTCTTCAGATTTATAATTTTCTCTTTACAGAATTATTGTCATATTCTCATATATTATTTCTGAGTGGTATTATACACATATCGTCCTCAGTTCCTCCACTCTGACAAATTAATTCTATTTTATGCTTGTCTCCTTGTAGCATCTATTGGCTTCATGTTAGCCTACCTATTCTGTAGTATCCTGAAAGAGGTACGGTACCGGATTACCGGAACGGGGAAAATCCGGGGCGGTTGGCAAACATTTCCAACTGTTCTATGATGGAGTTTAACAAATGAATTTTACAAAAAACATATTCGAGGCTCGTAATTTTATACAATTTTATTCTTTCGCTTGTTGAGGGTGTCGAAGGTGTCGAGTTTATCTCCCCATCGCATCTCGCTTTAATTGGGATGACGAGTAGGGAATATTTTTAAACACTTACCGACCCGGGGGACTTGGGACATCGCTGGTAAAGGGGAAAGTTCACGTGGGACAAAAGGAGGGTTGCGGAGCTATAGTTTGTGATCACTGTGCCTGCCAGGGGTGGTGGGAGGTATGTTAACCGGGTGGGGGAGGGTGTCCCACCACGGGTTGTCGTATATAAGGATATTTCTGCCGGTGTGAGGGCGGTTAGCCGGCTCATCTCACAGTCATCGCCATGTTCAAGGTAGACAGCATCTATTGACATTTTCACAGGAGTATCGTTTACACTTGAGAAGCTCACCACTAAAAATAAGACACACGATGGATACAAATAATACACATAAGAATAACACACTGGTAGCAGAGAATTAGAGGGAGACTAATGGAGAATTTCATGCTGGTTTCAAATGATATACCATTATTTTTTGGATCTTCGGACAACACCAGACTACGTTTAAATCTCAAAAAGCCTTGAAATAAACTTTTAGGAAATTACATTTTTCACCATTAAATTTGTTCATCCCTCCTATAGGCACGTGCATCCCTCACTGGGATCAAAATCTAGGTCAAGTGGTAAACTTACATAGGTACATAGGTACTTCTTATTTCATTATGTTTACTTAATCGTTCTATATTTCTTATTTTCTTCAGGTCTTTATTCTTATCATCTCCATTTAGTGATTTTAATAGGAGGTAAATTGTTAATTTATTGTAAACTGCGATATTTGGAATGTTTTGTTATCTGATTCTTGAATCTTGAACTTTTACATCATATGCCTGACCATAAATATAAAAAGTTCCAATCATGCAGCATGGCTATAAGAGCGAATTTTTAAAGAAATATTCGTGCTATTGTGTAACAAGATGATATAGCGCGAAACCAGAACACTTTTCGTAACGTTAGGTATATCATTTTTTCGTTATAAGCCATTTTTACCGATTTTTGACCCTTATAAAGTCAAACTTGGCCCACTCTGAATTTGGAAAAATTCAAATTGCTTGTAACCTAATTTTGTTTTATCTATATCTAAAGTAGATTTAGCTTTTTTTTAAAGTTCGGTGTACAGGCAATTTGAATTTTTAAAATATTAAATATTCAAATGAAATATTCTTTGAAAATTCCCAAAAAGTAAAGACCCTAAAGTTCCCCAAACTGAATCACTCCCCAAGAAATCATGTATAAACCTTATAAGTAAAAACTGAATTATTGAACAGTTATTGTTTGTTATTGACGATAGGTATTTTTATCACCGATACCGGGCTGTATTTTGTTCTTAGTGGGAATTAGTAACGTTATTAACTATTATTGACGTTATTAACTCAGTTTTTATTTGACACGGAACAGGTTTACAAGTCAACAGGTTAATTAAATGTAGTCATTATTGTGGTACTATTTAGTCGAAATGTGTATTATGACTGAAAGAACTTATGAGCACAGTGAAAAAGTTATCCTCAGGGAAGACCTATAATATCCAAGAGTTTGAGAAGATAACGAGCGGGTTGGATGGCAACTGATCGTCTTCATATTGCTTGAAAACCTCATATCAGAGATATTACCCCCTGTCCTGCCCGGGCAGCCCAACGTAAACGTCTTTTGTTCCTTAATCCTTGGTACACTCACTACAATACGTACCAGACACGACTGTGTTCGTTCTGTTATCGTTTGAACTCTGAACATGGTTGAGTGGTTATCTCATACCGACGGACTGATGAAAGAATTTTTATTTGCGCACTGGCGCATTGTCAGCTTGGACCTACTTCTCGAGTGCTCTGGTTGAATGCCCAACGTTACAAAGTCTTGTCTCATACTCAGACCCCGGAGGTCCCCCCCCCCCCCCCCCGCCCCATTGGCATTGTGTAAAAGACATAGACATTTAGCCCTACGGTAAATTAAAAATCAAACATATAAAAATAAAAAATAATCTAAATTGAGAGAATGTTTACAAAATAAAATAATAAAATCATATATATTATGTCGATATTGTTTTGACTAATAAATTCGAAAATAGCCTTGTGGACGTCGATGCCTCCGCTTGATATCAGAGAGTCCACATTAAATTGCTGAAGTGTAGGTAGGTACTCGGAGCGCCAACACTTTCTGGTCCCCACGACAAATGGTGTTAGCGGGACAGGCCAGGACAATAATTATGATGTTCCTCTTCTTGGCATCTTGGACAAGTGGAGGCGAACTGACATGGCATAATTTTATTAATGTAGTGGTTGCAAATACCGTGTCCAGTTCTCAGTCTTGTCCCCGTCTTATAAAAAATTTCGTATGAAAAAACGCTGCAAATCTCTGCATAACGGTTTATTATTATGTACAGAATACCCTTCTGTTACAGATCACAGCTCACTGTATAGATAACCCGTCTATATAATATAATATGTACTACTCTGTACATATTATGTGGATCGCAGATCCTCCGTAGGTTAGTACCTAACCCCGTACTCGTTACTAGGTACCTACCTAAATCACGAGTTAAATGTTGCTAAAATAATACAGCCGATGACAAACAGTAACTAAAACGGCAAAAAGAAACGCAAATAATGAATGATTTCCGAAGTTCTAAAGGAAAATTGTTGATGTGGAGTGAAATAGATGCCCCTTCTGCGTAGATCATTGTTTTCTGTGGTCAATACCTATAATGAACCGTTGTGAAATAACTTGCCCACCAATAATACTTCAACGGTTGTTCAAGTTGCAAAAGTAGTAACGATCAACAAAATCCAGCCCCTTTTTGGTAGATAAACCGTTGTGTAATAATTTGCCGTTGTGTAATAATTTACAGATGTGTAATAATTTGCCGTTGTGTAATAATTTGCCGTTGTGTAATAATTTGCCGTTGTGTAATAATTTACCATTGTGTAATAATTTACCCATCAATAATACTTCAACGTTTGTTCAAGTTTCACAAGTACCGACTAACAAAATCCAATAGTCCATCACTTATCAAATGAAATAATATCGCAGAACAACCAACCCGACTTCATACAGCCATCCTTGATTATAATCAGATGCTCCGTAGTTATGATATGTTGACGAAGCTTTTTGGTGCTCACGAACGGCTGGACGTACAATGCTCCGGGTGGCCTCAAAAATTGTTTAGCCCAAGACAAAAATAACGTTAAAAAAACAACACCCTTCTATCAACAGTTTTCGAGCTACGGCGTTCTGAAAATTTCAACCCCTATTTTGAACCCCTTAGAGATGACTGACAGTAACGTCGAGCTTCGAGGACGAGGACCAACTAGACCCCGAACGGAACCTATAACCCGAATTTCATCAATTTTTATTCATGGTAACTAAGAAAAGTGGCCCGTACGGCGTACGGCGGACAGACAGAAATATTTTTATTGCAGTTTTGGATTCTACATACCTTGAAACGTAAACCGTAAAATTTTGAGGGGGGGTAAGAATTTTTTTTTCTTGCTCGATTCCAATGGTTCATTATTGAAAATAATAAACCAAAACCAAGGAAAGTGCGAAGTACGGCGGACGGTCGTTATGGATTTTATGAATTAAAATGTCGTTAGAATTTTTCTACTGCCAAGGAATGGCACCATGATGATGGTTTTGTGTCTGGAAATGCGGGTACACGAAAGGAATGTAATAATATACTAATTCCATCATACAGAGACCACAAAGGTTGGCCGCAGAGCTGGTTCTCTCCGTAAATTGATGGCTCGGCAACTCGGAATCATATCATATAATTTTGATCAAGCGCGGTTCCATTTTTGTCATCAGTGATTAATATGCGTTTCGGATACTAATTTTTATAGTTCAGATTTGACGAGAAGGTTTATGTCAGTGAAGCGGAGGTGTCCTGAACATTTGGCCGATTACGCGCGTTGACATTTCCGTTCACGCTGGTAATCCTGGGTCACCTTCGTAATACCTAAACATCATTTTAATTTTAACGAACTCTCTCAGCCCTCTCCGGAGAGATTCAACAGACCCAACTATAGTTAAATGTCACCTGCCGAGCCAAATACAAGTGCGGGGGATGAGACCATCCATTGTGCGGGACTGTGGAAGGTCCCGTCTAATCAGTGGAGACTACACCTGTCAAGGCTCACTTTGAAAGGCCTTTTCACTTTCGGTTTCAATTTCTATGAATCATTCAAATCCTCTTATGATTCCTCGCATAAATCATGTTGGTTCCCGAACATTGGAGTAGAAGATAGGGAGGAATGAAAAACGTGAGTTATTGAAAGCCTGCATGTCTATGTCCACTAATACATGAAAAATACGTTGTTATATCGGGTTTCGGTGATCAAACCATCGTCAGTAACGTTATGGTTTGTTACTGACGATGGTTTGATCACCGAAACCCGGTATAACTGTGTATTTTTCGTACTTATATTAGTGGAAATAGACAACATATAACTTAAATCACTCGCGGCGGAATAGTGGAAATCCATAGCAAAAAACGCTGCAAAGTCCTTGTCACATGGGTTTATTATTCTATTGGAGTTCTAGAGATTTTTGTTGGCTGTTAAATGTATTGTTTCTTTCATGTGGAATGATTGAAATAGCTATTTCTGATGATTTCCACCAATTTTGGCCCCCAAAACATGAAATAGGTACGCTTTTTTTTTCTTTTTTTTTTAAGATCATCTTTGATCATTGGTAGTGGCATTTAATGGTCTTGATTCACCTGTTTACACTTTTTCCAATGTTATTGTACACATTGATGGTGATTTCAGACAGTTTTCCAGGTTTTTGACTCATAAAAAACCAATTTTGGGAGCTGAACCTTTGGTAAAACCTCAATTTCCGCGTCTTTGGTCAAAATCGACTTCATATTCGGTCTTCTCGTCCTCAAAAACATGGAAAAAGATACCTCAAAAGCTCATGTTACTAACATGCTGTTAAAACGCAAAAAGTACCTATTTTTATACACATTTTCACTCATAACACCCCTGGGTATATTCCGATCGGGCTGAAAAGTTTCGGGACACAACTAGGGCCCAAATGGAGCATGTGTGCGAAAGAACGACTTTTTTAGACCGAAAATGAAGCCTGTACACGTGATACGGCGTACGGCGGACGGACATTGCATTTTTGGAATCTACGCACCTTGAAACGGAAAAGAAAAAATTTTGAGGGGGTGTTATAAAAATTTTTTGCTGAGCGAATACATAGGTGTATTATTCGCAGAATAATAAACCAAAACTACAGGATAAAAATAAAATAGTCTATTTCCAGGTAAAATAGCAAAAACTGTAGACCGGTTTCGGTTGTTACACCATCGTCAGTACACTATAGATGGTAACATCTGACGATGGTGTAACAACCGAAACCGGTCTACAGTTTTTGCTATTGTACGTGGAAATAGACTATTTTATTTTTATCCTGTAGTTTTTTTAAATAGACAACCTTTTAATAACACCGTTTTTCTTGGAAATCGGTTTCCACGATTTCATCGTGAGTGATATAGTTCGAGATAGAGAGGATTGGCATACTATACTTACCCACCAATAAAGCAGGAATCGTGCTAATCTATAGCAAGAAGTACCGAACGAATATCCAGTCATGTTTCCTTGCACTGAGATAAAAACGCTGCAAATCCCTGCACAACGGTTTATTATTTTGTACGGAATACCCTCCTGTTACAGATCACAGGTCTCCGTATAGATAACCCTTCTATATAACATATATTTATGTACTATTCTACGCATATTATGTAGATCGCGGACCCTCCGTAGGTTAGTACCGAACCCCGTACTCGTTACTAGGTACCTACCTAAACCGTTGTGTAATAATTTACCTGTATAGGTTCCCTTCTACGGAGATAGAATAATGAGCCGTTGTGTAATAATTTACCGTTGTGTAATAATTTACCGTGGTGTAATAATTTACCGTTGTGTAATAATTTTCCGTTGTGCAATAATTTGCCGGTGTGTAATAATTTGCCATTGTTTAATAATTTACCCATCAATAATACTTCAACGTTTGTTCAAGTTTCAGAAGTACCTACCAACAAAATCCAATAGTCCATCACTTGTCAAATGAAATAATATCGCAGAACAAACAACTCGACTATAATCAGATGCTCCGTAGTTATGATATCCGGGCCGGATTTATACCGTTTGATTCACGATCGTGTTGACGAAGCTTTTTGGTGCTCACGAACGGCTGGACGTACGATGCTCCGGGTGGTCTCAAAAAATTGTTTATATAGCTCAAGACAAATTTAATAACGTAAAAAAAACCATACCCTTCTATCGGAAGTTTTCGACCAACGGCGTTCTGAAAATTTCAACCCCTATTTTGAATCCCTTAGAGATGACTGACAGTAACGCCGAGCTTCGAGGACCAACTAGACCCCGAACGGAACCTATAACCCGAATTTCACCAATTTTGTTTCATGGTAACTAAGAAAAGTGGCCCGTACGGCGTACACAGAAATATTTGTATTGCAGTTTTGGATTCTACATACCTTGAAACGTAAACCATCAAATTTTGAGGGGGGGTACGATTTTTTTTTTTTTTTTTCATGCTCGATTCCAATGGTTCATTATTGAAAATAATAAACCAAAATTGCTGAGCGTTTTATGCAGTGTCTAGCACTGAAGATTTCTGAAACGTTTCACCAGCGTCTCACTTTGCGGTTGCTGTTTTACAGAATCGAGGCTTACTCTGCAAGACCTACCTATTAGCTCTCACTAGGAATATACGTAGCTTAATTGTGTATTTGCGGGTGACCTTTATTGTGTTTCGAGGTGAAGCTGAAAGTTACGTAGGGCTTTCTTAGCCTCTTATTTAGTTTTGCTTCCTGCTGCCTACCCATTTGTCATGTCTTGGTTCCATGGGCTGCTATAACACATATCATGAAGGTATTGGAATTACCTGCAAGTACGAGTATGTAGGCACCCACCTACTGACATTAAGGAGTACAAAGCCTTTAGTTGAACGCAGCTCAGACCACACCCGCTCATCTGCTCTCTCTTACGTAAAGATCCGATTCTCCAATTGCATTGTTCCTCTGAGGTCATCTTCTGATTCCCGGGGTCGCACTCTGAATCCGACATTCACACTTCCTCGTGCGTAACTACGAGGCTGATGTCTGATATCTGACTGAGAGCGACTTGATCCATCTCCAGCGGTCTCCCTTTCTGATCGGTCATCGCTCATCCTCTTTCATCTCTCATAACCGACTGTCGTGATCTCGGGACTCTCGTGGCGGGAGGTCGTGAAGAGTTGTACTGCTAATAATTAGATGGAGAAATAGTTGCAACCTAAGGCTATACTTCATCTCGTGTAGACGTTTGACCCTCCTCCACGTCTACCGTATCACTTCATAGTCGTAAGAAGGTGACATCGCAAATTTTTAGGGTTCCGAAACTTGTAGCTCGGTATCTTTTGGATCATAGTTGATAATAACTCAGCATTCATAAAGTTAACACGAAATGTGCTGCAAGGAAATTGAGCAATGGGTGCCAAACTACGAGTACAAAAAATGTCAATAGAATCCCGAATTCACTTTTGTTTTATTATTTTCAATGGTAGGTACTGAACCTTTGAAATCGAGCATGAAAAAACGTTTTTCCCCTTTCCCTCCCCCTAAAATTTGATGGTTTCCGTTTCAAGGTACATAACATCCGAAAATGGAATTTGAAAAAGTCTGTCCGTTGATTCAAAATTATATTGATAGGTACCTTTGTAACTTGAACAAATTTGGTTCGGTGACTGGCTGTCCGTCTGCGTGTCTGCAAACCCTTGCCACAAGCACAATTTCCTCATTTCAATCGATTTATGAAACTGAGACTACCCGGGCGGCTCCAGTACTCGATTCAGGGCTTTCCTGTGTTTAGCACGGGGTAGATATTGACCACAAAAAACAGCGATCTACGCAGAGAGGGCAGGTAAATAATTAACCTTAGTGTAATAATTTGTTCAACTGTGTACTCTTTACGTAGGTAGGTACCTCCATATTTATGTACCCATATAATGGATACCCATTTCTCCTGAAAGCTGGTGGAGTTTCACCACGAATGTTGACTTCTGCACAATTGTAATAAGTTGTACAATTCACTACCTAACTGATCCGATTCTGTTTTCCAAACCGAAAATTAATCTGCCTACCAGGTGAAAAAGACGCTGCTTATTATTACACAACGGTTTGTTGTTTACCTGAATAGATGCCCCTTCTGCGTGGATCACTATTTGATGTGGTCCAATACCTACCCTCGTGCTCCTCCCAGGAAAGCCCTAAATCGCGTACTGTTGCCGGCCCGGGAATTACAGTTTCGTAAAAATGCGCGGGGTTCAATAATTCAATCATTAATTATTTGTTGTTATTCATGGAGCATAACGTTTCTTAAATTTTTAAAAAACACCTATCAACTAAATCCAAAATAACCATCATTCTTCAAAATATATAATATCTTGAAACAGTCAACTCGATTTCATACAGCCATGAAATCATGTTTGTGTTCCCTAGCAATGATTTTTGGGCTAGATGTTCTAGATGCACGATCATTTGACGAAGCTTTTCGGTGCAAACGGACGGCTGGACGTACAATGCTCCGGGTGGTTCGAGATCAGTTCAAAAATTTTTTTTTCAACCAGAGATAGGTACTGATCTACTGAAAGCTCTATTCGAGCTACGGTGTTCGGGAAATTTCAAACCCTTCTTTTTCACTCCTGAGATAACCGACAGTAACTCCGAGCTTCAAAGACCAACTGGACTCCAAATGGGATCCACAAACCAAATTTCATTAATTTTGGTTCATGGTAACTAAGAAAGAAACTAAGAAATTTTGTTACTCAGTTTTCGGATTTTACGTACTTACCTTGAAACGGATACCATCAAATTTTGAGGGGGTGGGGGTTAAATTTTTCCCCCCCATGCTCAATTCCAGCAGTTCATTTTTGAACATAATAAACCAAAACATCACTGAATGAGTGCGTCATCTCATGGGGAAACTGTCTGGAATATTGTGCAGTCGATGTACCTACGCCCTGTATGTAATTAATAAGTACGAACGTACGTTTCGCATTGGGTGTGATGATGTAGGTAGGTATCGATCTGCGGGCTTCTCCTGAATGAAAATCACTCATTCATTTACCCATCGACAATCCTAATGAGAATTGGCATCGGCATTTGTGTAAGTCACTGCGGCAAAACCAATTAGCATTGACAGCAGTTAAATTTTGCAGCATAACTAGATGCAAACTTCGAAGTCCCCGGGCTTACCGACTCTGAACGGCACTTCAATGTTTGTTTCACGTTTCTATTCCTACATAAGCAGCAGGAATAGAAGTAGGAGTAGAAATGTATATCAGAGGTTCATATATAGAAAATAATAAACCAAAGAATCATCTGGGTTAGTGGTCTGTTGTGAAATTTCAACCAGATTTCTTATCTGCACTTAGGGAGAGTTTTGGACCACCCTATGTAGCGTTTTCTTTCAAATTTTGTTTACCATTAATGGCCCTTTGGATTCGAGCATGAAAAAAGTTTAACCCCCCTCAAAAGTTGATGGTTTTTGTTTCAAGGTACCTAAAATCCGAAATTGGAATAAAAACCCCTTAGTAAAAAAATGTTTAACAAAAAAATAATTAAAAAGCTATATAAAACTAAGAAGTAAAGTAAGGTCAAGTTGGTCCTCGAAGCTCGCCGTTATTGTCAATCGTCTCTAAAAGGTGTGAAAATAGAAGCTGACATTTTCAAAACGCCTTAGCTCGAAATCTTCAGTAGAAGGGTTTTATGCATTTTCAAATTGATTCGGAACTTAGGGAGGAATTGTTGAGGCCACTCAGCGTTCAGCCTTTCGTTCACAGTAAGGGCCAGAAATTTGAACCGAAAAGCTTCGTAAATATGAGCGTGAATCATTCGGTATACATAACGCCATTAGAAAGATAGTTATTTTGGATTATGTTGAGACACTTTTTTTAAATATATATTTGATGATAGGTTCAAGCATGTTGTTCAGAGCCGTAGGAAACATCCATTAGGTGAAACTTTGGGAATATTTCGATGGTCTTACTTAGGTTTAGCGACCATCAGTATTTCAAAAATGACCGGATGATGGGTGTGTGTGGACGAAATGGCGCGTTAAAGGATATGGGGGCGGTAGAAAAATTCAAGGAGCAAGAGAGTAGGTATACTGACCAAAGAAAACACCCTCGT
Organism: Leptopterna dolabrata; assembly: GCA_954871275.1. NCBI lineage: Eukaryota > Metazoa > Arthropoda > Insecta > Hemiptera > Miridae > Leptopterna > Leptopterna dolabrata. The sequence goes on from OX940980.1 coordinate 24,338,050, forward strand.
CCGCAGAAAGAGCATCTATACTGGAAAATAATAAACCGTTGTGTAATAGTTTGCACTTTCTTTTCTTTTTTTCAAGTTTTCTAGTGTTTTCCCCTGTCTCCAGTGAGAAAAACAGGCGGTTTCCTTTCCTTTGAGATGTGGATCCATTCTCTGTTATTCCTGCAGGAACAGCTTTCGAAAACACTCCTTAGTTCCTCAACAAATGCTCCCGAAAATCGACTGTTGACAGAGAACCCTAATAACAGCAGACGCAAGAAAAAGGGAGTAGCAAAACACGATAACAAGAAAGAGGAGGGTTGGCAGAACGACAACAAGAAAGGACTATTATTTAAATGTTTTCCTACATTGGTAAATCGTTCATGAATGATCAATTCATTTCGTTTTGGCATATTCATTTCGTTTTGGCACATTGGTCTGCGGGATATTTGGAAATCTATCAACATATAGGCACCGACTGCACTTTGAGAGATTTTTCACAAGCGATAGATATATAAATTAAAATATTTCATCTCGTTCAACGAATACTTCATGGAGGTTTCCGCAAAACAAACCGAACAAAGAAAATTTTACGCAATTTTTTTGTTGAGTCATTTGCACATGCTTAGGCGGTACCATAATTACGATCTTACGATCACGTTGAAATATGTAATTACAATGAGATATCTGGGAGCCAAACTGCATGACCCCTGAGAATTCCATCGAAATCGGTCGAGCAGTTCTTCAATCACGAAAGTATGGGCAGGAATCTCGCACTTTCTTGCAAATCATGAGTCGAAGATCATTTTTGTATTTTGATTAAATTCTTAATGGACCATCCTAGGACCAACTCGCACATACAGTCAATTTTTCAACTCGTTTGAACCGTTCTTTCCATGACATAAATATGGTTGTTACAAGTAATTAAATAAAGACAGGCAGACAGATTAACATTACTAACTCGCATTACCTGTTTTTGTTCCTTGACTTGTTATCCTTTGTTCGTCGAAATAATATCTATTTTGGAACACTACAATTTCAAGAGCAATCTGGTAGAAATGAATTTAAATTTTGTGGTTATGACTATGGGTGGGTCACCAAACGACATAATACATTTGAATTTTATTTTCATCATTTTATTTTCATTTTATTTACTTTTTTGAAACGCATGGTATGTTTATTATTCGTGAGAAGATCCACATTACCTGCACTACACTGAAATTTGGAGTGTGGGTGGAGGTTGATCCACAAAAGAGAAGTCCGATTCCTTCAGGCAAATTCCCAAAGAGTACCTATGGAGCGACGACTTCCTACTTCCTGTTGCCTTTAATAACTATTACACATATTTTCTTCGCTAAAAGTTAAAAATTAATAAACTCTTTGGCGGCCTACTCTCTCCCCTAATTAATAAGGGGTTGTTGATCTTCTTCTCTTCTATACAAAAGTCTTCTCTTCTAAACAAAATAGTGTGCGAATGTTACCTAAAAACGTCTAAACCGTTCTACCGATTTTAACAGGGGTGGCCTCAACGTGATCAGCGAGTTCCTGAGACGCCCACAGGCTATGATAATATCGCCGAAACGTCCTCTTTCGACGTGAACGGGGCTTTCATTTGCGACCCGATTGTTTGGTTTCTATGAATCACCGAGAACTGGCCACTATCGAAGCTAAACGCATTGCCGAATACTCTTATCACCTGGGCGTAGCCGGCTATAAATAGTGCTAGTGTTGCTATAAAATTGGCAACCAAATTTCGGGACGTGTCAAGGATTGTTGCAGTTACCTCGTGTGAAACCTAGCACTGGGTTGTAAATACTTCCTTCTGCCGCTCGGGTTGAGTGAGGAAAGTAAAAATCACATTTTGGTTTATTATCCATTGGAATCGAGCATGAAAAAAAAAAAATCTTACTTAAAATTTGATGGTTTACGTTTCAAGGTACGTAGAATCCGAAAATGCGATAAAAATATTTCTGTCTGTCCGCCGTACGCCGTACTGGCCACTTTTCTTAGTTACCATGAAAAGAAATTGATGAAATTCGGGTTATAGGTTCCGTTCGGGGTCTAGTTGGTCCTCGAAGCTCGACGTTACTGTCAGTCATCTCTAAGGGGTGTAAAATAGGGGTTGACATTTTCAGGACGCCGTAGCTCAAAAACTTTCGATAGAAGGGTATGGTTTTTTTTACGTTATTAAATTTGTCTTGAGCTAAACAATTTTTTGAGACCACCCGGAGCATTGTACGTCCAGCCGTTCGTGTGCACCAAAAAGCTTCGTCAACACGATCGTGAATCAATTCTTTTTTTTCTTTATTTAGGCGCATTCAACCATAAAGGGTCATTGGCCTGATTATAATCAAGGATGGCTATATGAGGTCGAGTTGGTCGTTCTGCGATATTATTTCATTTGATAAGTGATGGACTATTGGATTTGTACTTTTGCAACTCGAACAACCGTTGAAGTATTATTGATGGGCAAGTTATTACACAACGGTTCTTTATACTTGACCACGAAGGTAGGTATATTCCACAGAAAACAGTGATCTACGCAGAAGGGGCATCTATTTCACTCCACATCAACAATTTTCCTTTAGAACTTCATTATTTGCGTTTCTTTTTACCGTTTAAGTTACTGCTTGTCATCGACAGAATTATTTTAGCAACATTTAACACGTGATTTAGGTAGGTACCTAGTAACGAGTACGGGGTTAGGTACTAATTTACGGAGGGTCTGCGATCTACATAATATAGACTAGTACATAAATAGACGGGTTATCTATACAGAGAGCTGTGATCTGTAACGGAAGGATATTCTGTAGAAAATAATAAACCGCTGTGCAGGGATTGGCAGCGTTTTTATAATAGTAGCGGTGTTCAATTTTAAAAAAAAAGAAGAAAAAAACAATTCAAAATGATCTCCAAACAAGACTGTGGTGGTAATTTTCGTACATCCGACTAATCCAACAATTCCTACCCTCGACATTTGAAGAAGTCTTTACCAATCGCTGACGGAAGTTATTTTCCTGTAAAATTACCTTTTCTGTTTACTCAATCGATTTAAGGACTATCTATTATCGCGCGTGGGACGCCCCCACGCCCACCTGTCACCACCGGCTTTCGCGTTTCACCTATGAAAATGTTGACATTCGGACGGGTTCCTCCGGCAGAGTCTCAGAAATGTTTGTTTCCCGAGTCAATGTCAGGCCCCGGGTCGACGGTTCAAGGTTGACCTGTTTCTTCCCACAGGCCTCGACGCTCGTTATAACATACTAAAAAGGCGGGATTACCCCTGCGTTGCGCAAGACGGCATACAACTTTGAATACGTAGAGATGATAGATGGGCTTGGATTTCTTGGGCAGTAAAACTGAGTGTGAAATGAGATTGTAAAATTTCCAGGGTTTTTCACGTTTTTAAATGCCTAGGTCACGAACTTGGGAATTTTTTTAGACCAACCGGTACGTCCAGCAGTTCGTTCACAGTAGGCCCTGAAGTTTGCACCGAAAGCTTCGTCAACATGATCGTGAATGAAACAACATACATGGAACAGCTGATTATAGTCAAGCTATGCTCAAGGCGTGTAGAGAGAGAGGGGCTGTATGAAATCGAGTTGGTTGTTCCGTGATATTATTATTTCATTTGAATAATGATTGTTATTTTGGATTTTGTTTATAGGTACTTTTGGTTTATTATTGTCAATAATGAAGCATTGGAATCGAGCAAGAAAAAAAAATTCTTACCCCCCCCCCCCCCCCCCAAATTTGATGGTTTACGTTTCAAGGTATGTAGAATCCAAAACTGCAATAAAAATATTTCTGTCTGTCCGCCGTAGGCCGTACTTTTCTTAGTTACCATGAAAGAAAATTGATGAAATTCGGGTTATAGGTTCCGTTCCGGGTCTAGTCGGTCCTCAAAGCTCGACGTTACTGTCAGTCATCTCTAAGGTGTTCGAAATAGGGGATGAAATGTTCAGAACGTCGTAGCTCGAAAACTTCCGATAGAAGGGTATGGTTTTTTTACGTTATTAAATTTGTCTTGAGCTAAACAATTTTTTGAGACCACCCGGAGCATTGTACGTCCAGCCGTTCGTGTGCACCAAAAAGCTTCGTCAACACGATCGTGAATCAAACGGTATAAACCCGGCCCGGATATCATAACTACGGAGCATCTGATTATAATCAAGGATGGCTGTATGAAGTCGAGTTGTTTGTTCTACGATATTATTTCATTTGACAAGTGATGGACTATTGGATTTTGTTGGTAGGTACTTCTGAAACTTGAACAAACGTTGAAGTATTATTGATGGGTATAAATTATTAAACAATGGTAAATTATTACACAACGGCAAATTATCACACAACGGTGAATTATTACACAACGGTAAATTATTACACAACGGCTCATCTACCCAGAAGGGGCTGGATTTTGTTAATAGGTACTTTTGCAACTTGAACAACCGTTGAAGTATTATTGATGGGCAAATTATTACACAATGGTAAATTATTACACAACAGCAAATTATCACACAACGGTAAATCATTACCTACACAATGGTAAATTATTACACCATTGTAAATTATTACACAACGGCAAATTATTACACAACGGCTCATCTACCAAGAAGGGGCTGGATTTTGTTGATAGGTACTTTTGCAACTTGAACAACCGTTGAAGTATTATTGATGGGCAAATTATTACACAACGGTTCATTATTCTATCTCCGTAGAAGGGGAACCTATACAGGTAAATTATTACACAACGGTTTAGGTAGGTACCTATATAGTAACGAGTACGGGGTTAGGTACTAACCTACGGAGGGTTTAGAATAGTACATATGTTATATAGAAGGGTTATCTATACAGAGAGCTGTGATCTGTAACAGGAGGGTATTCTGTACAAAATAATAAACCGTTGTGCAGGGATTTGCAGCGTTTTTTAACTCGAATAAGCTGTATGCTTAATTAAAAAATAAATTAACTTGAATAAGCTGTATGCTTAATTAACAAATAACAAATAAGTAATGATAGAACTCTTGAATCCACCGCATATACTATATGAGTCTATAATTCCCCGGCCTTTCCTGGGTAGTTATTGACCACAGAGAATAGTGATCTACGCAGAAGGGGCATCTATACAGGAGGCAGGTAGGTAAATAATAAATCGTTGTGTAATAATTTGCAGCGTTTTTGTTGTTGGTGTTAAACCGGCTGAAGAAAGCGAAAGACGCCTTTTAATGAGGACCCGCCCTGTATTCTCCCCTATTCAAGCGCTGAGTTTTCACATTTTGGCTCATTGACATGTGACGATGGATGATAAAACAACCTTAACGTTTTTTCACAGTCTAGTAAGAAATGCACTCTACTCTAGGAAAAACTTCGCTCTAAATAAAAGTTCTGCGGATCCCATTAGTGAAATAATTGGCAATTGAGTTCAAATTTATTGATGCCAACATCAAAGCTTTGTCTTGAAATTGAAAAGTGTTCAAATATTCCTCTTGCCCAATAGTGCTAAATGACTGCTCACAAGTCTTGAACCATTGATCAGTAGTGGATGTTTATTTCAGCTTCCCTTTTCCCTCACTTAGTATGCTACCATAGGGTAAAAGTAACGTCCCTATTTATTCACGCGACCTCTTTTGTATTCAACGAGGGGCAGATTTCAGTGATTTAGGCTGTCTCCTGTATACACTGATAAAGGATGTCGTTGTTGCAGAGGTTGACTACGCAATCAGTAATGCTTAACTATCCCCCATCTTTCAGCAAATAAAAAGCGTTACAGCGCCGAGGAAATCACTTCCGTAGTAAACTCAAGTTCTCAAGGCATGTTTCGTCAAGTATTTCAATCGCGGTAAAGGGTCTTGACCAACTCCTACATAGCTATTCAGCATAAACCAATTAGACCAAATGTCAACTAATTAATCAATTAACTTTCTAATATGTCGATCGCCAGGTAGTACTGACGAAAGGATGCTGCGTCCATGGTGCGTTCATGAAAGGAACATTTCTGAGAATGTTCGATACGTACGTACATGACGATTAACAAAACTTCTACTGGACAGGTTATTGGGTAACCCTCGACCTTTAAAAATGGCTGATGTTTCTCGAAATCTTCGATGCCGCAACATATCTGCCGGTTCCTAAAATACGTTACAACGAAAGATGAACCTATGAAAATCCATTGCAAAATGTCTTAATCCTGTTTCAACAGGTCAATTTACAGGTTCAATATTTTATTAATGTTATTCCCAGTAGCTGTAATGTCATTTACCATAAAACGTACCTCGTGTACTGCGTGTCGCCAATGTTGAGTCGCAAGTACGAACCGGAAGTGACCAGTAAGTTTGCTAGAAATAATACTGTTTCCTTATCAGTTGTGTTGATACCGAGCGGAAAGTCGAAATCCAAGGCGGATGGTGTTTAAGAAACCGAAGGCGTTTCTCACATGCCTACCACTGTTTGTGGTTTTTCGCGTACCTACCGCATATAAGTATTACCTGTTTTCAATCGATTTCTTAATAAATCCATCAGTATATCTCAGGCGTGTGCCGATTCGGTGTAAAGAGAACACCTGTCACATTTTTGAGAATATTGTCAGAGACTGCAGCTGTAAATAATTGGATAACCCCTAGCCCAAAAAATCATCATTTACTTATCCCCGCATAAAAACGCCGAAAATTATTACATAGTGGTTTATTATATACATGTAATAATATTATGTACCTTATTATATACCTGTAATTATATACCTGAAATTTCACCGCTCCACCCCCATAACTTTTTAAATTCTGATAGTCGCTGTACCTAAGTAGGACTCAAAACTGCAAAATCTAAAATAAATGTATTTCTTCAAATGAAATAATATCATAGAACAACAAACTTTTATAGTCAGCTGTTCCCTATTATATCTGGACTTATGTATACCGTGTACGATTCACAATCATGTTGACTTAACATTCAGACTGAAACTGCAGGGCTTTACTGTGAACAAACGGATGGACGTACAATCCAGGTAGTCTCAAAACATCCTCGGAATCAATTCAAAGTCTGGTCTCGAAGTTCGAAGCCGATTTAGAAACGTCATAAAAATCGTAACCTTCTATATTTTATATTGAGTGTTTTCGAGTTATGGGTTTATAAAATGACAAACCTTATTTTTCACCCCTAGAGATAGCTGACATTGACGCCGAACTTCGAGGTCCAACTAGAACCCAAATGGGAATAGTAAACTAATATTTTGGTTCTTGGTAACTAAGGAAAGTGCCATGTAGGCCGGATATGCGTGACGTAGGTTATGCTGTAGATTGGTAGGCAATAAAATGGGTGGTGATTTTTTTCGTTCCCCCAAGTTTGAAAAAGTCGAACGCCAGCCTCTTTGGTACTTCAAATTAGCGGATTAATAAGAAAAATGTTGCTGACCAATTTGTCAAAGCTTATACAGTGGAAAGAGCAGAATCAATTACGAAGGGTGATAAGTGAGGGAAGAGGGAAATCAATAGGAACTGGGGATTTGTATAGAATGAGTGGAATGAGAAAACTGGTAGGTCCATTTATAAGAGACTGGGGAAATTGCACAATCGACTTTTATCGCCACGCTCTTCTAATACAATTCTACTTATATATGACTGGACGGCTGCATCGGTAGTTTTCTAAAACCCAGCGAATCCGCATAGGCACATAATTGAAAACATCTGGTGAGAAATTAATATTTGGAATTCGTATTTCGATTAACTTGAACGCAACATGGCTTGACCTCACACCTCCAATACCCTGTAATGATCGTTCATTGTGGCATTTAATAACCTTTCCTCCGACGATCCCGGATTGGGAAACATCCCGCCCTGAGCACATCTGAAAACACGTGGAAACATTGTAAATTACTTCACGGCATTCAGAAGAGATAATTTCTGATAAATCTACACTGTATTGCGCAAAAGCTCCTGCCAATCCATTGATAAGCGTGAGATTTATTCCCCTCTCCACCGCGCATTTCTCGCTTAATGTACTCTGAACCATGTACGCTGAATCTTGCTGAACCATATGGCGAAGGTATCTTCCTAATGGATATCAATCCTTTATGCGGCTGAGGAGGTTTCCTTGGCGTGCGAACAGAGTTGTTTTTGGAAGGATACTGTATTACGCAAAAGCTCTTTCCAATCCGTGGACTAGCGTGGGATTTACTTCCTCTCTCCACCGCGCATTTCTCACTCTATGCATTCAGAAATTAGTTTGGGGGCTGAAGATGAATCTTGTCGGACCATAATGGCGACGGTATCTTCCCTAATATGCGAGGCTTCACGCCACGCACTGATCGATTATTTTCTGTCTATTTATTACTTGGCCGTTGGAAAAATAACAGAGCTTAGGGCCTTGATCTATATCTATATAATCCCATTATCCAATATCCATAATTTCCGTGAAGGCCTTACATCCTCCGTTGGTTGAACGGACCTTTAAAACCTCACTTTCTTTTCGTTCAAGGGAGATCGGTAATTTGCTACATCTGAATTTATTACCTAATCCCCTCCCATCCTCCTCACCAAGCCAGACCCACCAGCTCGGAAGTGCGATCAACAAGATTTCCCGAGCAGTTCCGCCTCAGGAAAATTCGCTTTGTGAAGTCACATGGGTACGACGTAGAATTTCGTGAGCACGTACGTGCGTATAAAAGGACTAGGGAGCCATTTTCGAGGAAGCCATTTTCCGTCCCATCGAAGATCTTTCCAGGTGTAGTCAACAGCTCACGTATAGCTGGCCATCCAAGCTCCCGACTGCTACAGTGAAAAATTTCTGTTGAACGATAACATTGGCAAGAGAGTAAACGGCATGTTATACCCAAAAAATTGCCTACTATATAATTACGTGTATCAACAGTTCCTTTATACTGAGACAAACGAAATTTCGATCATGTTGTACCTATAGAGGGATTTTAATCACTTCTTCTTCTAATGACCTCACGGTTTTTAGCTCATAAAAGTGATCAAATTTGGACCTTTCTGAACAAATCTGGTTCCGTGTATGTCCGAGTACCCGCATTACCTTGTAACGAGCAACTTCAGTACTGGTCGTAATGAGCTGAAATGTTGAGGGTTGGTTCGGGTTGGACTTTAAGTTCTAACTTTGGTCTGCGCCTACGCAAACAAGTGACCCTAGCCACACTCAAAACTTCGGTTTTACTCAATCGAGTGTGAATTCTCAAGCGTTTTTGCGTAGGTATCAATGTATGAATTTCATGAAGATCGAGTCATAATTTTCGTCTGCGCAGGCGCGCCATCGTGTAAAATATAGCTATCACTCATATGTAGAACATCGACTTGATTTCATGTTCATTATGCTGATTTTACAAAAAATGAGCGTTCCATATGAGTAAGTACTTATAGTTCTTGTGACCAAGTTGAGACTTTGGATGTAAGTAGTCACTTTCACTGTCTTATTAGCCAACTAGTCATGATGCTACACAATTATCATGGAAACTTCGTAGAAATTCACAGTACAAATAGGAACTATGTTACCTATAATAACATGGGAAGGTTATATATATATGAACCCTCAATAGGAACACCGCTACTCAAATGTATTAAGGTGGAACGTTATTATTAGAGGTCCAGTATGTGGGGTGTAAACCCAACAAGGGGAGGTACACCTCCCCATTCGACCACCTCCACCTAATTTCATCAGTTATATCACTGCGATACTCGATTCGTGGATCGCTATAATATATATTGCTTTTCCGACCCAACCACCTTACACTCCGATTATCTTCGGCTCACTGTATATGATATATGTGCCTATCCTACTGCTCGTATTTCAAACTTACCCCCAGTGGAGATTCCCTACTCCGAATAGATTGAAACCAAATTTCACCTCATACCTTCATTCCCATATTTCTTTTTACCCACATGTACCTATGTACTATGTGAGGTAGATACTTCGTATGCGTGCATAAAACTATTGTATAAGTACGCAGGGTGTCCTCTCATTAAACCGCAAAATTTCAAGGATCGATTCGAAGACGAATTTACAACTAAAACTTTTTCAAATATCTGGTTTTTATGAGTTTTTTCATTTCTAAAATTATTTCGTGTTTTTGACCTTATACCACTAAAATCACCATAATTCCATTGAAATACAGTGTAAAATTAAAAATAAGGACTCCTTCGGAAAGAGCGTTAAATTTCCTATAAGAATATGATCCAAACAGAAATAGTGGAGTGCATTCAAGGCAAGAAAATTTAGCTTGGAAGTAAATTTTCTCGAATTTCAAAAACCACCAGTTTTTCAAGCGGCGATAGGTCCGCGTAACCCACAATGGCAAAACGTGAGAAGTGCAGAAAAAACTTCCCACAATCTCGGCTTTCCAACGGTGAGTATTTTTTAGTTTTACTGTCCCAAATAAGGAAAAAACTGTCTTTGAATGCTTAAAAAAAGGGATTTTTTAATGTGAACATCGAGTTTTTTGGGTGTTCACGACTTGACTTGATCCGACCATGACTTGAGCAGTTAGGTATCGCTTTTCTCGTACTTTTCCACGCTGAATCGAACGGTGACCACCATAACTTCTAAAAAAATCGATTTTCGGACCCCTGAGCTCCGAAATTGCTTTTTCAGCATTCTTTTGGGCTTGTCACTCTCGGAGTTTTTAATTTATTATGTTATTAATTACAACTATTAATTAAGAACTCCGAGTGTGGAAAGTCCACAGGAATCATGAAAAAATCAATTTCAGAGCACAGGGAGAGGGTCAGGTGTCCGAATCTCAGTTTTTTTAGCGGTTGGGGAGGTCTGGCATGTCACCGTCTGATTCAGGGTGAAAAACTACGTGGAAAACAATACCTACCTAACTCCTCAAGTCGTAGTTAGATCAACTCAAGTCATAAACACCCAAAAAACTCGATTTTCACGAATTTTTTTTTTTGGCGTTCAAACTCGAACATTAAACTAAAAAATGTTACAGCGTTGAAAGCTGAGAATCAGGGGAAGTTTTTCCTGCACTTTTCACGTTTTGCGGACCTACTGCCGCTTGAAAAACTGTTGGTTTTTGAAATTTGATAAAATTAATGCTGATTTTTCGTGCCTTGAATGTACTCCGCAATTTTTGTTTGGGTCATATTCTGATCGAAAATTTATTGCTCTTTCCATCAGATCCTTATTTTTAATTTTACACTGAATTTCAAGGGAGTTATGGCCGTTTTAGTCGTATAAGATCAAAAACACGACAAACTCGGTGCTGCCTGCCTCGGGGGCTGGCTGTCCTTTGACCTCGCCGGGAGGCTCCGCACCACTGGACCCCCGGTCGCTATCCAGCCGAGCGGCTAAAATGATAAAACATGGAACATGGTTTATCCTGTTGTATCCTGTTGTAGCCTGTATAATCGTGTACTATCATATTTATGATTGGTGTAGATACCGTCAACACCGTCTCGGACGACGTCGGCATCGACACCAACAACGCATAGACCTGTGAAACTGAAACTCCTAACAATTTAGTTTGTATACGTATACACTCTAGCGCGTAACCAGTACTTCTCAGGAGGTTTAAGGAGGAGGAAATTGGCAGGATGAGATGTGATGTGATATGTAATAAATTCAGAGCTTTCAAACGAGTGGTGAACAAATTTTTTGGGTGGAAAATGTGGAAGTTATAATCTCCGTACCAATGATTGGGGTTATATTCTCCCTCACGAAAACATGGGGTTAAAAAAAATTGCAAGGAGGGACTTCTTGTTGGAAATTAGTTGCAGAATCGATCCTTGAAGTTCTGCGGCTTACAGTGGGGACACCTGTATGAATAGAGTGAGTTCGTTCAAGACATAGAACTGAATGTGGGTAGGAAACCCATGTCGTAAATATATGAATCTTTTAAAGAAAAATCCACTCCATAAATAACTCGACTAATGAATATGGCAAAGGGTGCACTGCGAACAATAGTCTTAGGGGTTCAGCGAAGACCGAAGTTTATTCAACATTTCGTTTAAACGAAATGCAACCATGAAATCCGGCTGTCAATCACCAAACCCAAAAAACTGACCGACGATCCTATTTTTTGATCATTGGATTGAATTTCAAATTATGAGTTATACTGCTATCAAGTTTGAGGGAGTTAAAAGTATTATTTTATTTTTTTGCAGACGAAATTCTTCAGTTGTGCCGTGTCAGCACTGTTAGCAGTAGCAGCTGCCCGCCCACAAGGTGATCCAGCAGCCACCACACCGATCGCCATCATCAAATACGAAAACCCCGGCGTCAATTACGACGGCTCTTACAAATGGAAGTGAGTCATCAAACAATGAAATATCGTTCAATATACCCTGGACCGTCTGTTTGGTTGTGATGAATGATCTGTCTGAACTCGACAAATAACACGGATGCTGTGGAATTGGGTCGCTGGTTTGACAGACCGAACCAATCTTCTATTATATTAATACATACGTAGGGTCATGAAGGTAGTAGGTAGGTTCGATTTATTACTGCGAAGGTGGAACCATTCAATTTATTGTTCAAGAAATATTCATCGATGATCGAACTATTGATTATGATGAGCAATACCTAGTTGTTAACAGTTAGTGTGGAATAGTCTGAAACCAGCAGGACATGAACCTGCAGCCTCCTACTTTACGCTCCATCTTCGGAGCCCTAGAATTTGTCAGTATCATCATTCTACTGGAAAATGATTAAATCACTTAACAGAAATTTCACCGAAGTCAAGTCTGTACATTTTTCGAAACAGATCTGTCCAGCTTTCAAATTTTTACGAACTATGGATAACGTGCACACGAACTAAGTGCGCTGGACCGTTGACTTCAATTTCGTCGCAAGAAGGCGTATCATTCGTTACGCTATATTCTTCCTGTACCTATTATAAGCCACAAATTACTGGTGAATTAAATGCATAAATATTTGCTTTGCAAAACTGTCCGTTCAAGATTGAAACGCTGAAGATTGAGACGGGCAAATTATTACACAGCGGCTTACTATTTTCCTGTATAGATACCCCTTCTGGGTGGATCAACTAATTCCAGTTAGGTCGTTTTTTGCGGTGGACACAAACCTACCCACGCACGAACTTACACAGACACGACAAAAATGCCATCAGAGTAAGAAGTATGATACGCTATCTAACGATCGCAATAAACTACAGTTAGGTACATAAAAATATGCAGTTTTCCACTCACTGCCCCTATCTCCTGTATTCTTTCTTAGTTACGATGAACCAAAATAATGAAATTTAGTTTTTAGGTCCCATTTGGAGTCTAGTTGGTCCGCGGATCTCGGCGTTACGGTCAGTCCTGAGGTGAAAAATAGGGGTCGAAATTTTCAGAACATACCTATTAGCTCGAAAACGTTCAATAGAAGAGTAGTTTTACGAGTACAGCAGAAGTCGCTTAGTAGAAAGGCGGTTAAAGGAATAAGTCGGATATAAGGAGAGAAACAGTCAGGTCCCGATCGGCTGTTTGTAAACACGCAGGGAATTGACCGGTTACAGTGATCAAAAAGTCGGTTATAGTGATCAGTTTTTGAGTTTTGGGGGGGATCAAAAGTCGACAAAACAGGTAAAAATGGCTGAAATCTCCGAAAATTGGTAAATTTCACGAAAAGTGGTGCTGACTGATGACCAGAAACAGGAGATAACTTTATCTATTTCAATAAAAATTTCCTAAAAAAAAAAATTAATCAAAAGTCGGTTATTTTTTGAGGGGTCACAATTCGCCAATATCGGTAAAAACGGCTAGAATCACCACAAAGCGTAATATGTACACCTGTAACTACAGTATAAGTCGCTTATAGAGATTGGTCGCTTATAGTGATTGTTTCCAGTCAGTCCCCTTACTGTATAACGATTTCAAAATTGATTCCGAACTTGAAGATTTTTCGATACCCCCCAGAGCATTGTACGCCCAGCCGTTCGCTCGTACTTTGAACCGAAAAGCTTCGTCAATATGTGTGTGTAAATGAAACGGTACTTATATAGTATACATCCAGTCCAGATATCATTGCTAGGGAACAGCTGATCATTACCTTATCACTCATGCCATGGCTTATGAAATCGAGTTGGTTGTCGTGATATTATTTTACATTTGAAGATCGATGGTTATTCTGGATTTTGTTGATAGGTACTTTTTCAACGTGAACAAATTTGATTCGGTGTCTGTTTGTCCGTCCGCAAATCCTTCCCACGCGTATAACTTCCTCAATTCGAATCCGATTTTGCTGAAATTGCTGGGTTGGGCCGCAGATGGTTCACTATGGCCAAACGCAGGGCTGAATTTAGGATTGCTTAAATCGCAAATATTAATTGAACCAAGAGGCTGAACATCCACACTATAGCCATCCTTTCGGACTAACGATCGACTACACCTTGCTGAGCAACAAACTAAACATTCTCACAAATCGCGTAGCTACGTATCATGAATAACTGAAATGGTCGTTGCCATGTTTCAAATCGTACCTACCTATTTGGCTAACTGCTTTCAGTAGGACTGGCATGTTCTCTCTAATTTCGACACTACCGGTGCCCTAATGGTGCCCTCCGGAAACGTCTCACAATCAGCTTGCCTGGAAGGTGGCCAGAAAATGAAGACGACGAGAAAATACCCTCTGTGTATTGGTTCTGGGGTTTTCACTAATTCCCTATTAGTGGGATGTCTACCCCAGTCCCGAGACGTAAGATCCACCCTGGGCTTTCCCATTTACCCTTTGGCAAGAACATCTTACTCTCTAGAGATTACTTCCTTTGAGAATCAAGGAGTAACTCCGCCTGATATACTCCAGGAATCCGAGCGTTGTAAATAAGGCTGGACTTGATTAGTAATTAGAATTCTTCTGAAACAGAAGCGCTGTTTAATGAACAGATATGAGTACTTGAATAAAATACATACATATATATGAGTAATCTAATCTAAGTCCTACGTAAGCCCTCGGAATCGAGAATGTTCGAGCGCACTCCGCGATAAGGTTGTGGCTTTTGCGAATCTCATGCGGGAGCGAACGGGTAATAATAGTCAAATGACTGACCTGTTTGATGGTATCAGTCCAGTGGTTGCCTGATGGCTGGTCCAGGCGACTCGACGGGAGCAGGCTTCTGCAGCTAGGATGGAGGCAATCTGTAACTCTGCTATATTGATTTCCCTAGAATAATAATACAGAGGTCTCCTAAAACACACCTCACCGGCAATTTTACTTGAGAACATTTTCTGAAGCAAAAAATGCGACTGTCAACACCGTTGACAGTTCATAGTTCATTGAAAGTCAGGGTGCCGTCGTAAAATGTTATGTTTCATCACATGCAGACCTTGCTCGTCTCCCAAGGATGCTGCTAAGTCTCATAAAAGTCTCATAATCATACAGTACTCGGATCATACAGTTTACCATGCAGTATTTTTATTTGTTTGATTGGACCATTTTCGCATCTTGCATTGTCTCGGTTTACCGTCAACCTAGAAGCATGACTGGAGGACTTCCGATGTTTGTTGGTTAGTAATTTTTATTTGTTGAGAAGTGTGCCAACCCAGGTTTTTGGAGGACTTTAAATGGACCAGCAGTTTCTCGAAAATTCGGTACCTCATATGAAACTCAGTCGAGGCCTTTTACATTATTTTGGTTTATTATTTTCAATAATGAACCATTGGAATCGAGCATGAAAAAAAAAATTCTTACCCCCCCTCAAAATTTGATGGTTTACGTTTCAAGGTATGTAGAATCCAAAACTGCAATAAAAATATTTCTGTCTGTCCGCCGTACGCCGTACGCCGTACGCCGTACGCCGTACGGGCCACTTTTCTTAGTTACCATGAAAAAAAATTGATGAAATTCGGGTTATAGGTTCCGTTCGGCGTCTAGTTGGTCCTCGAAGCTCGACGTTACTGTGAGTCATCTCTAAGGGGTTCAAAATAGGGGTTGAAATTTTCAAAACGCCTATACCATTTTTTTACGTAAATATTTTTACGGTTTTAAATAGTTCTTGAACTTGCGAGTTTTTTAAGACCATCCGGAGCATCGTACGTCCAGCCGTTCGTTCACAGTAAGGCCCCGAAGTTTGCACCGACAGGCATTTTCGACTCCAGTGTGAATGAAATTGTATACAATCCAAACCAAATCTCGTAACCAGAGACGCGCCCACAATAGGAATTTGTGAATACGGCCAATCATTGGTAGGGATCACCTGATTATATGTATTGGCGGAGTATGAAGTCGAGTTGGTTGTTCTGTGATATTATTTAATTTGAAAAATGATGGCTCTATTGGAGTTTGTTGGTAGGTAGTGAAACTTGAACAAACGTTGAAGTATTATTGATGGGTAAATTATTACTACGGTAAATCATTACTCAACGGTAAATTATTACACAACGGTTCATTATTATAATCTACGTAGAAGGGGCTGGAGTTTGTTGGTAAGTACCTACTTTTGCAACTTTTTTCACTCCTCATCAACAATTTCTTTTCAGAACTTCATTATGTGTGTTTCTTTTTGTTAGGTACTGTTTGTCATCGGCAGAATTATTTTAGCAACATTTAACTCGTGATTTAGGTAGGTACCTAGTAACGAGTACGGGGTTAGGTACTAACCTACGGAGGGTCTGCGATCTACATAATATGCATAGAATAGTACATATTATATTATATAGACGGGTTATCTATACATAGAGCTGTGATCTGTAACAGAAGGGTATTCTATACAAAATAATAAACCGTTGTGCAGGGATTTGCAGCGTTTTTTGGTTTGTACATGCTGCGTATTGCTATGCAAAGTCATAATGAAATCTCTTCGTGGTTTTCCAGTTATGAGACTGCCAATGAGATAGTGGCACAAGAGGAAGGCTTCGTCCAGAACTTTGGCCAGGGAGAAGGAAAGGAGATCCAGACCGCCGTAGGCTCATACTCCTACACCGCCCCAGATGGTGTGCGCATCACAGTCACGTACAGAGCTGACGAGAACGGCTTCGTTGCACAAGGTAATACCTACCGATTCATGGCGTGAACTACGAATATATTGAAACTTCGTCGCTTTCTTTCTGAGAGTCAGACTTCATGGGACTGTTCTGAAACCAAAATGTGACTGTTTCCAGGTGATCATCTCCCCACGCCACCGCCAGTGCCAGAAGCCATACAGAGAGCTTTGGACTTCATCGCCAAAATGGCTCAAATTTCTGAAAATTCTGCCAAAAGATAAGCTGCTGCATCAGCTCCCGTTCCATGGGATTATCTACTAAAGACCATTTAAAACCACACTTGAATATTACCATTCATCAGATCACAACTTCATAACCAGAAGCTGTGTCTACTTCCATACATAAACTTAAGTACATACAATAAGATCTCGATACAAATTTTATAATTTGTAATATCTAAACGACGAACGACTGCAAAAAAGTTTATTGTGGCTGAGTTTTCGCGAACAACTCTCATCGCCTAAAGATGATTTTCTCACTCCATTCATCTTCATTTGTACAAGTATTTAAATTACACTGATTATTATTTTTGCATGAAGTTGTCTATTCGAAGTTTCGCATTATCTGAGAACTCATTTAGTTTTAATTTGAAAACGTTCATTCAAAAATCATTACAAACAAGCGTCATCAATATCTGCAGGCATTTTTAAAGTTAGAGGATAAGTTGAGTGGTACTTATTGACAGCTAGGACGAAGCCAAGCTGCGATGTCAACTGACTCCATGCCCAAGTGTATGGGGAAATACATTGTGCTCAATTAAGTTTAAATGACATTTTACTAATTACCGTCCAAGAAGAATCAATTTGAAATTATTATAATCTAATTCCGAATTATTGCAATGGCAATTTTGTTCAATGCTGATAGAAGAGCATTATATACCTAAGGCCATATTACGATAATTATTATAAGTACATAATCAAATTCGAATTATGATACGTAATATAGGAATATATGTTATGTGATTACAAAGTTATGAAATACACAATTATTTTACTTATTGCTCTCTTGTTTCTTCCAAATGCCATAGGTTTTTTTTTTTTTTTACTTGAAACGGTAGAACAGGGATTATGATTCATGTATTAACGGAAAAACAGTTTGAATGAAACGTGCAGTAGGTTAGTGAAACAAGTGAATATGCAGTTTACAGATAATTTAGTTACTGTTTGTTACTGACGATGGTTTGATCACCGAAACCGGTATAACAGTGTATTTTTCGCGTTTTTTCTTGTATTAGTGGATATAAAACAACTTTTCTATTACTCCGTTTTTCTTCGTGTCCGTAACTGGTTGGGTGTCCGCCACTGAAGTTGAGTTTACTTGTGTTGTTTCACCAAATACTGTTACCCAAATAATGTTATCTTATTATACTCTGAAAGACAAGTTATCCCGTATAATTAATAGAATTATTCTGAGAGGGTTCCTGAAATTCCGCTCTATTTTGAATTGCATTAGTGCTGAGTGCCGGACCTATACTTTATCACGGAAGAATGAGATGAAGGAAAGGCATTAGCACACTTCGCCCGGTCTCTCCTGACTGAGAACTTGTGAGTCTACTGTACAACTGGTTACTGGTATTTGTTAGACTTCGTTTCAAGACTTTCGAGGGAGCAAATTACTCGGGGTCCTTTACTTCAATCCAATACAGCCGAAAGCCCGGTTCAGCCCACTTGCTTTCCAGGATAAATTACGGGTAAGGAATCGCTCGTATTTGTTATCTTTTCCGCTCAACTGCCGATTTGTCCGCCTCGCACACAACCAAGAACCGAAAAGAACAGTTCCTTTTACATCGGTGAACAAGTGACCAATTCCTGTGAGGGATGAAACTTTGAGACAACGGCCCGACAAATTAAAACGGGTCTGCCTGATCGATTTTCCTATGATCGAGCCAGCGGTGGCTGGTAGGGGGATCAGGAGGAGCCTGATCTTCTCGAACCCTCCAAGAAGATAACGAATAACATAAAAAAGAATCCATAGAAAAAAGTAAGTACTACCTATAATGGGGCTCACTCTATAGCTGTATCTGAGGAAAAACTATAAAGGGACCACCGGGGGATGATCCTCTTTCCTTTGAAAAAAGATTCATCGAAATCGGTCCAGTAATTCCGGGATAATCTATGGCGGTGGGAGGTTTGAGGGGGAAGGACCAGGTTGAATTGAGAAAATCCTTCTTTTTGGTTTATTATTTTGAATAATGAACCATTGGAATCGAGCATGAAAAAAAAATGCTCTTTTGAGTTTGTTGGTAGGTATTTCTGAAACTTGAACAAATGTTGAAGTATTATTGTTGGGTAAATTATTACACGATGGTAAATTATAACAAAACGGTAAATTACGAGTATTACGCAGCGGTAAATTATTACACAACTGTTCATTATACCATCTACGTAGAAGGGGCTGGAGTTTGTTGTAGGTACGTTTGCAACTTTTTTCACTCCACATCAACAATTTCACTTCAGAACTTCATTATTTGTGTTTCTTTTTGCCATTTTAGTTACTGTTTGTCATCGACAGAATTATTTTAGCAACATTCAACTCGTGATTTAGGTAGGTGCCTAGTAACGTGTACGGGGTTA
This sequence comes from Leptopterna dolabrata, assembly GCA_954871275.1. NCBI lineage: Eukaryota > Metazoa > Arthropoda > Insecta > Hemiptera > Miridae > Leptopterna > Leptopterna dolabrata. Next base: position 24,357,533 of record OX940980.1, read on the forward strand.
GGTACTAACCTACGGAGGGTCTGCGATCTACATATATGTATAGACTAGTACATATTATATTATATAGACGGGTTATCTATACAGAGAGCTGTGATCTGTAACAGAAGGGTACTCTGTACAAAATAATAAACCTTTGTGAAGGGATCTGCAGCGTTTTTCTCAATATATTGCTTAATTTTCTCAGGCTTAATTATCTCGCCACCGTCAAGAAATTTATTTTTCCCCCACAAAACGTAACATCACCTGTTACAGAGGGGACTGTTGCGTGGCTCTATATAATTTAAAATGTTGCTTTTTAGCCTTATTTATAGTGGGATGGCGGATGGGGATTTATAGTTGGTGGGGTGGGACGTCTACTACGCTTAGTTGCAGTAACAGCCATGATCTCGCTGATACTGCAATTCAGCTTGGCACTGACAAACTTAATTCATAAACCACTGAAAACAATGCAGTAAAATTCACCAATACCAGGATCGGTAACCACTCATCACCATCATCATCAGATGAAGATCTAATCTTCTAGTTCCTACCTCAAAATAATTGCTGCATTAATAATATGTGTCACTCCAACATCTCTGCACTAACCACCCTTATTTAATACTAGCATGACCGCTCGCTTCGCTCGCTATCCGAGATTCGCTGTACGCAGTATCGTACTTAATTCCGACGTTGCACAACTTGGGAGCCTACTGGATATTGGTGCCAAATTTGGTCGATATCCGTCGAGCCATTCAGGAGTTGACCATGGTCGACCATATTTCCGCTATGGTGAAGGGGACCGAAAAGTTCCGACGTTGCCCAACTTGGGAGCCTACTGGATATTCGTGCCAAATTTGGTCGATATCCGTTGAGCAATTCGGGATTCGACCATGGAGGGGCCCATGGATGCGCTATGGTCGACCGCGGGGGTAGTCCGAAGGGTCGATCGTAGATAGAATTTCACGTAGATTACGAATACGCGATAAAAAATAGGGGTTACCATTTCAATTAACGAAGTTGACTATGGTCGACCATAGTTCCGCTATGGTCAGGGAATTAAAAATGCGACGTTGCACAACTTGGGAGCCTACTGGATATTCGTGCCAAATTTGGTCGATATCTGTCAAGCCATTCAGGAGTTGACCATGGTCGACCATAGTTCCGCTATGGTCAGGGAATTAAAAATGCGACGTTGCACAACTTGGGAGCCTACTGGATATTCGTGCCAAATTTGGTCGATATCCGTCAAGCCATTCAGGAGTTGGCCATGGTCGACCATAGTTCCGCTATGGTCAGGGAATTAAAAATGCGACGTTGCACAACTTGGGAGCCTACTGGATATTCGTGCCAAATTTGGTCGATATCCGTCAAGCCATTCAGGAGTTGACCATGGTCGACCATAGTTCCGCTATGGTTAGGGAATTAAAAATGCGACGTTGCACAACTTGGGAGCCTACCGGATATTCGTGCCAAATTTGGTCGATATCCGTCGAGCCGTTTGGCCGTGCATAGAAAGACACACAGACTCACTCACAGACTCACAGAGATCCGTTTTTATAATATAGTAGGGATAGGGATAGAAAGATTTAACGAAATAAACGAAGGGAACGACGAGCCGGGTAACGCCAAGAGAGAAGGGTCCCTTCCATCATCCGCCATCGCTCCTCAACGGCCATAACGGTCGATGGTGGACGGCCATAACGGTCGATGGTGGACGGGGGACGGGTGAAAAGGGGCCTTTATACTCGACCCTCGCCTCCTCGCCCTCTCTCCTTCTCTGCGCATGCTGTGGTGAAAACCGCGGGGTGCTCTTTCCTGAACACTCACTGTGGTGAAAACCGCGTGGTATTCATCCTCTTCCTCTCAGTGCCTGGTGTGGTGAAAACCGCGGGGTGTTAGCCTCCATCTTTCCGGTGTCTGCTGTGGTGAAAACCACGGGACATCTCCTTCTCCTCTAGTACCTGCTATGGTGAAAACCGCGGGGTACTAGCTCCCACTTCCCAGGCGCTTGCTGTGGTGAAAACCGCTGGGAGCCACTACCCGTAGCGCTTGCTGTGGTGATAACCACGGGTAGCTTACCTCCTCTCCAACTAACGCCTGCTGTGGTGAAAACCGCGGGGCGTTAGTAAAAGACTCCTACAGGGACAGATTCTCTCACTCGATTCATTCTTCATCTGACCCAAACCTACCCAACCAATAGGAGTCACAACAATATGTATAACTGATCACTTGAAATATTGGGGTACTTGAAGAAATAATCGCCCAGTTTCATCCTTGTTAGAGATGCATGACCTAAGTGCATAAATTTGCAATATGGATTGATTTGAGTCATGAAATAAACGTTGTTGCGGTTTACAGCTCGCTTCCTAAATCCCATACACATCACATCACCCTTATAACGAGTCAGAAAAGCATTTTAGCAAGTAACTGGAACATGGAGTTATTTATTTTAAAAAACCTATGACGAAAACGTGTGATAAATTACGATTGAGATACGATTGAGAAATTATCACGCGAATGAAAAATGGTTGTTCTTGATGATTGTTTTGTGTACCGTCCCGGGGGGGGGGGGGTTGTTTAGGCAATGATTATCAATTATCAGGATGGTATATTAGGAGAAGGCAGCTCCGGGTGGTAGGTGTGACTCGAGGTGGCACGGGAAGGGCTGATGGATGACTCTGTGGATTATAACAGACGACACGCGCCGTTTTGTGGATATGATAACCGGAGACTTATGGAAGGGTTGAATAAAAAGGTCGGGAGCGAAGCCGGGTCAAGGCCAGTGAAAGCTTTCCCTTTCATTATCTCTAAAGCGAACAGGGTCAAAGGAATGGCAGTTGGTTAAGAAAGTCCGACTTCATTGTCAAGGAGACCAAGCAGTGAGCTCGTCTAATTAAACTTGAAAGGAAGCAATACCATCGACCTGGAAGTGATACCTCGTAACTTCTAAACAACCCCCGAGAGGGAAGATTAGTGGAAGTGGACTGTAGGGTTAACATGAGGGTACTTACAGTTGAGTGACTTTTGGTTTATTATTCTGTGAATAATACATCTATGTAATCGCTCAGCAAAAAATTTTTATAACACCCCCTCAAACTTTTTTCTTTTCCGTTTCAAGGTACGTAGATTCCAAAAATGCAATGTCCGTCCGCCGTACGCCGTCCGCCGTACGCCGTCCGCCGTACGCCGTCCGCCGTCCGCCGTATCACGTGTACAGGCTTCATTTTCGGTCTAAAAAAATCGTTCTTTCGCACACATGCTCCATTTGGGCCCTAGTTGTGTCCCGAAACTTTTCAGCCCGATCGGAATATACCCAGGGGTGTTGTGAGTGAAAATGTGTATAAAAATAGGTACTTTTTGCGTTTTAGCAACATGTTGGTAACATGAGCTTTTAAGGTATCGTTTTTCAAGTTTTTGGGGACGAGAAGACCGAATATGAAGTCGATTTTGACCATAGAATAGAAAATTGAGGTTCTACCTGATGTTCAGCTCCCGAAATTGATTTTTTATGAGTCAAAAACCTGGGAAATCGTTTGAAATCTCCACCAATTTGTATAATAACACTGGAAAAAGTGTCAACAGGTGGATCAAGACGATTAAATGGTACTATCAATGATCAGAGATAATTTATTTTAAAAAAAAAGGAGCGTACTTTATTCGAGTTTTGGGGGCCAAAATTGGTGGAAACCACCAGAGATAGCTATTTCAATTATTTTATATGAAAGAAACAATAAATAAACAGCCAACATCTCTGTAGGTATGTCCAATGGAATAATAAACCCATGTGACAAGGACTTTGCAGCGTTTTTTTAAATGAATTTATTCGCGCATATATGCGTAAAACGACTTGTTGTTATGGTTTATTATTCTGTGAATAATACACATATGTATTCGCTCTGCAACAAATTTTTGGACCGCCCCCTCAAACTTTTTCTTTTACGTTTCAAGGTGCGAAGATTCGAGAAATTCGATCTCCGTCTGCCGTACGCCGTACCATCCATATCTACCTTTATTGCGGTCTAAAAAAATCGTTCTTTCGCACGCAGGCTCCATTTGCGCCCTAGTTGTGTCCCGAAACGTCGCAGCGCGATCGGAATATACCCTAGAGTGTTATGGTGAAAAATGGGTGCAAAAATAGGGTTTTTTGGTTTATTATTCTCTGAATAATACACCTATGTAATCGCTCAGCAAAAAATTTTTATAACCCCCCCTCAAACTTTTTTCTTTTCCGTTTCAAGGTGCGTAGATTCAAAAAATGCAATGTCCGTCCGCCGTACGCCGTCCGCCGTAACACGTGTACAGGCTTCATTTTCGGTCTAAAAAAGTCGTTCTTTCGCACACATGCTCCATTTGGGCCCTAGTTGTGTCCCGAAACTTTTCAGCCCGATCGGAATATTCCCAGGGGTGTTGTGAGTGAAAATGTGTGTAAAAATAGGTACTTTTTGCGTTTTAGCAACATGTTGGTAACATGAGCTTTTGAGGTATCGTTTTCCATGTTTTTGGGGACGAGAAGATCGAATATGAGGTCGATTTTGGCCAAGGAGAGGAAAATTGAGGTTGTACCAGATGTTCAGCTCCCAAAATTGATTTTGTATGAGTCAAAAACCTGCGAAATCGTCTGAAATCACCATCAGTTTGTAGAATAACACTAGAAAAAGTGTCAACACGTGGATCAAGACGATTAAATGGCACTACCAATGATCAAAGTTAATTTGAAAAAAAAAAAAAAGATCGTACCTACCTACCTAATTTGTGTTTTGGGGGCCAAAATTGTTGGAAACCATCAGAAATAGCTATTTCAATTATTTCACATGAAACAAACAATAAATGTACAGCCAACATTTCTGTAGAATAATAAACCCCATGTGACAAGGACTTTGCAGCGTTTTTTGTGTGTTCTAGTAACATGAGCTTCTGAGGTATAGTTTTCCATATTTTTTAGGGCAAGGGGACCGAATATGAAGTCGATTTTGACCAAAGAGTGGAAAATTTATCAAAATGGAATATGGAGTCAAAAACCTGGGAAATTGTTTGAAATTACCATAAATTTGTCAGCAATTGGAGCCTAATTCGATTTTTTGGGGGCCATAAGGAATTGGTGGAAACCACCAAAAATAGCTATTTCAATTATTGCACATGAAAAAACAATAAATGAACAGCCAAAATTTCTGTAGGTATGTCCAGTACCTTAATAAGCCCATGTGACAAGAAACCTGCAGCGTTTCCACTGAAGGTGTACATAGGTTATTTACTCTATTTTGAAATGGCTCCGAATGGGTTTTTAACGGTTGGGAGTCTCCACATCATACATAAGGGTTCTATAGTATCTTTGCACCAGCATGATGTTGTAAAAACGTCTGCCAATTGGAGTAGGCCTCACTTGAATCACATGAACGTATAGAGTATTTGGGAAGGTTCATTTTTATGGGACCATCTTCGATCCAACCCGCGTGTACCCTCAAAATTTCAGCTCTCTGCGACTATTTTTCGCGTAGTTGGAAGCGTTACAACGAAATTGTCAACATTTCATGTTCGCGCATGCTCAGACGAAAGCTACATTACGATTTCAACGGCATTCATTTTGAACCATCAAAGTATTATTCCTGATCGACCCTCCAAGTTTGAACTCATTTCAACGATATTTAGGGTTGTTATGGGCGTTTCAAGTATTTCACGTTTGCGCATGCGCAGACGAAATTTTCTGTACTTTTTCAATTTTTTTGTACGGGACCATCTGTGACCCAAACCGCACCTATCCTCCAAATTTCAGCCCATTTCGACCATTATTTCGGGTAGTTATGGGCGTTACAAGGAACTACCACAGACAGACAAGGAACCAGAAACGTTCCTCGATGTCTGAAACGCAAAATGGTTATGAACATTTTCATTTTGGAGGGCATACATTTTTTTTCTTAACTCAATCACGAATCCAAGGTTTCCCCACCTTCAGTAGTGAGGAAGCAAAAAATGATCTCACATGCATACTGTTATGGAGTTGAGTACCTACCAGAAAATCATCAACTTTGGACCCAGGGGTTCAGCTGTTACTTAGGTACTCCAAAACGGATCCGCTGAGTTTCCTTCAGATTACGATTCAGCGGGGAAGTCACAACACCTGTACCGTAGTGAGCATGTGGAATGCAACTCCCGCAGGAATCCACGCGCCATTCATCTCACCAACACGCTCAGCTATTTCCCGTATTCAGCCAAAATTAACTGTCACCCGTCCTTCTCTTCCCTCGCCATTCCTTGTGGAATCGATCTAGCATTGTTCCGCTTACTATTCAGTGTGCACTTTACGCGTCTGTATGAATATTCCAACACTCGACAATGTGTTAGATCTACAGCCGAAAGAGTATGGAGGGGTGTGTGCGTGTGTTTGAGGGGGGGAGGGGTGCAGGGGAAAAATCCCTGACGCAGGCAGAAACGGACTCCGAAACACTCAGTATTTCACAACATTTCGAAGCCTGTAGTTCTCGGCGTTCAACTCCGCTTTTTCCCCTTTTGATAGACAACGATATCCAACTACCATTCTGGATTACGATCACCAGCAGCCCGAAAAGGAATATTGGAACTCGATATTCCTCCAATCTGATACCATACCCATTTATTATGTGCCAGACCGAAGAATGTATGCGAGTCTGTATGTGTGTAACCCGTGTACAAGATTCCGGCCTCTACGAACATCGTAAAAAATTAATGTTTTGAAGCTCGATTTATATCCACCCAAAGAAGCTCCCGTATCCATAAACATATTCGTTGTAAATTTTCATTATGTTACATGTTCAGTATTTTGTAGGATAATTCGAAAGGGAGGGAACCTTTGGAATCGAGCATGAAAAACAGAATTCTTTTTAACCCCTCTCAAAATTGTATGGCTTCCGTACTTAGAACCTGAAAATGGAATAAAAAGATCTCTGTCCGTCCGCCGTACTTCGCAATTTTCCTTACTTACCATGAACGAAAATTAGGTAATGAAATTTGGTTTGTAGGTCCCATTTGGGGTCTAGTTTGTCCGCGAAGCTCGGCCTTACTGTCAGTCATCTCTAAGGGGTGAAAAATAGGGGTTGAATCCCGAACGCCGTAGCTTGAAAATATTAAATAGAAGAGAAAGTAGATCCAGAACGTAAGAATTTTTTGAGACCACTCGGAGCACATTGTAAGTCCAGACGTTCGTTTACATCGAATTCGTCAACATGATCGTGAATGAAACTGTATGCATCCAGCCCAGGCACTTTTGTAACTTGAACAAACGTTGTGCTTCATGGATTAAAAACAAAATTAATAATAGAATTACTGGATCCCCCGCATAATAATATTTATGAAATTGAATTGCCCGGCTGGCTCCAGTACTAGATTTATTGCTTTCTTGGAGGAAGCACGACGGTAGGTATTGGCCGCAGAAAACAGTGATGATCTACGAAGAAGGGGCATCTATACAGGTAAATTATAAACCGTTGTGAAAACCGGTTTTCTAATGGATTCTTGTTCAGCGTAATGAAATTAATAAAGAAATTGCCTAAACAGTGTAAAAACGAAAACATAGGGCCTCGGCCACTTCTGCGGTGCCGAGCCTGAAAATCAGCTTTCAAGGTCCATTAATAATACCTTTCAAAACAGGCCTACAAATTTTTTGTTGATAATTTTTCTCAAACATTTTCATGATCTTGATCAAATGCCTATGAATATTATTCTTATCGAATAATGAACAAAATTCGCCGGCCCTAACATAAAGGATAAAGAGGATAAATACCTAAGTGATATTTTGAAGTGCGGTAGTTGCCTGTCGTTCTTATATTAAGCCATAAAAGTAACTCGAATAGGTACCTTACCTACTAATAGGAATATTTTAAAAATTGCCTAATATTTTGAAGTACCTATGGTTGTTGACCTTTTTTTAATTTTTTTATTCAGTCTTGAAGATAACTCGAATAGGTAGGTACCTACCTGTTAATAGGAACATTTTAAAATAAATAATATTTAATATTAATATAGGTAGGTATATAATAATATAAATTTAATATTAACGTATAATTAATATTTCAAATACGAAGCCTAGAAAACTGTAGGCCGATAGTAGGTACTTGGACACCATGAAAGTAATGTGATATGCCATGCGCCTGATTTCCTGGATGAACCAAACACCATCATTTTTCTCCTTGCCCTTCGAGGTTGAACCATTGTGGCGTGTTGTTGTTTTCTTTCCGTTTAACCGATGTGACTAGCTTTCTATGAACCCTGTGATCTCGAAGGATCTAGCAGAGCTTTCCGGTGTGAGAACAACCCGCAACACTCGCCCATCACTTTCCCAGTTCATCAACCGTTCGGATAAAACGCGATGATTTTCGGATCCTCTCCTGAAACCCAGAGACTGAGAGGGTCTTTTTAGGCCCCTATTCATCCCTCCCGATATTGAAGAGATCTTGATGAGGTTGAACTTGGTATAATCCACTTACTACGGTATCTATACTCAGACGAATTCTTCAACCAATTTACATACCCTTTGAATATTCATAAACCGATCGGCTTCCAAATAGTCCTCATTTATTGCAGCCTGATGACGTAAATTATCCTAATTCCTTTGCTTCTCCGAACGTGTCTTCATCCACTCGGGAAGCTTTTTGAATAATCATGAATTTGGATGAGTAATTAACTTAATCCACTTTACTTACTTTAATTACATTACTAAATCTTCTACAGAGTGAAGTTTGGAAGGGGGGGGGGGGGGGAGAATGCAGGAAAGCAATTTTCCAGTCATCTCGAGTTTTTTCGACAAGGGGTAACGCGTGTATTCGTGAGAAGTTGGTGTAACGATCAGATTTAAGATTCGCGCATAAACCGCAGGGTACAGTAGCATTCAGCTATTATTACGCTGATCCCGTGAAACGCATTATGGGGCTATTGAAGATCTACTGACACGATCCCAAAAAATTTAATTAAAATCGGTTGCACGGAACGAGATATTAGGGCGTTACTAGGGGCTCGCACGAACGCACCACGCATTTGTAAATGAGGATTTGTAGATGTGGATCTTGTGAACCACATTTATGTTTTTCGGTTCCAAATCTCGAAATTAATTAGTCAATAATTTTTGAAGGCTTCGAAACTCTCTAAGTAAGTAAGTAAGCAAGTAAGGACTTGCCATTACATTATCGAATAGCAAGTTTCAGTAATGATCGAGAACCATAGCTTTCTCTATTTCATTCATTATTTAAAAATCTTAAAGAGATCTGTACCTGATTCCGGGAGAACAGAAAACCATCGACTTATGAATATGCTATTTCAAATCACGTAGGTATTTTACTCATGATTTCCAACTACCAAATTCTGTTGGTATAAAGAATTTGCCACATTCAGTAATTTAATTATGATTTATGTAAGATGCAAGAAAAGCCGTGGCAATTCTCGGCAGCTAGTTCCGAGCTTTCTTGGTTGAGATGAGAGAAGGTTGATTGACGCTTTTCGTTCCAATGACAGTGTTCATGCTGCTTACCGAATTCAAATTAAAACGTGTGTTGCGGTTGTAAGCTATAAATTGACAATATTCAAGCTGAGATGATATTAGAAGCTCGGGTTTAGACAAGATTCGCCCTGTTCCGGTCTGTGATATAGGTGTCAATAAAGTGAAGATTGAATGGACGGAGTAAAAAAATAACGTTTGAATCATGATGAAGCCGTTTGCCTAATGTTGATAATATTATGAACCAATAGAGAGTTAGAAGAAATTTGAAAGTATCAGAATCCAATCAGTAACCAAATAGATTGCTAAATCTGGAATGGAATGGAAAATTGGAAATCTCGTACCTATACTGATCAAAAGCAATTGGTTGGTGGGACAGTGGGAGGGGAGAACAATCATCAGAAAGAAGTCGAAAACTTCATTTGACAAACTTATAGTGTATTAAATATTAAACTGTGCAATTGACACTATTACCGCTATACTGTGATTTATTAATAAAGAAATACAGCTACCTACTCATCCTAAAATGTAGATAATATTCATCCCATTTTATGAATTCTATGAAGCCATCAGTGATAAAGCTCTCAACTATCCTGTTGATTTGGTCCAGTTTGGTAAAAAAAAAAGCTTCTAGGAAGGTTTTTCTAGAAATTTTCGTTAGCGTATGTGTGAATGGAATGAAAGTACCCATCAGGAGGAAATTCCTTTTAATTCAATGGGAACGATCAGTGGATTGCGCCTCTCCAATCGTTATGTTGCTGTCAGTCAATAATGATTGAGGAGGCGACATACCTACCATGCCTTGTACTGCTTCAACATCCCAATCGACTAATTCGGTATACTTGGGATTTGAATTTCACGAGATCGTTGGAGGAATCAACAGCCTATCAATCTCTCTTTTAGTTATCTTTCCTTCTTTTCTGTTCTTTGAAAAAAAAAAGTGTCCGACGAAGGTTCCATCCTGACTAATTCAGGCGTGAAGTGACTGCTCTAAGAGATACCCCTTCTTCGCCATACCAGTGGTAGTAACGTCTCTTGACACTGAACCCTTTTTTTGCTCTCTGAGCCTCAGCTGTGATCCTACCGTATTTCCCTGTCAGAGCCTGAAAGCTTTCACTCCCTTTTCCGCCTCCCACTGCACAATACCCTTGATATTAAAGAATACCCCGGTTCGAGCAGTGCAAATGGATCCTCTAAGTAGTTGAATATTCAGAAATAAATTCTTGAACGATTTGGGGGGGTATTCCATAGTGAGTGGACGATGTGTGATTTCTCGATTTAAAAACCGCTGCAAATTACACTAGTTTTTAATTTGTCTGTCTAGATGCCTCTTCTGCTTATATCGCTGTTCAGTGTGGTCAATATCTACCCTCGTACTCCCCACAGTAAAGCTTTAAACTGAGTAACTGAGTATTGGAACCGGCCGGGCAATTACAGTTTCATAAATGCGGTTCAAGAAGTCTATATTATTTGTTGTTATGCATGAAGCATAACGTGTACGTGAAAGAAAATTCCTGAAAATGTCATCAAAATCGGGCCAAATGTTCATGAGAAATTAAGTATGTACCTTGGATTTTCATAAAGCCATGCGTGATATAATCAGCTGTTCCCTACCAATGATATCTGGGCTGGAGTTATGTATACACCGTGTACATACATATAATATATACTCACTCATGCTGACAAAGCTTCACTGTTCAGGACCTTCCTGTGAACAAACGGCTGGGCATATACCTACAATGCTCCTGGTGGCCTCAATAAATTCCCGAGTTCGGAATCAATTCGTAAACTTCATAAAAACCATGCCCTTCTGTTGAAAGTTTTCGAGCTCATAAATCGTCATCAAACCATAAACTAGGTAGGTACGTATTCTAGGTAAAAGTGTAGGAAGTATGAGCAATTGCTGCTGGTAGGACGAAATGTCATTCATTCGTTAATGACTCATGTTCCGATTGGAGTCTACGGGGGACAGTAAGATTACTTACTGTAATCTCACTAGTACTTGAGTACAATTACAGTGTAATTGTACATAAGACTGCTAACGATAAAGACAACGAGGAGGCGAGCCGCGTGATACAAGGGACACAGCCAGGTAGCTTTCCCTCCAACGATCCCCCAACGGCTTTCAATGGCCGTCGGTTGCCCGGGGGAGGGTAGAGGCGCCTTCCTTGCCCAGCTGGCCATCCTACCGATCTCACTCGAACCAGAGACTTCTATGTCTCTCTCTCACCTTACGCTTCTCCTCAACCTCTTTCTCACTTAAAAATCCCAACGTGGTGATAAACCTTTCTGGCGCAAGCCAGTGTGGTGATAAACCTTTCCGGGCATATCCTCTAGTATCCAACGTGGTGATAAACCTTTCTGGCATAGTCAATGTGGTGATAAACCTTTCTGGGCATATCCTCTAGTATCCAACGTGGTGATAAACCTTTCTGGCATAGCCAATGTGGTGATAAACCTTTCTGGCATAGCCAATGTGGTGATAAACCTTTCTGGGCATATCCTCTAGTATCCAACGTGGTGATAAACCTTTCTGGCATAGCCAATGTGGTGATAAACCTTTCTGGGCATATCCTCTAGTATCCAGCGTGGGGATAAACCTTTCTGGCAAAGCCAACGTGGTGAAACCTTTCTGGCGCAAGCCAATGTGGTGATAAACCTTTCTGGGCATATCCTCTAGTATCCAACGTGGTGATAAACCTTTCTGGCGCAACCAATGTGGTGATGAACCTTTCTGGGCATATCCTCTAGTATCCAACGTGGTGATAAACCTTTCTGGCATAGCCAACGTGGTGAAACCTTTCTGGCGCAAGCCAATGTGGTGATAAACCTTTCTGGGCATATCCTCTAGTATCCAACGTGGTGATAAACCTTTCTGGCAAAGCCAATGTGGTGATAAACCTTTCTCGCGCAAGCCAATGTGGTGATTAACCTTTCTGGGCATATCCTCTAGTATCCAACGTGGTGATAAACCTTTCTGGCATAGCCAACGTGGTGAAACCTTTCTGGTGCAAGCCAATGTGGTGATAAACCTTTCTGGGCATATCCTCTAGTATCCAACGTGGTGATAAACCTTTCTGGCGCAAGCCAATGTGGTGATGAACCTTCCTGGGCATATCCTCTAGTATCCAACGTGGTGATAAACCTTTCTGGCATAGCCAACGTGGTGAAACCTTTCTGGCGCAAGCCAATGTGGTGATAAACCTTTCTGGGCATATCCTCTAGTATCCAACGTGGTGATAAACCTTTCTGGCATAGCCAACGTGGTGAAACCTTTCTGGCGCAATTACACTAGTTTTTAATTTGTCTGTCTAGATGCCTCTTCTGCTTATATCGCTGTTCAGTGTGGTCAATATCTACCCTCGTACTCCCCACAGTAAAGCTTTAAACTGAGTAACTGAGTATTGGAACCGGCCGGGCAATTACAGTTTCATAAATGCGGTTCAAGAAGTCTATATTATTTGTTGTTATGCATGAAGCATAACGTGTACGTGAAAGAAAATTCCTGAAAATGTCATCAAAATCGGGCCAAATGTTCATGAGAAATTAAGTATGTACCTTGGATTTTCATAAAGCCATGCGTGATATAATCAGCTGTTCCCTACCAATGATATCTGGGCTGGAGTTATGTATACACCGTGTACATACATATAATATATACTCACTCATGCTGACAAAGCTTCACTGTTCAGGACCTTCCTGTGAACAAACGGCTGGGCATATACCTACAATGCTCCTGGTGGCCTCAATAAATTCCCGAGTTCGGAATCAATTCGTAAACTTCATAAAAACCATGCCCTTCTGTTGAAAGTTTTCGAGCTAATAAATCGTCATCAAACCATAAACTAGGTAGGTACGTATTCTAGGTAAAAGTGTAGGAAGTATGAGCAATTGCTGCTGGTAGGACGAAATGTCATTCATTCGTTAATGACTCATGTTCCGATTGGAGTCTACGGGGGACAGTAAGATTACTTACTGTAATCTCACTAGTACTTGAGTACAATTACAGTGTAATTGTACATAAGACTGCTAACGATAAAGACAACGAGGAGGCGAGCCGCGTGATACAAGGGACACAGCCAGGTAGCTTTCCCTCCAACGATCCCCCAACGGCTTTCAATGGCCGTCGGTTGCCCGGGGGAGGGTAGAGGCGCCTTCCTTGCCCAGCTGGCCATCCTACCGATCTCACTCGAACCAGAGACTTCTATGTCTCTCTCTCACCTTACGCTTCTCCTCAACCTCTTTCTCACTTAAAAATCCCAACGTGGTGATAAACCTTTCTGGCGCAAGCCAGTGTGGTGATAAACCTTTCCGGGCATATCCTCTAGTATCCAACGTGGTGATAAACCTTTCTGGCATAGTCAATGTGGTGATAAACCTTTCTGGGCATATCCTCTAGTATCCAACGTGGTGATAAATCTTTCTGGCATAGTCAATGTGGTGATAAACCTTTCTGGGCATATCCTCTAGTATCCAACGTGGTGATAAACCTTTCTGGCATAGCCAATGTGGTGATAAACCTTTCTGGCATAGCCAATGTGGTGATAAACCTTTCTGGCATAGCCAATGTGGTGATAAACCTTTCTGGGCATATCCTCTAGTATCCAACGTGGTGATAAACCTTTCTGGCATAGCCAATGTGGTGATAAACCTTTCTGGGCATATCCTCTAGTATCCAGCGTGGGGATAAACCTTTCTGGCAAAGCCAACGTGGTGAAACCTTTCTGGCGCAAGCCAATGTGGAGATAAACCTTTCTGGGCATATCCTCTAGTATCCAACGTGGTGATAAACCTTTCTGGCGCAACCAATGTGGTGATGAACCTTTCTGGGCATATCCTCTAGTATCCAACGTGGTGATAAACCTTTCTGGCATAGCCAACGTGGTGAAACCTTTCTGGCGCAAGCCAATGTGGTGATAAACCTTTCTGGGCATATCCTCTAGTATCCAACGTGGTGATAAACCTTTCTGGCAAAGCCAATGTGGTGATAAACCTTTCTGGCGCAAGCCAATGTGGTGATTAACCTTTCTGGGCATATCCTCTAGTATCCAACGTGGTGATAAACCTTTCTGGCATAGCCAACGTGGTGAAACCTTTCTGGTGCAAGCCAATGTGGTGATAAACCTTTCTGGGCATATCCTCTAGTATCCAACGTAGTGATAAACCTTTCTGGCGCAAGCCAATGTGGTGATGAACCTTCCTGGGCATATCCTCTAGTATCCAACGTGGTGATAAACCTTTCTGGCATAGCCAACGTGGTGAAACCTTTCTGGCGCAAGCCAATGTGGTGATAAACCTTTCTGGGCATATCCTCTAGTATCCAACGTAGTGATAAACCTTTCTGGCATAGCCAACGTGGTGAAACCTTTCTGGCGCAAGCCAATGTGGTGATAAACCTTTCTGGGCATATCCTCTAGTATCCAACGTGGTGATAAACCTTTCTGGCAAAGCCAATGTGGTGATAAACCTTTCTGGCGCAAGCCAATGTGGTGATTAACCTTTGTGGGCATATCCTCTAGTATCCAACGTGGTGATAAACCTTTCTGGCATAGCCAACGTGGTGAAACCTTTCTGGTGCAAGCCAATGTGGTGATAAACCTTTCTGGGCATATCCTCTAGTATCCAACGTGGTGATAAACCTTTCTGGCGCAAGCCAATGTGGTGATGAACCTTCCTGGGCATATCCTCTAGTATCCAACGTGGTGATAAACCTTTCTGGCATAGCCAACGTGGTGAAACCTTTCTGGCGCAAGCCAATGTGGTGATAAACCTTTCTGGGCATATCCTCTAGTATCCAACGTAGTGATAAACCTTTCTGGCATAGCCAACGTGGTGATAAACCATTCTGGCGCAAGCCAATGTGGTGATAAACCTTTCTGGGCATATCCTCTAGTATCCAACGTGGTGATAAACCATTCTGGCAAAGCCAATGTGGTGATAAACCTTTCTGGCACAAGCCAATGTGGTGATTAACCTTTCTGGGCATATCCCCTAGTATCCAACGTGGTGATAAACCTTTCTGGGCATATCCTCTAGTATCCAACGTGGTGATAAACCTTTCTGGCATAGCCAATGTGGTGATAAACCTTTCTGGGCATATCCTCTAGTATCCAACGTGGTGATAAACCTTTCTGGCATAGCCAATGTGGTGATAAACCTTTCTGGGCATATCCTCTAGTATCCAACGTGGTGATAAACCTTTCTGGCATAGCCAATGTGGTGATAAACCTTTCTGGGCATATCCTCTAGTATCCAACGTGGTGATAAACCTTTCTGGCATAGCCAATGTGGTGATAAACCTTTCTGGCATAGCCAATGTGGTGATAAACCTTTCTGGGCATATCCTCTAGTATCTAACGTGGTGATAAACCTTTCTGGCATAGCCAATGTGGTGATAAACCTTTCTGGCGCAAGCCAATGTGGTGATTAACCTTTCTGGGCATATCCTCTAGTATCCAGCGTGGTGATAAACCTTTCTGGCATAGCCAATGTGGTGATAAACCTTTCTGGGCAATATCCTCTAGTATCCAGCGTGGTGATAAACCTTTCTGGCAAAGCCAACGTGGTGAAACCTTTCTGGCGCAAGCCAATGTGGTGATAAACCTTTCTGGGCATATCCTCTAGTATCCAACGTGGTGATAAACCTTTCTGGCAAAGCCAACGTGGTGATAAACCTTTCTGGGTATATCCTCTAGTATCCAGCGTGGTGATAAACCTTTCTGGCGCAAGCCAATGTGGTGGTAAACCTTTCTGGGCATATCCTCTAGTATCCAACGTGGTGATAAACCTTTCTGGCAAAGCCAACGTGGTGATAAACCTTTCTGGGCATATCCTCTAGTATCCAGCGTGGTGATAAACCTTTCTGGCGCAAGCCAATGTGGTGATAAACCTTTCTGGGCATATCCTCTAGTATCCAACGTGAAGATAAACCTTTCTGGCGCAAGCCAATGTGGTGATGAACCTTTCTGGGCATATCCTCTAGTATCCAACGTGGTGATAAACCTTTCTGGCATAGCCAACGTGGTGAAACCTTTCTGGCGCAAGCCAATGTGGTGATAAACCTTTCTGGGCATATCCTCTAGTATCCAACGTGGTGATAAACCTTTCTGGCGCAAGCCAACGTGGTGATAAACCTTTCTGGCGCAAGCCAGTGTGGTGATAAACCTTTCCGGGCATATCCTCTAGTATCCAACGTGGTGATAAACCTTTCTGGCATAGTCAATGTGGTGATAAACCTTTCTGGGCATATCCTCTAGTATCCAACGTGGTGATAAACCTTTCTGGCATAGCCAATGTGGTGATAAACCTTTCTGGCATAGCCAATGTGGTGATAAACCTTTCTGGCATAGCCAATGTGGTGATAAACCTTTCTGGCATAGCCAATGTGGTGATAAACCTTTCTGGGCATATCCTCTAGTATCCAACGTGGTGATAAACCTTTCTGGCATAGCCAATGTGGTGATTAACCTTTCTGGGCATATCCTCTAGTATCCAGCGTGGGGATAAACCTTTCTGGCAAAGCCAACGTGGTGAAACCTTTCTGGCGCAAGCCAATGTGGTGATAAACCTTTCTGGGCATATCCTCTAGTATCCAACGTGGTGATAAACCTTTCTGGCGCAACCAATGTGGTGATGAACCTTTCTGGGCATATCCTTTAGTATCCAACGTGGTGATAAACCTTTCTGGCATAGCCAACGTGGTGAAACCTTTCTGGCGCAAGCCAATGTGGTGATAAACCTTTCTGGGCATATCCTCTAGTATCCAACGTGGTGATAAACCTTTCTGGCAAAGCCAATGTGGTGATAAACCTTTCTGGCGCAAGCCAATGTGGTGATTAACCTTTCTGGGCATATCCTCTAGTATCCAACGTGGTGATAAACCTTTCTGGCATAGCCAACGTGGTGAAACCTTTCTGGTGCAAGCCAATGTGGTGATAAACCTTTCTGGGCATATCCTCTAGTATCCAACGTGGTGATAAACCTTTCTGGCGCAAGCCAATGTGGTGATGAACCTTCCTGGGCATATCCTATAGTATCCAACGTGGTGATAAACCTTTCTGGCATAGCCAACGTGGTGTAACCTTTCTGGCGCAAGCCAATGTGGTGATAAACCTTTCTGGGCATATCCTCTAGTATCCAACGTAGTGATAAACCTTTCTGGCATAGCCAACGTGGTGATAAACCTTTCTGGCGCAAGCCAATGTGGTGATAAACCTTTCTGGGCATATCCTCTAGTATCCAACGTGGTGATAAACCATTCTGGCAAAGCCAATGTGGTGATAAACACTTCTGGCACAAGCCAATGTGGTGATTAACCTTTCTGGGCATATCCTCTAGTATCCAACGTGGTGATAAACCTTTCTGGGCATATCCTCTAGTATCCAACGTGGTGATAAACCTTTCTGGCATAGCCAATGTGGTGATAAACCTTTCTGGGCATATCCTCTAGTATCCAACGTGGTGATAAACCTTTCTGGCATAGCCAATGTGGTGATAAACCTTTCTGGCATAGCCAATGTGGTGATAAACCTTTCTGGGCATATCCTCTAGTATCTAACGTGGTGATAAACCTTTCTGGCATAGCCAATGTGGTGATAAACCTTTCTGGCGCAAGCCAATGTGGTGATTAACCTTTCTAGGCATATCCTCTAGTATCCAGCGTGGTGATAAACCTTTCTGGCATAGCCAATGTGGTGATAAACCTTTCTGGGCATATCCTCTAGTATCCAGCGTGGTGATAAACCTTTCTGGCAAAGCCAACGTGGTGAAACCTTTCTGGCGCAAGCCAATGTGGTGATAAACCTTTCTGGGCATATCCTCTAGTATCCAACGTGGTGATAAACCTTTCTGGCAAAGCCAACGTGGTGATAAACCTTTCTGGGCATATCCTCTAGTATCCAGCGTGGTGATAGACCTTTCTGGCACAAGCCAATGTGGTGATAAACCTTTCTTGTCATATCCTCTAGTATCCAACGTGGTGATAAACCTTTCTGGCAAAGCCAACGTGGTGATAATCCTTTCTGGGCATATCCTCTAGTATCCAGCGTGGTGATAAACCTTTCTGGCGCAAGCCAATGTGGTGATAAACCTTTCTGGGCATATCCTCTAGTATCCAACGTGAAGATAAACCTTTCTGGCGCAAGCCAATGTGGTGATGAACCTTTCTGGGCATATCCTCTAGTATCCAACGTGGTGATAAACCTTTCTGGCATAGCCAACGTGGTGAAACCTTTCTGGCGCAAGCCAATGTGGTGATAAAACTTTCTGGGCATATCCTCTAGTATCCAACGTGGTGATAAACCTTTCTGGCGCAAGCCAATGTGGTGATGAACCTTTCTGGCGCAAGCCAATGTGGTGATAAACCTTTCTGGGCATATCCTTTAGTATCCAACGTGGTGATAAACCTTTCTGGCATAGCCAACGTGGTGAAACCTTTCTGGCGCAAGCCAATGTGGTGATAAACCTTTCTGGGCATATCCTCTAGTATCCAACGTGGTGATAAACCTTTCTGGCATAGCCAACGTGGTGAAACCTTTCTGGCGCAAGCCAATGTGGTGATAAACCTTTCTGGGCATATCCTCTAGTATCCAACGTGGTGATAAACCATTCTGGCAAAGCCAATGTGGTGATGAACCTTTCTGGCGCAAGCCAATGTGGTGATAAACCTTTCTGGGCATATCCTTTAGTATCCAACGTGGTGATAAACCTTTCTGGCATAGCCAACGTGGTGAAACCTTTCTGGCGCAAGCCAATGTGGTGATAAACCTTTCTGGGCATATCCTCTAGTATCCAACGTGGTGATAAACCTTTCTGGCATAGCCAACGTGTTGAAACCTTTCTGGCATAGCCAATGTGGTGATAAACCTTTCTGGGCATATCCTCTAGTATCCAACGTGGTGATAAACCTTTCTGGCATAGCCAATGTGGTGATAAACCTTTCTGGCATCGCCAATGTGGTGATAAACCTTTCTGGCATAGCCAATGTGGTGATAAACCTTTCTGGCATAGCCAATGTGGTGATAAACCTTTCTGGGCATATCCTCTAGTATCTAACGTGGTGATAAACCTTTCTGGCATAGCCAATGTGGTGATAAACCTTTCTGGCGCAAGCCAATGTGGTGATTAACCTTTCTGGGCATATCCTCTAGTATCCAGCGTGGTGATAAACCTTTCTGGCATAGCCAATGTGGTGATAAACCTTTCTGGGCATATCCTCTAGTATCCAGCGTGGTGATAAACCTTTCTGGCAAAGCCAACGTGATGAAACCTTTCTGGCGCAAGCCAATGTGGTGATAAACCTTTCTGGGCATATCCTCTAGTATCCAACGTGGTGATAAACCTTTCTGGCGCAAGCCAATGTGGTGATGAACCTTTCCCTGCATATCCTCTAGTATCCAACGTGGTGATAAACCTTTCTGGCATAGCCAATGTGGTGATAAACCTTTCTGGGCATATCCTCTAGTATCCAGCGTGGTGATAAACCATTCTGGCAAAGCCAACGTGATGAAACCTTTCTGGCGCAAGCCAATGTGGTGATAAACCTTTCTGGGCATATCCTCTAGTATCCAACGTGGTGATAAACCTTTCTGGCAAAGCCAACGTGGTGATAAACCTTTCTGGGCATATCCTCTAGTATCCAGCGTGGTGATAAACCTTTCTGGCGCAAGCCAATGTGGTGATAAACCTTTCTGGGCATATCCTCTAGTATCCAACGTGGTGATAAACCTTTCTGGCGCAAGCCAATGTGGTGATGAACCTTTCTGGGCATATCCTCCAGTATCCAACGTGGTGATAAACCTTTCTGGCATAGCCAACGTGGTGAAACCTTTCTGGCGCAAGCCAATGTGGTGATAAACCTTTCTGGGCATATCCTCTAGTGTCCAACGTGGTGATAAACCTTTCTGGCATAGCCAACGTGGTGAAACCTTTCTGGCGCAAGCCAATGTGGTGATAAACCTTTCTGGGCATATCCTCTAGTATCCAACGTAGTGATAAACCATTCTGGCAAAGCCAATGTGGTGATAAACCTTTCTGGCGCAAGCCAATGTGGTGATTAACCTTTCTGGGCATATCCTCTAGTATCCAACGTGGTGATAAACCTTTCTGGCATAGCCAATGTGGTGATAAACCTTTCTGGGCATATCCTCTAGTATCCAGCGTGGTGATAAACCTTTCTGGCAAAGCCAACGTGGTGAAACCTTTCTGGCGCAAGCCAATGTGGTGATAAACCTTTCTGGGCATATCCTCTAGTATCCAGCGTGGTGATAAACCTTTCTGGCATAGCCAACGTGGTGAAACCTTTCTGGCGCAAGCCAATGTGGTGATAAACCTTTCTGGGCATATCCTCTAGTATCCAGCGTGGTGATAAACCTTTCTGGCAAAGCCAACGTGGTGATAAACCTTTCTGGCGCAAGCCAATGTGGTGATTAACCTTTCTGGGCATATCCTCTAGTATCCAGCGTGGTGATAAACCTTTCTGGCATAGCCAATGTGGTGATAAACCTTTCTGGGCATATCCTCTAGTATCCAGCGTGGTGATAAACCTTTCTGGCAAAGCCAACGTGGTGAAACCTTTCTGGCGCAAGCCAATGTGGTGATAAACCTTTCTGGGCATATCCTCTAGTATCCAACGTGGTGATAAACCTTTCTGGCAAAGCCAACGTGGTGATAAACCTTTCTGGGCATATCCTCTAGTATCCAGCGTGGTGATAAACCTTTCTGGCAAAGCCAACGTGGTGAAACCTTTCTGGCGCAAGCCAATGTGGTGATAAACCTTTCTGGGCATATCCTCTAGTATCCAACGTAGTGATAAACCTTTCTGGCAAAGCCAACGTGGTGATAAACCTTTCTGGCGCAAGCCAATGTGGTGATGAACCTTTCTGGTTATTAGCTCACCTATTATCCGACATCTCCTTTCAAACTTCATCTTTCCAACCTCACCTACTTCATCACCACATGTTGTATCGCCTCTTTTGTCGCTACTTGATGGTTTTATAGCGAGTCCCCTCGTTTCGGTCAGTGTTGATGCGATCAAGGTGTTTCTGGTGGTATGAACCTATTAATCACCACACCTACCAACCTACCATCCACCACCAACACCTATTCACCTACTAATTCATTCGATTTACATAGGTACTACATATATTACACAAAATGGTTTGAAAGTTTTGCTAGGCTCTCATCTCGAAAGATAAAAAACATCCCTGACGGTCCTTTTCGATAAATACAGAACTATAGTGGTAGTACAGATAAACGTCAGAAAAGCTAAAGATTTTGCTCCTGTTTGTTGAGACCCCGCCCTCGCTCGATGGAATAATAGGCTAGTGGTTTACAGTGAAGTTTGTGTACTAGGCACTTCTGTTTCGAACAGTATCGAAGAGGAGGCTTACTCGAAATAACCTAACTTTTCATCAAAACGCGTTGTAAAATTTAAAAAATTCAAGTTGAAAAATAGCGGCTTGAGAAACCTCAAAACAATTTGTAGAAACATCTACCCACAGTGCTCGTTAGAATCGGACTATCTGGGTGAGGTGAAGAATTAATTCATTCATTCATCCTTTCAAAGGGGGAAGGAAAGCTAAAGCTGCCAACTAGAATTGGAATCCGAAGCTCCTCAAACGTTTTTAGCTGCTGCAAGGCACTTGAGCCAGGATTAACATGAGCTACTTAGATAGCTAACTGAAAAAGCATTGCAGAGGGGAATTCGCGCTCGTTGTAAAATATCCGCTGAATGCAATTGAGCATTAGGAAAAAGACGCAAGAAGGAAAAAAGAAGTTAACGATACAACTACTAGAATTGCTCAAACACGTGGCCTATCTCGATTTCAGCACAAGCATTCATGTAGATCGCCCTTATATGTATGGATAGATAGGTTGGGATGGGAAACGCATGGATTTATTTATGTTATTTATTTATGGTCATATTTATGGTAATATGACCATGTATTTATATTTAACTTATATTTATTATAAGTTACTCACTTTCGTAATGCTTCATGGTGGATACTGAAGCAGAGTGAGTCGTCGGGCAAGAATTAGAATAACGTAGGTAGGTACCTTTTTTCAATAATGAACTTTGTTTTTCATTTTACCGAATGTCTCAGAGCAAGAGCTTTCTGAAATTTGTTCATGCGTATTTTTATTTGACTTCGCGGGATAGAATTCATCACCGACCAAATGCAAGAAAAACCTAAAGTATACAAAGAGTATATTAATTTTCAATTCATCAATTTTCAATGAATTTTCATTTCATCACTCTTATATTTATATCTACTGATAAAAGGTTGGATGGGAAGTCATTACTCCGTTGATGGTCATACAGTAAAACCAATATTGGGAAGTATAGTTAGTACCGACGTATGGAATTTTCAATTTCTAACCCTCAACAATGGATCCCTGTTACTTCCAAATGCAAACCTGAAGAGTACCTAGCATTTCATCATTCTACTTCAGCTCAGTGGTTCACTTGATGATGATATCATTCACGGATCGGAAACAACATGCAAAACATGAGGGTCCTTTTGTTGGTAACCTAACCTAATTATATTGAGGGCCTATACATTCCAAACTGTTGATTTCACAAGGATTTTGTATATTTTTCTAATCGTTTAAGTTGTATGTTGATATATATATATATATATATATATATATATACATATATATTATACATATATATAAAAACACGCGAGTGCATATTACGCACTTATTGAATAAAGGAAAGAACCTGGCACAGTGCAATGCTTCGGTGAATTATCCACAAATAGTAATCAGTTTTGATTCGAAATGCTTTTCAGATATTACCACACCGTTACAGTTATTGACGCTGCTGAGGTTTTGAATCGATATCGTAATTCCTACCTCCGGAAAGACTTGAATAGGTTATTTTTCCAGATCCTAGAAATGCGATGCGGAAATGTTTTTTTAGGGACTCGGATACAATCGGTCAGTCGGTCATTGGAACTTCTAGCGGATTAGTAGAAAAGTACCGCTTTGACCTTGATAACTTCGGCCTACCTTGCTCGTCACCTCCATCCCTACATTTCTAATCCGTTATAAAATGAACGGAGGAAACAAGCAGAGACTTGAGACCTTAAATTTCATCAAATTCAATATTCATCTTAAATAATGTAACAGCGGTTGCTGGTGTCTTGATCAGATAAAATTGGCAAATAAACTTAGTTACACAGCTGCAAGGAATAGTTGTGTCAACCAGTCGAAGCACTCTCTTTGAAACCCGACGTGGCACAGTGTGCACATGTATAGTATAGAAGTATGTATCGCTGTATAGTCACAATGCATAGTATAGAAGTATATTATAGACTATGTATCGCTAGTTTGGAAAAAGAGTGCCATAATACGAAGTTTTTGGATTTTCGTTTTTTTTCCACAAATTGGCTTCAAATAAAATTGTTTTTTATGGAAAAAAAGGAAGTACGTCGATTTCTGACCAAAACTGCTAGAGGGCTCTAGTGGCATTCTTGTAGCGACCGTCCCTTACCTTTTTGACGAGTGCCGCAATTTCAGTTGTGTCTCCATCTTCGCCGGGGAAGTTTATAGGCTTTTGTCAAAAAATGCCATATTTGAAGAAGTTTACAGGCATTTCTGAAGAAGACTGCATTGTTTCGCCTTCTGCCTGTTTGACCAAAGAGTACTTGAGTGTTCTCAGAACTTTTTCTACTGAAGGATGCCATGTTTCGTTTTCGGTCAGTCTTTTATAAGAGAGATGAAGTATTAACTCCTATCTTTTTTCAAAACAGCACAATTAAGCCGACCTAAATTTTTCATTAGTAGGTACCTACTCACTGACCACAGAAAACGGTATAACTTAAGTTTAGGTATTATAATACCTATTTTGAACTACCTAGGGTGTAAGAAATTAAAGAGAAAATACTTTTCTCACCAGTAACCTCCATTTTGGAGCTGCTTTTGAAAAATATATCGTTTGTTTTTAACAATCTATCTTTATTCTAAAAAAAACACGATTTTTTAACACATATCTATGAAAAACTGCCATAATTTTAATTACAATTAATGATGTCATGATGATTATTGATTATTTTTATGCTTGATAGTTAGATAAACATCAGTGGACGAAGCAGTAATAAGCTCGTGCCGAATGAAAACCGCTAGGTGCCTTTAAAGCCAAATATAGAAAACACAAAATTTCGATAGCTTCCCCTGTAAAATTCTATATTTTCGTATTATGGCACTCTTTTTCCAAACTAGCGATATATTGATGTACTAACGACCGCTTATGTACAGTGGTAAATAAAGGCTGTGATGTTTATGAAGTTTCCACTATGGTACCATGAATCTATGCAGGTACAGCAAAGTACTGCAACTCAAGAATTTGTCCTTGGTTGTGTGCACATTACCTATATGAAAATTATCACTTGAAACTAGAAACCCCTAATCCTTGACAACACTTGACATGGGAAAACCTGGGTTGAACTCATAAACTACGGTAAAATTATAAATATTGTATTTTTCAAAAAGTTTTACTACCTATTATAAATTGAGCATTCGTTTAATACGTGAATTTTCTACAGCAACAATACCTGCGTCATCGTCACATAAACTAAATCCCTTCCACATTCCCAAATTATTATTTAACTATTACTCATGCATCTTGAAATGAAGCGTATCCAGTTAATACTTGAGCTAATATTTTCAGATTGCTTCGCTTGCTAACTAATAACTAATTTGATTTTCGTTGCCGTCATGGTTATACTTACTCGACTGATTCTTCAATACGACTCAAGTTTAGGTAATACATTAAAGTGTACCAAAGTAAGACATGATATTGGTTTAGTGATCATGTCAATGAAAAGATCACAATTAACATTATTTATATTACCAGAGCATCATTATTTAAAATCTAGCAAAAACCACTACTAGGTACACGATGAAATGCACATGATATGGCAGCACATTATAACGTCACAAACATTTTCCGTACTACGAAGTAGAAAATTACTAGGAAATAGAAAGGTACTCGACAATAAATATCTAGTTATTTAAAACTACTTGAATAAAAATTAGTGTTGACTGCCGGATTCAGTCATCTTTTGCACTTCTCAATTAGTTTTGATATTTTTATTAAAGTACCTACCAAGTTAATTTGTATCCTTCGATTCAAAATGACAATCTTTAGACAAACTATTCAATAGTTACGCGCAAATTAGTTGGAAAATCGATTAATATTATGATCATCATTAATGGGCTGACGGTTGTTGTTGAGTCCATGTTCAGTCTTTTTTCGTTTCACAATAAATTTGTGGTTGTAATAGCTGGTTTGGGAAGTGCCTCTTTCCTCCACAAATCACTCCAGGAAGCGTATGTATGTTCCTATGGCGATAATTATTGTTGAAACGGTGGGATGGCTCATTGATGCCTTCAAAGGCACAGGAGTGCTTCCACTAAGAGAAGTTTGTTTTATAAGGAATTTATAGATATTCAACTATTATGTCCAGTGCTGGTAAGTTTGATGTCAATAAATTGCGATGCTATAATTCATGGAGATATCGATTCTGGTAGCTAATTGCTTGAAAGTTTATGCCAGCGTACCTTGAAACTACAGCAATTATTTACAAAACTAGTGTACATTAATTCTAGGTAGGAATTGAGTTATGCGGCCAACACGAAATCCCAAAAATGAGATAAATGGCCCGATCTGCCGCCATACCACTTGAAATACAAACTGCAAACGGTTTCAGGGAAGCTGTCTACAATCCATCTACCTCCTCTTCGACTGACTATTGCCGATTGTTACAGGTAAAAAGTTTGCAGGATTGCCAACTTTGGGTGAGAAGTTGAGATGAATGGCTCTTCCCGGCGGATCATCGAGCCCGACGTCCAAGAAGGAGTTCCAGTCGAGAAGGAAGTAGAAACCGTTGGGTCGTTTCGTCGTTGTTACGCCACCACTTCCAAAGGAGTCTTCGAGATCAATAGCAGAAGCTCCTCTTTCGGTGGTGTCCTCTGTAAGCAAAACGACAGTCAACTGACCGGTGAGTTTATAAGGCGAAATGTAAGGTTATTGGCAGCAGCGTGCTCAACACCTAAATAATTCTCATGATAGATACTCAGTTATTTTTTTTTTCTTTTTTTTTTTTACTTAAGCAGGTACGTACAAGGGACAACGGGCTTATCAAGAAGGGTAATAAGAGGCCAATTTATTTCATTAAAGAATTACAGGTCTTGTGGACAAACCCAGTTTTCACTTTGAAACTACAGGAGGAATTGAGAGATTTTACCTTCCTCGGCGCGGATGTTTGACTTGTCCAAGGCCGGATGTTTGACTGAGCTTTCAGCATAGAGTTCTTTATAAAAATAAAAAAACCGAAAAAGAATATTGAAACAGGTCGAATTGAGAACCTCCTCCTGTTTTGAAGTCAGTTAATAAAAAGTGCTATAGGTTACCTAATATTATTTTTACTAAGTTTCTTCTAAACCTGGGACTGTTGACTCCTAATTCAGGTGAACTAGGTGAAATCCGCCCACTGCCTGGAGCGTCGATAAGAAAAACTACATAGGTGGTATAATTTATGTGACCCACGTAGTTGGTAAAAAGTTTGTGAATATTAATTTATACATTTTTTATCATTCATACCTATGGATACACAAAACAGGTCTCTAGAATTATTATCCCCAAGGAATTCTGCTGTCGATCACGCCTCTATACATGTTCGGCAGTTTACAGTAAGCAATAATATTGTTTTAAGATATTTTGTTAAAACCCGTTATAAACCGAGTATGGAGCCCGCTCCATACTCGCAGATCTATGTTGGACATGGTATTTTTGTGCAAGCTGGTCCGGGGTGGGTTGGACTGTCCAAATCTCTATCGGAAATAAAAATTTTGATCCCTCATACCGGTACCCGTTCCCAGGCCCTTTTCTATGTCGATTTCTCTCCAACAAATTATCTACGTCAGCGTCCTTTGTCCCGCCTCCCTCGTACAGCGAATTTCCTTTTACTCCGGTACCCTGAATTAGATTTCCTGACCAGTCCTATCTCATCTATTAGAGCGAGAAGCGTTATGCTCGACGACGGATTGTCGTGATCCCCAATGGGTGTCTCATCCTTTTGGTCATTTTATCTCCTTCACTTGACATCACTTTACCAGCAGTCATTGTTTATTTTATTTTATCCCTAAATGCCACATTATTGTATTCACGTGTACTTCTTATCTATACTGTACAGAAAAATTTATTATGTATCTTGCAATTGGGTTCGCCCGTAATAATGAAAATAAATAAATAAATAAAAACATGAATGCTACATTTTAGAAACAATAATTGAATTTAATACGAATATTTCATAAATGAGGAATGAAGAATATGTATAAGAATATGTAGAAAACTTCCTTGAACGTTAGGTAAATGTTGGATGACGATAAGGATCAATTTTTTTTAGGTAACCTGATTCCAAGGTCAATGAATCCGTTGAGCTGGAGGGCTCGGTCGTCGTTGATACGGAAGCCTCGCTCGAAACGTCGCTTTCAGTCGTGGCATCACCACTGCTGGCGTCAGCAGCCGCTCCCACATTCACAGTTCCGCCGCTGCTGACGTCAGCACTCGCTGATGCGCTCGCGCTCGCACTAGCGCCCTGGGGATTCCGCTTGACCTCGTTCTTCTCCTCCAGACTCTCATCTTCGTCGCCGGGACCGACCTGCTCCTGGGCGGCCAACCTGAACACAACAACGCCGGATCCCGTCATCACTGTGATTTACATCTCGTAATACCTCCCATTGTTATGAATATGACATGACATCTTAAACTACGCTCTGGAACGGGAAACTGTATCCCGGCAATGTTCGGAACTTTTCCGCAGTCACCACTTATAGAAACAGTTTAAAACAACAGCTTTTCAACATTTCAAAGTCATGCAGCTACCTAGTAAACATTTTGGATTGTAATAGCGCTTTTTCTTCGAATATTGCTATTTTTTCTTCAATGACGCTAGAAATTAAGGGTTTATTATTTTCTCACGTGGAAATCACCGGCGCATTCCGTTTCGACCAACAGTGGGTCGAAACAGAAACTGTACGAGAACTCGTTTGGGCCAATCGCTCCCTTCGTCCGAAGACCTCGTTTTGACCCGTTGTGAAGTAATAGTAAATAATCACCTGAACACCTGGTTAACACATTTTTTCGGTCTACGCTTCTTGCCGTCTGATATGGTCTACAACGGTTTCAACTCCATTATGAACTAAGCCCCACTTGATTTCAACTCCTTCAGTTACTAAATTCTCATGACTTATATAGAAGAAAGATGCAGCTTTCCTCCTAATATCTGGGCTTCCCCTCCACCAACCAACCACATCAGGACGACCAACGTGGCAGAATCGTTCCATTCAGATTACAACCGGCAATTCTATTCTCCTCACAATCACATAATATAATGTGATTAGCGTCCTGGAAGAAATTCAGCACGAAACCAACCTCAAAATAAAAACGCTGCAAAGTCCTTGTCACATGGGTTTATTATTTTATTGGACATACCTACAGAAATGCTGGCTGTTCATTTATTGTTGCATTCATGTAAAATAATTGAAATAGCTATTTCTGATGGTTTCCACCAATTTTGGCCCCCAAAACTTAAATTAGGTGGTACGCTCCTTTTTTTAAATTATCGTTGATCATTGGTAGTGCCATTTAATCGTCTTGATCCACTTGTTGACACTTTTCCTAGTGTTATTCTACAAATTGATGGTGATTTCAGACGATTTCGCAGGTTTTTGACTCATAAAAAATCAATTTTGGGAGCTGAACATCTGGTACAACCTCAATTTTCCACTCCTTGTCAAAATCGACTTCATATTCGGTCTTCTCGTCCAAAAAAACATGGAAACCGATACCTCAAAGCTCATGTCACCAACATGTTGCTAAAACGCTAAAAGTACCTATTTTTACACACATTTTCACTCTTAACACCCCTGGGTGTATTCCGATCGGGCTGCAAAGTTTCGGGACACAACTAGGGCCCAAATGGAGCATGTGTGCGAAAGAACGACTTTTTTAGACCGAAAATGAAGCCTGTACAAGTGATACGGCGTACGGCGTACGGCGGACGGCGGACGGACATTGCATTTTTGGAATCTACTCACCTTGAAACGGAAAATAAAAAAGTTTGAGGGGGTGTTGTAAAAATTTTTTGCTGAGCGGATACATAGGTGTATTATTCACAGAATAATAAACCAAAAGCACTAAGAAAGGTTCAGTAAACCCAGTGAGGCGAGAAAAACAAGATGCCATTGATTATTTGGAGACGCGGTGGAAAATGTTGGGGCAATCGCACTAAAATCACCGATCAACAGAAGTCATCAAGTGCCTTTCCGATGTTGCTAACCGATTCCAAGACCCGGAGTGATATGGACACTTTTCCTGACGCTACAACACGCTGTTGTTAAGATACGACTTCCACTTCGAGTACCTACTTACTACCAACCAACGATTCTTGGTCAAAAAATTTCTCCTTTCAAAAACTTCCTTGGTCGAAACGAATTCAACTTTTTGGTCGAAACGAGATGATGTTCAGGGTCCAATTTATTGTCGAAACGGAGTTACGCCCGAAATCACTACCTACCTATTCTGAACACAGTAAGTACCTAACCTTGCCCTTGGAATGGGAATTGTACAAGGGTGAAATAAAGTGTAGGTGTCGGTTGGACCCCAGTTGGTCCCTCATAGAATTCATCCGTATGATTTCAGAACCAAAGATTTTGTTATTTATGAACCATCAACAAGGTCAACACACATCAGCCTTATTCTCTTTAAATAGATACCATTATTCGCACTACACAATTATAATAAATTGTTAAAGGTATGTTTTCCCCAAGAAAACTTTCCTTGGGCATTACGACCTCTGAACCTTCGTATGAGCATTTATTTGAATAAGTTCATTAAAATGTTGTAAAATGAATATTACCCTTCCTTTTGGTTCATTGTAATAGAACGCATTCTGGTTTAATCGAATTAATTAAATAGCTAGCTAACTGGATTCATTTCGGTTAGAATTCTCACCGAGTGTTATCCTCGAGAAGGAGTAGCTCCTCGACATCTGAAGGTGAAAGTGCTGTCGTCCCGTCGTCCTTCCCTTCCCCGATTTCCTTCAACTTCGTCAGGATCTTGTTCACTTT
Organism: Leptopterna dolabrata; assembly: GCA_954871275.1. Classification (NCBI taxonomy): domain Eukaryota; kingdom Metazoa; phylum Arthropoda; class Insecta; order Hemiptera; family Miridae; genus Leptopterna; species Leptopterna dolabrata. The sequence goes on from OX940980.1 coordinate 24,388,110, forward strand.
CTTCAGCTCTTCCTGGCTGCTCGACTCCTCGGTCTTTTTGGGCTTGAAGACGTGTTTCACCGTTTTGGCGTCGGACGGCTTTTTGGAGTCGGCCGACGGGTTCGCAACGCTCGCGACGTTTCTGACGCCAACGTCGACGGCTTTGCCGTCGCGCCAAAGGCCGAGCTGCTCGAGGACGCCCTTCTCGTGGTTGGGGATGTAGTCAAGCGGACTGCTGTTCACCTCAGACGAGTCAGGTTTCATGTCCTGCAAATTAAACCGTTCGATATTCAATAATATTCTTATTCTTATTCTTACTTCTTTATTTCACGGGACAAGCCCAATTACATTCTATAAAATCAATCAGTAAGTCATTCTAAACAGGGAGAAAAAAAAGAATACAAAGTGAACATAAAAATGATTAGGGTCTCATAGTAAAGTACAATGAAAGTTACAAAGTAAAAGAAACAGTATCTCAAAAACAAGTGTATGGAAGGCAAACTGTCCCTAGGTATACATGATTGGGGACGAGAAAAGTTGTGATTTTAACGCGGCAAGGGAGGAGTGAAAAAAAATCGAAATCGGGGTTAACAGTCAGAAAGAGGTTCGCACTGCGAGGAATTCTGCGTAGGGGTTGGCTTCTCTGGTAGTTTGTAGGAGAAAAACGCTGCAAAGTCCTTGTCACATGGGTTTATTATTCTATTGGACATACCTACAGAAATGTTTGCTGTTCAGTTATTGTTTATTTCATGCGAAATAATTGAAATAGCTATTTCTGATTGTTTCCGCCATTTTTGGCCCGTAAAACACGAATTAGGCTCCCTTTTTTTTTTTTTTTTTTCAAATTATCTTTGATCACTGGTAGTGCCATTTAATCGTCTTGATCCACGTGCTGATACTACTTCCAGTGTTATTATACAAATTGATGGTGATTTCAGACGATTTCCCAGGTTTTTGACTCATAAAAAAATCAATTTTGGGAGCTGAACATTTGGTAGAACCTCGATTTTCCACTCTTTGGTCAAAATCGACTTCATATTCGGTCTTCTCGTCCCCAGAAACATGGAAAACGATACATCAAAAGCTCATTTTACCACATTTGTTATTAAAACACAGAAAGTACCTATTTTTGTGCACATTTTCACTCATAACAACCCTGGATATATTCCGATCGGGCTGAAAAGTTTCGGGACACAACTAGGGCCCAAATGGAGCATGTGTGCGTAAGTACGACTTTTTTAGACCAAAAATGAAGCCGGTACACGTGATACGGCGTACGGCGTACGGTGGACGGCGGACGGACATTGCATTTTTGGAATCTATGCACCTTGAAACGTAAAAGAAAAAATTTTGAGGGGGTGTTATAAAAATTTTTTGCTGAGCGATTACGTAGGTGTATTATTTACAGAATAATAAACGAAAAGGGACGTAAAACAGCATTGGCGAGCGAGTAGAGGTTGATGAGGGGGGGAGGGAATATTTTCGATTCCCTGCAATAAATCACTAATAATTCATCGTACGATGAACCCCACTGTCTCAACTAGTAGTGGATTCACTCAGAAAACTTCAAGTAGGTAGGAACTTGAAGGAAAAATTTCGGTGCCGCGAAGAATCATATCATAAATATTTAAATAAAGAATTTTGTGCGGCACGAATATCTTACGTGAAGGTAACGAAGGGTAATATTCCAAGTTCTGCCAACCAATCTGCTAAAATTTATACATGGGGCGCTAATTAAAATGCTAATAAATAATATGATGAGATGTCTGGTGTGGGGTCATACAAAGCATTTATGTACTTCATAAATGCTTTATATTAATATAGGAGTATGGTTTCATACTCGTAAATAAAATTCCCGAATCTTCTATTGAAAATGTTTGGTAAAAGGTGTTTTTAGGGCGATTTTTCTATTAATATCTATGATTTTTCAAAGAACTGCCAATATTTCTAAATGCGAGCCGTCACAGATGGCCGAGTGGTCTAAGGCGTTGGTACTTGAAGCCTCAAGACTCCGGTGGCCCGGGTTCGACTCCCGGCTGAGAAACGAAATTTTCCCAGGGACAGTGACTTGCTAGCAAATTCGTAAGTATTATGAATTGAGATACCGTAAGGTTATTTTTTCGAAATACATAATTATCTGTGTTTATATTTGATTTTGGGCCTCTGACTCACTAAATAGGTACTTAATACCGGTGGATGAGGTAGTTATAGTCAAGTTCAAGGCTATGAACCACCCAGCTATTATAGACAACCGCTGTTGTTAGGACGATGGTATTGTGGTACACTGTGTGTCATAATATACATAGAGGACATATATGTCATAAATGATGAGGATCATATGACATAAAGTAGGTATCTAATAATTATGTACTTGTCGTACAAACTTGGGAGCAGGCTGCTGATAATATGGGTCATTAAATCGTGCATCAACTCACCACACATCCGTCTCTGCTCTTGGCGCTTTGAGCTAGAACGGTTTGGCATTACCACAACACTGACTCGCTGTGAATACAGAATTGATGATTGTGTTCTCTAATGTGCGGTCTTCGGTAAATTCATATCTAATGAACTGTTGAAATCTACGATGCGCTCTGACTGTCCAGAATAACTTCCATAAAGTCCCATCGCTCACTTTCTGTCATCTCTAAGCCCTCGTCAAGGAACCAAGCAGCTGCCCTTTCACCCGTTCAGCTCGTAATCCTAACCTGCTTGGTTTCAAACAGGAGTTTCTGGACTGTGAATGCTCACTTGCTCTTCTCGTGAAGTATAATCGCCATACCCAAGGGACTCAAAAGCCACTTTAGAATTCCTCCATTCCTTATATTTATATCCCCCATACAACTTAATGATTGACTATGTTGTTGGAATTGGAAATTCTATTGAGTTCTACACCAATTACCTTTTTGAATGTGACGCCCATGTTGAATGAGATGCCTTATCTCATTCTAAAAGAAAATGGCATTTCAGCTAACATTATGGGAATATCATCTTTAGGGGCTGGACTGGCTCAAGTTCCGAATAGTAGTACAGTTTCACTAACCAACTTGGCACCGAAAAACCCATCATGAATAGCCCATTTGCATTTCAGTATTTAAAATACCAATTAGAGCTATAAGCATTTTCCTTTTGGTTTATTATTCTGTGAATAATACACCTATGTATTCGCTCAGCAAAAAATTTTTATAACACCCCACAAAATTTTTTTTTTCCGTTTCAAGGTGTGTAGATTCCAAAAATGCATAGCTGCCCGCCGTATCATTCATATCGGCTTCATTTTCGGTCTAAAAAATTCGTTCTTTCGCACACAGGCTTCATTTGGGCCCTAGTTGTGTCTCGAAACTTTGCAGCCCGATCGGAATATACTCGGGGGTGTTTTGAGTGAAAAATGGGTATAAAAATAGATTTTTTGTGTTTTATTAAAATGAGCTTTTGAGGTATAGTTTTCCATGTTTTTTAGGACGAGAAGACCGAATATGAAGTCAATTTTGACCAAAGAGTGGAGAATTGAGGTCCAAAATCGTCGTTCTTCCGCACACAGTTTGGGCCCCCATTTGGGAACACATTTGGGTCCTAGTTGCGCTCCGAAGCTCGGCAGCCCGATCGGAATACACCCAGGGGTGTTATGGGAGAAAAATGGGTGTAAAAATAGGGTTATTCGAGGGATTTTGAGGTTTTAGTGAACATGAGTTGTGAGGTATCGTTTTCCATGTTAAATTGATCTCGAACTATAGAATTTTTTGAGACCACCCGGAGCATTGTACGTCCAGCCGTTCGTTAGCACCGAAAAGCTTCGTCAACGTGATCGTGAATGAAAAGGTATAAATCCGGCCCAGATATCATCGCTAGGGAGCACCTGATTATAATTACGGATGGCTGCATGACGACGAGTTGGTTGGACTGTGATATTATGTCATTTGAAGAACGATGGCTCTTTTGGATTTTATCGATAGGTACCTACTTCTGTAACTTTTACAAACTTTACGTTTCATGAATAACAACAAATAATTAAGGATAGAATTTCCTGCGCGTTTTTATGAAACTGCAGTTCCCGGGTCGGCTCCATTCTCGATTTAGGGCTTTCCTGGAGGGTGCACGTTTGTAGGGATTGACCGCTGAAAACAGTGATCTGTGAAGAGGCACCTATACAGGTGAATAATAAACTGTTTTGTAATCATTTGCAGCGTTTTTATACTTGAAGAAGCGGCATGCTGCGGCGTGGCTCAACGGATGCTGGCTAATAAAATCCGTTGAATAAACATTGACGTTCTTTTGCATAAGATGAACTTCGTTAGTGTTTGAAATCTTTAATGATAACAGGCAATTGAATTTCCAAAGACCGATTCGGAACAGCTAACAACCACAGCTTTGAATTAATTTGGTTCGTTGGAATCCGACACGTAAATAAATGAACGAATGAATTGATTGTCTTCAATCAATTGGATGAATAAGTGTTTCGAGCTGGCGTAAGCCCATTTTCTGCAAGATGAACGTAAGAATGTAGTAAGGTAGTTGTTACTGGAGGGTTAGAATTCAGATTGTATGGGGGTACACACTGCACATATTCCAACCACCAGAAATGGTTTTTAAACGTTCCAAAACCAGAACCTATGTCTTTCTGAGGGGTGGGGATGAGTTCTCGAACTGCTTCAGTTCGAGAACTCATAGGATGGAACACCTCAGAAACGCGCCCAAGAAATGACTCGCGGGCCGATACATAGCTTAGTAGGTACACAGAGACGAAAGATCCGTTTGACGAGAAAGGTGAAGGGAAATGAGAGTTTGGGAAGGTTCCAGCGGGGTTATCTGCAGTTCAGGTTCTAAAAAAACCCATCCCCGATCGGGTGCGAAAAGTTTCAAAACTCAGAGGACACAGTTTCCGCACCTGACGTGGTTGGAACAGTTAATAGATACAACCTTAGTGAACAGTTTCAACACTCGGTGTTATGTTGACACCGAGTGTTGAAACTGTTCACTAAGGTTTTATCTATAGTTTTTGTGCGCAGTGGGTTCTGCGCCGAACTCATTCCGAAACTCGCGTCGGCCGGAACATACCCATTAATAGGATTAATATTAATCGTTAACTGTTAGCGATCATTTGCATTACCTAATAAATAAATATGATTATCGATAATTAATTAGTTAGGTACCTAATCATCGGGTTGAATACGTAAATGGAAACAAGAATGTTGGAGTAACATCGAAGCAGGCTGGAAAGAGAAATGAATCGTCTTTTTTTGGTTCGTTGCTATTTATTGATAGATACCGCCTTACTTTTCCTTGGCGGGTGTCGAGAAGACCGTAGGAAGCGAGGAAGGATTTCATGTCTGGTGATACGAAATCCGCTGTAGATTTCACTGGCAGTGGTTTGAACCGTGAATAGACCTGTTTAAAACACATATTGTATATGTAAAGGGTTTTCGTAGGTGCGAAAAGTAAACATGTTTGAAAATAATAAAACAAAATAATGGAAGAGGAAGATATCCTTGTTGTTCTCATTGTGACGTGCGTGTGTGTGTGTGTGTGTGTGTGTGTGTGTGTGTGTGTGTGTGTGTGTGTGTGTGTGTGTGTGTGTGTGTGTGTGTGTGTGTGTGTGTGTGTGTGTGTGTGTGTGTGTGTGTGTGTGTGTGTGTGTGTGTGTGTGTGTGTGTGTGTGTGTGTGTGTGTGTGTGTGTGTGTGTGTGTGTGTGTGTTCAATTCTCATGGTTATTTTTTACTAACGACTAGGTTTTAGATCTTGATTTGCATCGCACTTTGGGAATGTCGAAATTCGTGTCCGGAGCAAGGTAGTGGGGTAAAACACAATTCCACTGCCTAAAATCGCGATGTTACCAAATTTTCATTAATCTTGTTACTATTGATGCCTGCTGATTATTATACAGTTAAGCAAAAAAACATTGGAATGTATTCCCTAACATTTTTTAAATAGAAAAGGTGCTAAAATAGAAATGATGTTTAGGTATTACCTCTGGGTCTATCGTAGGAGCTGGTCCTGCCTGATAGATCTTCTGGGTGGAAGTCTCTGAACCGAGCAGTCCAAAACGCGTCAGTAAATCCTTCATTTCTGGTCCTAAAAAGTAAATAATATCTAATAAGCAATGCAAAATGGGGTAGACGTTATGATGATATTGACAGAAATGATAAAAAAAGGTGACCAGGGAAGGACGTGTCCAGAAACCAATTGTTCTCTAATACACTAGCTATTTAATATGTACATTTCAGACGCAATAAGCAATGTACGGAAAGGTAAAATTTATTTAAAGATTTCACTCCTTGGAACTGTGGCGTTTGGGTAACCAAGCCATGTTGGTTTGCAACGGCACGTCACGCTATTCGGCTGTATTCCTACACTATTCCTTCCTTTTTCCAGGATTAATTGAGTCATATTTATCCTTTCCATAACTTTTACTGAGAACTGAAGGATGTGTGAGGGTGGCTGTACAGTGTATATTCCATACTATATTAATAAACCATTTAAATAATTTAGGTTGCATATATATATATATATATATATATATATATATATATATAGTGACTCAGGTTTGTTGAGGATCGGTCAGACCGATCCTCAACAAACCTGAGTCACTATTCACTAAACGGTCGAAATCTCTACACCATATATATATATATATATATATATTATAAAATTGGTTTTAACCTTAAACAATAACAGTTGGACTAAGTAAATATAAAGGTTAAGAAATTCTGTGGCCATTATTTTATGGTACTGCCACACATTTATGACCGTTAGAAATGTTCAAAGATATGCAAACAGCTAAGTTACTTTTCTCAATCGTATTTGTCAAGTTCAATGTTTCTCTTTCCCTCAGGAACCCTTTTTCCACTCAGAAATCCGTGTCAGTTCCCAGTATACCCAAATGATTGCTGAAAAACTTGATTGAAAGGCGCTCCTCTGCAATTTTACCATCCCCCTTCATCACCCTTTGGAAACCCCCAAGTGGAAATATATTTTTTCCTCCTTTCTCAATAGGTGCGGAATACTGAGTTCATCATTTTTGTCATTGATTGAAAGTAATTTGCTTCAACAGACTGTAAATGATTGAAGGTGGCTCAGCGCGATCTATTTTTTTTTTTAAATGATTTTATGTAGTTCCAGCCAGTTTGTAAAGAGTGAAGCTTACAGCTTATATGACACAATTTTGGCATTGGAACATTATCAGTCAGTTTTCGAGTCCAAGCTGTTGGCCACCCAAAATGAAAACCTGTTGGTCTGGCGTAGGATTGAAGAAATACCTAAATTGGCTAAGGATAGTTTAACCAGGAAAACTTGTTTTCTATTATAATACAATCCATCAGCAAAATGTCAGGTTATGTAAAGTATTTCAGAGATACTACATGTTTTGGAGCATCGCGGGGTAGGTATTTGTGGGTTGGGATGACTTCCTGCTGAAAAACGAGGCAGGAAAATACTGAAACTGACTTGGCGAAACTTGGGGGGCTTTAGATGTCACAAGAGAATCGACGAAAACTCTGGAAAGATAGATTCCGAAATAATACGAACAATTTCTTACCGTAAACCCGAGGCTTATAACCTTCCCAATAAATTATTGTTGACCGGAGAAGTGAGGCGGTAGTGGTGAGAGTGATGAGAAGGGTGTAGAGGGGGCAGAAATCTAATAAAACCCGATGACGAGGACAAACAGAATGACGTAGGGCAATCGAATAAGGCGCTTCCACGGACCAGCAGTCGTGTCAAAGATCTGAAGGAGAATTCTGATTCTCGGGGAAATGGAAATGCCTTCCTACTCCAGAATACCAAAGGATTTTTTCGGTTCCGTAATACCCACCAACTTACCTACTTCAGGTAGCCCAAAGTGTTGAGAAAAAAAAGTTATTGGTACCGATCTTTGGACTATACATTTCCAATTACGTGCCATACTTTCGACGAAAAAATTATTTTTAGTACCTACCCTTCAGTTGTTCAGTTGTTCAATGCTTCTATGCACAGGCTTAGTATGGAATCCGAAAATCTGTAAACCTGTGCTCCATTCTCCAACAACCTTTTATATTTTTTAAAGTTTTTGGCTGTTCTCCAGAATGGATTTAGTAAAAAGCGAAAAAATGCTAAGGTGTGGCGCAATGCTTCCTTGTAAACTACTTCGGTCTATTATACACTCCCCAGGCATACCTAAACGTTGATGGAGTGCTGCTGTACCGGTGGTTTGGAACGTCATTGGAAGTTCCAAACCATCAAAATAGTGATCAAACTATTTATAGTGTTTCTTCCGTCCTCCCTCGACTGAGTCAAATCTCGCCGTTAAATAAATATAGCCGCGCTCAGTAACATCAGGGAAAACTAAATGCTCGAAGGTCCTTCCCCTGTAGAACTCATTGGGACAACAAACTTTTGGCACCGTTCATTTAATAATCTGTTGAAACCAAAATTTATGGACGACGAATTGGATGTTGGCAAAGTTTTGGCGTGCGTCTCGTTCAGCGTCACAACGTCGTTTGCTTAGGATTGAAAAAAATGAATGTTGTGGTAGAACGCAGTAGGTGTAAATAATTCTGTGAGCGGTTTCTGGCTTAACTACCTACGAGGTTATGCCCGAAAGCGTCTGCGAACTGCAAAACAGGAAAACCCGAATATACTCAAATTGGGTCGATATATCGACTCCTTCTAATATTAATGCTGTATTACACATTTTATAGCGTAGGTGTGTACTATTATGTTCATTCAGATAGTTCAGAAGTAAGAAGATCGCAGTTAGGACGATGGAAAACTTCTAAGAACTTGAAAATTCGTACAGTAACAGTGCCGCATTTCCCACATCTGTACATCTTTTGTCAGAAAACATTTTCGACTGCCAACATGGGTAACGTAGCGTATAACAATAAAAATAAGTTCCAGTCATGCGGCATGGCTGTAAGAGCGAATTCTGGAAAGAAACGTTCGTGGAATTGTGTAAAATGATAATCTAGCGAGAAACCATACCACTTTTCTTAAAATTATATAACTTTTTCGTAATTTTAGCAATTTTTACCGATATTTGACCATTTCTTTTTTGAGAAAAACATTTTTATCATCGAAACAATCCCTCTTATTACCGTGAATCACCATCTCACACAACGTCAGGTGAATTACTATTAATTTCAGCCCTTGATACAAATTTTTTACCCCCAGAAATCCGAATTTGTCCGCTGTTCTGTACGACAGACAACTGAAATAATTATTTTCTGTCTTTACTCACCCTTCCATGCCACTTTCAGCAATTTTATATCAATTATTCGTGATTTTAGGCGTTTTAGCGATTTCAACTAAAACTCAAATTTGACACCCTTGGAATTTTTGAACATTGCTCATCTTCGAACTCATCCTTTTGTTTGGCAATACAAACATTTTGGCGAAATTTTGAATTTTTATCTTGTACCCAAGGTCAGAAGATATCGTTTGGAGTGACATATAAAAAAGTATATAGTATACATATACCTATATCTATATACAAATAAATTTTTGTAAAAATCTAGGGATGAATTCAGGATGCTCTGAAACGGATATGCCTGTAAAAAAATTTCAAAAATTCATGCTCTGAAAATTTTGGAGTAGGTAATGGCAATAGCTTCATTTTCTTTAAAAATTCTCTAATAATGTTTGAGGTTAGAAGCCATTTTTTCCCTAATCTCAGACGTACACTCGAGGTCCACGGAATGGATAATCTTTGAACTTGGATGTATTGCTGGGAAATGACCCGGATAGATAAAAAGTAAGCCACTTTTCCTCCACTATTCACCGAGACTGCTGCTCTAAATTTCCTTCTCCCTCTACATGGATTTGGGAAATGGCAATAGTCTTTAGTCCGCAGACTACAGAATAAGAACCTCAACCGCTATATAAAAGTTGAGGTCGAAACAGGCGAAGAGCGGTTAAAAAAGAGGTGGGTGGCAGCCATTTCCTCTCGGTAAAAACAAGCTTTTATCCGACAGAGTTGATAGTTGAGTCTTCCAGAGTTATCTACAACCTAACCGACAGTTTCCATTATTAATGATAATTTATTATCAACTCCTTGTCTTCGCTAACCTCGACTTTCCACAGTCTTAATAATACAAACAATATTTCAGCGTATTCCGGGGCTCCCCTTAATAAATTTCGGGTCGAATGGTTAATAGCTCCCAAATACAAGTATCACCGTTTTTCCTCGGACCAGGACAGCGACTTTCGTTGTAACTACGCCATCTTGATTACAATGGCAGTATATTATATTATTGTCTTGATAAGATTCGTTGGAATGAAATATATACAGCTCGTTTAGTTTGAATAAAAAGTGTTGACAAACGGCCCGTGGTGCGGTATCTTTTGCCTCTCCGCTGCTAAAAAGACTCCTTGTATTCATTCAGGAATCGGAAAAAACATCCATGATCTCCAAAATAATAATAATCGGTCGCATCTTGCGTTTCAGACATCAAATAACAAATATAATAATGTCCACCTGCTGGTGAGTTCCTGATTTCTTGTGACAACCATATTATCTCATACGGTAGAATCTTGCTAATTCTTTGTTCGCTTGTTACAGAGATTTTGTAAAGGAAAAATTGAATGAAGGGCGTATAACTAAAATATGTGTATTATTTACATACCCATATCGTATTTGACGTAGTTTTTGCAATATTTGTTATAAACCCTCAATAATGCGAAATTTTTTCGTATGACACTCCTAATTCAAAATCTCGCTAATTAAAAACCCCTCACTAATTCGAAATTTTTGCAGGTCCTTTGGAGACTCGAATTAGCGGGATTCTCACTGTAGAAACAGCGATCCAAAAGAGTTGAGAATTCGAAAGGTTACGAGCGGGTCCATCAATAAATGGTCCCGTATTAATTTCAGTCAACTTTCGTCTGCGGCTGCGCTAACATGAAATACCTACCCGACACTAAAGCAGGTAGCAATATTTCCGACAGTAAAGTAGCAAAAGTTCAGATAGTGTTTAGGTTGTAGAGACCCAAATTGACACAACTAACGATAATTTTCAGCGTCGGCTCTCCTAAACTAATAACGACGGTAGGGTCGTAATGAAGAGGATTGCTGGGTTCGAAATGAGGGGAAGGAAGGCACTTTAGTGATTAAAGTCCTGAATCTGCAAAAACAGGCCGAGTGTTATCGCTCTCGTGTATCAGGCCCACGTTGCTTACAGAACGCTTTTTTACCCCATCGTTCCATGAAGGATATTTACCGAAGGAGATGTAGGACTGGGCCATTTCCAGAGTATGTTACAAGAGTATTATAGTATCTACGAGTACAAAACGTCTGCCAGGTGGATGTGCACATTATTGTTACGTCAAATTATTACTATGATTATGTCAAAAATCATAGTAAAATAATTATATCATTTCATAGTCATCATAGTCAAATCATAGCGAGATCATATTCATAGTAATCGTAGCAATCATAGTAAAATCATAGTCACATGATTAAGTCAAAAATCTAGTCAAATTATTACTATGATTACGTCAAATTATTACTGTGAAAGACTACAGTGGCAGTCACTCCCTTTTCCACGAATTTCAAACCCCTTTCCCAGCATGAGTTTTCCAGTACAAAAACAAATTATTACACAACGGCTTATTATTTACCTTTATAGTTGCCCCTTCGGCGTAGATCACTGTTTCCTGCGGTCAAACCCCCGTGCTACCACCAAGAAAACATTAAATCGAGTAGGTAGTGGAGCCGGCTGGGCAATTACATTTTCATAAATAGGTACCTATGCGGTGAATTCAAGAATTCTATAAATAAATGTTGTTATTCATGAAGCATAACGTGTAGTTTTACGTTGAAAGAAAATTCTTCAGTGCAGTTTGAAGATATGCAAGTTCCTGAAAATTTCCCCAAAATCGGGCCATACAGGTTCATATGAGAGTAAATCAGATATCACTTTTGCGCATACGCAGTGGTTATACCAAAGATATGAGCGTTTGAAGTTTTCCGTAGTCTTCAACCTTTTTCTTAGGTAGTTTGGTTGTGTTCCTTTACGACGTGGAACAAATTGAGCATAACTGAAGCTACACCCCAACAACCCAAAATTCAGGGCCTTACTGTGAACGGACGGCTGGACGTAAAAACGTGCAAAAAACATACCCTTCCATTTAGTTTTTGAGGCTACGACGTTCTGAAAGTGTCAACCCCTATCCACCCCCACCTATGACCTACAACTAGACCCCAAATGGGAACTACAAACCAAATTTCATTAATATTTTGGTTCATGGTGACTAAGAAAAGTGGAAATTACTATGGCGTACGGCTGACGGACAGTTTTTTTTTTTAATTCCTTATACGGATTCTGCGCAGGTACCTTGAAATGAAAACCACCAAATTGTGAGGGGGGAGGGGTGTAATCACCCCCAATGCTTGATTCTAGAAGTTAATTATTGAAAATAATTAACCAAAATCAACAGTAATCGTGCAATGAATGATCAAAATAACGAGATCCTCACCCAAAGACTCGGCTGCTACTTTGACGTTCGGAGGCGCCTCAGGGTAGCCAGGAGCGGCTGTGCTGCTGGGAGTAGCAGCGGTCGAAGCTGTTGGCGGGAGCGGCGTGATGAATATGGACGCGGCACCGCCCTCCTGCCGCACCGGCACTTCCTGCCGCACCGGCACTTCCTGCCTCACCGGTGCTTCCTGCCTCACTGGTTTCTGCGGCTTCGCGGGTCCCCAGGAGTTGATGCCGTCGACCAGCGACAGACCCGGGACCGGAGGCAGACCGCCGCCGGTCGCGGGGGCCTCCGTCGTCGTCGTCTGAACGCGAGGTTTGGAAGTCGACGAAGGCGAGAAACCCCACCCGGGCGCCGGAGGAAGCGCAGTGCTGCTCGGTACGCTGACGTCGGGCCCCGAACTGCTCGCCGTACTGCTCCCGAGCACGTCCTCAGTAGTCGTATGAACGTACACCGGTCGCACGACCGGTTTCTTCCTTCTCCTCTTGACCGGTCTTCTCGTCGTGGATGACCTTGAAGGTTGAAAGCGAAAGTGAAATCTCAATACTAACCAGACCTCTGGGCTTCCCAGACTCATAACAACATTAACTGCGTTCAACGTTTTCTTAGTTGTGGTATAAAGCTGTGTTCACATTGACACGTAAAACGCGTAAAACGCAAGGGCCGTAAAGGTTCGCGTAAAGCGCGTAAAAACATCAAACCCTTCTCACGGACAACGCTAGTTACGGACGTAAAGCGCGTAAACGTCGAGATATAGCCCGTGCTCCAGCCTCTGACTGCGCAGAACCCCACGCGCAGATCCGCAAAGAGCGTAAATATAATTATATTTTTCTGTGACTAGGTAATTCTGATAAAGACTGAGGTGAAGCAATGACCAATCTAGTCGTTTTTTTGTTGTTGAATGTTTATTTCACGACGTTTCGGTCCTGGAGCAGGACCCTAATCGTGTGACAACCTACAGATGAAACAAGTTGGAGTTAGATATTGATAAAAGGTAACTTAAAACATGATCAAAGTTAAGTTACCATATCAAAGTTTAAGTTACCTTTTATCAATATCTAACTCCAACTTGTTTCATCTGTAGGTTGTAACATGATTAGGGTCCTGTTCCAAGACCGAAACGTCGTGAAATAAACATTCACCAACAAAAAAAACGACTAGATTGGTCATTAGAATTAGATACAGATATAAAGATTTTCACAAAAAATACTTACTTTTTAATATTTCGGCGTGTGCCTTTTACAGAAGAAGGGTAGAACTGACAGAAAAGAAGATTTCGATCCTAACTATTAACATAAACTTAGGATATTTTTTATGAGTTTTGACCGGTAGGGGGAAGAAAACTTTTAATAATGTTATGTGACAAAGTACGAGTGAGGTAAAATGACTCACCTCATGTCGAGCTCTACACAAGACTTAGGAGTATCTTAGTTCAAAGTGTAAAAAATTACGTGAAGTACATACGATGAGGTGCTACTGTTGATGGCAGCTTGGTTGTCCGGAAGTACGACAACCACATCCTTCCCTGTTCTTACCTCGTCGATCAGCTTCAATATTTCCCCTCTCGTCAACCGCGGAAGCCGAGGGTCCCTGAAAATACCGCAGTCTTATCATCCTTCGAATCATCTCTCATGTGGAAGAAGAAAAAAAAAAACCACAGTCATGCAGCATGGCTATAAGAGCGAATTTTCGAAGTTTTCGGCATCTTCCTCCTCCGCCTAAAATTTTCTGAAAATTAATTTTCGGCCAATGTTTTCCCAACTTGATACCATACAAAATTAAAACAGGAGTAGTTTTACGCAAAGTAAAATTTGGGGTGGAAGGAGGGGAGGGGGAAATCAAAAATGTTTTGAATACCAGAAGAGTAGGTATTGGATACGTAACAAATTTTTTGTTCCATTTTTTGCCGAGCAACACCTCGGTTTGTAGATTTTCCAACGCTGAACACGATGGTGAAGTCAGAATAGCGATATCCCATTCCGTTATCAGATTAGAGCAGACGAACCAGGAAGAACATCTCAAGAAATAACCACGTTCCTTCATCTTCAAAGTGCTCCAGTTTGAGAATGGAATGAGATATCGAAATTCTGATTTCACCATCGTGTTCAGCGTACAAAAACCTTTAAAATGAGGTGTCACTTGTCAGACTTTTTCATTTTGGGAATTTATGGGTAATTTCCCCCCCCTAAAACTCCCCAAAACTCCCCCTTAGAGGGACCCGATTCTGCCCATCTTCGAACTTAGCCTGTCGATTGCCAAGACAGATTTTTCGTGCAAATTTGAACTTTTTATCTCAATTCTTTCGAGAGTTATCGTCTGGAATGACACATACATATATAAATATATAAATATATATATAAATATATAAATATATATATATATACATATAATTTTTGGTGTCTTTCGGCAGTGAATTCAGGATGGTCTGAAACGGATTTTGGTATAAAAATCCTTCGGAAATTCGAGTTTTAAAAATTTTGAACCGAGAACAATAGCTTCCTTTTCTTCGAAAATTCGCTAAAAGAAGGAAAAAAAACCAATACATTCATGTGTCAGTAAAACATATTGAGTGAGAGATAAATATGAATTGTAGCGGACTTTGCTCTAACGCAACGGAATCGATTCGTATGAAAATGTAGAAGTTACACAGGTTGCATTCAATCATCTGTGAGACTTGTTGGAGAAAACCTGGTGTATTCCTACATCGACAGGCAGAAATCACATTTTTTTTATCATGAAAGCGTATTTTTACTCATCTGCGACTCACCTGGCTAACATGTTCTCGACTTCTTTGACGGTGGCTCCTACATCTACGATGTTGTCCAGTTGGCTGGCGGAGACGAAAGCGACTGCGCAAGCAGCCAAGAACACCTCACGTAACTGGAACAAAGGAATAAACAAATTGTACATCCAGTGTATTTATAAGAATAACAAATACTTCAGCACTGTTCACAGTGCAAGTTCCGGATCATCAAACTGTTCGTTGATTTTCGGGCTGCATACGACTGTGTGAGAAGAGAAGAGCTGTACAAGATGATGACGCGGATCCCAGCCAAACTAGTTAAACTTGTAAGCCTGACATGGTATCCATCTAATGCTTCGTCAGAGTTGATGGGGAACAGTCTGGTGCCTTCCCAACTTACAGGGATTTCAAACAGGGAGATGGTCTTGCCTGCTTCCTGTTTAATTTTGCACTGGAAGGAGCAGTAAGGGAATCAGGCATTCAAGTTGGAGGAACAGTATGCAACCGGATGTCTCACATATTAGGTTATGCAGATGATATTGATATTATTGCTGAAAGAAAGGCCGTGAAAGATGCGTTCTTGTCTGAGGAAAGCCGCTGCTCGGATAGGACGAGGTTAATCCGACCAGAACTAAGTGCATGGAGCCTCGAGCTTGGTTAGTACTTGGCTGGGTGACCGCCGTGACACGTGGTGACACGTCCAAGTATGAACCATGTAGCTGTTGGGCGGTTCCCTCTCCACTCAAGGGGGTGAGGCAATGAGTAGCCAGTAAAGAGCGAATCAGACCGAATTCTGATCCTCTCATTGGAGGACAGCTGATCACGTCCG
Organism: Leptopterna dolabrata; assembly: GCA_954871275.1. Lineage (NCBI taxonomy): Eukaryota > Metazoa > Arthropoda > Insecta > Hemiptera > Miridae > Leptopterna > Leptopterna dolabrata. Next base: position 24,404,106 of record OX940980.1, read on the forward strand.
CGACGCTGACAGGGCAGTCGGACGAAATGCCCCAGCCTGGAATGGCTGTTACTTTACTTTACTTTTTACTTTACTAAGTGCATGGTCACCATTGTCCGAGGACCCCCCCAGAAAGCATAAATGTAGATGGGTGTACCTTTGAGAGAGTTGATGAGTTGGTTTATCTGGGGTCACTCATGGCTGTTGACAACGACATGGGAACAGAAATCCACAGCAGGATTCTAGCAGCAAACAAATACCATTTAGGACTCTCGGGGCAGATTCATATCCCGGTGTAGCAATATACGTCTATATACAGACGTTCATTATACCTCTCCTCACCTATGGCTCTGAGAGCTGGAGGTTGTCCAAAGATCAGGAGGGTGAGCTGCTACGGTTTGAGCGAAGGTCCTATGATGGATCTTTGGAGAAATATTTGACCCCTAAAATGGCGGGGCGGAGACCCACTAATGCCGAAGTCATGGAGATATAGAGATCGGGATGTTGTTCGCCGTATCAAAGTGGGTCGGCTCTGCTAGGCAGGACACATTGCACGGAGGAGTGCCAACTCCTTCCCTATAAAGCTCCTTTTGAAGAAAGGATTAATACCACAAGGAAACAAGGACGCCAGAAACTGCGCTGGGCTGACGGGTGATCATTGTTGGGAATCGGAGATTGGAGAGCAGCAGCACAGAACCGAAAAGTCTGGCGAAGGCTACTAAAGGAGGCCCTGTCCCCTGGTGGTGCAGTGCCAAGAAATAATAAGATGAACAAGAGAGCAAGTTCCGATTCGTTCGCGAATTCGGCAGTTTTCGCATTTCCAGTTCAAGGCAACGGGACGTCCACTATGAACGCTTTCAGAACCTGAAGAAGAATATGCGAAATCAGAAGGAGAAATCGGAACCTTCTGAGCTTCTTAACCTGCGATTACTCGATGATCGACGTGCTCATAGCGTCTAAAATTACGGAAGCAATGCCAACTGCAATGCGCATGCGCTAGTTCTACGAATTCTGAAAATATTCTGGAAAAAGTACGGAACTGGGTTGAGAAAGGAAGATGAATTTTATCTGGACGTTAGCGTTTGCGGCTAACGCGCCGCCGTGACCACAAATTCCCTTGGCTTAATGCCCTCAACAAGTCATCGGTAAGACACAAGGTAAGACCATTCGGAGGGTCATTTTCCGGAACAGACGCATGCAGACAAACAAGCGGTGTATCAAACGCGCACACAAGGTCGCATCGCGTTAATATGTCTATGTCGAACTTTCCATTGAAGTTTTATTTATTTACCGTTTTAATTATTTTAATATAGGGATTTATTTATTATAGGAAGGTACATGACATTACAGGTAAATACAGAGGAGGTTATAATATCGATTTGTTAGAAAAATAAATTAATTTACTTCGTATGACTGGTAGAGACCGGATGTTTCCAGTACTGCAATAACCGAAGTGTTTTCACTGGACACCATTTTTAACTAACACACTCCTACCAACAATAATATATCTTAAGCCCCGTCCACACGTTCGAACCGAACCATTGTTGTACGGTACGCGAACCTGAAATTCCCCCGTGTGGACAGTGCAGCGAACACGTTCGCGAACGGTTCGCGAACCATCCTTCACGATCCACACTTTTTCGGTTTTTTCCACGAACACAAAGGGGTTCGGTTCACACGTGTGGACCAGTAGTTGCCGTCAGGACAGTGGCTCGAACGGTCCCCACGCCCTAACTATTGAAAGACTGGTTCGTGGGTGGTTCGCCAGAATTTGGATCACAGTGGTTCAGGAACCCTACGCCGAAACAAAAATTACGCCGAAAAAACGCGAACGGTATCGAACGTGTCGACGAGGCTTAAAGTCAACATCATCTCTCCGTTGACACGAAAATGTTTTATTTTTATTTTTCCCCAGGATAAAATTCTTTGAACTTATAGCACATTCAACAACGATTTGCACACTAAATAATATGTGCAACGTTTGGGATTTCTCGCAGTTTATAAGCAGTCTGTTTTTGTAGAGAAGGTTGTGTATAACAACTAGGTTGTGAATATTATAACTTGTAACAGTGTGGGCTGTTCTCCATACATTTTTTCTTCCGGTGGATACGGGATCGGTTTGGGGAAGCCTCGGTGATAATCTCTCTGGTCAAGGAGGGGGAATCTCGAGGGTCCACCCCCACTGTTACACTCTGTCACATATTAGCAGAGCGTGGTTCGGTAGTATGCGCTGAGCACTTCACCATACTCCATCCACTTTTTGTGTGCTTACCAGAAGGATAAGCCCAAAGGTTTCCCAGAAGGATTCCTTTACTAAACAACCTGTCCCTTTGATAATGCATACATCTATCGGCTTCCCCACCCCCTTTCCTCCCTTTAGAGTGTCAGTATAATTAAAATATACTGAGCTCATTAGAAGGCGATTGATGCCATGTCCCAATGGACAAGTCCCAATAGTTGTTCCATCCCAGCGATGGAGGTTGATCACCTAGAGGTTGTCCAGATGAGCACAATTCACTGGACAACAACCTCTGACAACATTATCCGCCAATACTCGTATGTAGGAGCTTTGTTCTCCACCAGTAAAATATTATTGAGGTAGTACCAGTACGATGGAGTTTAGTCACCTTGAAGGTGTTCAGATGTCTTTTCCTGAACCAGAACTTCATATACTTTTCATTCCCCCTTTTCCCTCACATACTTCTGCTACCCAGAAGTATGTCATGTGGGGAGGAGTGTAACAGTGTGGGCTGTTCTCGATACATTTTTTCTTCCGGTGGAGACGGGATCGGTTTGGGGAAGCCTAATCGATATCCCTTCTTAACCGGTGATAATCTCGCTGGTCTAGGAGGGGGACTCTCGAGGGTCCACCCCCACTGTTACACTCTGTCACAAACTGAAATTGATGGAGACTACCGGGAGTCGGTTCCTTCGTCATTGGAACAATGGCTATTCGCACAGCCAATCTCTCGACCCAATCATGACGTCAATTTTCGATCGAGGTTACCATTGTCAACTCCACGTTTATTGAATACGAAGATGTGGGTGGGAGGGGGTGCCGAGCTACGAGCCATTCCAGCAATGCCCCACAGTTAATTTTGGCGCTTAGAACTTTACCTCATCGCTTCCTTCAGTTTTCCGATGTAAAGAGGCCGTTGTATCATCCGTTTCAACAACTGAGAGCATCGAATCTATCCGACGTGGTGACTGAGGCAATTCCACAAAGTTCTGCTGTAGCGAATGTTTTATTTATGTGGGTTCTTCACTGGAAATCGACATTCGTCAATCCGCCCAGTTCAATTCCGACGGATTTTTGGTTTATTATTCACAGAATAATATTTTTGGTTTGTTATTCTGTGAATAATCATAATTATCTACTATGTTGTATCATCCATATCTACTTTATTTTCGGTCTAAAAAATTCATTCTTTCTCACACAAGCTCTATTTGGGCCCTAGCTGTGTCCCGAATCTTTTCAGCCCGATCAAAATATACCCAGGGGTGTCATGGGTGAAAAATGTGTATAAAAATAGGTATTTTTGAGGTTTTTGTGAACTTGGGCTTGCGAGGTATCGTTGTCCATGTTTACATGTTTATTAGTGTGAGGAGACCAAATATGGAGTGCATTTTGACCACTGAGTGAAGGATTGAGGTTCCAACGAAGTTTTAACTCTCATAATTCAATATTTATGGGTCAAAACCTGTTAAAATGGTTGCCACTACCAGAAATTATATAATAACACAGGAGGTAGTACTAACAGGTGAATAGGGACAACTCAATGACGATTCCACTTATCAAAAAAAATTGTCAGAAATAGCAACCTAATACTCGAGTTAAGAACCGTCAAATTAGCTTTGTGGGTCTCTTCACTGAGGTCCCAAACGTGCCGTATTCAGTCGCGAATAATAAACCCATGTGACAAGGACTTCGCAGCGTTTTTCTCCTCGTACACGTGCAGAAGCAATAACTTTTATTCCGTGTCTTGTTCGTTCAGCATCCACATTTCTCCACTAGAGATATTTATTCAATATTAAAAGGAAACGTAAGACTTGTTCGTATTTCACTGTCCTTCTAATGGTCCTGCTCTATGTGAACATTCATACTCAAGGCCAAATAAGCATTCTCCCTGAGAAAGAGTAGGTACTTACGTAGATAGGCACATCAATACCTACATTCATCATTGGTCTTTACTAAGTGCCTATCATCAAGAAATCCTAAGAAACAATCATCATCAATATTAGGAATTGCAAAAAGACTATATCTACCATAGTATTTCGAACAATTTTGGTCGCACATTATTTATATATTTTCTAAGATGATAAACGAATAACCGGGGGAGGGGGCTAATATACTTTTTGTGAGTGTATGTGTAAGCAAAGTGGGATAGTAAGTACTTAGTAGTAGGTACGCACGTGCGTTTTTCTTCCTTATTTTTCATTATGTCAGGCAATATTGGTAGGTACCTACCGTCTGTCTACGCGAGGAGAAAGCTACCGTTTGACATGGACGATGGGTCTAATTGTGCGTCATCTACAATAACAACCGCTATTAACCCTCAGGAAAAAAATACCGCAGCCTGTCCGGACTGAAGGAGAAATTGAAGTGAGGCCCTGTGAGACGATTCCGCCCCTCAAATCCACTTCTGGTCTTCCACATTCCTCAAAATCGGCCACGGAATATCTTAGAGACTGATGAATACTAACGGTGTTTGAATGGGACAGACAATTAACAAATCTACAGGAGGAATCCGTCATCACTAGCAAGTCGATCACCAGAGGCAAGCGCTTTCGATGGCATAATTATCAGACCGCCGAGAGAATCGTAGTCAGTTCGTCAGTTGATAGGTACCTAACTAAGATGAGAAAGGAGAAGTGAAGGGAAGTGATAGGGTGGTTGGCGGCGGAGACAGGACGTGAAACGTTTTGAAAGGTTGTTTGTCTTGTCTTTTGAAAAGGGGGCTCACGACTAAACCTATAATAACTGGATTTTTTTAATTTATGATTAGTCAAAACTGTTACGAGAAAATTTTACTTTTTTTGTTAGTTCCTTAAATCATACATTTACGCTGTAATTACCTAATTGCTTTATTTAAAATTTCCTGAATCCTTTTTTTTTTTTTACTTCAATTTTTTTTAAATTTATTCAATTTTTTTTAATTTATGATCAGTCAAAACTGTTACGAGAAAATTTTACTTATTTTGTTAGTTCCTTAAATCATACATTTACGCTGTAATTACCTAATTGCTTTATTTAAAATTTCCTGAATCCTTTTTTTTTTTTTTTTTTTACTTCAATAGGCCTATGAAATATACGAACTGACTAAAATTTGAATCTGCCAACAATTTTTTGTGTCCTGGGTCCCTAAAAAACCTTGTACGCTCGTTTACAACGAGCTTCCATTATTTTAGGTGTGATTTTTATGTTTAAATTGGCTATATTTCCATTCGAAATGTTTTGGCAATGGTCTCAATAAATTGACCTGGAAGGTAAAAAAAACCCAAAGAGCAAGTTTAGTGTTTTCCTAAAATTGTTAGCTCCTGGAATTTTGGCCAGGGAATCGTGAGTTCTGGACCACCGTGCGGCGGACGGACATAATTTTTTTTTATTCCATTTTCGGATTCTACTTCCTGAAACGCAAAAAATAAAATTTTGAGGGGGTGTTAAAACAGTTTTTTCATGCTCGATTCCAAAGGTTCATTACTGAAAATAATAATTAACAAAAAAACGCCCGAACAAGGAATATTATTATGAAGATCTAAAAGCCCTTACGTTGTAGATTTGAATACATTCCCTTCTCAAGTGCAAATTCAACAATGTTCGGAGGAAAAAGGGTATTTTCCTTTCAACTGCCTGAAAGTTATGGGTCGTTCGGAATAATTAATTTCTCAAGACTTAATTCGGGCAAAAAACTCCAACCATAAGCTGAAAAACTGAATAATGCATGACATCGAGAGACAATATTCATCTTCAAGAAATTCGAATCATTTTAATACTTTCTAAGTTGTAACTTTTTTGAGATGATTGTAGATGCATGACATACCGACTAAGTTCAAACATTGAAAACTGCGAGATATTTATAATACCTACTTATATACGACTATATTTTATAGCGTACAAAATCTGTTCGGTATCCTCAATTCAGACACTGCTGCTTACTCATTTTCATTCTCCGAGTAACACGAAACTCTGAAGCCGAACCTCTGGGGAGCGATCGTTCGTTCCAAATATGCATACAGTCAAAGAGTGCACGTTAAGAAAACCACACATTTTAATTAATAATAAATCTGTGTACAGCTAGACCGTAACAACGGAATCCTATGTCATTTTCTAGGCCATGTGAGAAGTATGAAGCATTGGACGCTTGTTTCACAGGGAACAATATTCATAATTGCAATATACTTAGCACGTTTGGATTAATATGATACGAAACCGTTTTGACCTGTTCCTTAGTTGATAGGAGCAGGGGTCCCGTCAATAATATTTTTCACCCACACACCCAGCTTTGGGTACAATCGTCTCAAAATGTCACCAGTAACATCACGCGATCCAATTCACGTGGAACTGGCACTCGTTCCCCTCCTCCGAAACATTTTGGTATCGCGGAAGGACTAAGGAGTTGACGCGGGGGCGTCTTTTATTATGACTCGGCAACTCAAAAGAAAGCACCTTACGGCACAGGGCCCCCTGCGACTGCCTTTTAGAGCTCAGTGATAAAGAGGGCGATCCTGGCAGTGAAAGTACGAGGTGCTGGGGTAGGAGTTGTAACCCGCGAGGTTAGCAGGTTGCGTCAGAACAGTCCGTAATGGGCTGAGGCCTTGTCAACAATGCCGGTTGGTACAGGGGGAACTTGTGAATGAAATTTTCGTGCGATATAATCAGCCGTGGCAATAGACACGAGTTTGGGATCTCATCTTGTTACCTTACATGGATAGGTGTATAAATAGGTCTAGTGTATGGGAAGTCGTCCGAATTCGCGCGAAAACAGCTTCGAAATCAGTGTCACCCAAGTTATCCACCCGCGTGCAGCACCCTAATTCGATGAAACTTGAGGAGTAGGTCAAGGTTGCACATTTTGAAATCTGCAATCACTAGAATTTCGAAATCTGGACCGAGTTTAAGGTTGAGGAAGAAGAGCTGTGGTGAACAGCCTATATGACGTAAAATACCCGAGCATATCAATTATTATGCGGGGGTTTACATGGTACGATTTGTAAGAAACAATGCTATAATTTATTGCAGTTTTGGATTGTACATACCTTGAAACGTAAACCATCAAATTTTGAAGGGGGGGGTAATAATTTTGGTTTATTATTTTCAATAATGAACCATTGGAATCGAGCATGAAAAAAAATTCTTACCCCCCCTCAAAATTTGATGGTTTACGTTTCAAGGTATGTAGAATCCAAAACTGCAATAAAATCTAGTAAAACAAACGCTTGCATACGAGTCTGCAACACATTGGGACATTTTATGTCCCAATGGGAATTTAGGGATAATTGACGGTATCATTTACGGGGTGCAAGATTACCACGATCCGGGTTACACAGTGGTGCTTGGTTACCACATTCGATACTGGTAAACAATGACTTTCTTCACTACCTGTTGCTGACTACCTTGTTTACCCGCCTTTTTTTTTTTCATCATGCTCAGCTCAGCTACCGCGCCAGCAGTGCGATTCTGCAACTCGGTATGGCATCGTAACGACGATGAAATGTCGTTAGCATAACAAAAAATATCGATGCCACTAAATACCGACGATTGGTATTCTGTAAGCGCTCAATAGCGTCAGCTATCGCTTAATCGTCGATAAATTGTCGTTGCGGGGTCGTTTGCATTTCGACGGCTCTAGACCCCCCCGTTATCCGTACCGAAAGTTTGTTATACTCAAAAAACTTGGTCTGCGTAGCTTTTCGGCGTTAGAAAGCTTTACGGTAAGTGTACCTACTTTTCTTTTGGCATGTTTTTTCAATTTTATGTGATAAGCCCAATGTAGGTACTTACCGTAGGTAACTAGGTAGGTAAACTAGTGACTTAATAATTTATGGCAGTGATGTCATAAAAACATCGTAATAAATCACTTAAACTCTAAAATTACTTGATAGGTAGGTAGTTAGGAAGTTAGTAATATAGAAGACTTCTATAAGTGATATAGTCTATTTCACTTTGGGTAGTTATCTACTTTTTAGAATCGCATTTCACCACATATTATATGTAGTTGTTACCTACCTACCTACCGTATTTTTTCGTGCGCTTATGAATTTTGGATAATAATGTGAGGCATTATGACGCTCGAGTTCCTTGTGGGAATTGAAATTCTGCAAGAAAGGGGACAGAGGTATCGCCCTCGGTTTGAAAGAAGAGTGCTACTAGACGGGCAAAATCCTTATTCCCTTGATCCCTGCATGTTCAGAAAAACCTTTAGGATAAGTCGACACTTGGCCATATGAACCGAAATTCGACCTTTGCTTCAATGCTCCAGATTGAATGGATTATCCCCTAAAATCCAGATACGTGCCTACCTAATTTTGCTGTAGATACCGATCCCCTACGTTTTCTTTAATAAATGCAAGTGACCTTAATAGGTTGTTAATTAATACAGGATTTTGAAAATAACGTAAATGTAGGTAGGTATTCATTCACTTGCATACATATTTATCAGAATTTCCGAGTAAGTACCAATTATAAAACAAATTTCAACAAAATCATGCATGAATTTATACAAATAAATTTGGCATAATACATATTACATTTAAGCTAAAAACGGTAAAAACTGTATTAATACCACAAGACGAAACAACAAATTGAAATCAAAACCAAGTGTCAAGTGATCCCAACTGCAATTTTTGACTTCCAAGGTATGAGCATTTATTTCGGCCACCGAGTGAATTCGGGGGATTCAAAACACAATCACTGACTCCTGCGCACACACACTCATCACTTCATCACTGCTTATCACCATGGAAACCGAATGAGTTCCAGTCGATTGCTCGCCCTAGACTCAGATTTCGTGAGACAAGCTGACGACGTCGGTATCTCATTCTGCAACGACAATTTGTTATTCAAGTTCGGTATCATAAGTTTCTGAATACCGATTTCGCTATCCGGGTGTCGTTACATGAGAGGGATAGCGACACCCACTCCATACCGACAATAAGGTAGCGAGTTGCAGAATCGCGCTACAGGTACGGGGGTACGGTTAACAAGAAAATGTTCAATAAAATCACACGATTCCAACGAGTGGTGAACGGTTTTTGTACGATGAAAAATGGCAAACATGAAGTTCCGTAGAAACGAATCGGTTGTAAGCGAAAATCATCAGAATATCAACTGTAACGCTTGTTTACCGGTATCGCATAACGGTTTCGTATAACGCTTTTCGGGTCCATGTGCCAAAGTAAAGACATAAAATGTCAATACATATTGAGGCTTACTGTATACATGAAGGCTGTGATATATGCGGCATATAAAAAGGTTTATTTGACGCAAAACACCCATCTTGATGGCACGATTTGAATGAAGTAATTATTGATGCGATTGGACGTAATAATTATTGATGCGAGGGGGAGAGTGATAAGATTTTGGTTTTGTGACTACGGGAGGGGGCTGCTTCAAAATTTACTCCATCATCATAACATCTGGTGCAACGCATCCACAGCTAGAGACAAATGCGGCTTTTACTTGAAACAAGGTGTGAAATATACGGCTTATTCTCATTCGATTTCATTTCATTTCAGGGGTTTAATGAGTTCGGAACGAGAACTCAAGACGTTAAAGTTTCGTTTCAAGTAAGATGTTCACGGTATAAATAGTTTACCTCTATCTATAGATGCCTCTTCGGCGTAGGTCATTGTTTTCTGCGGTCAATACCTACGAGCTCCCCCAGGAAAGCCCTAAATCGAGTACTGGAGCCGGCCCGGGAATTACTGCTTCATAAAAATGCATAGTAATTCAGTTATTCAGTCATTAATTATTATTTGTTGTTATTCATGAAGGATATAATAAATTTTGTTCAAGTGGCAAACCTATCAACAAAACCAGAAAGATCCATCATTTTTCAAATGAAATAATATCACAGAACAACCAACTCGACTTCTTACAGCCATCCGTGATTACAATCAGGTGCTTCCTAGCAATGATATTTATCTGGGCCGGATTTATACCTTTTCTTTCACGACCATGTTGACGAAGATATTCGGTGCAAACGAACGGCTGGACGTACAATGCTCCGGGTGGTCTCAAAAAATGCTTTAGCTCGAAATAAATTTAAAAACGTTAAAAAAACCCATACCCTTCTATTAACAATTTTCGGTCTACGGCGTTTGAAAATTTCAACCCCTATTTTTCACCCCTTCAGCTAATTTAACTAAGGAAAGCGCGAAGTACGGCGGGAATTTTTTTTATTCCAATTTTGGATTCTAGGTACCTTGAAACGGAAACCATCAAATTTTGAGTTTTTTTTTTTTTTTCATGCTCGATTCCGAAGTTTCATTATTGAAAATTATAATCCAAAAATCAGTGCCTATATATAAATGATAACATCTCATTCAGAATTGACGGAATAATTAATGAAGGTGGATCTGTAAATGAGAAGTTCGTATATTCCACTCGTTTGGGAATGTTGGATCTTCAACACTTGAGTCTTCAGTTCGACTCCCCTCGTCACTCATTATTCGCGGATAACTGTCTCAGGTGAAAGTAAATAAATCCGCCCCCAGATCGTATCTGAATGGGTATTTCTCCAGCTGAAATCCTTTCTTATTACTGAAAAGGTTTCATGCCATTATTATTCCTTAATATAGATCGTGAAACAAAGTGAAAAGCTAAATTTACCACACGGTTCAACAACGGCTCACGAGAGCCCCAACTTCCACCGAATAAGTTAGTGACACATTCAACTCCAACTACCATATTCATGAGGGTCGTATAGCGAAGACCAGTAACTCGCGAAGGGTTTCCAAGGGACGTCCAAACGTTCCGCTCCAAAATAAATCGTTGCCGGCGCTTGGTTTATGAGTATATTTATGATTCATACGCTGAATAATTGTTCATGTAAATATTATTAATATTTGTAATTATTATGATTGAGTCGTTATATAACATGGTTCATCGCACAGACGGGTATAATGTAGGTAAACATGTAGGCAAAATAGTAATAAAGCTTCGAGACTATGAGATAGCTTCGGTATCGTGGTGGAAAATACAAGAGCAAGTAATTTCAGCACTTGTTGGTTCATTCCAGTCGAGGGTAGAACATTACAGAATGATAGATACGTGACACATTTCTCGTTTGTTTTACATGATTCAATTGCCTACATATCTATTATCGAAAAGAATAAATTACTAACTTATCCATCGAAATTCGATTCGATACCCACTAAAAAGGTTGTATTCACTATTCACACGTTTTAATATGAATTGATGGACGAATAATTATTGTATAGGCCAAAATTATTAAGTTATTGTTAATATGCTATGTTATTGTTAAAGTCCGACGTCCGTTAAAACTTGAGATTTGCCGCTAAATGTTGTGATTCACCGATGGCACCATGCTATTGTTGAACAGGTATCCGAAAACTTGATGAGATTAGGGCTTTGCCACATGAGAAGTACTGAAACTTGAGATCCTTAAACGATCGTGGTTAGTAGGTAACTGAGGATTGGTCATTGTGACTGAGATGATGAGGATCTTCCTCCCAAATCGCTCTGCAGTTTTCCAAAAAATCATTAAAACCCTCTAGCCCCTCCCCCCCCCACCCCCACCCCCGAGAGGATGAACCCCCCTCTTCACCTATGATTCTTCACATTCAATAGTAGTAGAAAATTCGTAATAAGGAATCATTCAAAGTTTTATCATGAATTAATTTATTGTTTATCATTTTATTTAGAGATGAGAGCGCTAGCGACCAATTTGACCACATCCATTTTTTTAGAGTGATAATAAGTTGTAACTAAATATGAAATAAAAAAATAATGAGGTTGTGACGATGTCAGTTGACAGAGTAATCATGTAAATGAAGTAATACACAAGAAAACCCCCTCAAAATTTGATGGTTTACGTTTCAACGTATGTAGAATCCAAAACTGCAATAAAAATTATAAAACACAAACGGTGGGCACAGCTTCCGTACAAGTACGCAACCACGAGGGACATTTTATGTCTTAGCTTCCCCTCCCGCACCCACACCAAGTACTTCGTAATTAATTGTTTTGGTCAAGATTTCCAACGAATGGTACCTAGTCCGAACAGCCTTCAGTCCCAATTAGTTCGGATTAGCCGGACTCCACTGTATTATGTACGTAAACATTCATTTAAACAATCACGCTCATACCGCAGCTTGTTGGCCACGCAGTCCGCAGTGGTTAACGTAGTATGGTTAGGTAAATCGAGAGCTATCCAACGAGTGGTGAACGATTTTTGTACGATGATAACTGGCGAAGATAAAGTTCCGTAGCAACGAATCGGTTGTAAGCGAAAATCATCAGAAATTTTCGTGACGATTTCGTCTAACGTTTTTCGAGTTATGTGCCAGAGTAAAGACATAAAATGTCAAAAAAGGTAACTATCTTCTCGTAACTACAACGCCTAAGAGATTTCAAATAGTTACTGGAAACTAAACAATTAAATCGGAGAGGCACCCACACATACAAGCATTTCAAAATTTTACCAGACTATTCTATAAAACAGTGTGTAAATACAACTGCAGTGGCTGTTGTAGCGGTATGTGTGGAATGAATTATTTAAGGTTTCGAATGTTGCCCCTCAGTAGACTATGAGGGGAAGTACTGGTATCGTGTACCCCACCTATCAGTATCGGAAAACACTCGAATGAAGCATGACCTATTCATTCAAGGATCTACATGATCTAATAAAACTCAATTCGAAAAGCAAAAAAAATAAATCAAAATTAAATATGGTACCTATCAACTTGGAAGAGTCAAATATTTTGTTTCTATTCTAAACCAAGTCGAGTATTTCGATGCGTAAAATCCATAATGAAAATGCGCTCACATATTTCAATTTCAGCCGGACTTGTGATACGGGGTCCATTCATTTACCGAGTACGTGTCTGAAAATCCGATTAGTGGGTTTGCATGTCAATTATGAAGTTGGAGGTGACCGAGCTTAACCGAAAGGTAATTTGTAGGTGAGGACGTGCAGACCATGACGGATGGGGCGACTAGATAACACGAGCAGATTATCCTCTGCCGGACCACGCAGAGTTGATATGAGTACCTGCTACTCCGGTTCACTTGAGTTCGGTGAATTGACATGAATTCTCACAAAGGCAAAGGCAACATTATTTTAATGTGCCATTTAGGAGCCCCAACGAACAGAAACCAATAAATTGATAGGGTTCCATCTCAGAACACGACTGCTCGTACGCGCAGGTTTCAATACACAATTGTTCAACACAAACACCATTGGAACCGATTTTGCGTAGCGTATTCCCTAAGAAGTTCCGATGCAACAGGTAGGTAGTTTTCGCCGTGCAGTCTAAACAAAACACGATCCGCCGTTGCCAATTATTTCAGGCGCTCGCACGACGCGTAAGACGCTGAAGATATTATTATAACCCTGACCTGGTGATATTCTCTGTTTAAGGGAAGAAATTTTAACAGAATGGTTTATTTACATCTCTGAACGCATTCTTATTCTCTGAACATCGCATTCTTTGTTAAATTGAGGGTTGTAATAATAATAATGATAATACCTAATAGTACACATTTGTCACAACTCCTCATTTGCTGGCCAGTAATGTTACTTATAATAAAAGAGGTGTTCTGGGGTATGGGCGTATATTCCCTCATTTTGAAATTGATTTCGATCCAGATACAGCGTATGAGTATTAAGTACCATTAGCGGTTGTAACATACCTACGTCATTAGGTCAAGTGCGTACTAAATGAGTTTTTTCCCCTCGATTAAAAAGTGATTCTTTTGTTCCGGCTGTCATTTACCTTACAACACTCTTGGCACGTTCTGCTCAATCACCAATCTATTGTTGTTCTCTATCATTTCTCAATAATTGAGAACGCCACATAGTTCCTTCGCCTACATTATCATCACCCTGTCAGTGGCAAAAAGTGAAAGTAGAAAATGAACCTATGTCTCAGTTATGTATTCACGTTAGGTGTTTGTTGTTAATGGTTAGGGTTTTCCCCTGAATTAATATTTTAATAAGTTCGGAAGGACTTGAAATCGCAAATTCCTCTCTTAATTACAAACGTGGATAATTATAACATAATTTAACAAGTTGTTGGTTATGTATAACGATTCACCTCATTTAAGAGGGGAATTTGCGATCTCAAGTCTTTCCCCAAAAACGATTAGGTATCTAGCAAAAGCAGATAGTAAATGTTGCCGACGGAAAATAGACAATTAAAACTTCATAAAATCTTTAATCGCAATCTCCGTCCTGGAATAACGATGTCCTGATACCATCCGAATTATATTGGTGTTAGGGAACGTTGTTTGGGAAAGTCCGAAACATTGGTAAATATTACTTGTCAATATTTGTCAACAAAATGGTCTAAGTTAGTTATCACACAAGGTTTCCGATACAATATTTATGCAACGCTACCATGATGGGTAAGATTTTCCACAGTTTTTACCACAAACTCATTTTTACGTCATAATTTGAACCAAAGAACTTTTGATTTTATAAAACCATCTCCTTCCCATAATTTCGCTGCCTTTAGGAAGTGATTCCTATTCTGGGCATACCACTGCTAATCAAAATTAATCCACTTTTGCATTGACTAATAGGTAATCTCCAACATTGTTTTGAAACTGTTTTGGAATTAGCAAATTTTTGGTAAAATATAGGTATCTACTTATTTGTGTGAAAACACTTTTCAAACAAACATGTTCTAGAGATTATGTTGGACCACAGTGCCTGACATTTCATCACTTTTTCACGCTTTATCATCATTTTATTCTTTACACAGGTACAATAATGTTGGTTGTCGTGGTTTCCCACAAATCTTTACAATAGCCACTGCTATGTAATACTGAAAGATTTAACCAAATAAATGAAGGGAACGACTAGCAGAGCGACACCGAAGGGAAAGTAGGAGAAGGGTCCCTTCCATCAACCGCCATCGCCCCTCAACGGTCATAACGGCCGACTGTCGTCGGGGGACGGGTGGAAACGGCCCTTTATAAGCAGCCCTTCTGGCCCAGCAAGGGTGGACGAGACCGTCTCACAATAGTTAGCCACTTGCTCTATATGGATGATCTGAAGCTGTTTGCCTCTACCAGCCGTCAGTTGGATTACCTTCAGCGTCTGACTGAGGAGTTTAGTACCGACATCCATATGAGGTTTGGAGCCGACAAATGCAGGCTGAGCACCGTCAAGCATGGCCAGTTTGCGGAGGTTGAGCCATTTTTGTTTCGATCATCCGCCTCCTCAATCGATTCCCTGGAGGAGGGTCAGTGTTACAAGTACTTAGGGTAAGCGGAGGCTGCCGGCCTTGACCATGGTTCCATCAAGCGGACTCTGACTGAGAGGTTCCGCTCGAGACTTCGGGCACTTCTCAAGTCAGGTCTCAACTCCCGCAACATGGTCAGGGCCATTCACATCTATGCAGCCTCCCTGCTGACATCCTCGTTTGGGGTTGTGAAGTGGCGTGACTCTGAGCTTGCGTCCCTGGACCGCCTAGTCAGGACTCAATCGACTGCCTTCCGGGCTCATCACCCCAAGTCGGCAGTTGAGAGTCACGCTTCCACGCAGTGTTGGGGGTCGGGGATTCCCTGACATCTCCAACCTCTGCTATCAGCAGGGGGGCGGGCTTCTGGAGTACTTTCTTGGTCGCGTTACCATCAGCCCCATTGCAAACGCAGTTTGTCAGGTGGACGAGGGCATTACCCCCCTCAGTCTGTGCGTGCCCAATGCTGACCCTCTTGGGAGAGTGGTTGAGGATGTGGCCAAAGGTGGGGAGCAAAGGAGCCGCATGGGCGATTCCGCACACAGCTCCTGACCCCCACTGTCGACAGCTCTGCCTCTTGCAGATGGTTGGTGACTGGTTCCCTGTATGTCGAAACCGAAGGGTTCATGATCGCCATACAGGACCAGGTCGTGGCGACCCACAACTACCGGAAGTACATCATCCGGCAAGCTGGAGTACAGGACGTGTGTCGCATTTGTCGAGCCACTGGTGAGACAATAGACCACGTCCTGGCGGGTTGCCCGGCCCTTCCTCCCACCAAGTACCTGTATAGGCACAACATGGTGGCGCGTATAGTCCATCAAGAGCTGCCCTTAAAGCACGCTCTTGTTCAGGAGAGAACGCGCTACTTCCAGTACTTGGAGAATGAAAATTACAAGATGTATTGGGACAAGGAGCTACCGACCGATCTGCCAATCACCGCGCGCCGGCCTGATATTGTCCTTGTGCACAAGGCAGAGGGAACGACCTACCTAATTGACATCTCTGTACCTCTCACATCAAACCTCGAAGCCAAGCACAGGGAGAAGGTAAATAAGTATTTATCCCTTGCTAACGAGATAAGGACGATGTGGGAGCGGGCAGCAGTCTATTCCACCGAAGCGTCACAGGTAGTGACTAATGACCTACGTATTCCACCGATGCCCCCGGCGCGTGTTTACTTAGGCGATGTTTATTCCACCGGTCCATTGTTCGTTGGCGATCCTCAGTACTCCAAACTTTAGTTTTTAGTTGTAATCGATAGCGACAATGTCGAACGTAACAAATCTAACTAGTGAACGGGGCAAACCAATGGTAGTGTTCGAAAGTTACAAGTTTTACCGTCAGTACGAGTTGGCAACGGGGGAAATCAAGTGGCGGTGCATCGATAAAAAATGTTCGTGTTTTTTGAAAACCCTTTGTATATTGCTCGCAGAAAAACATTGCCTCCATTGCCACTGAACGCATCGGAAACTTATGAGTTATTGTCCCGAAAATCGTTTAAGACAAATAGGGATGAAGAATTTGTGATTCACAAGGGTTCGGGAGTAATAATTTTTTCATGTAAATCAAACCTTGAGGGCCTGACTCAATCACGGTCTATTTACATGGACGGAACTTTCAAGTACTCCCTAGCACACTTCTACCAACTGTTCACAATTTTTGGATATTTCTCTGGTCAGTACATACCACTTGTTTACTGCGTTTTGGAAGATAAAAAAAAGACTACTTATACCGACTGCTTCAAAATTTTGATCTCGAAATGCAGTGAAATGGGGTTTGTTTTAGTGCCAACGAGAATAGTGATTGATTTTGAGATGTCTATTGCATCGGTGGAATAAACAAGCCGTTTTCTTTCTACCTGTGCATGCCCCGGTGGAATTGACATCATGAAATAATCGGTGGAATCGTAGCATCGGTGGAATTGTCCTCCCCCGGTGGAATTGACAACCACCCGTGGGAGCAGGAGGTGGTACGGATCGTTCCCGTGGTCTTGTCTGCCACCGGGGTGATACCCAAGAAACTCCATGAAAGTTTGAGGATCCTTGGGTTGCCCGGTGGACTTTACGAGGTGGACTTTAATAATAATAATAATAATAAGGTTAATCAAATACAAACTGCCCTGCTCGGTAAATGACTAGAGCTCTGAAATAGACAGTTCAGTTCGTGTAAATGAGAAAAAAAACCATCACTACCAGTCTACTGTTGAAGAATGTTTAAAAGACCCTTTGGTACATTATTTGTGTGCCCATATTTTTTTCTTGATATTAATGAATATGTGCATACCATCCACCCTTGGCCGTTTCCTCTCTGATTTACCAACAGATATTCCCCTTCATTACGAATTCAGAGAAGTTTCTCGTTCCGTATACGCAAGAACCGTACCTACGGGCGCCTCGAAGTTATAAGTGCTGAACTTGTGTCCCTTCTTCCAAGGGTCTGTAGTTAATTGCAATATCTGTCTTCATAAACAAACTTTGCCTTTTAAGGACTATAACGGCCATGTGACGTCAAATTGAATGACAAGCATGCCCTAATGGAAGAATAAGTTTCCACCAAATTGATACATGTGAAACCTCGATTCGAACTGTATAACATTTTCTTTGCCTTATAATCCTGTATTCCTGAGATCAGTTGCTAGTTGCTGTGCACGATCATCTCACTAGTGAGGCCCAACGTTCTTCCTGATTGCTTAATAAATTCCGTATTTTTACAAATCCATCAATATAAGTTTCTCTACTTTCTAAATCTCCACGATTTCTAGTCCAGATCGATGACAACTTCCTGTGAGTTGCGTTTCGCTTCTCAGTCTTTTACCTAAAAGATTTTTACCTAAAAGATTTTTCTCGGTGTAGTAGCACCTGCTGGTTTCACAACACGCCCCTTTTGCGAGCGTCCGCTTTCGCAACGCAAGCCAGAGACGAAATTGTTATTGAATGAACGGGCCTAGTTATATCTAAGTCTTCTTCTTCTTGTCCAAATCGAATCAACCATTTGAAAAATTGATGGAGTATTACATGGCCGCTCCATATATTATATGTAATTATAAATACTCGCAGCCTACATTTAAACGTTTACAATTTATTGTAGATTTGTGATGCATTTCTTTTCGCATTACCAACTATGGAGCGCACTTTACTCACAACATGGAATTATATAATATTATGTGTGAACATTTATTATGCATGAACAATATATTATTAAGAACATTCCTAACGCCATCTGCTTTAACTGAGAAGTTGTTGCTTATTGACGAATTCGTTCACGGGAACGGCGTCGTTAATACAAGGCCATATTAAACGACGGATTTTTAAAGCCCATGTTGCAATGAGGAAAATTTGAACAAAATCGGTTCAGCTGTTCGGCTCAGATGTCCAAACAGGTATACCTGAGTAAACTAATGGGTCCACTGACCAGGTGCCCCACGAATTTTGAAAATAGGCTCAAACCACGCTCAATAATAGCTGTTTTTTGTGTCGTTTTATGACTAAATATTTATCAATCGCTGTAAGGATGACTGATAGAGCTTTGGAAGTTATTCTATTCGATTCAGCGTGCTGAAAACATGAAGCACTATACCAAAAACACATCTTTCTGACAAATGGCACCACTGGTGCCAGCGTGACGCCTTTCCCTGGCACCATGGCGTGGCACCTAAAACTAGATATACAGCTACTTTTGGAGGCATAAGAAGTATACTGTCAAATTGCAAGACAAAGTCAATAATTGCGGCTTGTAGCGTGGTAGGTACATACACAAGTACACACATACATTCATGCAGTTACATTTCTTTCGACTCTGACATTCGTTCGTCAATGACTGACTCTGACGCTGAAGTTCTGCAACAAGACTGATATATATATATAGTGGAGGGTGGAGACCTTCCACTGGAAATAACGGTAAAATAGGTACCTAATCATGCGGTTCGAAACGCACTAGATCCACGTGGGGTTAACCCAGGAAATCTGATTTCTTGATTAAGCTGTTAATATGTTAGTTGATCAGTAATCTTTACTCTAACTTTATCCCATAGTTAAAGAGAGTCGTGATATTCTACCCCAAAAGTACACGTATTTCTTTTACACTCGAGTAACGATAGTCATCAGCGAACGTAAAAAACCAAGATAAGCGGTAGTAACGTCATTGAGGGATAGCATCTTTATTTACCTGTAGGACCAAACTTTTGAATATACGGTATTTGACTGCTGTGAATCGATGCATTTATTTATTGTGCATACAAAAAATGTCCGCCCGATTCGCTCACTCGTCGAATGCAATCCTCGTATGCAATTAATATATACTTGATTTTGTACATTTAAAATTGGATCTTGGTAATTCATTTGATTTTACTCAAGATGTCTGTCTCGTCAAAATTATTAGCAATGTCCGTTTGGGAAATTAAAACGCTCTTAGTACCGAACATTTCAGAGCTGAAAATATTTGAGGATGGAACCAATCAATTAATTACTGCTTATATTTAAAATTATACGGCGATAATATATACCTATGTGGATAGGTAGATATTTAATTTTGAAATAATTTGTTCCCATAGGATCGAGGTTAAATAACTTTTAAGCTGGTAGCAAGAGTGTGAATCCCTAGCAAGGATTCAGAGTCCCAGAGTCCTTAGCAAGGAGTCGAAACGCGAAACATTTCTCAGGTATGGTTTGACGGGGGGGGGGGGGGGGGTACTGAAGTTTTGTGACGAGGAAGTAGGTATCCCCCCCCCCCCATTCATCACCACAGCTGAAGCATAATCGATGCTTTGTAGAAACACATCAATAAGCATGTCTGAACAAAATTCAAAAATTGGTACGGAGGTGGTAGGCTTAAAATGCAACCTCCACCAGACCCTACAAAGAGCTCCTCCTGCGTATATGTGGCAAGGATGTAGGCAAATTTCACGTCGTGATTATTAACAAATAAAGACTGTTGAGAGGTCGTGGCAATGCCTTATTTTACACTGCAAATTCGAAAATGCGTATTTGATGACGTATTGCGATGGTTATGTTATGCTAAGGAGACTCACCATGGTGTTGTGAAGGACTCGGACGTCCGTTAGTCACTGGAGGAACTGCAAGGTCCAGACCCCGCGGATGGCCCACTTTCTCGTGGAAGCTGAACTCGGTGTTGGCAGGTGGAAGGGGTTGCCAGGTCTTACGGGGGTTGGGTACGCTGGACTTGACGATGCCTTCCCTTGTGTCAACGAGTCCGACAAATGCGAAGGCCTGAAGCCTGCTCGGGTCCGACACTTGACGACACTGATTGGATCTGGGATGCCTGGACGGTAGGCAATTGCAAGAGGAGATTGGAAGTTTCCTTGGTTCGAG
Organism: Leptopterna dolabrata; assembly: GCA_954871275.1. NCBI lineage: Eukaryota > Metazoa > Arthropoda > Insecta > Hemiptera > Miridae > Leptopterna > Leptopterna dolabrata. The sequence goes on from OX940980.1 coordinate 24,424,844, forward strand.
ACGCAACTACTTTTGATCTGATTCACAAGCCTCCTCCTGGTAACCCGACAAAATGTAATTCGTATTACCACACCTTCCGGGAGAACCGGAACCGTCACTACCTGGTTGAGTGCTGGTGGCCAGCGCTTTCAATGTAAGAACATCGAGCCGTCGAGAGAAAAATTACTATTCTCAGTGCTCGACCAACTAGTGAGCACGCATTCCTCCGGAAAGTAAGGTAATTTTACTTCTAATACTGGCGGAAATAACCTTTTAGATTTAATTCTGAATTGATATTATAAAAATGAATACTTAACTCATATTGAAAAACGCTGCAAATTATTAAACAACGGTTTATTATTTACCTGTATTTATAGATGCCCCTTCTGCGTAGATCACTGTTTTCTGTGGTCAATACCCTCGAGCTCCCTCCAGGAAAGCCCTAATTGAGTACTGGAGCCGTCCCGGGAATTAAAGTTTCATACAAATGCGCGGGATTCAATAATTAGATCATTAATTATTTGTAGTTGTTCATGAAGCATAAGGTAAATAATAAACCGTTGTGTAATAATTTACCTGTATAGATGCCCCTTCTGCGTAGATTGTATAATAAACCGTTGTGTAATAATTATTTACAGTTGTGTAATAATTTACCGTTGTGTAATAATTTACCCAATAATACTCAACGTTTGTTGTACGGCGTATGGCGGACGGACAGAAATTTTATTATTGCATTTTCGGATTCTACATACCTTAAAACGATAACCATCAAATTTTGAAGGGGGGGGGGGGGGGGGGGGGTTAAACTTTAATCTCGCGGTGTCAGCTTTCGTCGTGTTGATATGACGAAACGTAATTTAACCTTACATCTGTATAACGCTACCTACCTTCTTCTGTTTTCCTTGGAAAATAAAAATGTTGAGCGTCGTATTCACAGCTGCTTCTTGGCGTGTTGGCAGACTTGACGCCATGTGTGGACATAGATTTGTATTAACCATGGAGTAAAATGGATGAAAGAGAGGTTAACATAACGTTAGCGTGACTCCACCAGCCGGTAGACGCCAAAGCTGAACGAAAACTGAACCGAAAAAGGTTAGCATCTGACTTCGGTCGCCCTATCCGCCATTTCCGTTTCGGTGTCGTTTTCCGTTTCGTTTCGTCACGAGTGTGTTGCAAAAACTCTCTATAACGCTTTGGATGCCTCCAGATGTATTTTTCCACACATGCTTTAGTCGACCAGTTGCCATACCCTCTCCCACGATGAGAAGTATTATATCTCCACGCTGTCTATGTGTGCGTGTGTGAAAAACGGAAATTGTGGTTGAATACTGAACAAAGAACTTGGGTCAAGTTTTAGCGCGTTTTCGAGAATAATTTTAGTAAATAATGAATTTAAAAAAGTTTTAAGTAATTAAGTTTTTAATTACCTATATAGTTGTAGCTGACTCAGATCTGACAGTTTTATTGTTTTATACCAAATTTACAAATTTGGTGTTGTTTTATAAGTTTAATGTCTTATGAAATCGAGTATGTTGTTCTGTGATACAAATATGTTCGAAGGGAAAAAGTTGATTTCGAATATTCTTTCGTAAACCTACCAATCTACGAGTACATCTTGTCGGAAGACGGACCAGGAGGCATCTGGTTGTATGTTGATAGTGTATATTGTAGAAGAATAAGATTTCATTCGTTTTTCGGATTGCTCGGTGCGTGTTTCGAGGGGGTGACTGAAAATAATTTTCTAGTTCGATTCCAAGTATTCTCTGTTGAATACGATAAACCCAAAATCGTCAAGTGGCAATGCTGTCCGATGCGCAAATTTTACCTGTTCATACAATATTAAATTCAACCTTCATTGGTTTCCAGACTGGCTTAGTTTCCTTCTTGTGTTTAAGGGAGGTTTAACGTTGATGAGGATTGTCATGTTTTAGGGACAGCCTTCTCCTCCGCTGGTGGTTGAGATTATTAGGTTTCGGGATGAATTTTAATCAGTTGGGTCTCTTTGCAAAGGAATTTTACAAACCAGGGTATGTCCAACCTAAAGGTAAATCTGAAATGTTAATGGTTTATTCTGTCTCCAGGTAAGATAGATGATTTTCTGCTTTCATAATAGACATATTACGTGGATGCATCAATTTCATAATACAGCTAGGTAATTTATTTGTTAAAACAAGCTTTAAATTATTTAGGTAAGTATCATTTACGAATGAAAAATTACGTCATTTTTCTATAGTCACGTGCATTATGTCGCGTTTCTATAGGTAGTGTTTTTCTATGAACTGCTTGTGTAGCTATAGCGATAATCATCATGACAATTCAAATAGTGTTACATAGGTGTTACATAGACTGAGACTGTACGTTCTCGCGTTTTAGTAAGTCCAAACAATTATTACCTGATCCACTGTTGTTCTTCAACGGGTGTCGGTGAATTTGAAGTTCAGGCTGAGCATTATCACTGTTGGATTCCACGCTGATGCAGTAGTATTCTCGAGCAGAGTTTTACACCAGGAATAACCTTTTGTAACAACGTGATAACTTGAGCTGCTGAGGAGGGCGTAGCTCGACAGTACTGTGAGCGATCCCACAACGCCTTGCTGAGCGGTGAAGACTTTTTTGTAGCTGCTGTATTTATTCCCACACTGAACAGGTAAATGGGGTTTAGTTTTATAGATATTGTGCATTTTGATGTGGTTGGTTGTGGGGCTGTACTTAGTAGCAAATGCATAGGTAACTATTCAATTTTGTGTAGATTACCCTTCGAAATGTTGCTGAGTAGGACACCAACTGGTTATTGTGTTGTGTAAGCGTCAAATAGAGTTTAGTGAATGCTGTGAGGGCCTATTGTTTAGCAAAAGAGGATTAAGAAGTAACCTTTGGTTTATGAATTATTGCAAAACAATGTGTTAATTTTCACGTTTTATGGCTAAATAGTCAAGCAGACTTTCTAGAATTGAGGATGTTCTCATTGTGCAGCTGAATGAATTATAGCTGTTCACATTATGGGTCGCACTTATAAATGAGCGACCCATTATGCTCATTTCTACCTTTAGCAAGTCTAATTTCATGTCTTCAGCATTTTCAATTTAAAATGTACATTAATATATTTATGTGTCCATGATTACTAGAAACAGAGAGAGAGAGAGAGAGAGAGAGAGAGAGAGAGAGAGAGAGAGAGAGAGAGAAAGTAGGTAAATGACAACAAACTTGAACTGGAAAAAAAAGCTATAGAAACCAAATGAAATGAAATGAAGTGGTAGGCACAAACGAACACAAGTCATTTTATAAATATATTTAGTCGGTATAATTAGGACAAAGGTAATCGGAGAAAAGATCAAGGCGATCCCTGGGTTTCGACCCCGCCACCCAAAGTGACCCATCCATCGCTCTGGACTATCCAGCGATAAACATCCCGTACAGTAATGCATGCATTACAGTGGACGTCCCTTATGGTGGTGAATATATCACTCTCACTCATTGCAGATCGTCTGGAAGTATTTATGAGCAACTGATCTATGATGATGAATTCATTGTGCAATTTAATTACCTCATTTCGTGACTAGTGACGCGATATGAACAGCTTAAGTAGGTACATGTTTGACTACCTCTATTAGAGTAAGTGATGTGATCATCATAACAACGCCCCAAGGATATTGTGAATAAATTGATGGATTGATCTAAGATTAGGTTGCTAACTAAATATTGTTTCTTGTATACCTATATCATATAGCAGCTTCAAATAGGACTCCAACTAGACCAGCACCTAAAATGGAGGATGCACATAGAGACCCTAGCAATGAGAATGAGGAAATCGTTTTTATTTTTCTGTATACTACGAAAATGGCTCTCCAAAAGTAAATTAAAGATGGTGTATTACGCATATGTATACAGTATCCTAATATATGGTATAGAATTCTGGGGCGGAGCATTTGCCCAAACCTTCCGCTCGCTCAATATTGTGTGCAACTCCCTCCTTCGGATCATCACTCGGTCGCATTCCCGAATGCGAATCAATGATCTTTTTAAAAAATTTGATATTCTTCCACCAAGACTGATATTTTTTTATCGCTCCCTGCTTCGTGTACACAAGATTAAAAAATGTCTACCCCACCGCATTGTCCTGCGTGTCACCCGAGCAACATGCGAGGGTAGCCAAATTCGAGTTCCCCGCCCTACCGCTGATTTTTTCACAAGACAATTTCCATGGCTGCCTCCCACAATATACGCCTCACTTCCGACAGCCTTACATTCAGATCAGTCGACTAAATCCTTCAAAAAAAGAATTGGCGCATACCTGCTGCAAATGTACAAATCTGACCTGCATACTGACTTCTTGAATAGGTTTGATCTGCAATTGTAACTGTGTTATGTATTTAGGTAATTACTACCTTGGAATATGGATGGCATAGGTGCTACATACCCATACATATATACATTAAATTTTTTTTCACTCAAGTTGAATTTTGTCAGTAAATATATTGTTTCCAGCTATAAGTACACGGCTCAATCCAAACTAATAAGCTAGTTCAGTGACAACCTGCCCCTGGACGGGTCATCAAGACCTTAGGGGCCCATTCATGAACTTGGTTTCCTCATGTTTCTGTACTTATATTCTTCATTGTGTACTAAATATGTGTTTTAATAAATAATTGAATTGAAATTGAAATGTTGAGAATACGGGAAGCAGACAGAAGATTTGCAGAAAATCCCGCGTTATCTCTCTCTCCCCCTCCCCCTCCTATAGAAATAAATTTCGAAATTCCGGCAATGTATTGCACAATTAGGCTGAATTCTGCGTTGAACAAAAAAATAAACACGTAAATCGGTTGGGAATTAAGCCGTGGAGAGCGCGCACAAGATTTTGTCGAAAACCCACGTTTTGGTTTATTATTCTCTGAATAATACACCTATGTAATCGCTCAGCAAAAAATTTTTATAACCCCCCCTCAAACTTTTTTCTTTTCCGTTTCAAGGTGCGTAGATTCAAAAAAACCACAGTCATGCAGCATGGCTATAAGAGCGAATTTTCGAAGTTTTCGGCATCTTCCTCCTCCGCCTAAAATTTTCTGAAAATTAATTTTCGGCCAATGTTTTCCCAACTTGATACCATACAAAATTAAAACAGGAGTAGTTTTTCGCAAAGTAAAATTTGGGGTGGAAGGATGGGGAGGGGGAAATCAAAAATGTTTTGAATACCAGAAGAGTAGGTATTGGGTACGTAACAAATTTTTTGTTCCATTTTTTGCCGAGTAACACCTCGGTTTGTAGATTTTCCAACGCTGAACACGATGGTGAAGTCAGAATTGCGATATCCCATTCCGTTATCAGATTAGAGCAGACGAACCAGGAAGAACATCTCAAGAAATAACCACGTTCCTTCATCTTCAAAGTGCTCCAGTTTGAGAATGGAATGAGATATCGCAATTCTGATTTCACCATCGTGTTCAGCGTACAAAAACCTTTAAAATGAGGTGTCACTTGTCAGACTTTTTCATTTTGGGAATTTATGGGTAATTTTCCCCCCCTAAAACTCCCCAAAACTCCCCCTTAGAGTGACCCGATTCTGCCCATCTTCGAACTTAGCCTGTCGATTGCCAAGACAGATTTTTCGTGCAAATTTGAACTTTTTATCTCAATTCTTTCGAGAGTTATCGTCTGGAATGACACATACATATATAAATATATAAATATATATATAAATATATAAATATATAAATATATAAATATATAAATATATAAATATATATATATATATACATATAATTTTCGGTGTCTTTCGGCAGGGAATTCAGGATGGTCTGAAACTCTTCTCTCTGGTCTTCTCTCTTTGGTATAAAAATCTTTCGGAAATTCGAGTTTTAAAAATTTTGGACCGAGAACAATAGCTTCCTTTTCTTCGAAAATTCGCTAAAATGTAATGTCCGTCCGCCGTCCGCCGTCCGCCGTACGCCGCCCGCCGTATCACGTGTACCGGCTTCATTTTCGGTTTAAAAAAGTCGTTCTTTCGCACACATGCTCTATTTGGGCCCTAGTTGTGTCCCGAAACTTTTCAGCCCGATCGGAATATACCCAGGGGTGTTGTGAGTGAAAATGTGTGTAAAAATAGGTACTTTTTGCGTTTTAGCAACATGTTGGTAACATGAGCTTTTGAGGTATCGTTTTCCATGTTTTTGGGGACGAGAAGATCGAATATGAGGTCGATTTTGGCCAAGGAGTGGAAAATTGAGGTTGTACCAGATGTTCAGCTCCCAAAATTGATTTTTTATGAGGCAAAAACCTGCGAAATCGTCTGAAATCACCATCAATTTGTAGAATAGCACAAGGAAAAGTTTCAACACGTAGATCAAGACGATTAAGGGCCGGTTTCACCAACGTAAACGAAGGTGTTGATCTC